>OZ008368.1:220893892-222093892 GCA_963931995.1 Phaonia tiefii | reverse complement strand
AAGTGCGGATGGAAGTTTTATGACGTATTTCTGTCTCATTAAGCGTGGTGGTTTCCCCAATATGATATATTCGAACGAACAATTTACCGCATCTTCAAGTAGCATCGCCAGAGGCTACTAATTTCGTCTATCAACATCGTTAAAACGAATTAGAGTGAATCGGCTTAATGTACACAAGAGTAAATGAAACACATCAAGGCAAGAATTCCACATTCAGCTATCTTAATTAGGTTGTGATAATTAGTACTTCCAGTACCCTGTTAAAGGACATATTACTCTCTGTGTAACAATTAATGACAACAACAATAAAAACAAGTGTGAAACAACATTAGGAAATGATATTAAAACTCATTAGAAAGTACAACAAAAATAATACAAAAAAACTCATACATGTTGTAAAAAATTGGTTAAGAAGTGTTAAAACGTTTGTGTTAATTACGGTTTTACGTGTTTTTTGTTGTTATCTCTTCAGAGTGAGGAATGTAATATAATTATCTGAAAAAGGACATTAGGACATGTAATCTAAAACACATTCCATGCACAGACACACAAACTTAACTAAGAGTAATGCTCATATAACCCAGGAAATTTTATGAACTCACATTTGAAGTCAATGTTTAAGACAAACCTTGGATTTGAAGAGAGTAGAGGATACAAGGAAGGTAACGATTAAACTAGAACTAAAATCACATATAAACTGTCATGATATTAGTGACAAACCTAAATGTCGTCAGCTATAACAAAATACACGGGCGATTATTGTAAACTTCGCATGAAAAAGACTCAGGAGAGTAGTGCAATATTTACTGGACAGTAGCACTAAACTGGTTTCTCATGAGGCTCAAATAGATCTTCGTTACCATATTACCATATTTGCCGAACATATTACCATGTTACCAAAAAACGGAATTTATCAAAATACAAACATTGATGAAACAATCTGTAATTTTTTGTTGTATGGATGGAAGTATAACTTGTGTTTGGAGCTTATCGCAAATATAATATTCTTGTGCTCAAACGAATTGTGTTTGCTATTCAATATTACATGTTTCAGGCCAAATACATCTGGCTTTGTAATATAAATATAGCCGTGTTTGTTACACCGTTTATGCTCTCTCGAGAGCAAGATAATAAAAGAGGGGCAGCGATTGTGCATATCTTGTAAGTGTGCATCCGTTTTTTGCATTATTCTCTCAGAGAGTGATTCCTACATATTCGTGAGTGTGCGTCATGTACTGCGTTTTAATTTCATGTATTCATTTGTCAATGCTTCATCGGACAGAGGATATCGAAAGCGCATTATCAATGAAAGAAGAATAAACAAAGCCTCGGACAGTTAGATGGTTTTTGATGTTGTTTTGGTTTTTGTGTATGTGTTTCGCATATATTTATGTGTGCTACCAAAGTGAGAAATGATTTTGAGGAAAGGAACTGGAGAGGGCAACAACGAGAATCCCTTTTTCTGCCCGAGCCTCTACTGAAAAAATCGGAATGGCGGACCATTTATGAAATATAATAAAAAAACACAAGTAATTAATACACGCTTGTCTTGCATGAACTAGATTTGTAAATAAGTATATTTATTGTTCGTGTACCAACGCATAGTGATAACAAACGCATAGTTGAAACCTTCTGAAGATAAAAAGCGAGAGACTACAAACAAAGGAGAAACAACAGAGCAGCGGATTTAAAACAAAACAAGTAATGCAGGATACATTTTCAAGCAGACACTACATCCGGAGTTGTAATTCATAAAGTTTATTATATTTTCCAGGGGTACAGGATAGTCTGGGAGTCTGGGATATGTGGCCGGAATTTGAGTCTCAAATATTTGCACGTCTCCGACTCAAAGTTTAAGATATTCTTTAAAAGTTAAAATTTTCGACAAAAATAATTTTTTTATGTTGAAAGTGAAAACAATATTTTAAATGGTTTTTAACTATAAAATATATATATATTGTCTGTTCGATGATACTTATCCTTAAGAAAAGTTTTGGTGTACTGCTTCAAAGTTGACAATAATTTGTAATACAAATTATGAAATTTTTCTCTCTCTACATCCACTAAGATTTAATTTTGCATACCAGAAGTAACAATCTGTTACATTGGTCTATAAGCAATATACCTATTGGTGCTGCCATATATGTATATGCGACAATTCTTCTGAAGATAAGCTAATTCTTTAGAAGATAAGCCATGGTATGACGAAAAATGAGGCATTGCTAATAGTGAGAAAGACCCTCTTTGTGTGGTAACGAAATAATCAGTTACAACGTGTACTATGAATGAGCGGTACAAATGCAGGGGAGAAAACCGACTATTTAGGTTGAAAAAGTAGTATTGCGAACAGAGAGAGAGCGAGAGTGGAAAGGCTGAAAGAGTAGGATAAATAATGAATCCCGAGAATTTTTTAAGAGGGTAAGATGATCGAAAGATGGACCGAATAATGGGTTGCCTTACGGCAAGGACAGGAATGGTAATCTAGTAATCTGGTAAGCAGTGTGTGCTTGAAATGTGGTGAGAATATTTCTCAGCCCTACTCCACTCAAACTCTTCCAGTGAAGATCAGGAGACGTTGATTGCGGAAGACGGTGTAGGTTGTCCCCCACCCAGCCAAGCGGAAATTGGAGTGATAAACTCCAGGCTTAAGAATTACAGGGCGGCGGATGTGCATCCCTATATATTTGTAAGCCCAGTGCCGAATGTCTGTCTGCTCCTATGCATCAATTTATATGCAGTATATGGTTGGTGCAATGTTTTGTGTACGCGGCTCTTGTACATGAGAACGTGGGTTCGATCTCTGCTCAGACCACCTTACATTTCTTTCGACGACGGTCACCTCGCTTAGTGATGTCGACATTATCACGTACTTAGCCAACACTGTAGGTCCCAATCAGGAAGACTCAAAACTAGAAATCGCACATCTCACTGATTGCGAGAAGGTCTCCCTTCATGGGATGTTATGGGACACAATTTATATTTTTTATATGGTTGGGAGAATCTATGCCTGATGATTGGTGTCATACTGTCCTATTTCTGTCATTAAAAAATTATGATTTTTGTATATGTTCCAACTACCATAATATCAGTCTTTTATGCATCGCGTATAAGGTCTTATAGGTCGTTTTATGACAAAGTCTAAAGCCAATTGTTCAAAATCTGATTGGACCTTATTGCTGTGGTTTTAGACCAGGGAAGGACACCGTTGATTAAATATTCACGCTACGCTAAATCCTGGAATAAACCGATGAAAAGCAAATCGACGCATACCATCCTATTGTTGCTAAGAAAGTTTCATTCGAAACCCCATACGGGAAAATTGTACTAAGCTATTATGTCCTACCTTTTGGATAACGGCAAAGTTGGTTTGCCTCCGCAGAATGACGCTTACATATACCAAATCGGCAATGATGATAGGGAAATATCACACTCGAGTATTCTGTACTAAGCAAGGACTTTGACAAGGCTATACCTTTCGTGCAATCTCTTCAACATATTCCTGGAGATCACAACGAGAAAACCTGCAGTAAATAGAGCGATACCATCAAAGAAGGTGGGCCTTGCCGTTAGTGAGGGGGAAGACAAAGTTGATGGTGTCGAAGACAAGCTAAACCTCTCAACTGGGTCGACACTTGAACGTCGACTTCCGATTTAATTATGAAGTTGTAGATGAATTTATATAACTTGGATCCTCCGTGGGCAAGAAAAACAACGATAGCCTGAAGTTAAATAGGAGAATTGTGCTTGCAAATATATGCCATTTTGGGCTCAGTAAGGAGTTTGACAAAAAAAAAACCCCTCTCGCCAAACAACAGTCTACCTATACCAGACTCCCATTTTACCTGTCCTGGCATATGGCTCCGAAGCTTGGGTCATATCGCAAGCAGACTAAAAACAGCTGGAATTGTACGAGAGAAAAATTCAACGTAAAATATATGGCCCAATTGTAGAAAATGGCGAATCATGTGTTCTCAAAACGGTGTAGTGGGAGACGGAGCGGACTAGTGGATTTTCCAAATATAGGAGTCGGAGTCGTGGATTTTTCAAATGCAATAGTCAGACTCGGAGTCGTCCAATTTTAGCTGGAGTTCCCAGTCCTGGTGTCAAGTAAGGATACATATCTTTTTAATCAGACAGTACATATTATTTACTTACTTATCCGGTCTCAAACAACTCTTACATATTTCACCAACCAGTTCGATCTTTTGCCTCATCTCTCCAGGTGGCAATACCAAGTATACGCAGGGATTTGTCAACCTGATTCCTCCAGCGGAGTCTTGGTCTTCCTATTTATCGTCTTCCTTCCTTATCGTCTTCGTTTCGAAACCCATTCATGCTGGTTCATCTTCATCCGTTCTACTGATATGGCCTAGCCAGCGCAATCGCTTTATTTTCATACACTTAACTATATCAATAGCGGGATAAAGCTCATACAGCTCACGGTTCATGCGTTGCCGATAATCGCCGTTGTGCACTATAGAGCCATACATTTTTCGGAGTGTTTTTTTCAGGAAGACTCCCACAGATGTTTCATCTGCTTGCGATAAGACCCAGGATTCTGAGCCATAAAGCAAGGTAGGTTGAATTAGAGTCTGGGACAGCTGGTCTTTTGTTACTCGAGAGAGGGCTTTATCTCTAAAGTGCCTGCTTAGCCCAAAATAACATCTATTCGCAAGCAAAATTCTCCGCTTGATCTCAAGGATGACGTTGTTGTTTTTGTTTACGGCAGATCCGAGGTACATAAGTTCGTCCAGCACCTCGAAATTATAACGGTTATCAACGTTCACGCTTTGGTATAATTGCGTGGAGGCCCTGGAGGCCATTAATTTTGTCTTGTCCTCTCAGACCCACTTTTGCTGACTCCTTTTGAATTCACAAAAAACACTGCAGTAGCTTCTCTGAATGTGCGTCCAGTGCTGTGTATATCATCGGCATACGAGAGCAGCTAGTGACTTTTGATGTTTTATTCATGTTGACTTTAGATTTTATCATAATGATCGCCATTAAGATGTTAGAGAACTTACGATAAGGTGTCGTCTTGCCTGAGCCTCGCTAAGTTTCGAAAGGTTAAGTAAAATCCGTACCAACTTTAACTGCGGATTTGCTGTTCGTCAATGTCATCCATCAAGAGCGTAAGGGGTATTCAGGAATGCGAAGCTCGAACATTATTTCGTAGAGTTTCTACCTCATTAGGCTTACGAGGCCACCTTATTATCGACAATAGATTATAAGTGTCGATTTGGTTTTCGTGGATCTTCTCCAGGGTTTAGCGTAGTGTAAAAATCTGGTCAGTTGTCGATTTGCCAGGAATAAAGCTACACTCGCATAGTCCAATCAGGTTAGCGATAATTAGTTTTAACCTTTCGCGCGTTATACTTGATAGAACCTTATATGTTATATGTTTATATTATTTATAAGTAAATATGGGAAATAGTACACTGAGACCCCAATCGCCGTGCATGCATTCATCTACCCAAATTTTGGAATTGAGCTCTTGCATGCTCCTTATCAGCTCATTGCAGCCAGCCTTAGAGAGCTCCGCTGGTAATCCATCAGCTCCTGCGGCTTTGTTGTCCTTAAACCGGGCAATGACTGTTCTGACCTCGTCTCTGTTAGCAGGAGGGTAATTGGCGGCGACATCCAAATTATGATTGATTGTCTCACAGCCATTGGATATCTAAGGTAACAATAGCGCGGAGAAATGGTCTCTCCATATTCCACAAAAGGACATGTGCGATGAGATTTCCGTCCTTATCTTCGCAGAAAGGGGCCCTAAACGATTTCCATTAGTTTCATTTTTGACTTTTTTGTACAATTTTCGGGCTTCGGTCTTCCTCTTGTATGTCCCAATTTTCTCAGTCTCACACTTTCTCCACTGCCATTTCTTCCGCCTAAATAATCAGTTTGCCCCTTCTTTTTCCACTATACCAACTAGTCTCAGCTCACGCTGCAATTGGCTTAAGCATTGCCATACGTGCAGCGTTCCAGCGTTCCAGCGTTCATCGTGCCGTGGTTTGTAGCGAAGCGTGATTTCAAACCCAAGTACGGTTGTTGCAGCAAATTTTTATAGAGTCGAAAATGGGTTTCCACTGCACTTCATGATCGCCATCGGGAGGGGTGGATTATGTGCCAAAAGTTGCGAGAGCTTTCTTTAGTAGGCTGTGGCTGCCTATGGTAATTTCACGTAATTTCCGTTGTTTAGCTTGCTCTGCGTCTGGTTGTGTACGATTTTCGCTCAACTTAATTTTGTGCGACCCTTTGCTGCTACCAGGCAGTGATCAGAATCAGTGCTAGCTCCTCTGCCCACTCGTTCGCCCATTCCGCTGGATGAGTGCCTTCCACCAATTAACGCGAGAGCAATTTGGTTCTTCGTTCTTTGAGCAGGGGTTACCCAAGTAGACTTGTCGATGTCTTTATGCTGTACTTTTTGCCACGGCAAAGTCCATCAGCCTCGTACCGTTATCGGAACTGTCAGCCTGTGGACTGAAATTGCCAATAGTTGGATGACACAGAGTTTCCCTGCCAACTATAGTATTAAAATCTCCTAGTACAATCTTACTGTCATGGCCAGGGCATCGGTCATACGATCACTCACAGGAATGAACCAAGAAACTAGATATCGCAGTCTTTTGCGAAATACAATTCCGCAACCAAATTCATGTTTTATCTCATGGCAACTGTATAAATAGTTTATTTTTCTTGTGCAGCCATGCCCTGTTCATCGCATTTCCTGGATAGCGGTAATGCCGGCCTTAGAACCTTCGAACACATCTGCCAATGGGGTACTTGCATCATATCTATATAGAGTTCTTACATTGCAAGTAGATATCCGTAAATCGTGGTCCTGATATCGTTTCCGGGGGTCGTCAACAAATAGGCGTTGTTTATGTTTTCTCCTTCATTTATGTGTACTCATTACATCTGGTGGTCTATGTCAGAAATATCATCATTTTTTTCCTGTACCCCCGATCAAAATATTTAACATATTATGTTTGAAATAGGACACAATTGTATTGTAATTTTTCTTTAATGTTTTTTTATAACATTTGGCAATTAAATCTGTAATAAAATTTTATGATTTGGGTAACTAAAATACTACTGAAATATTTTGCTGGGAAAATTTCTAAACCTAGCCAATGGAACCTAATAATATAAACACCCCAAACCATTAAATTACTTCATAAACAGAAACACGAAACAGGAAAAAATTTACCTGTACATAATTTTGGGAAACACAATCATTTTACCTATCACACATGTAATTGTTGTCTCACTGTCCATCGTTTCTTACTATTTTATTTTATTGTAAATGTAAAAATGACCGCAATCTACTTAGAAAAAATGTTATAGTCATACTAAACGGAAAAATAACACACATAACAATAAATAAAATTGTCGGTGACATAACATTTTCACATTTGTACAACGTATGGAGCAGAAAATACAGTCATGCATATAAGTCGGGTTGGTCAAAATCAAGGTGGGGGGTAGCGAGTGAGTTGTAATACTACCTTAAGCATTGAATATATGATGCCAGTCATATAGTGTCGTTATACCAGACTTTGATGCTAGTCTCTTGATATTATATGTCAGGCTGTCACTGAGTCAGGCAGGTGTTGTGTTTCTGTGGTGAAAGGAAAACCCCACTTAGACACAACACGTAGGTATATTACTACATTGTATATTGTATATATAAAACAGTGGTGTTACCTGGAATCATTCGTTTTAAGTTATTGAAATGATTGTCAAATTTGTATTCATGTTAAAGTATAAACTGCTGTAGTTGCCCGTCAAACTACTTGGATTTTAGAGAAGACAAACGTTATTTTCTAAGGTTAGAAAACTTAAATTTAATAATATTAATTTTATTTAAAATTGGATTAATTCTTAGTGAATAGAAATGTGATAGTACCATTTCGTAATAAGTACACGCTGCAAAATAAGATTTTATGTGCAAATACAACGCGTTTGTTGCTTGTCGCAAATATAGTATACTTGTGTTCAAACACATTGTGTTTGCTATTCAATATTACATGTTTGAGATACAGTGATTATAACTGTTTTTGTGACCCAAATGTGGCTTTCTGTGTTAAACAAAAACGTGATAGACAACAAAGAAAGAAAAAAGTAGGTGACCTATAATTTATGAAAACAATGCTTGTAAATATATATGTGTCTCCTGCGATCTGTTGATAAGCCCCTTTTTTTGAACACGTATGTTCCACGTGAAACAGGAAATTTATATTTAAGGCTCGAAAATATGAAAAATAAATTTAGTTTTTCTGGAAACATGGAAACAGTTTAAGCTAACTTTGGGGTTTACTTTTTGAATTGTCAAATACTAAATGTACGCCCATTATCACCACCTCAACTTATCGTATTGCTAAAGCTAAAGTTTTAACTGACAATCTGTTTGAAATTAAAAAACTATAAGTGTTACTTAGCTCTAACCAGACACTGTGATAATAACCCTTAGAAATTTAATGGGAGAAACTATAAATTGTAGTATATACTAGGGTATCTAATTAATCGAACATTTCTATTATATAAGTACAATTAATCGGTAGTTAAAAATGCTGCGCCCACAATCAACCGAACACTAAAATATAAAATCCTGGCAAATAACAAACTGTTGAAATTCGTAAGTTTGGCATTCAATAACTTGTATTGTTTTGCAGATCAACTGCTCGTGTAATTAATTCACAGGTGTAAATTTATAAAATTTTGTAGTTGTTCTCCTAATCGAGCAAAAGTAAAAACGCACTGTTTTTTATTAAAAACACAAGTTACAAAACAGGAACATTTTATGTGTGAACAAATATTAGTTCTGAATATTATTCCGTTATTAAGCTAATAAGGCCTATAATTTTCATGTAATTCAAACAATTAAATTTCAGTTTTACTCGACGTTTCGTCAATTATATTCTTCTGAGGATTCGTTGTGTTGTTGCGGTTAAATTAAATTGTGAATATATAATAAATATTTACCATAAATCACACAAAAAGGTTGGAGATACGTAAACAATTCTTAAATTCACAAAACGGCTTTATATTTTTCTATACCCCTACTAATTATTTTATACTACATTTACTGGCCTTACTCGAGGAAAAATGTTCCCCTTACCTGACCACCAAATAAAAGTTGTCGTTCATATTTTACCACAGGTTTTACTCGAACCAATTCGCCGAGTAAAACTAGTAAAATGGTGATGTGACAAATAACAGTGATATACACGCTCATAGCCGGATCGCTCTCTACGAGCCGTGAAACGGAGAGTAAAAAATTCAACTGCTTGTTAGTCGTAATATGTAAAAACAATGGACCGTAAATAATGATTATTGTTCTTTTTTTAAATCAATACATCTATAAGGTTGTTCACGGTAGTCTGGTTATCAGGTTAGGTGATTAAATGTTTATATCAACAACAGCAAAATACATTTAAAGAAACATATTACATGAGGTGTCAGAGGACACCTGGTTGGAACGAAGTTCTTTTCCCTATATGTTATGTACTATGTAGTTAGTTCCAACACGCCTAAGGCGCCCGTTGAAGAATACGAAAATTTAGATAAATCTTTAAGAAAATATACTTTTTGTAAAATGATAATCTTTTTGATGTGTTAACATCTATACGCGCGCCTCTAGGGCAGTAAACTATAAATTTAATACATACACAAGTGTTAGGTTTGTAAGAGTAAATCATCGTTTGTTTGTTCGTTGCTTGGCAGTCGGTATTGAAAGTGATTATTGGGCGATTTTCATATAATTTTCCCACGCGATTTTCTCCAGAAATTCATAGCCGATTTTATTAATTTTTGGATTAAAAAGCTAGTGCGGGTTTCGACGAAGAGTTTATTCCAAAAATTAAGGCGATCCGATATCGGCGAGCCGAGATTGAAGTGTTTTAATTTGGAGTAATATTAAAAGAGTATTTTATGTTGATCTTCGGTTATATCGTACGAATATAACAATGTATGTATGTATGTACAAGTGTCTGTTGCTTTGCATTCTTTGACTTTTGTGGGAATAAAACAAAAAGTATTGAGCAAGAAAATAATGACACATGTGCTTGCACTGGGTCTTTAAATAATTTTAAGTATTAATATTATTTAACAATAACGTCATCATATGATTGAACGCTGTTTTTTATTTTCCAATGTAAAATTTACGAATGTGTTCATAGAAATCGAACAGGTACCGTGTAGCAACAAGGTGTTAACACATCGCCCGTGAGTTCGAACACTTATTGGATTTTTTTTAAGAATTTATTTTTTTTAAGAATGTATTTTTTTAAAGCATATTTTTAGGTCCGGTTTTGTAAGAAGTTGAAGAAGAAGTTTTTAAAGAGAGATACTTCTTTTAATAAACGCTACTGTTTTTTTATAAGAAAAATTTACTATTTTTAAGAAGAAGTACATTCTGGAAGAAAACCCCATATGAGCAGGAATTCTTTTTTACAAAGAAATACTTTTTTTAAGAACTTACTTACTTACTTATCCGATCTCGGACAACCCCGGGGGGTCAGGGACCTTACAAAACGAAGATAACATATTTCGCCAACCAGTTCGATCTTTTGCTTTATTTCTCCAGTTGGCAATACCACGTGTACGCAGGGATTCGTTAACCTGATCTTGGTCTTCCTATTTTTCGTCTTCCTTCGAGTTCGGTTTCGAAAACACTTCGTGCTGGTTCGTCTTCATCCATTCTACTGACATGGCCTAGCCAGCGCAATCGCTTTATTTGTATACACTTAACTATATCAATAGCGGGATAAAGCTCATACAGCTCATGATTCATGCATCGCCGATACTCGCCGTTGTGCACTATAGTGCCATACATTTTTCGGAGTATTTTTCTCTCGAAGTCTCCTACAGATGTTTCGTCTGCTCGCGATAGGACCCAGGATTCTGCGCCATATAGCAAGACAGGTTGAATGAGAGTCTGGTACAGCTGGAACTTTGTTACTCGAGAGAGGGCTTTATCTCTAAAGTGCTTGCTTAGCCCAAAATAACATCTATTCGCAAGCACAATTCTCCGCTTGATTTCAAGGCGAACGTTGTTGTTTTTGTTCACGGGAGATCCGAGGTATAGAAATTCGTCCACTACCTCAAAGTTATAACGGTTATCAACGTTCCCGCTTTGGTCTAATCGTGTGGAGGCCCTGTTCCTTGCAACCATTAATTTTGTCTTGTCCTCATTCACCGTCAGACCCACTTTTGCCTACTCCTTCTCAATTCTCGAAAAAACCGCAGTAACTTCTCTAATTGTGCGCCCAATGATATCTATATCATCAGCATACGCGAGCAGCATGTGACTTTTGCTGCTGATGGTTTTATTCATGTTGACTGCAGCTTTTCTCATAATGATCTCAATTAAGATGTTAAAGAGATCGCACGATAGGGTGTCGCCTTGCCTGAGGCCTCGCTTAGTTTCGAAAGGTTCGGTAAGATCCTTACCAACTTTCACTGCGGATTTGGTGTTCGTCAAGGTCATCCTACAAAGGCGTATGACTTTGCAGGAATACCAAGCTCAGACATTGCTTCGTAGAGTTTCTCCCGTATCGGACTATCAAAGGCCGCTTTATTATCGATAAATAGATGATAGGTGTCGATTTGTTTTTCGTGTGTCTTCTCCAGGATTTGGCGTATCGTGAAAATCTGGTCAGTTGTCGATTTTCCAGGCCTAAAGTCACACTGGTATGGTCCAATCAGGTCAGCGATAATTGGTTTTAGTCTTTCGCACATTATACTTGATAGAAACTTATATGCTATGGATAAAAGGCTTATTCCACGGTAGTTGGCACAGATACTCGGGTCACCTTTTTTAAATATGGGACATAGTACTCTGAGACTCCAATCGCCGGGCATGCATTCATCTAACCAAATTTTGCTATTGAGCTGATGCATGCACCTTATCAGCTCATCGCCGCCAGCCTTAAATAGCTCCGCCGGTAATCCATCGGCTCCTGGGGCTTTGTTGTTCTTAAGCCGGGCAATAGCTGTTCTGACCTCGTCTTGGTTAGGAGGGGGGCAATCGACGTCGTCGTCCATATTGTGATCGATTGTCCCATCGTCATTGGATATCCCAGGTACTAGTAGCGCGGAGAAATGCTCTCTCCATATTCCCAACAAGCTCTGCACATCTGCGACGAGATTTCCGTCCTTGTCTTTACAGAAGGGGTCCCTGAACCATGTCCATTAGTTCCGTTTTTAGCTTTTCGGTAGAATTTTCGGGCTTCGTTCTTCCTTCTGTATGTCTCAATTTTCTCACTCTCGCGCTTTCTCCACTGCCGTTTCTTACGCCTAAAGAGACGGTTTACGTCCTTTCTTTTCTCCCTATACCGCTCAGTTGCAGCTCGCGTTGCAATTGACTGAAGCATTACCATACGTGCAGCGTTCTTTTCGTCATTTGCAATGCGACACTCTTCATCGTACCACGGTTTATTGCGAAGCGGTTTTTCGAAGCCAAGTACGGTTGTTGCGGCAGTTTTTATAGAGTCTGAAATGGGTTTCCACTGCGCATCAGGATCGTCATCGGGAGGGGGTGGGTTTTGTGCCAAAAGTTGCGAGAGCTTCCTTGAGTAGGCTGAGGCTACCTCTGGTAATTGCAGCTTTCCGATGTCCAGCTTCCTCTGCGTCTGGTTTCGTACGATTTTCGCTCTACTTAATATTGTGCGAACCTTTGCTGCTACCAGGTAGTGATCAGAATCAATGTTAGCTCCTCTGATCACTCGTACGTTCATTACACTGGATGAGTGCCTTTCATCAATTACCACGTGATCATTTTGGTTCTTAGTTCTTTGATCAGGGGATACCCAAGTAGCCTTTTGGATGTCTCTATTCTGGAATCTTGTACCACTAATGACCATGTTTTTTGCCGCGGAAAAGTCAATCAGTCTCATACCGTTGTCGGAACTGTCAGCATGTACTCTGAAATTGCCAATAGTTGGATTAAACACATTCTCCCTTCCTACTTTGGCATTAAAATCTCCTAGTACAATCTTAATGTCATGGCCAGGGCAACGGTCATACGTTTCCTCTAGGAGCTCATGGAATATGTCTTTGGCATCATCATCTTTCACTTCTGTCGGGGCATGAACACAAATTAGGGAAATATAAAAATTTTTCGCTTTTATGCGGATTGTGGCTATACGTTCACTCACAGGATTGAACACAGAGACTAGATGTCGCAGTCTTTTGCGAACTACAATTCCACAACCAAATTCACGTTTTATCTCATGGCAACTGTATAAATAGTTTCTTTTTCTTGTGCAGCCATGTCCTGTCCATCGCATTTCCTGGATAGCGGTAATGTCAGCCTTATAACTTTCGAGGACATCTGCCGGTTGGATACTTGCACCGGATCTATATAGAGTTCTTACATTCCAAGTGAATATCCGTAGATCGTGGTCCTTATTACGTTTGCGGGGGTCTTCATGTTCTACGTTTTCTTTTTCGTTTTTGTATTTTAACTGTCATTATGAACGGTGGCGGGCGGCAAACCCAGCCCACCGTGTTTTTGCATTTTACCTACTTCCAGGATAATTTGATGCAGCCGCCCATTATGGACCAGACACTGACCAGGGTGCGATATGTTGAACCTGGATTTTCTTCTTTTAGTTTCTATCCGCCGTTGGCCCGTATATTTGGCTCATCCGCCTTCTAAGGCCAAAAGAATATGCCCGATTGTTTGATGTGCTTCAGTGATATCAGTCACCTACTAAACCTGATTTGATGCTCATTTGTTTCGCCTTCTCACTCTGGCTATCTAACGGAGGTTTCCGAAAAGCCATTGTCCCGGACATACTGCCTGGAAGAAGTGAGCTGCTTGGACTGCCCAATGAAGGAATCATTTCTGGCCACTCCCAAGTGAATGGCAATCATAAACTTTCCACCTCCACGGACAGTCCCATGTGCAGGTATTTAAAAGAAGTGGTACTCTTTTTAGGAAAACTTTATTTTTGTAAGAAAATTTACTTATTTTCATAAAGGGTAGCTAGATTTTCAGTAGTTAGATTTTCAAAATTTATAAAATTTCAATACAAAATTATCAAGTTTTGTGAATTTAAAGTATATTTTTATCGTTAAAAAGTTACAGATTTCTGGTACTGAACTGAAATCATTTCTTTAAATATAATTTCATACGGGAAACTTAATAAAAAAAAGATTTAAATAAAAAAGTATATTTGTAAAAATAGTTAACATATATTCGAAAAACCATTCGATAGTTTCTATTCAGTCGAGATTTCTCCTCGAATATGATTCAAGAATAGATTATTCCTAATTTGAAGAACAAATTATATGTCGGTTATATTCTCTGTAGGTTATTCAAAACCCGGCTTTTGATAGAAATTACATTATCGAATTACTCGAATTCCTGTTTTCTGAAAAAGTCAAGCATTATAACACTACTGGCCCCATAATCTTTGTATAACATAAATGGTTTCCATTACATTCCATGAAAGAATTGGGGGAGATTCTCGTTGTATGGGAGGTATTTAAATGGGCGTGACAAACTGCATTTATTGTTTCGCTAACTGGCACCTGACAAAATTCTGCCGAATACCAAATTTCATTGAGATCAGAATAGTTTTACGCGATTTATCATATCGGCAAAGACGGGAGGTACAAGAATGCGTGTGGCAACTCGCCAATTTTCTCCAGTAAGAAACAATTTACAGATTATTACCCAATATCTGGGTTAAGGCTAATAAGGGACTAGCGTCAAGTTAGCCCACCATCGTAGCCCACATATTTCGATGGTGGGCTAACTTCACAGTAGTATATACAAGCACAAGTTCAAGAGAGAAGTTTTCATATATATGGCTGATATTGGGTTTCTGCGAGTTTAACAACCTAGACCTGTTTCAATGTCCTTGAAATTGTTTATAAAATTTCTTCTTGGTATTTGCAACAACATCAGAATATTAAAGTGTGAAAATTTTCCAAACTATTTTTATTTTTCTGAGGAGTTTTCATATATGTGGCGGATATTGGTTTTCTGCGAGTTTAGGGACCTAGACTTGTTTCAATGTCCTTGAAAATTTTTATCAAATTTCTGCTTTGGTATTTGCAACAAGTTTTCATATATAGTACTGGTTTTCTTCGATTTTAAGGACCTAGACTGGTTTCAATGTCCTTGAAATTTTTTATTAAATTTCTAATTGGTATTAGCAACAACTTATCAGAATATTAAAGTGTGAAAATTTTCCAAACTTTTTTTATTTTTCTGAGGAGTTTTCATATATATGGAGGATATTGGTTTTCTTCGATTTTAAGGAGGTAGTCCGGTTTCAATGTCCATAAAATTTTTTCTAAAATTTCTACTTAGCTTTTGCAATAATATCTGTGAATATTAAAGTGTGAAAATTTTCCAAACTTTTATTTATTTTCTGACAGTTTTCATATATATGGCGGATATTGGTTTTCTGCGAGTTTAAGGACTTAGACCTGTTTCAATGTCCTTGCAATTTTTTATAAAATTTCTACCTGGTATTTGCAACAACATATTAGAATATTAAAGTGTTAATATTTTTCAAACTTTTTTAATTTTCTGAGACATTTTCATATATATGGCGGATATTGGTTTTCTTCGATTTTAAGGACCTAGTCCTGTTTCAATGTCCTTGAGATTTTTTCTGAAATTTCTGCTTCGTATTTCCAACAACATACGTGAATATTAAGTGTGAACATTTTCTATATTTTTTTTAATTTTCTGAGAAATTTCCATATAAAGGGATTTTCAATGAGAGCGCTACAAATGTTTTTTTAAATAAAACAAAACCGGTTTTAGATACCAATGAAATTCTTTATTCCTGTGAAAGTACGTTCGATGGCATTATGTACGGAGCTCGATTTCTTCTGCATGGCCACCACGGGCACGCTTGCAGAAGTCCAGACGCTGAACCAAGCCTAAATCGGCCGATAGTGATGCAATTTGACGTTCGATATTCGTACGAAGTTCATCAATCGTGGCTGGCTTGTTAGCATAGACCATAGACTTGACGTAGCCCCACAGGAAATAATCTAACGGTGTCAAATCGCACGACCGAGGCGGCCAATCTACTGGGCCATTTCGTGAGACAACACTTTCACCAAACTTGGTTTCCAATAGATTGTTTTGGCATTCGCTGTGTGGCTTGTGGCGTCGACCTGTTGGAACCACATGTCCTCCAAGTCCTAATTATCCAATTGGGGCCAAAAATATTCGGTTATCATTGAACGGTAGCGATTCGCATTCACAGTAATGTGGCGGTTTTGATCATCACGGAAGAAGTACGACCCAATGACGCCGCCGGCCCATAAACCGCACCAAAGCGTAATTTTTTCGGGATGCAATGATGACTCATGGATTACATGTGGATTGCTCTCTGACCAATAACGCATATTTTGCTTATTGACGAAGCCATTCAGCCAGAAATGAGCCTCATCGCTGAAGATGATTCTCGATGAAAATCCGAATCGTGCCGCTCTTAAAGTTGAGGCCACTGACTCCAAATTTCGGTAGAAAATTTTAATAGTTTCGACTCGTTGTTGGCTAGAGAGAAATGTCAACAGAGCGGGAAAAAATATGGCGTCGTTTGCTGTCCCTATCGATTTACTTTTGTAGCGTCTCTGTTGAAAAATCATTACATATATAGCGGCAATTCGTTTTCGCCGATTTTAAGGAGCTTGTCTTGTTTCATAGTCCTTAAGTTTTTATTTATACATTTTCTAGTAATAGTAAAACCATATAAAGAAATTAAAATTTTTTTATATTTGTAACCTTTGTGAACTTTTTCTGAAATGTACAATAAAAATGTTAAATTTCATCCTTTTTAAGGATCTCTTCACATATCAATATCCTGAATTTTAGATAATATATAACATCCTGAATAACGTATCTAGAATTGACGTTAGAACTATTCCAATCGGTTTGGTCTATTTTACCGTTATACAGAAAAGTGGGCCAGCCATGGTGGGCCAACTTCACTTCGGTAATAAGCGAACACCAACAGAAACTATTATCAATTTTCCTTGTGATCGCTAAGGACTTAAGGCAGATATCGTGTTGAGCAGTAAGCCAGATAGACGGAAATATTTTGGAAAGCCCCAAATCGAATGCGGTCCAAAAATATTTTGGTTTAAACTCTTGGACTCTTTCTATTCAATACACTTTCCCACAGCATATGATACTTGTATATGAGGGAATAGATATACAAATTATATAACCCTGACCTCGAGCTTGAATTCTTCAACTGAAGCAATTAATACAAACATTTTAATGTACATTTTATATTTTACTGCACCCGCAATAGTATGATACACTAAACTGACGAGACACTACCAATCATAGACATTCGGACCATCACAAACTACAAGGAATTTGAGTAGCCAATATACCAAAGTGGTACTTTATATTTTTTTATACCGTATACCACGAAAATAACAAATTTGAAGGACATGGAGTACACTTAGTAACAAAGGATGTTTAAGGCTTTTTCCACAGCATTTTCATATTTTTAATAAGGAAACCCAACATTTGAGTGAAAGCATTGAGTTGCAATTGTACATTATATCACTCGTAATGGTAAAAATTAATATTAAAAAAATGGCTAATTAAACCGCAAAATACTTCAGAAGATTGCAAAAATAGCGGAAACAGAAAAAAACGATTTTCCATTTCTGATATACTTATACACACGTACAAAAGCAAATTCCCCCAAGATGCACGAAACATCTAAATGTAGCCGCAGTCATGCGGGCGAGCTAACGAAATATTAATTCTGTACTGGTAACTTGTGGAAAAGAGTAGTATCAATATGGCCATAGATGAGCTAATACTATACTACTTATATTAGTGCTTACATTTCTTTACGGTTGGAACAGGTGGTATGTTAAGTGAGGTAGCAGTATTGAAACATTTGTATCCCTTCACCACACTGTCGATAATATGAGGTAATGTTTGTAATATACCGAAATATTAGACATAGACCCATCTGAGTATTAGGGTGGGCTGAAAACCCATTTTTTTTTATTTCGAAGTTGTAATAGTGCGAAAAAGTTGCGAATTATGTAGACAAGCAAATAAAAAAAAACAATTTCAAAATCGGTCAACATCTTCCGATCGCGCATCGGCCCTGAAGTTTGACGAAATATTGAAATTTCCCATATTTAGGAACTTTTTTTAAATATTTAATATAAATTAGGGTGGGTGATTTGAGGTTGCAATAGTGCGAAAAAGTTGCGAATTATGTAGACAAGCAAATAGAAAAAAAAATTATCAAAATCGGTTGACATCTTCCAACAGCGCATAAGCCCTAAAGTTTGACAAAATATGTAAAAAAGTTTAATTTGTACGTTATTTTCCCGTTATTTCTTTATGCATTGTTTTGTCAGTCTTCGTCTATCAGTTGTGATTGCAGTGCCGTAGTGTTTAGTTCGGCTTCTCTTTTTTCGTTCTGGCGTTTTGTATTATCTATTGTATTATATTATTGTGTGGTGTATCATATTGTTGTGTGGTGTACCGAATGTGAGAAGACATGGCTGCAAAGAAAGTAATAACAAGACAGATATTCGAGTGCCCCATTTTTGGTAATCCGAAAGATCTGCCAACAAACAAGCTGCCTACGGGCGAGGAGATCATTCGGGGTTGTGCTCAAGAAAGATATAATATGGCGCTACAAATTAATAATAAGAGAATTAGTTTTAAAGCAGTTGCCAGTGCAGTAACTAGCAAAGTAATCAGCTTATATGAAAAGGCATCCATCCCAACAGTTACAGATAAGAGAATCGCGCAACTAATTACAGCGTTGCATGAAAAGTATTACTGCCTGAGGAAATCATACACACGAGACAAAAACAAAGCTTCTTTTAAGATACATATTGATGTTTTTAAACATAAGTGCTCACTTCTTTTTGACGTAGCAGCTTGCAAATGCCTTATTGTTGTAGAATGCACTTGCAAAAAAACTCCAGATTTATGCTGCTGCAAATTAACTATTAATTGTAGCTGTGAAAAATTAAAAAAAATACCCCCTATTGAGGTAAGATTTGTTTACTCAATGCGAAAATACGGAATTGGTAAATTCGGAGCGGTAGATATTGGCGAAACAAAGAGACTTTGCAAGGCAATGGAAAGGAAGTTACGTGACAGCCATTTACTGGTAGAAGACGTTTCAAAACCGTCATGCTCAAAATCTGTTTCAAACTTAGATGAAGAACGTTGTCCTAGTACGGGCAGTGATAGTGATCCAGATTACACAGTGGAAGCAAAACACCTACACCTATTTCCGACACCTATTTCGCAGATGAGAATTCAATTAAAATCTACTGCATTAGTAAGCAATCGGTATGCTGTTTCTGACCGCGCCACTGCGGCGATCGCGTCAAGTGTTTTACACGACTTTGGCATTGTAACTGATTCAGATACCACCCATGTTATCGATAAGAACAAAATAAGAAGGGAAAAGCAAATTGCTATGGCTGAATTGTGTAGTAAATCAGACTCACTCCCATTATTAGGTCTCTATTTAGATGGAAGAAAGGACGACACGTTGGTGATAGAGCAAGCTCATTCAAAAAGGTTTCGTAGACTTATTAAGGAAGAGCATTTTTCGCTAATTCAAGAACCTGGCTCACTCTATGTTGGCCACGTTGCCCCAAGTTCTGGATGCTCTGAAGATATTGTGAAGTCTGTAATTTCTTATCTATCTGAGCGTAGTATCTCAATTGAAAATCTATTTGTCATCGGATGTGATGGTACTGCTGTCAATGTAGGATGTAAAACTGGTCTGATTCGCCGAATTGAACTTTATTTAAGAAAGCCTGTACAATGGGCAATTTGCCTCCTCCATTTCAACGAGTTGCCATTCCGACACTTGTTTGAGCACCTGGATGGAAAAACAAAGCGGCCTTGTACTTCTAAAGGGCCAATCGGTGATAAGTTAGCTTGCTGCCAAGAACTGCCAGTGGTTAACTTCCAGAAAATTGATTGTCGGATCCCACTGATAGACAGAAAGTTACTTAGCAAAGATCAGCAGTACCTACTTGATATTTCAAAGGCAATAAAATCAGGAACCTGTCAAAAGGATTTGGCTATACGTAATCCTGGGCACTTATCACACTCGAGGTGGTTGACAAAAGCAAATAGAACTCTCAGATTGTACGTGAGTGAAGAAAATCCCTCACTTGAACTGCAAGAACTAGTTTTGTTTATTCTAAAATCATATATGCCGATGTGGTTTACAATCAAAAGTAGTAAACTCTTTACAGACGGCCCGAAACTTGTTTACCAAGCAATACAAACCACTAGGTATTTGCCAAAAACCTTGCTGGATGTTGTGGACCCTGTGATCGAACGGAATGGTTTTTTCGCTCACCCAGAACACTTACTGATAACCATGACTCAAGATGACAAGAAACACATAAGAGAGCTAGGACTTCAAAGAATTCTGAAGGCAAGACAGATAGATGCAAAAAGGAAAAAAGTAAGAGTATTTACACCACCAAAAATAAACTTCAATGCGCAAGAATACACAGAAATCATTAACTGGCAGGACAGGGATTTATCTTCTCCCCCATTGTTGGCTGAAATCAGTGACGACAAAATCAAATCGTACATCGACAGTGACGCAATCCCTGACTGGAACATTACATTCCAGCAATTCCCAGTTCACACGCAGGCTATTGAACGATGTGTGAAACTTGTCACGGAAGCCTCAGGAAAAGTTTGTGGAGCAGAATCTCGGGACGGATTTATAAGAACCACTCTAGTATCCAGATCACTCATGCCGAATTTTACCAACAAATCAGTTTTCAAAGTTCCGTCGGCTACAAAATAGATAACAGCACTTACGGCCAGGTTCAACTAACATGGACCATTTATTCAAAACTCTGTTCTTCTTTATAAAAGTAAGTTTATTGTTAAAAACTATGCGGCAACTGACATATTTAAACCCTAAATATCTTTTTTCAGGTACTGCTTTTCTATTCGGATACCATAATAACGCAGTATGTTCATATATTCAAAAATAAAAATACTGTAACCATTACTTTGAAAAAAAATATGTACATATATTAAAGGTATAAAAAAAGAGTTAAAAAAATGGGAAAATTTCAAAATTTTGTCAAACTTTAGGGCTTATGCGCTGTTGGAAGATGTCAACCGATTTTGATAATTTTTTTTTCTATTTGCTTGTCTACATAATTCGCAACTTTTTCGCACTATTGCAACCTCAAATCACCCACCCTAATTTATATTAAATATTTAAAAAAAGTTCCTAAATATGGGAAATTTCAATATTTCGTCAAACTTCAGGGCCGATGCGCGATCGGAAGATGTTGACCGATTTTGAAATTGTTTTTTTTTTATTTGCTTGTCTACATAATTCGCAACTTTTTCGCACTATTACAACTTCGAAATAAAAAAAAATGGGTTTTCAGCCCACCCTACTGAGTATACTCCAGACAGTAGCAACAGACTAATCTCTTTATAAAAGTTTTGTTGATTTATTGTGCGGAAAATAACAGCCCAATATGCCATATGGATATGTCCATGGGGGTAGAAAGTTTCTGATAGACATTCACTTGGGAGTCGCCAGAAATTATCCCTTTATTGGGCACTGCAAGCAGTTCACTACATCTACGCAGTATGTCCGCAGTATGTCGGTCGGAAACTTCCGTTAGCTAGCTAGAGTGAGAAGACGAAACGAATGCGCGGCCTGATAGGTTATATGAACACTGATACGCCTCAAGCTTATTAGGTGGCCTTGTTACTGAAGCTTATCAATATATATAGGCATATTATTTTGTCCTTAGAAGGCGGATGAGCCAATATATGGGCCAACGGCGAATAGAAACCAAAAGAAGAAAATCCATGTTTGACATGTTGCATCTTGGTCAGCGTCTGATCCATAGTGGGCGGCTTCAATCAAATATCCTGACAGTAGGTAAATTGCAAATATCCGGTGGACTGGGTTTGCCTCCCACCACCGTTCATGATGGCAGTGAATAAACAAAAACGAAAAAGAAAGCGTAAGCAACTCCTATTTGTTGACAACCCCCACGAACATTATACGTACCACGATGTACGAACATGCACTTGGAATGAAAGAACTCTATATACACCCAGAGAACTAATTGGTTGGGAAGAGGTTGTAGCAACGGTAAATTCATCTGTTACCATCGAATTGGTGTTGTCACAACCGAATTGTGGTTGTCACGACCGAATTTAGTCGTCACAACTGAAATTTGTTTGAAGCAACCTCGTTTCATAATTGGTTCAGTGGTTACAACGGAATATTTAATTATATTCGTTCTGTCAACCAAATTTTCTTAAATTTCGGTTGGAACAACAGAATTGGGAAATAATTCGGATGGAGTAACAGTAATTGGTACCAAATTCGGGTTGTGTAACTGAATGTAGCATCGATGTAGGTACAACAATCGAAGTCAGTATCATTTCGGTTGTAACTACCATTAAGTCGGTTGTATCGACTGAATTCAGCGTCAATTCCGTTACTGTACCGAATGTCTTATGAATTCTGTAGGTACAACCGAATTTAAATTTCAATTCGGTTACCATAATATTATTCTATGAATTTAAAACTTGTCGCTTAAAATTCTAAACACAAATATTATATTAAAAGAAGTTAAATGAGGTATAATTGTTCCTGTCGCGGCGATATCAAAATTGTTATGTGGTTATTAAGAAAGGTAAGTAAAAATATTGTTGTTATGACTTTTGTATTAAATCGTTTTATTTGAAGCTTTTCAAAGTCGGTCGCTTGAGATATACTGCAGTCATCTGAATATGAAACGGATTAGGACCTAAATCAACAGCTACAATACGCCAGAGTCAAGAAAGGTAGGTAGTGACATGTAAAACAGATGTGTTATCCTAAAGATTACCCAATATAATTGACTTTATTTTCTCGCATTGTAGTTCTTTTATAAGAATACAGGAAAATAAATAAATTCCTAATAATAAAAATAACATTTGTGACACTATTTAATTCGGTTGTGAGAACCTCCAATAAGGTTGTGTCAACCTCTAACGAGGATGTGTCAACCTCTAATGAGGTTGTGGCAACCTATAATGAGGTTGTGTCAACTTATAATGAGGTTGTATCAACCTCTATTGAGGTTATGTCAACCTATAATTAGGTTGTGTCAACCTCTACTTAGGTTGTGTCAACCTCTAATTAGGCTTCACATACTTCAGTTGCCATGAGAAAACACATGAATTGGGTCGCTGATTTGTAGTTGGTAAAAAACAGCGATATCTAGTCTTTAGGTTCAATCTTGGGGGTGATCTTATAGCCACAATCCACATAAAAGCAAAATATTTTTATATTTCCCGAATTTGCTTACATGCCCCGACAGCGGAGAAAGATGATGATGCCGACGACATATTCTATGAGCGCCTATCGGAAACGTATGACAGCTGTCCTGACCATTACGTTAAGTTTGTACTACGAGATATTTTAATGCTAAAGTAGGCTGGAAAAAAGTGTTTCTTCCAGCTACTGTCTATTTCAAGAACCAAATTGATCATGTGGTAATTGCTCGAAAGCACTCATCCAGTGTAATGGACATACGAGTGTTCAGAAGAGCTAACGTCGATTCTGATCACTACCTGGTAGCAGCAAATGTTTGCACCAGATTAAGTAGATGCAAAGAAAGTTATAGCTTATTCACATTTACCGCGTTTCAGCTGAAACGCCGGCGTTTCGCTCTCTTGAAATCATTTTGAAACCATGGTGTTCACATTAAATAAATAAATGGTTTCCCATTACATCCCATGAAGGGACTGGGGAGAACTTCTCACAATCACTGAGCTGTGCGCTTTCCAGTTTTCACTCACTGATTGGGACCTACAGTTTTACACCGATTCCGAACGGTAATTTGAGAAGCTTTTTCATGGCTTGATACTCGATAGTGTCGCCGTCACTATGCGAGGTGACCGCCGCCGAAAGAAATTTGAAGGTGGTCAGAGCCGGGTTCGAACCCAGGATCTCATGTACAAGAGCCGCGCACACTAACCATTGCACCACCGACGGCCACATTATGTTCACATTATGATTTTTTAAACTACTGTGGTTTCATGTGACATTTCTCATTTCTGTTTTGTGTTTTCTGTATTGAGTGTAAACAACACAAACGCACATTTGTGAATAAAGAAATATAAAATAACATTGATACATACATATGATACATACATTGATACATACATACATAAATCACATTGCAATAAGTCTTACCACCACAAAGCAAACTAGAAATGTAAACAAAAAGATTTGGTTTCCCTCATTTTTCTGACATTTGCTTTGAGCCAGCAATGGAAATTGTTTCATTTTACTCCTTTTTTTAACTACTATTGGAGTACAACACTGTGCTCTCTCTCATTTTTACTGTGATTTCAAACAAACTACAGTAAAAAGAGCATAATGTTTGCGTTTTTTTTTTGTATGGAAATAAGTGTCAATTAAAGTGTGTTTCGCTGAAATCATCGAAAGAGAGCGAAACGCCGGCGTTTCAGCTGAAACGCGGTAAATGTGAAAAGGGTATTAGACATCGGAAAGATGCAATTACCAGAGGTAACCACAGCCTACTCAAGGAAGCAACTTTAGGCACAGAACTCACACCCTTCCGATGACGATCGTGAAGGGCAGTGGAAACCCATTTCCGAGTAAATAAAAACTGCCTCAATAACCACAGTTGGTTTTAAAACCCGATTCGTTACAAACCATGGTACGATGAAGAGTGTCGCATAGCCAATGATGAAAAGAACGCTGCATGTATGGGAATGCTTGAGTCAATTGCAACGCGAGTTGCGACTGAGCGGTATAGGGAAAAAGTAAAGCAGATAAACCGTGTGATTAGGCGTAAGAAACGGCAGGGATAAAGCGCTAGAATGAGAATATTGAGTTATACAGAAGGAAGAACGAAGCCCGAAAATCTACCCAGAAGTCAAAAACGGAACTAATGATCATAGTCCAGGGCCCGATTCTGTAAAGACAAGGACGAAAATCTCATCCCAGATGTACGAGCATGTTGCGACTATGTGGACATCATTTCTCCGCGCTACTTGTACCTGAGATATCCAGTGACGATGAGACAATCGATCACAATTTGGACGACAACGTCGATTGCCCCCTCCTAATCAAGGCGAGGTCAGAACAGCTTTTACCCGGCTTAAGATCAGCACAGCCGCAGGAACAGATGGATTGCTGGCGGAGCTGTTTAAGGCTAGCGGCGATAAGCTAATTAGGTGCATGTATACTCTGTGCTAATTTCATTCACTAAACCTGCAATGTCGTTACAATAAACAATTTGTTCGTTTCGTTTACTGTAAATTATGGCAGAAATATATACTGGCGCGTTCTGAAACTCGAATTGTTCACTCCAGGCTCTATAATATTACGACTTTTCAAGTCTGCTTCTAATATTTCTGTATTATTTGTTGATGGACCCAATTGTCTCATTTAACTGCTCTTGTGACATTAATTTTGGGTTTGATGTTGTTTTGAATTGTTCAAAATTAGAGATGATGGTTTCCGTTTCAACGCTTGGATCCGGTTCACAACGTAGACTTGGACTGCGACCGGGTGGTGGTGCTGGTGGAAAAGCTGATCTCACAGCTTTTGTGTACAAAGCTCTTTCGGTTATGCCTCTCTAATTTTATTATGCCACAATTTTGGGAAACATTGCATATTGTCGTGCTCAACTGTCTCTAGCTAACGCATCGAAATTAAATCTCTAACCTAAAAAGTATTGCCATTTCTAAAAATGTCGGTTTTCGGTTTCATCGTATGTTCCAGTAGAAACACTTTAATAACCGGTTTCGGGTTTTTGATGAAATTGAAAACTATGCGATTTATTAAAATTTCATATTCTATGAATTTGAATTTGAGGTCGATGGTTTTATAAAAAAAATCCAATGAGTGTTCGAACTCACGGGCGATGTGTTAACACCTTTTTCCTACACGGTACCTGTTCGATTTCTATGAACACATTCGTAAATATTACATTGGAAAATAAAAAACAGCGTTCAATCATATGATGACGTTACAGTTAAATAATATTAATACTTAAAATTATTTAAAGACCCAATGCAAGCCCATGTGTCATTATTTTCTTGCTCAATACTTTTTGTTTTATTCCCACAAAAATCAAAGAAACAAAGCAACAGACACTTGTATATACATACATACATTGTTATATTCGTACATACGCTACACAAGTTCACCAAATTGTCGTTGCTCTCTCTCTCTTGCTATCTCATTTTTATAAACGTATAATACGTCATTACTCTCTTTGCTCTGAGAGTGCTCCGCACCAACATTTTATTGGACTTACCTTTCACTATAATAAAAAAACAACAACACCAACAACAACTACAACAACTACTACTACTACTACTACTGATATGTTGGGGATTTATTTGTGCTTGCTGTGTCGTGGAGTGTTTGTGTGGGTTGTAGGTGTAGGGCGGGATACCTAAAATAAAAACAACCAAATACACAACATCACACATACTTTGTACGAAATAGCTGACGCATTAGTGTGTCACCATAACGTCGACTGCGATGGTTTTAGCAGCAGCATAAAATCTGGTTTTAGCAGATTTTGACTTTGATAGATTTAGTCCCTATACGCCGCTATAGATGTTAACACATCAAAAACTATATAGTAAATAAATAGAAATTATTTTATTGTTTAGGTCTACGCTGAAGTGAGTCCCTTATTTTTATGTTTTAGTTTTTATTATTCGATCTTTAAGTTGTTGTGTTCTTTAATAATTTTTCCGGTTCAAGTTATTTTTTTTTAAATAAAATTTTAAGCATAAAATACAGATTAGGTGCTTTGGTTTTAAACGATTCATTTGTCTATTTTTAACCTGTATAATGAAATTGAAAATACTCTTGTGTTGATAGTAAATTTAGGGCTAATTTTACAGATGTAAATATTTATAAAATTTATTCACCCCTTCCAAATATGCCATCTCATCGTTTAGAAAATTTTCCTTTGCACGTATTTTACTTCTTCTTGGATTGCGAATACTGAATACTTGTTTCATGTATTCCTCCTAACGCAGCAAAAGTCAATTAAGACCTTGTTTTGACACAAAAATACGTTACAATTACTTTTCAATTGAATCAATTACTCAAATACTTGACTGAAGATATTTATTAAAAAATTCGGGAAATAAATAAATACATGTGACACCAATTACTTCAAGGCCAATTATATTTCCGGTCTATGCTGTATTTATTACCTTTAAACTCAAGATAACTACACATTTAATTGAAAGATTGGTTAAATTTTTTCTCAAGTTTACTATAACTTCAATTGAAATAAATTTACCGACCTACCATTTGTGTACTTGAGTTGACGAATTTGTTCATTAGCTGAAACTCGAATACAAAAGTAATTCAGTTGACAAATTTCGAGATTGAGTATTAATCCAAAGTATTATTAATTCAAAGTATAATTAAATCGGAGTTGGCAGATATGCCTCTTATTTCCATTGGACAAATTATTTCGGAAACAGACGGCGAGATAATTCGTTGACAGTCTTTTGTGTCTGTCTGATGGGGTTATTAACTGTAGACAGAAATTGAAAAGACATTATATTTGTAATCCACTGTTGGAATATCAGTTGTGTAAAAATTCTTTTAAATCCGAAATGCCGGGATAATCGACTTCGGGTTAAATCGAACAACGCAGTATTTAAAAAATCGACGTACAGTAAACGAGCCGAAAGATCGGTTAACTGGTTACGGTTTTGAATACGCTACTTGTATTTCATAACGGTATGCTTGCCACTGATACAGAAAAAGCAGCCACATTTTTCCAAACAGTCAGGCGTTTTAATTCTTAGAAATTCCATTGTGGGACAATTAAAACCCGAAAAAGATTAAATTCCCTTATGGAGCGACTGGCAGTTGTGAGTGACAATAATAATAATTTAATTTTTTATTTCAAACTAATAATTCAAACCAGTTTTTTGCCTCTTCTGAAATTGTTTACATTTTGAGTTGTGGACAATCTTAAATTTGACTGCCTTCGTTGTATTTTTGTTAGGTTTTGTTTATTATTGTAGAACATTTCATCCCCTCCCTGACCCTCTTAACCCTGCTGTTAGATTAAGCCCATTTGGTCCAAATAATGGCTAGTTTTCTTTGTAAGTTTTGAACGGTGATATATACGGACTTCATTTTTAAGGTCACGTGATCTTTCCTATAAACCAATGGCATGAGCAAAAATTAAATTTTCTAACTAGAAACAGGACTGAGTCAAATAAGAAATTACAAATTTCAGATTCGGTCCATAGAATATATTCTTTGATTTTCTTTACAATTATGTTCAAAATATAAAATAACAATAATAATAAAAATATTTGAGTATTACTGACCCAAGATAGATACAAAGAATACGAATAGATGGTTATTTTGTTTGTAAATTGCAGTATGGACCGTTAAAAATACGAATCTTAGGTTAAGGGACCATTTGGTCCATAGTATATTTCCTTTGATTTTCTTTACATTTATTTTCAAAACAAAGATGATAATAATAATAACAATATTTAGTGAATATTGAACTAAAATATATGCAACGATTGCGATTAAATTGATATTCTGCATGAAAATTGCAGTTTGGACCAAATGGTCCCTTAACCTAACATTCGTATTTTTTTCCTAACCTAACAGCAGGGTTAAGGAGTGGTTTTTTGGGGGGTTAGAGTGATCTTTCAAATCGCCAACATACGTATATTTGAAGAGGTTAATTGTTTTTTCTGAAATTGTGTGTGTGTATTCTACTTTACCCATTGAACGATTTGATTGCTAACCAAACTCTGTACCTTAATTTTTTTTTTGGCCCGGCCTACTGTACAGTAATATGAAGAGGACTATACTATTTGTATAACAAACTGCCGGAAGTTGAAAGCTTTATTTCACAATCAAACATGGAAGACCTAGAGTTCCATTAGATCGTATTCGATTTACCATTATGATAATATCTTCAAATTACTTACTATATGTTGGAAAATGGAAAATATTATAGGCGCTATTTATCTCTCGACCAAATTTTGTTAAGGATTTTTTTTTGTCAGCACAATAACTGCATTATGTATCAACCGATTTAAATGCAGTTTTGTTAATAGTTATTAGACTTGCTTTCTCAGTTTGGGAATTAAAGTTAGTATCGTTGTGCAGTTGGGTCACTAGCAGCGATGCCAGAATTTTTTACTGAAACAAGATACATTTTTTTGAAAAAACAAAACAAAAACAGCATTTTTGACTTCCCAAAAAAATCGGGTAATATAAAATGAGTGAAACATTTACGCATGTTAGAATTTATTATATTCATATGATACAACCCGAATGTTCCAAATCAGGCTACCAATGAAGTTTGTGCATTTATTTATAATTTATTGTTCATTACGTGTCCATAATTTGTTCGACTCCTGAAGCAGCCATGCCATAAACTGCACCAAAAACTAATTTTTGATGCAGTGATGATTTTTAAAATATTTTTGGATTGTAATTTGTTTGGCAAAATCCGAATCTTAGCCCAAAATTTCCCAATTTTTCGAAACCACGGAAGTACGTACGCCCACATTTAACCACAAAATAACAGAGGTTGAAAATATGGCGATTCCCAATGCAGCGTATCGGCAACGAATTTAATTTTTCGAGCCTTCTTCTTCGATAGTGGCCACGACGGCGGCTATGTTTTCTTCACTTCGCAACAATCTCTCATTGATTGAAAACTACAAATAAATGTAAAGAAAATTACAGTTGCGATAACATTTTAGTACAAAGGTTTGTATAAAATCTGATGGTTGGAAATTTTGGAATACCAAACCCAAGTCTAATAGAAAATAAACTTCCAGAGGCAAGTGTATTGTATTTTTTTGTCAATATTATGCTAAACTTCATTAGGCGCCGCTCAGATATTGAAAACCCACGAATTTTCCACGACCATTCTGGTACATACAAATGTTGCGTGTATGGCAGGTTGGTTGGTATGGAACTTCCAGAAAAACAAAACCAATAGTTACGAGTTACACACTATTTTGTCAGAAGCCACTTAGCTAATGAAAATTGGCCATTTTGCCACAGTCCTACCTTCCACTGACAAAAAAAAAAACTACACTAAATCTGTCATCATGTATGTAATTATTGTAAAATAAGGTTAAACCGTTTCAAAATACACTCAAGGAGGTCTGAGGAGTTGCAACTTTCTTCACCAGATAAGAACTATATATGGGTATCATTAAGCCCCCAAAGAATTTTTAATTTCTAGGTTGAAATTTGTTTCTATTGCACAGTTATGAGCCAAACGTTTCCAAAATAATTTCAAATATAATTTGAGGTGTAAAAACGAACGGTAGTGACCTGCGCTACTGTGTAATAACGATTTAAAAACTACCAACTGTTTCCGTTTCTTATTTTATACAGTGAAAGGAAAAGCATCGTCACAGTGATAAAAATGTTCATCACACTAACAGCTTTTGTCATCGAAAGTGAGCTAATGTACAGTTTCATTCCCGCTACGAAAATTTTTCATTGCAGCGATTACTAAATTGTTGGTTATACGAGACTTTTCATTGTAGCAACGTAAAAACATTAACAACAGTATTTCATCCATACGACGAAGCGTTATTCTTTCAGTGCAGTAGACACCCAGCCACTGTTTGTTCTTTAAAAGTAAATTTTCAATTTATATTTTAAATTATTGCTCAAGGACTTACAAATTAATCACATTCTTTTGGAAATAACACAAAATCTCTGCCGAAAAACTAAAAGTACTTTTGAGGGTTCAATAAACTCAATTAGAGCTTCACTTGCTGAAAGCAATTTCCACAGAACTACTCTTGCACAGTGTTATTTGTCGAGTTTCCGGACTGATATTACTGCACGGGTTTCTATCCATTTTTCTCACTGTAACAGTTAAAATAAGGTAAATTTTTAAAAACATTATCCCCTGGCCACACTTTAAACCTAAGCATTATACTTGTATATACATATTTCTATTTGTAGTTCTTTCTTTCTTGCTTTCCTCTTTAGGACGAAAAAAATGTTGAATTCTTGGGGAATAGAGTAAACTTTCAAGCATATCTTAACGTTTCACTTTTCGTTGCCATCGTTGTGAATTTTTATGAATGAATCTAGCCAATGCACAAGTGCACGTTAGCCAAGGGCATTTGGATTTGGTCTTCCTACGGTTCAGTATGATTTTCATTTTTTTTTGGAATTGCCGATGGTTGGGGATTTACCCATAGCGCTGATGGTTCTGTTGGTGCGGTAATTTTAAGTTTTTTCTCAGTTGTATTTTCTTGATTTGTCTTCTGCAGGTTGGTCCTGAACACTAACACTTTCACTCGACGTTCGTGTTTGGTCAGCAATATAAAATGCATTTATTTTAAACTTTTCTAATATTTTTCCAACATTTTAATACATGAAAAGGAATGGAACCACTTATGTTTTTTTACCGCTTTCAATATTCATTCGCGGAAATATTCGGTCGAGGCAACGGAATTAGTCGAAATTAGTTGAATACAGAATTTGTCAAAATGGAGAGAATTCGGTGAAATCAACTGCAAAGTCAGTTTAAATTGTTCGTATTACAGTTCAAATTTGTTTGTAGCTTTATATGACATTTTAATTCTATTCAAATTGCCCTAAGATCTTTGAAATATTTTATACGCAGAACAAATTTTTGGCATAATGGATATCAACTTCATATCTAAGTATGATATTTGCACTAGTTTCCGCATCAGATTAGAAAGTTGTAGAAACCATATTTCACAATATTTAAATGTTAAAATGATAACGCAAGAAGTGCTTAGAAAACTGTTTCTGACCATGAAGCTTGTAGTATAAAGTTATCATACATAAACATGTATCCTAACGTAACCGGTCGTAAAAATCAAAAAACAACTTCCATGCAAATTTTAACAAATGCAAACTGCTAACTAGATTCTAAAAAAACATTAATTTTGTTGAATCATAATAAGCAGTAGTACTAATTAGAGACGGCAACGAATATTAATACAAATGTTCTCTTTAATTTACGCAGTAACCCGCGCCTTATGGTTGAAATGAAGTTAATAAAAATTATTACTTTTTCAATATAAAAATTACCGAGTACTACGGCACGATTACATTTTTATGCGAATATCCTTTTCTCTTATCATTTGAACGTTAATTTGTAAATGATGACAAATCGTTTTCATTCTCACTCCCTTAACCTGGGATCATAGCTTTTACCAACTTCTACGAAATGTTAATATCCGTTCCAAAGGCTAATAAAATTGTATTATGTTTGATTGGTGCAAACAAATAATGTCACCATCAGCGGTTACCAGAATGGATCATAAAACAACTGACGTTTAATCTCAATACTCATTTAACATTCATTAATATGATACAATAAAATGATTTTATTATGTAATTGGCCTAAATGTTAATCAGACCATTTTAATGCCCGATCTTATTGTTGGTATTGCTGCTATTTTAAAATGGAGAAGTATAAAATAACCATATCATACATATGGTAATAAAATTTATCATTTGTATCAGAAAATGTCGAAAATTGGCATGAATTAGTACAAAGATGCCAAGGGAGAAGGGGATTTGGAATGAAGATTTAAATAAAATGAAATATTGAGAACACTGTCGCCAATCCTGCATGGGGCTATGGCATCGTAAGTTATAAACCATCGGAGGGCTTAGGGTCACATTTCGATAAGGAAAATTTTAATGGAATGAACGTCAGTGAAATGAATTAAGACATAACTCATTTAAGGCATAGTTAGATTATGAATGACTTCTTTAATAACCGTCCCCATAACTGAACTTTTTATAATATGGAAACGATATTTGTTTTGGATTAAGGCTTTATATAACAGAGATATGCATGATTTCCAAGCGTATTGCACTTTATCGATTGTTAGAGAATACAACATTAGTGACAGTGTTAGTGTTCCTCGCCCTTCAGCAGGGTATTTGTTCTAGAAAACTAGAAAACTATAATTCTACATGATTGTGGAAACTTAGGAAACAATAAAAACGAAAACTTTAAAAAAAAATCCTCACATTCCGGTAGACTGCAACTGTTTTAATCAAAGTGGCAATTTGTTATTTCATCCCTCAAGGATTGGTGATGAAAATATGTGCCTCGAAGAAGGCTTGTTAGAATTTTTTGAATAGTAACAACTGAAATAATTTTGGGAACAAAATTGCAATGCTTTCAGTCAACACTAGCGTGGCCGTTATTTTTTTTTTGATTTCTTATATTCTCTCCCCCCAATTCGGTTCAGTTTTATGTAAAAAAAATACAAAAAAGTTTCAAAGCAATAAGTTGTGTTTTAGGGGGGGCGCCCGCCCCTTAAAGTTGGCCTTCAAGCCCATTTATTCAAATGTAATTTGTTTGTATATGAGTATCTTTTTAAAAAAACATTTTACAAGAATATGATGTATGGCAATGTTTTAGCTCTTTTAGTCAACAACATTAGCCTCAAAGAAAGTTTTTTGCTAAAATTAATATTTTAGAAAATAATGAAGAAAATAACCAACAAAACACCAAAAATTATATATACCAAAATTTTATTTATATGGAAATTATTTCTTAAGTTCATTTTTGTTCGATCGAAGTTATTTATAGAATCTTGTTATTAATTTTAAGCTAACATATCAGTTTTTCGGTTAGTGCCGCAGGCAGGATTCGAACTCACTTCGCTGGACGATCGTTTCGATGTTTGTGAAGCATCATCTTCAGCAGCGTCTAGCTCATTAGGCTACCGTGCGGTGTTGTTACAAACTCACTTAGCCGATGATTATTTGTGCAGAGGGGTTATTTGTCCCTACTAACACGTTGCTTTCATACTTACATGCACTTTGTGCAGAAGTTTTGAAAATGAATAACAAGATTCTATAAATAACTTCGATCGAACAAAAATCAACATATGAAATCATATGGTAAGGCCTGACCAAAACACAGAGCACAAATACTACAATTAGAATAGTTGTGTTCAATAAATAGAACAACAGCAGTTTATTTGAGAAAGATAAGCAAAGAGAACGCAAAGAATTGATCTATTTTACCGCTATTTGGCAGCCCAGTTTGTGAGACTTTATGGAGTTTGTTTTCATACTGAGCAATATACCTCAGTTAATTCTAAACAATTCAACTTGCAACAGTGTAATTCAAAATATTAAAGAAATGTCCGACCGAATTTTACGTGAGAAAATTTATATTATTGGCTATTGTTCAAATGCACTTATGGGTAGAAAATTACCTTCTAGTTCAGAAGTGCTTAAAGTTTTATTTTTTTATTTACGCAAAGTGAAACTGAACTTACGCGACAGTTCAACATTAGTCGTTGAAGAACTTTTACTTTTTTGGAGAAAAGCCCGTATACCAACAAGAGCGAAGCATCACTGCATTGAAAAGTTGGAAAAATTGTACACGGAATGGAGAATATTGTTAAAAAGCTCTGGAAAGACGTCAAATTTCCATAAAAACAAAGTAATGATTTGGACTGATCAATTAGAACAGCTTTTTGATATTGCACATGCAGAAGCCTTGAATATGATTTCAATTGAAGAGGATAAAGCATTTTTAATTAGCCAGAGACAAAATGGTAGACCGGGATTAATGTTCGGAATTGACTATGCGGAAGACAGAAAGGAAAGCAATACTGAAATTCGCAAACAAGGTGATTCAAGGCGAAGGGATCGAGAGATAAATATATTAAGTAAACTTATTATGAAATTAATTTGTCATGTTAATAAATTAAAATGCTTGTTTATTTTTATAGATGAAACATCATCATCATCATCATCTGAAAGTGATTCCAGTTTTGAAGTTTCTGATACTGACACCAACGAGATCCAATTACCTCGAACAGTTTCTGATCCTGATGCAAATATCGAAGATTTTTAACCTCCTGCCAAAAAATGTAGAGGTTCAAAAAAAATCATGACACCAAAATTGGCTATAGCCTTAGATTACTGCAAAATAAGTGATAGAAACGCTGTTCACATTATTTCAGCAGTATTGGAGTCCATTAATATAGATATTGCGGACTTTATTATCAACAGAACTACCATCCAAGTTGCAAGACGACAATTGCGAAACGAAAGAGCGACATTTTTAAGAAGTAATTTTCGCTTGGATGCTTTAGATACCATTTGCTTACATTGGGATGGCAAACTATTGCCAGCCTTAACGGGGAATGCTAAAGACGATAGACTTCCGATTATAGTTTCGAGTGGAGAATGTGAGCAGCTTTTGGAAGTACTGGCACTGCATTCAGGTTCAGGACGGCACCAGGCCGATGCTATCTATCGTGCAATTTGTGAATGGGGTTTGCAAGAAGACATCAAATGTTTGCTGTTTGATACAACAGCGGTCAATACCGGCCGACATAAGGGCACTTGTACGTTGATTGAACACGACTTACAGAGAAAGCTAATGTGGTTACGTTGCCGACACCACATTTATAAAATTGTACTGAGAAGTGTGTTTGAGGAAAAATTTCAAAATCATTCAAGCCCTACCGTAACAATATTTGAAAAATTTAAAAATGCATGGCCAAAATTAAACGTAAACAACTGGCAGCAAGGAATGCAAGAAGAAGTGGTAAATAATTATTTGCAAAAGGATTATAAGGAGTTACTAGAACTTACATTGCTATTCCTGGGTGAGCAACTGAAAAAACTGCCAAACAGTGTAATAATTCGTTCACCGGGTGCTTATCATCATGCGCGTTGGATGGGAAAAGCTATTTACAGCTTGGAAATATATTTGTTCCGTGAAGAGTTTAAGTTGACCGAATCTGAAAGCTTTGGAATTCGTCAAATTTGCATTTTTATTGTCACCGTGTATGTTGAAGCCTGGTTTGCTGCTCCCTTAGCAATACAAGCACCACACACCGCCTTAAATTTTTTGTCAAAATTAAAAGATTTTGAAAATATTGATTTGGGAATCTCGCAGGTTGCCGTCAAAAAATTCAAAAACCATTTATGGTATTTAAATGGGGAGGCTATTGCATTTGCGTTTTTTGACAACAATGTCGTAGATGCAACAAAAGCAAATATGGTCGCTGCTTTGAATATTGAAAAAGAAATTAACTTAAACCGCACCACAATGGGAAAACAAACAGTTTCAAAATTCATTAGTGGTGGGCTGAAGCAGTTTGTTTCTTCTCAAATAAGAAATTTTTTTGAGAGATTTCAAATTGATACGTCTTTCATGACTTTAAGTCCGTCAAAATGGCCTGCGCACGATTGCTACATATATGACAGCGGTACAAACATTGAAAAAATTAAGAGTCGTCAATGATACCGCCGATAGAGGAGTGAAGTTGATGGAGGAGTATAATAAACATTTTACAAAAAATGAAGAGCAAAAACAATTTTTACTGCAAATTGTTAGCGACTATGGTCGACGGTTTTCGAACTGTAACAAATATACTGTAAGTCAGGAGTTATAAATTTTTTAATACAACTTAATAATTTTGTTTTTGTTTAGTTTTATTTTGACTATACGTAGTATTTGTATGAAATAATTTGATTTAGATTTTACCGCACATGCTTAGAACAAATAATTTCCATATAAATAAAATTTTGGTATATATAATTTTTGGTGTTTTGTTGGTTATTTTCTTCATTATTTTCTAAAATATTAATTTTAGCAAAAAACTTTCTTTGAGGCTAATGTTGTTGACTAAAAGAGCTAAAACATTGCCATACATCATATTCTTGTAAAATGTTTTTTTTATAAAAATATACTCATATACAAACAAATAACATTTGAATAAATGGGCTTGAAGGCCAACTTTAAGGGGCGGGCGCCCCCCCCTAAAACACAACTTATTGCTTTGAAACTTTTTTGTATTTTTTGTACATAAAACTGAACCGAATTGGGGGGAGAGAATATAAGAAATCAAAAAAAAAATCTCCATATAACTAACGGCCACGCTAGTCTACACGCATATCAGTATTAAAACCGCTTTAGTCGTTTCTTAAAATTTCCTAGTGGTTTCAGCGCTTTTTGTAGACAAAAGTCTAAAATTAGGAATATGAATTTTAAAATAATAATATAATTTTAAAATTTTAAAATAATATCAGAAATATGTTTGGCGGTATTTATTAAAAAAGAAAATTGATACATCAGTAAATTGTCTGCAATGGAATAAATGCGTCTAACCTTTTCGGTTCTGCGGCAAAGTTTGTAAATTCTAATATCGAATTTGATTAGAAAAGTGACAAATATCTACAAAATGATCAGCTGTTTTTTTAGCGCATGATAACTTAAAATGGTAATACAAGACAGAAATATTGTTGGAGTGAATTTTTTTTGTACTACTTATCATCTGGTACATAATTTCATGATATTTATTTTTTAAATACGGTTTCCGGTATATGTCCGCCGCGGCTGCGGGTGACACGGTCGATTTGATCAGTTAAATTGTTGACTAACTTTTCCAATAAATCTGTCCGCATAGCTTCAATGGTGGCTTAAATATTGGATTCCAATAGTTCAGGAGTTGCTAGTTTGTCGCTATAAACCAATGCCTTAACATAGTTTCATCAAAAGTAATCCAGCGGCGTTAAATCGGACGAAGGAGGGGCCAGTGAACAGGACTACTTCCGGTAATAAAGTTGTCACCAGCTTCCTTTTGGAACAAATCGATTGTTAGGCGCGCTGTATGGCAAGTTGTGCCGTCTTCTTGGTTTGAACCAAATGTCGTTGATGTTTATCTGATTAATTTTTGGAAAGAAAAATTCATACATGTGCACATACATAGGCGTCAACGTGGTTATGACACCTCTAGACTCACCCTGTGAACCTTCGAGGCCCCACGTTGGGCACCATTATGTCATGTGGTCAGATTGCAATTCTTTAAAAATTCAAAATTTTACCAGTTATTGCTTTGATTGAGCGGCATGCTTGGTATGCCATGCGTTTAAGCCGGCCTGGTAACTCGCTGGACGGGGGGGTCCTTCCCACTCAATCAATGCGCGAACAATCTGACTTAGAACAATAAAATTACATACCAAGTCGAGATACCAAGAATGGTCAAAAGACATAAAAAAAAGAAACGGAGCCCGTACCATATTTTCAATAGCAAACACAAAAGAAAAAAAAACAATTATAATTCAAAACAGAGTGATGTTCGTGGTCGTGTTGGAGAAAATTATTGTCGACAGGAAAGATTTTTATCTCGCCTGAAATAAAAAAATCCAAAATTTTACCAGTTATTGCTTTGATTGAGCGGCATGCTTGGTATGCAATGCGTTTAAGCTGGGCTGGTAACTCGCCGGACGGGGGGGTTCTTCCCACTCAATCAATGCGCGAACAATCTGACTTAGAGCAGCCAGTTTGCTATTTTTAGAAAAATTTCGATTTTCCATTTGATTGTGTATGGGTGAGTGGCATGCTTGGTATGCCATGCTTATGCCGGGCTGTTAAACTCGCCTGGGGGCGCTCGCCATTCACCGTAACGGCAGCTCCTTGCACATTTCAAAAGAAATAAGGACCGCTGATGCAGCCAGAGTGTAAATCGCACCAAACACTGGATAATTGATGGTTCTGATGCGAGAAGAAATTAGTTCGATAACTGAACGAATTTCTTGCTCACTAGCTTTCAAAGTAAATTTCAACAATTTGTAAGCATTATTGCAGTGATAAACAATTCATTATGACTTGTCAAACCTTACTAGTTTGATATTCACAGATATGAAACCATAGTTATCGATATCTGTAGTTCTCATGCAGCTAAAAAAATCAATGAGTGTTCGAACTCACGGGCGATGTGTTAACAACTTTTTGTTACACGGTACCAGTTCGATTGCTATGAACATACTAGTGAATGTTACATTGGAAATTAAAAAAGAATAGTTTTTTGTGCTGAAGTCTCTTTTGCTAGTGCACTTTCTTTTGTCTTATATATGCTTTAACATTAGATGTTATATTGGTAAAATAAGTAAAGTTATATACAGAGCGACGACAAAAAATATTGAATAGTATCGAGAATTTATTGCACTCTTTTTCCGCTCTCATGTAGAGATTCTGAGTAAAAGAGCATAAACGAGACTTATTGGCTTTATACAATATTTCAATATAAATACACCATTGCGACAATGTTATTACATAAAACAATACAAAAAGCATAAATGTTTCAAAAGGCATCAATGTCTCACATAAAAATTTTGAATGGAAGTTATGACAAAAAGGGGATAGTACGTTTCTCTATACTACTCAATACTCTTTGGCGACGACTCTACATCAATACCACCATACATATTTCCAGGCAGAGACTATTGCTGTACAACAACCACGTATGTGATGCTAATGATATGTGTTGTTTGTATGTGTTTACTCTGATAGATTCAAAAACACCCTTTATAATACCACAGATTTTCTGTTATAAAGAAAACACGCCAAGATTTGTCGAATTATTTTTTTTATTTCATCATATTTTGTGCTTATTTGTGGCATTTCTGTAAGAAGCACAAAATTAACTAAAAAAATTTCCATGACTTTTTTGCATAATTCGGGCTGTATAACATTTATATCGTTCTTTGGCTTTGGAATAGTCTATACCAAATTTAGTCATATACCGAAATTTTCAAGTAGCACAGAGAAAAAAGTCCAATGGTGTTAAATTGCAAGCTCTCGACGGCCATTTGACCTCATTGTTTCGAGGGATATCATCTCCGGGGAAATTCGCTCTGTAAAGGTCTGTAGTTTCATGCGCAACCTGTTGCAACCACATATTGTCCAACTCCATGTCATCTAATTCAGACCATAAGAAGTTTGCCATCATCATACATCATTCACCGCAATAGCTGTACCTGTGTTACCGTCCGCGGTACAAGATCAAATAGTGAAGCTCATCACTATGATTTTTGTTTTGAAAAATCGTCACCAAAATATAAATTTTACTGCAGTGTAGAAAATCCGAGTGCGGGATCTGTCTCTTTACTGAATTCAGCAAAATCTTTTATTCCTACTTATATACAAATTTAAACATCTCTTTCCCAGCAATAATAAATATCTTCTAATACCCGCACACCGCGACAGTGATGGGGAGCAGCTTTAAAACGGAACTTATTTTTTCCCAGGAATTTTTTAGTTTGGAAACAGGCCATAATATTTTTTTTTTTTATTTATTTAGTTATTTATTTCCTAAAAATTTAGTTTACAATAACTAATGTTGTCTCCGCGCCCTGAAGGCTTTGGTAGAGACCAACTGGCAAAAATTAATAAAATACGAAATATTACATTTTCTCAAAACTAAACAAAAAAAAAAAAAATAAATATATATATAATGAATATGTAATAAAAATTATAATTAAAGAAAATATGTATAGATAGTAGAATGCATTAAGTAATCATAGGAGTGTTTCAATTCTTTCTAGTAGATACGTTTAAAGTTTGGATTTGAAATCTGATATTCTAGCAATTTGTTTGATATTATTATAAGCGAAATCATTAAATTCATCAGGTCCAGCATACTCGATCTTTTGCTTTGTAAGTTCAAGTCTGCATCGTGACGGTATAAGGTTAAAGCGATGACGTGTATTTGCTTGAGATTGATCACAATATTGACGAAATTCAATGAAGCTATTACTTACTCCATTCATAGATTTAAACATGAACATTAAAATATTATGTTTATACATATATATCCCTCACAGGAAGTATACATCTAGCATAAATTTCCAATAATTCTATTGTAATGTAGTCCTTTCGTAAATTATATAAAATTTTTAAAGCTTTGTTTTGTGCTCTCTGCAAAGATTTTAATGTGGCAGAGGTTTTTCATGCAAATAATACTATTGGTATGTAACCAAGGTGACAATGAATTAGGGTACAATATAATTGAAGTTTGGTTTCAGTAGAAAGTTTTATCCTAAATTTTCTTAAAATGCCAGTAGCAGACGATATTTTTGCTTTTAACATTTCAATGTGCATGTCCCATGCAAGATTATATGAAATTTTTACACCAAGATATTTTATAGTTTTCGATTCATTTACAAGGTTCCCATCTATAAAAACCACCATTTCCGACTCTTTACTTAATAAATATGGTCGAAATCTTACAAAGTGTGTCTTTTCACCATTTATGGATAAATTGTTAAGCCGCGCATACTCAAATGACATAGAGGCGTACTCAAATAACAAAATCAACAAGGGATTTGTGCCATTTTTCAGTAGTAGAAACAATGTTTATCATGGCACAAAATGCACTCTAGGAGCACAAGAATAAAAAATTCAATAAACCGGAAAATTACAAGAAATATCAAATATTTAAGTTTTTTGACTGCTGAGTGGTAAATTAGAAAAATTAGGAAATGACGAAATAGCTACAATAACGTAGAGAATTGCAACACAAAACTTCAAACTGCTTACGATTTAAGGAACTAAATTCGAAAAGAGATACCTGTACCACAGCCGAACTATTATTTGTTCCGTAAAACAAATTGTTGGGATGACGGTCATAACCAGCAGTGGTTTGTTGTAATACCACGTCCATTTGCTTTAATAATTTCTTGGTTTAGTTGCGGTGCTAAACAAAACCTGTATATTTGTCGCATAATGCAATCTAAGCAGTCAGATTCAATAATATTTTTAAAATTTATGTATATGAGCAGGAAATAATATTTTTTAACAAAGATGTAATACACAAACGACCAATTCAAAATGCAGGTTACACAATCCTCATATTTGAAAGTTATGACCACTTAGATGTCTAGAATTTAAAAAAGGATTGAAACCTAAGGGAATTTTGCAATATTTATTTAATTTTTGTCCAGGTGTTTCGAATTATGGTAAAAAGAATAAATAGATGGATTATGACCTACCCGACCATCTTTTTTTGATGGAAAATCGAAATTATGACCCAAAAAGCGGAATATCTTAAGAAATGTTATCCTCTTAACCGGAAAGCCGACGATTCCACCAAATTTTAAATTAGTTTGATTCGAGATCTGTTCAAATATTTTGCCCGATGGTGGTGCAATGGAGTGGGCGACTCTCATATATAAGCACGTGGGTTCGATCCCTGCTCTGGCCACCTTATGTCACTTGGCTTAATGGCGGATTAGTTAGGCATGACAAAGCTTCTCATACTACCATTCAGAGCCGTTATAAACCAGGCCATCAGTGTAATATTATAATGCGGTGGAAAACAAGTAGAAAAGCCCGTGTTCGGAAAATAATTTACGGGCAATTCTAAGACAATTTGCTGCAGAGACCATAGGTCTAAAGTAAACTTGGAGCTAGCGAGTTTTAACGAAATGATTTGAATGTTATTTTCTCCACTTTTGAGACAAACAAAATATAGTTGTAAATTTTATTAATTTTTCAAAATATGTACGGGTTTAGGTAAAGTTTAAAAACGGTCATACTAAATGCCTCTGACAAGGACATGATTCTTTAAAAATAAAAATTATTCGTTTCAAGATATTTATTTGGAGAACTAACAAATGCATTAAATTATCTAAAACTTGCTGTTAAACCTTGTTGGCTTTCAAGTCAGTCGGGGAATTTTCCTCCGGCTTTCTATTGTCACTTCCATAATGGCTTCGCGATTTTTTCCAGTAACTCGACTGGATACAGTGGTTAACAGTTAAATACATCTTTCTGTCCCTTGAATATGGCATGGATTTTGTTATAGTTGTTATAGTGTCAGCCTCCAAATATTCTTTAAATTAATCGTACGGAATATTTTTAGTAAACGGGGGCTCTGCTAATATATTGTCGTCATGTAAGTCGATCATACCAACATAATCTAAGCAATCAAAGTTAATTTTAAATTTCTTGTATACTCTATGAAACCAAAATTTTATTTACTTATGATCCCAAAATAAAAAGCTTTCTTAATCAAACAATTAGCTGACAATACATTGATTGGATTGAACGATATATGGACTGAAATCCTATTATAACTTTCAGGCGCAGGATTTACATGGTGGAACTTTTGCTGATCACACGCTAAAACAACAACTTTTGCGTAAAGTGTTTTTGTTACATTTTAAAGATATAAAATATATCTGTCCTCGTAATAACAGAAAAGAGGTTTAATATCCAAATACTTATGAAGTAACTCTTCCAACGAAAGAACCTTGCTTAAATGAATGACACTTTTAATTAAATTGCTGTGATTTAAATGTTAATCTTCTGTGTATTGAAAATTTTACCTTGATTATTAGTTTTTGCTGTATCTCAGGAAATTCCAGATTTGTTCGGATAACACGAAATTCAAATTGGCGGCTCCAAGTAAAACCAAACTCGAAAATAAAAACTACAAGTCTGTTACATTTATTTTTTGTCGTTGTTTGAAATCACAGTCATAAGTAATAGAACCTAATCACCTTATGACTGTTTCAGGTTCATTTCACCTCAGTATAAGTATGAATGTTATGTTGCCATAACATATCAATATAGCAAAGATATTTTAACCCACAAGGATAAAAATTAATGTTGGTACTTTATTAAACCGGAAGATGTAGAGCGCCGCCATATGCTATAAAGGAATATTCGTAGGAACAAATATTATATCATTCCCTTTTTTGCTATTGCCGAAACATACTCAGCAAAATGTTTGCTATGCCCCATTAAGTTATATATATTAAAGGGGAGAAGCCAATATTACCCCATTTTCCCCAAACGCTCTTCCGTTTTCATCGGTCCCTTTTCGCAAATATTTTCAATATCAACAATATCTCCAATCATGCGAGCCAAGAAAAAGGAGAATCAAAAATTAATTTCAAGCACGCATTAGCCAAATAATCAAAAGGTGTAATAGAGTTTTAGTATTATATGCCTAACAAATACAGAAACACACATTACGGTAATGTACATATATACATACGTATGTATGTATAAGATCATACAACTTTAAGCAGGTGGATGTGTGCATTTGTATGTATTAATACCCTTTGCTGTAATAGGCTGTACTAAAGGTATGCTTTTGTTTGCAGTACGTTTCTTGCCATTGCTATGGACCATAAAATCCAAACCTTTCTAATGACTAACAGAAAATCAAAATTTTTTTCAACAATACAAATATTTTGTTCGTAAACTCTAACAACACTAAAAGGATTTTAGGGGAATAAATGAACACATTTATTTATTTTCATTCCCTTCCTCGCCATTTTTTTTGCTGGGCTTATGACACCGGGCCTTTTAATAATACCAATATAAACGAAAAGGATTGGCCCCGTTTAACAGTACTAATCACTACAATCATAGCAGTCGCCAACATCGGCCCACATGAACACCACTTTGAATAGGCAGAACAATAGTATTTAGATTCTGGAAATACTAAGCGACACATAATTGAATAACTGATAAAATGCAGACGAAGTATAAATATATAACGACAAAGTATAAATGAATAAATCTACTGATTATTAACACATATTTTGGGACTACACGCCTGTTGACTTAGATTTTCAGGACTATAGGTGACCTGCTCCACGAAAAGGGACCTCTGCGCCCAAAAATTTTTTTTTACTTTTTGAGTGATTCTTATAAATGTCGCAAACCGCAAGTTTCTATGTCTTTTAGTTTTTTTTACAAATAACCTGTAAAGATGATCATAATTAATGAAAAAATTGAAAAATGTGATATAAATAAGTATAAATAAAAAAGTTCAATATCAAAGGTACAAAATTACAAAAATGTCAAAATTTTACTCTTTTTTACTCCTAGCACGCTTTTTTGGTGGTTCTTCTGTAGCGGAAAAACGAAGCGCTTTTTTTAAACGCGTTTTTCTCAATAACTTTTTTTTCGGCGCAGGGGTCCCTTTTAGTGGAGCAAGTCACATATATACTTTTTTCCAGATAGTTTAGTAATTAGTCGCATTATTGGCATTAATATATAATTTAATGGCTTAAGCCTAGTTTAGATATTAGTACAAGCTAAAACTCAGTCTAGTGTGAGACAAAACACATGAAGTGAGCACCCCCAAAAACCACCAAGGCATCGATTTTTATGAAACAAATGTCAAACGAATGCATATAGTAAACGTAGCCCGAAAGGATTTTGGAAAATTTGAATTTTTACTTCTTATACGGATGTTTAAATAGTTTAATTATTTTTAATGAAAAAAATATTTTCCTGGACACCTTTCAGCGAAATCTTCTAACAATTTCATGAGAGATTATTAGAAGATTATACTTTCAAATGACAAACAATGTTCATAAATGTATTTACTTAACAATTTTTTTATAACAATTAAACAAATAATTTAATTTTGATTTATATTCTCATTTTTCGATTCATTCGAGTCTCGGCACAAAATGTTCCCCGGACGATGAACTATAGGAATGCACAAACAAAGTTTGACTTCCCGACCCATTCCGTAACTCGGGATATATTTTCTTCGCTGCACGATTAGTCTACGATAGTGTGCCTCAGCCTACGTTAAACGCACATCGAGTAGTTAACTCAGGTCTTCTTAGTTATTCCGGTGAATGTAACTTTTCATCTTCGAAATTTATCTTACAGGCTATATTCTCGAATTTCAATCGAAACTCTCGTATATTCTTTCAATCGAAACTCTCGTATATTCTTGGCAGATTTAGCATCCGCAAAACGTTGCGCCAACCGAATTTCATTAGATACAAGAAGCTGAAACTTCAAAACTCGGATCAAAAATTGCATCATTAGTGTCAGAAAAGTCCTCCGGGTCGCTTACTATTTCCTTTTCACATACATTCAGACAAAAGTTTTCAGATTCTTTAATTTGCACTACACTGAAAGAAAAACGCTTCGTCGCATGGATGAAACATATTCGGTATTGCTTTACGTTTCTGTAATGAGAAAATTCGTACATCCGACATATTGGTTGTTGCTGCATCGAACAATTTCATACATAATTTCTTTGGCAATTTCTCGGTTCGTTGCTGCAACAATTAGTGTTTTGTTCATGCAACAATTACATTTAAATGGTATTTTGGAGAAAATAAGACTAAGGGTAGTATTCTAAAAGTCCCGAAAGTGAACGTAAACGCAGAAGCCAACGCGAACGCCACAGTCAAAAAATTGTAGTTTATATATCACTTCGCGCTTGTGTTTGTATACGAAAGCTGTTACTAACATTTATAGTGTTGTCACTAACGGTTTGTAGAGTTGTCCAACTAAAATAAACAATTATAGATCAGAAAAAGTTATCTTGAGTGAAATGCTAAGAATGAACAGAATAAAAAATTTAGCTCTATTTCAGTAGGTCAACGGATTTTAAGATTGCTATTATTTATAATACTGCAAATACCAACAATGTTCACATAAAATGTGTAAAACCTATGATACTTTGGGGTTCAATGTCCAATAAATGAGTTGTCTTTTCAAAAACACGTGCCACTTGGCGGTATGTATTGATTCTTTTGTTTATTATTGTCAACATCAACTGATGTGTATAATTTTTAAATATAATTGTAATCATTTTGCAACGCATTATTTATTTGAACGTTTCAGTTCTAATTTTATTATTGTAAATAAGAATTTCAGTGCGTAAAAATAAAAGTTTGAGCTCTATCCGTCGAATGCATTTCAGCCAAAATTGGCAACTACTTATAAGCAATGAAATGCAAAATACTTCCATCTGCCTATCCTCGATCCACATTTTTCTTTAAATTTGTAATTTCTTCAACTAACGCGAACTGAGCAAAAACGTTGCGCTGCGTTTTATAAACTACACACTAAATATCGTAACTCAACGCAGGTAGTCACCGAACAGCTGTAACGTTTTATAAACTACCAAAACGACAAAAGTAACGCGAAGTGACTGATTCACGACTTAAAGAATACCACCCGAAGTGTATGAGATTTAGATTATTGTTATTTGGTTTAATCTTACATTCCCATAGTTTATTATTATTATTTATTTGTTTTGGCTGTTTGCCAACTTTTACAGCTGACGAAATAATTTCGTTGCTGCAACGAATGAGTTCTTAACGGAGCGAGACTAAGTTTTATGAAGAGCATGAGAGAAATGGAATGAAGATAGAAATTGAGTGAATTTAAAACAGATGTCAGCAGGGCAAAATGGTTAGCATGAGTCGTGGGTCACGTACACATTTCAAATCAGTTCTTTTCAACAGCCGACAATGATGATTTAAATAAATTTCTAATAATAAATATCGTCATTGGGTGAAACAAATATAAATAATGTATTGTGGTCATTCGTATATTTGTCAATGAGGTACAAAGTAAATCCACAAACAAACAGAATGCAAGGAGCAACACAATGCAAGGCGCAACACAACAGCAAAGAAAGTGAGACATTGTTAGCGAAAATAACTCCGAAATATGCACTTGAATGTGCAAACTCGTAGGCAGTTGTAACTGAATATTTGGGTGTGTGTGTACGCGACAGTACAGATCACAACAAAAATACATCGAGTGTATGTGATTTTAATTAAAAACATCGAAAGATGAAAAAACGAAAGACAAGTGTGCGGACAGTCGAAGCCGGGATACAGATGAAACAAAGTATTTCAAGAACATTTAAATAAACGAAAATAAAACCTAAACCATTTGATTAATATAACCCAAGTTGATCAGTTGTAGAACATGCTTACAGAGCGATCACTGGGTCAATGGTTAGGAGAACTGGCGTTGGAATTGAATAAAAGAGAATTCAAAAAACAACAAATTATGATTTGAAGAATACAAATGGTGTGGTTAACTGAAGTTCTGAACCGAGATGTTATATTCTGTTACACTCAATGCAATGAACATCGTAATGATAGCGGAGCTTATGTTCATGGTAAGTACATATAAATCAACTTTACTTCTACACATATTATTTGAATAGGAAGCTTATTAATAGTACCACCATATATTCGTTTTTATTTGTAGGACAAGAATATGATTGCTACATTGACGCACAAACCCACAATCTTCTTCCAGATTAGGGCCTATTATTAAAAGTATATAATTCCATTTACCAATAAATAATTAATTTCCAACACACTACAAAACATTCATTGCTTAATTAAATAAAAATCATTGCAGAAATGAAACAGAATCATTGCAGAAATGAAACAAAATGATTGCATCAACGCTGCAAACTCGTTGCAACGACGAAACAAATTCATTGCAGCAATGAAACATATTCATAGCAGGAATGAATAAAATTCTTTGCCGCAATGAAACATATTAATTTCCGCAACAACCACCGCATTGGTGAATAGAATAGCGCAGTCGGAAAGAAACTGTATGTTAGCTGACTTTCGATGACAAAAGTTGTTGGAGCGACGAACATTTACGTTCGTGTGACGATGCTTTTCCGTTCAGTGTACTTTCTCTCTCGATATTGAATGCAAGTCGCTTTCACTGAGCTTATAAACTGCTTTTCACGTGGATTACACTTGTACAAATTAATAAATTTCTTAAATGTAGTCTTTTGTTTGTTTCGTATCAGATTTAATTAGATATGACCGTCGGTGGTGCAATGGTAGTGTGCGCGGTTCTTGTGCATGAAAATGTGGGTTCGATCCCTGGTCTGACCACCTTCAGTTTCTCTCGACGGCGGTCACCTGGCTTAGTGACCATGAAAAAGCTTCTCAAAATACCGTTCGGAGCCGGTGTAAAAACTATATGTCCCAATCAGTGAGTGTAACTCTAATTCCTTCATGGGATGTAACGGGAAACCATTTTTTTTATTAGATTCGATCACACGTTATTGTTCTTAGCTTGTTGCAATGGATAGCAAAACTCATTGATAGGTCTCACCGTGCATATCAAACTGTTCTGAACAAGTCTTCATATACTACATTTCGAATCTACAAAACAAAACGCGACATGCAGCCAGCGGCTCTCATTTCTTCTTTCTATTAAAGTTGTGAATTTTAGTTCACTCAAGTGAGCGCTCTTTATAGTGAAGGTCAACAAAATGAACTAGCTCGTTCATATAGTTAACTAGTTCATTTTAGTTCATTGTACCATTTCACCTTAACAGTTCATATCAACTGAGACCACAGAGGTCATTTCAGTTCAACTTGTAGTTTTAGTTCAGTCGGAGCGAAAAATAACGAAAGGGTCTGATTTCTAAAGTGTTTTAGATAATGTGATATATTTTTATACTTAATTGCCATAAATTAACGCAATACTTGGTGTATTCCGCGTCCCATAGTTTTTTCCATTTTTGTTACAATATCGACTGTTAAATTTAGTGTCCAATCCGTGTCCAAATTTAATGACCCTCCGAATTCATGTTAAGCTAAATAAAATAATACTCTCATTTCAACAAAAACCATACATTTCAAAACCGAAAAATAACAAAATAGAAAAATATTCATAAATAAACGAAAGCAACTAAACGTGCCAAGGAAAATAACAATATCAATAACAACATCAATAACAACATCAACCATCAACTAAATTCTGTTTACATCAACCACACGAAGGGATTTTATGCCTCTCTCTGTGTCATGAATTTGTTGTTCCACACTCCATTTCCACGAAATTACAGAATTGACTGTTTTTTCTTCGTCTTCTCGTTGCTGCTCAGTGCTTAAGGCATAACACTAACCATTGTGTGGATATCAGCGGGAAGGAGGGTGACTCACTGTTTCACCCTGTGTGAATCCCAGGTGCGTGAGGATTCTGATCCACAGGATTTTTACGTTCCCGGGTACCGCAACATATCCCTTTTACTTTCCCACAGAGGCCTTGCGGTTTAGGAACAAAATGGCTTAGTGTTTCAGAGTCAGCGACATTTCGGCTCAAAAAATCGAGAATTTATCTTCCATTGGGTTAAATTCAAGATTGGAACACATGTCTTACATTCCGGATTTCTTTATAGAAGTCCTAATGCGGGAATTGCTTTAATGGCTTTGACGCGCTTTCCGATTCCATTTCGGAGTTCTTGGGGATTGTTGTTGTTGTTGCTGGTGATATCAATGTCCATAATTCCTTGTAGTTAACGCATTCAAGTCATACAACTTCGGAGGGCCAAAACTCTGAGCTCTTCGCCGCGCATAATGGCTTCACGCAGTTAGTGAGAGAACCGACGTACATTCCGAGTATTCATGTGCATGACCAAAATTTACTTGACCTCTTCTTAACTTCGCACCCTGAATAGTACGAAGATAACACGCTTGCACGTCTTGGGAATTCGCAATACTGTATCATTTTAAGGCAAGATCCAAGTGTGCCAAAGTACTTCGAAGCGAGAAATTTCTCCGCGAACAGTGTATTCGTGCTAAAGTCCTTTCTTTCCCTAAAGGAAGTAAGAGCTTTTGGTCATGTGCAAGAAGAGTAAAGGATAGTTATTCGTCTATCCCAATTCTTGTTAAGATGATCGAACATTCACTGAACTGGTTGATAATGCTAACCTCCTGCCTAAAATCTTTGCAAGGAACTCTTCCTTGGCGGATAGAAATTAACCCACCCCCCGTGATCAATGACGTGTCTTGTTCCACGCCAAGATATTTTTTGAACACGAGGATTGAAAAACGTCCTTGCTAATCTCGTCCTAAGTATGGTCATCTCGTCCGGATGGCATATCAGCATTGGTCTTGAGCAGGTGCTCTTCGATGCTGCCATGTCCACTATGTAAAATTTCCAGCCTAGCATACCGTGCGGGTTGCTAATGTCCAGCCAATCCCTAAAAAAGGTGATGCAAGTGACCCTGCAAATTACCGCCCAATTGAAATTTGTTCTGCGCTCTCGAAGGTTATGGAGAGCATGGTTAACCACCATCTTGTGAAATATATTGAGTTCAATGACCTTCTTAAAAATTCACAATATGGCTTCCGTAGAATGAGATTTACTGGAGACTTACTGAATGATAGTGTTCCTTTCGGAACAGTGAAGGCGATATATCGACCGGCTTGGCGAGAGTAAGAAGTGGCTCTTAATATTTCCCAGGCCTTCGACAGAGTATGGCACGATGCACTCTTGTCAAAGCTGGCTATTTTTGGTGTCGGTGGTAACTTCACACGATTTCTAATGAATTTTCTCAGAGATCGCACTAAACGATAAGTTGTAGATGAGGTTTCGTCCGACGAGAATATTCTCCTTCTCTTTCTCTTTCTATTTCTCCTTCTCTTTTCCGTATTTTCCTTGACGATCTTCTGCGTCAGACTGTGAATCCAATGTACTGTTTTGCGGAGTACTGTAATCTCTGTCATTCTTATTCATTCCATCGTAGTACAAGTTTTCAAGAGATTGAAATCAAACGTCGGACGATGAATGAAACACCCGACCGAGATTTGGTGTCCATTGTTGATTGGGGTCAAACGACTAAAGTAGATTTTAATGCGGTTAAGAACAAGTGTTGATTGTTGTCGCATAAACGGATTGCTGACCCAGGTGTGTCGTCGTTGCCTATGGAGAGGATGGATATTGATGATTCAGACGCTCTTGATCTTCTGGGCATGAAAATGCAGTGTGATATCCGTTGGGCAAGGCATGTAGTTGAAGTGTCGAAAGATGCATTCAAGTGTCTAGGCTTTTTAAGGCGGTTAAAGTAATACTTCTCTCCATATGATCTTCTTAATATCTACACTACTTATATCAGGCCAAAGATGGAATATAACACCCATATATGGACCGGATCTCCTAGGGCATCTTTGGAGTTTGTCGACCGTGTCCAAAGAAGGGCGACGGTGTTGTTAGGGGCAGTAGGGTATACTTCCACGGTATGCGTTCCTCGGACATTCGTCAACAAATGACCGACGTGAGGATATTTAGCCCAAGTACGCAGCTTTCCAGAAACTCTCATTCATTTATATCGAGTGGAAAACTATAAGAAGAGACTGAGAAGTTACAGCTGAAGGTAGGCGCAACAGGCGTGACCATGAAAGACAGACAGAAGGCCAAATCAAAAAGTCAAATGAGTTTTCAAACTCAAGGACGATGTGTTAACTCCTTTTTGTTACACGGTACCTGTTCGATTTCTATGAGCACATTAGTAAATGTTACATGTCATTATTTTGTTGCTTAATACATTTTGTTTTATTCTCACAAAAATCAAAGAGAATGCAAAGCACCAGACACATGAACATACATACATTATTATGTTCGTACATACGCTACACAAGTTCACACAATTTTCGTTGATCTCTTGCTATCTCATTTTTACATACCTATAACTACGTCATTATTCTCTTTGCTCTGAGATTGCTCCGCACCCACATTTTATTTGACTTACCTTTCACAATAATAAAAAAGAGTTCAATCATATGATGGCGTTTCATTTAAATAATACTAATACTTAATAACACTTAAAAATATTTAAAGACAAGGGTCATTATTTTCTTGCTTAATACTTTTTGTTTTATTCCCACAAAAAAACAAAGAGAATGCAAAGCAAAAGATACATTTACATGAATACGTTATTATGTTCGTACATAAACTACACAGGTTTACACAATTTTCGTTGCTCTCTTGCTATCTCATTTGTATATACGTATGTGTTTTTTGGCCGATTCTGAGACCTACCCGATATGCACACACAATTTCATACAAATGGGTGCAGACATTTCGGACGAGTTTAACGCTAAACAGCCTCTGTGATCGCAGTCGGACAAACTGTGTTTGGATCAGTTAACTTTGTGAGTTAAGTCCCTACCCTGGCCTATAGATGTTGACACATCAAAAATGTATGTCCCCTGGCCGCGTTCTACGGAAGTGAGCTGATATTTCCAACGCCATGTGCTTGCATGCTTCTGGGCCGAGGGATTACAATCATATATTTCCGTTACCTCATACATCCACGTTACAATGTTGGTAGAAAGAGGTCGGGCTAGATGAGGGTTTCTGTGTATTTCCGTAGAATTCATGAAACTCAATGCAGAACTCACAAAGGAAGAACAAGTATGTGTTCCAGGAGAATCGTACGAATACGACCCAGTCAACCATTTTGTAGTCAATAATAACCAGGCTTCATCAGCAGGGTTTCCAGCAATGCACCGCATTTCCTGAAAATAATTAGAAATAATTTTCTGGACACGGGCTTGCTGTGGCACAACGAACTTCCGACTCCACGAGCAATTACAGATTTGATGAAACATTCGTCAAATAGCGACCCTTCAGTTTATACTAATATTATGAAAAGGAAGTGATTGTGAGTTTGATATTTTGTATGTAGGGGGTAATTTTCTAAAATACTCATCCGATTTTAAAAATCCTTTCACCAGTAGAATTCTATGTTATCACTGACTGCTATAGGCTATATTCCTCCCACAACTCCATAATAAAATTCAAAATGACGTCAGCCGGGTTTGCTAGAAACATATAAATTGACAGAGGAACAGCTTTTGGTCAAGGGTGTAGGTAGTATGAGTATATTCCCAATATGTTACGAATGAATAATCTGTAAGACCAAAATAAAATAGTGGAAGGCAAAAGGTTAAATTGGCAGCACAACAGCCAGTAGTATTAAGCGATATACTTACAAGCCGTTGGTAAGAGCCGATTTGATTCAGTTGCTGAAGGATTGGTTTGATGTACTGTACTGAATGAAAACATTTAATACTCCTGGCAAGGTATAAACAACTTTTTTTTTAACACTATGTGTATTATAATTATACTATAATTATACTACAAATCAGTGAAATCAATTATATTGGGTACTTTTGCTTTGGTTTGTGTCTAGACTAAGGTATGAAAGGAAATTTCTTGTTTAATGGGAAGTTTTCTAGGTGGAGCCAATAAACAATTTTAAGTATATATGTATTTTAGTTTTGAATACAATAAAAATTAAATTTTGAAAAGTCAATGTGAAAGAAGTTTAAAAAAAAAATCCAATGAGTGTTCGAACTCACGGGCAATGTGTTAACACCTTTTTGCTACACGGTACCTGTTCGATTTCTATGAACACATTCGTAAATGTTACATTGGAAAATAAAAAACAGCGTTCAATCATATGATGACGTTACAGTTAAATAATATTAATACTTAAAATTATTTAAAGACCCAGTGCAAGCACATGTGTCATTATTTTCTTGCTCAATACTTTTTGTTTTATTCCCACAAAAGTCAAAGAATGCAAAGCAACAGACACGTGTACATACATACATACATTGTTATATTCGTACGATATAACCGAAGATCAACATAAAATACTTTTTTAATATTACTCCAAATTAATACTCCAAATTAAAACACTTCAATCTCGGCTCGCCTTAATTGTTGGCCTAAACTCTTCGTCGAAACCCGCACTAGCTTTTTAATCCAAAAATTAATAAAATCGGCTAGCAATTTCCGGAGAAAATCGCGTGGGAAAATTATATGAAAATCGCCCAATAATCACTTTGAATACCGACTGCCAAGCAACGAACAAACAAACGATGATTTACTCTTACAAACCTAACACTTGCGTATGTATTAGTTTGATAGTTTACTGCCCTAGAGGCGCGCGTATAGATGTTAACACATCAAAAAAATCCAATGAGTGTTCGAACTCACGGGCGATGTGTTAACACCTTTTTGCTACACGGTACCTATTCGATTTCTATGAACACATTCGTAAATGTTACATTGGAAAATAAAAAACAGCGTTCAATCATATGATGACGTTACAGTTAAATAATATTAATACTTAAAATTATTTAAAGACCCAGTGCAAGCACATGTGTCATTATTTTCTTGCTCAATACTTTTTGTTTTATTCCCACAAAAGTCAAAGAATGCAAAGCAACAGACACTTGTATATCAATACATACATTGTTATATTGCTCAATACTTTTTGTTTTATTCCCACAAAAGTCAAAGAATTCAAAGCAACAGACACTTGTACATACATACATACATTGTTATATTCGTACGATATAACCGAAGATCAACATAAAATACTTTTTTAATATTACTCCAAATTAATACTCCAAATTAAAACACTTCAATCTCGGCTCGCCGATATCGGATCGCCTTAATTTTTGGCCTAAACTCTTCGTCGAAACCCGCACTAGCTTTTTATTCCAAAAATTAATAAAATCGGCTATGAATTTCCGGAGAAAATCGCGTGGGAAAATTATATGAAAATCGCCCAATAATCACTTTCAATACCGACTGCCAAGCAACGAACAAACAAACGATGATTTACTCTTACAAACCTAACACTTGCGTATGTATTAAATTTATAGTTTACTGCCCTAGAGGCGCGCGTATAGATGTTAACACATCAAAAAAAATTCAGTTACAGTGTTTTATTTATAAATGCACTAAAAACTAGAAAATAATTTTTCTCTTAGCCTCAATAAGTATATTCTTCTTCATGATGGGGTTGTACAATGGTCCGCCTACTTGGCACTTCAACAACAATGGTCTAGATACTTTCACTAAAGAGCGTAATTAAAATGAATTAGTTAATTAATTTTCTAGGGATCTCTCAAATAAAACGTTTGCATTTAAATTAAAAATGGTGACATTTAATTTTGACATTTAACTTTGACATTTAATATTGACATTTAACTTTGACATTTAATTTTGACACTTAATTTGACACTTAATTTGACATTAATTTGAGACTTAATTTGACATTTAATTATCACACTAATCGGACAATATTTAGAGGTCGCTAGAAATTTACAATTTTTCGGGGTTCATGTGAAATTTAAACAAAAATTTTAAAAAGTTGAAATTTCTAGCGACTTCTAAATAGTGTCCGATTGTTCCAATTTTTGGTATGCACACTTGATGAATGAAACTGGGGCGACCTTGTGGAGACAAAAAAAAATTACATCTGCAAATCCCATACATTCTTGAATCAGTCTAATGCAGTAGCGTACACGATCGGTCCAATTTTTAAGCACATTATCGATTGTGTGCAGCTGTATTTCACCAATCGCTTCACGAATATTGTCCTTTAAAGCGTCAATAGTCTCTGGCTTGTCGGCGTAACACTTATCTTTGAGGGCACCACACAAATAATAGTCCAACGATGTCAAATCGCAGCTCCGAGGTGGCCAAACGACATCAGCTCTGCGGCTGATAATACGATCTTCACAAAACAGGGCGCCGGCTGTGTACGATCTTCACAAAACAGGGCTTCGGCTGTGTGGCACGTAGCGCCGGCCTGTTGAAACCAAATGTTGCTAATATCCTCCTCTTCAATTTTTGTGAACAAAAATTCGTTCAACATGGCCCGATAACGATCGCCATTGACTGTAACGGCCACTCCGTGCTCATTTTCGAAAAAAATGGCCCAATTATGCCTCTGGACCAAAATACGCACCAAACAGTGACTCATTTTGGGTGCATCGGCTTTTCGATGTATGCGTGCGGGTTTTCTGTGCCCCAAATGCGACAATTTTGCTTGTTTACATACCCGCCAAGATCAAAATGAGCTTCATCTGAAAAGATGATTTTTTTTGGCAACATCGGCATCTGCAACATTACCATGATTTTCAAAGTAATGTCGTAATATTTCGCAGCATTGTTCAAGCGTATACACAACCGTATTCGTTCAGAGGAAGGATACAACTAATTATCTGTCATATCAGACATGGGCTAAGTGTTGCCATTCACGAAATAAGCACTAGTTGAAAAAAAAATACGTTACATGGCGGACCCTTTACATATTGAGGCTAAGAGAAAAAAATATTTTCTAGTATATAAAACACTGTAACTTAATTTTTTTTAATTATTTCTTTATTTTTAATTTTTTAGTAAATGCATTTTTAATGTTTTAATTTTTTCATGTATTGTCATCCAAATCTGACAAGTGTGCAAAATTTTAGTTCGATTGGTCAACTGCAACTGTGTTAAAAATGAGTTACTAGATTTGAACAATACAGACTGATTTGAACAATACAGACAGACAACAAAGCAAGTTAAATAAAGCACTGTAAAAACACTGTAAATAGAAAATCTTCTCAAATAAGTGCCTTTCCTTAAAAAAAGTAAATTTTCTAAAAAGAAATACAAAGTACATTTTCTTAAAAAAATACCTCATCTCAACCGTTGCTTAAAACAGTAAATTTTCTCACAAAAAGTACTTTTTCTTAAAAAAAATAAATTTTTTAAATTAAGTACCTTTTCTTAATAAACAAAATTTTCTTACAACAGATTGCATTTTCTTAAAAAACTACTTTTTCCTTAAAGAGTACCTTTTCTGTGAAACATTTTAACTTTTCCTGAGATAAGTACGTACCCTTAAAAATTTACCTATTCTTCAAAAAAGGACCAATTCTAAAAAAATTCCAATATCCTAAAATAAAACATTTTCTTCAAAAAGATACCTTCTCTTAAAAATTACATTTTCTTACAAAATTCCTTTTCTTAAAAATAATGTAATACCTTTCCTTTTCTGAGACAAGTTGCCTTTCTGAAAATAAGTAAATTTTCCTTTAACATTTCCTTCTTTAAAAAGTACCTGTTCTTAAAAAGTACTTCTTTGTAAAAAAAAAAATCATTCTCTTATGACTTTGTCTTACAAAAAGCATTTGGTTTTTATGAAAGAAGTACCTCTCATTAACAAAGGACCTTGTCGGGAAAATATAATACATATAAAAATAAAGGTTTTGAAACAAAATACATTCTATAAAAAACCTAATTTTATTAAACAAAAGTTTATCATTTTACAAGAAGTATATTCTCTTAAAGATCAGTTTAAATTATCGTATTTTTCAACGGGCGCCTTCGATTTGTTGGAACTAACTAGTACATAATATATAGCGAAAGGAACTTCGTTCCACCCGGGTGTGTCCTGGCACTCCATTTAATTTTTAATACTCATGTAGTACTCATTAGTAGTGCTATTTTTTATTCCATTAAGCTACTGCCACATATGACATTCCAAAACAAGCGATCCACACTTAATTTTATACGGCATTTACACCAAACAAGATTAACGCATTTCGAAGGTTAACTCCGTTAACCCGCACTAACCCAGAAGGTTACTCATTCACTTTTAATCTGTAGAACTGAAGTTTAATTTTTAATCTCATTTTAAATTGGTGTAAATTTTGAAGCAACACTGTTAGTTACTAAAAAAAATACAACCATAATAAAAACATACACAAAAACTCAACTGTATGACAGACAGAAGCCGATCGAACATTTTTCGATGCGTAGCCGCCATCAAAACTTTTTTGAAGCTCACGCCGCCGCCTATATAAATGACCCATATTGGTTTAAAATGTGAGCTGATTTTATCGTCGGGCCCGATTTGACCCACTGATCCAATCTTAAAGGTTCAGTTATTTCAAAAACATCCTAAATTTGAACAAAACTGACAAGGCCAATAGCCGCCAAATTAATTTTTCTGTTGTGCAGCCGTCTTCGATAATTTGGTCTCGGCGCAGGATTTGTCCAAGCACAGAGTTGCCACCTGAAATGTAAATTTTATCGCAAATTGGATGGTGTAAACGGCAAAGATTAGAGAATAAGGTTATCGCTAAACTGGATGCGATAAACGGCGGTGTAAATGCGTTATTACGAAATGTGGCAACAGTTCCTGTAATGGGTGAAAAAAAAATGCGATACGGCAACTCGTTTGCAGTCAGTGCCAACAAATACATGGTAGCATCAGATGTTGGTGTAGTTGTAGGCATCAATAAGAGACATTTTAGTTTTGTTCATTCGTTTCAGTACTCAAACTCTACACAAATACTCGTATATAGCAACAATACAAGAATACAAAAATGTATCAAATCCAAATACATATGATTTTAACAAGCGAAAGGAAAAATGACTTGGAATAAATTTAATCATCTTTTTAAATGACTATAGCTGATTGATAAATCTACCATGATCAGTATGCATAACATTTACCGCACGTGTTGTGAACAATTTAATTCCAATTTTGTTTTTCGGTCTGAAATAAAAATCTATCCTTCAAATTTAGAAATATAAAAATATACGTAGTCTACCACTAACTAAAATAACTAATTAATTAATAATAATTACCACGTGTAAGTCATTTTGCAAATTTCTGCTTTGGAGTCTCTCCTGATAATATTTTCATTCATTTCATTTCTTGAAATTTAACATGTGACAGCATTGTCATTGCCCAAGTCAGAATTTAAGTGGGAAATTGTAACAACGCTTAATATCGCTTAGCTTCCCCGTACAAATTCAGCTATAGTTAACTTTAGCGGGGTAAAAAAACACACTTATTATTATTTATTACTTATTAATATTAATAACTATACATTAAAATATAAACCAAAAATAAGTTTTGGAATTTAATCTAACATATGTAATCTGATAAGTTGTTTATTTAATGTAGGATAAAAAGAAAATATAACAAAATTTTACTTTAAACTAAAAACAAATTAAAAAATCTATCTTACATTCATGTTAGCAGAATTTTTACAAGACATCAAAAACTTAACCATTGGTGATTTTCAGCTCCAAAATTTGAGCAATCGCCTATTATATTATATAGAATAAAACTGTAATAAAATTAATCTATTACTTTCTTTCAGATGTATTGGTTATAAAAAAATAAATTGTTTCCCATTTCATCCCATGAAGGGATAGGGGAGAGCTTCTCACAATCACTGAGCTGTGCGCTTTCCAGTTTTCACTCACTGATTGGGACCTACAGTTTTACACCAATTCCGAACGGAATTTTGAAATTTTTTTCATGTCTATATACTCGATAGTGTCACCATCACTTTGCGAGGTGACCGCCGCCGAAAGAAATTTTGGGTGGTCAGAGCAGGGTTCGAACCCAGCATCACATCTACAAAAGGCCCGTCAACTAACCATTGCACATTAATTACGCCGTGTTACACACATTCTGTCCTATGAACCAAATTTACTTTTTCGGAAAGGGGATAACAAATAAAAATACACGTGTATCGGCGATTTTCATGTACACGTCAGAATTTTTTTTTTTTTAACTTTGAAGTATAAAGCTCGTAGTGGCCTGTGTGAAAGCCTTTGGACCGATTTTTAACCCTTTTTCAGTAATCCAGTCGAGCTGATTTTTTGCAGGCAGACTCGTGGAAATGTCTGTATCACGTAAATTTTTTTAAAAAATAGATTTTGATCAATTCTCAGATTTTCCTAATTTTTTTTTTTTTTGAAATGGCTATCGTTTTTTTTAACGTTTCAGTTCGTTAAAAAAACAATTTTTTTTTATTACTTTTGTTTTATAAAAATAAAGAATTGTTACATTAAAACTTTTAATGTTTTTAAAGAAATTTAGGCCTTTTATTTTTGCGGTTGTAAGCATTTGCTACGAGACCGAGCTTAATGTGTAGTGGAGTCAAAATGATTTGAGACGGCTGCACCAATGATAGATTCTCTATACTTTCTACGCCTACTATGTAGCATGTTCGCGGCTTCCACTTAAATTCAGTGTGATGCTCATCTCTTTTTCGACCTTCCCATGTACACAAAAAGCACTGGTGGGTTGGAAATCTACGCTTACCACCCATGAGTAAACCGACCACTTTCAGATCGCAGCATATTTTCCAATTATGCTCTTTGTACTTTATCAGCTGTAATATTAATTCCATGCCTTCGTATGTTTCCTTGAGGTTTGTGGCATATGCGATCGGGACAGATGGACAGATGGAAGCAGCACGACTTTAAGGCTGTTGACCGATGCATCGATGAAAAGTCGCCACTTCTCTGAAATATGAGGGTAACCAATTTTTGCAAACATCAAATCAATATCATAACAATAAGCTAGGTTTTTTTTCCCGATCTTCGTGCAATTTAAAAAATTCGTCATGTGGAATAGTGGTACCTCGACCACGAGCGGCTGTTATTTTAAAATCAGCCGCCACTATATTCCACTGCTTAAAGCGTGATGCAAAGAGTTCTGCTGTTCTCCGCGACAAATTTCCGTCTAGTACGAGGTCATAGAAGTCGGCTTGCGTTATTAAATGCGGCATTGCAGTCCCAATTTCACTGGGTCTTGCCACAAATTCCCATACTTGCGGACTCTCGCATCTCGCATTCGATGCAAGAAAAGTTGATAGCAGTGTTGGTACAACTGTTGATTCTGCATCGCTTATTTCGGGAACATTATCAAAAATCTCCACTGAAGCCACTACACGCTCTCCTGGTGAGTATAGAACTGCTAGAATTACCGATTCTACATTAGCGTAGCGAATTTTGTTGCGGTGAATGTATTGGTACCCTTTTGTTTGAGCAAACGTTACACAAAAGTAGCACAATTCATTGCAGTGCTCCGTGCGTGGTAGCCAAATTGTCTGTACAGCGTCCTTTATTGTTGACCTTCCATCAGTAAACTTGCACAAATTTCTATAGCAATAGTCGCACACGACTTCCGGAGTATACCACAAGTAAGTAACATAAGCAGTCTTAAATATTTTCTGAAATGAATTCACCACTGTTTTAGTAATATTTTTGAAATTGTTACTTGGTGCGAATAAGCCACAAACGTAACAAAATTTATTTCGCGTCGGACACTGCATTTTTTTCAGATGAAATATATACAAATACGTTTTCGCACAACAGAACTTAAAACAATTTTGCAATTCCTTATTTCATCTGTCAGACCAGTTGTAAGTGTTGTAAAAGTCAAAAACTGTTTAGTGTTAGAAGGTTACTATTGATTAACTACAACTATATCGAGTAGGATGGGTCAAAAAACATTTTTTTTTCGTAACGCTTAAGTAGTTTAAAAATTTGGAGTCCCTTCAAGTTATGCTAAGAAAAGTGAAAAAAATATTTTTTTTTCAAAAATAATAAAAATTGGGGAAAATCTGAGAATTGAAAAAAATTGTTTTTAAAAAATTTGACGTGATACACTCATTTCCACGAGTCTGCCTGCAAAAACTCAGCTCGATTGGATCACTGAAAAAGGGTTAAAAATCGGTCCAAAGGCTTTCACACAGGCCACTACGAGCTTTATACTTCAAACTTTAAAAAAAAAAATTCTGACGTGTACATGAAAATCGACGATACACGTGTATTTTTATTTTTTCCCCTTTTTCCGAATATGTGCATTTGGTTCATAGGACAGAAAAAAATCTATTTTTTGTAACACCGTGTTATTAATTATTAGTATTAATTACTGCAAAAATAGTCATTATCATTTGAAACTTATTAATTTCTTAGGCCATAATTACTACGTTTTGTTTGAGTTCTATTCATTTAAAAGATTTATAATGATTACATTTTGAGTTTTATAAATTGCTTTGAAAATAATAATTATTTTTGGAGTTTTATATACTGATCGGAAAATAAAACTTATTCTTATTCTTAAAACTAATTATAATTTTTATCATTTATAAAACTCAGTTAAAAATTTTCCATAGCAAAAACAAATCGAAATATTTGATGGCAGTACAACTATTAGGATTTACAATACTTTTGAATACTTCGTCCGCACTTATTTGGCATTGGAGTGCAAATATCTCGACCTATAATTCTACCATATCTAAATTGGAAACTTTTTGTTGTATTATATATGCGAATTGGATAACAACCCAATGACATAAATTAGTCTAGGAAAACCTATTTGCAGAACAGAGGAAGGTATTTATTGAAAATCTGTTTCCGCAACACATAGTGCATTGTTGAGTTTACAAATAATGATAAGTTTAGGGACAGGCCCATAATTATTTTCGCTCCCTGTTTTAATAATTTTGGAATATAATTTTTCTACTTTCGGATAATGTTTCTTGGACCACGGCACACTTAATATTGGCATGTTCGGAAACGCATCAGCTGATGCAGGTCCTTATTCGTTGTGCTTTTTATTTTCAATTACCAAATCAAAACAACTGCAAAGTTGTCACATGTTGCATTTACGAACGTGCTGCGAATCCTATGCAGAGCAGTGCTTCATTTCGGAACAGGCCCAGTTCCTGCTTGTACTCTGTACAGGTTGTGTTGTGGGTTGTCCCCATTGCGCAAATTGGATTCCCACGAACATATGCACATATTTTTACGGTCATTTTCCGTATGGGCAATCCCAAGTGATACTTAATTGTGGGCTCCGGCGTGCCCAGTTGGTATCCTGATTGACATGCTGCCAAACCGTTGTAATTGCTTTTTATATGTTTGGTCCTGTCATCTTCTAAGTCGGTAATGTGATCGGCATCAGCATGACCAATTGTTGCAATTAAATACATTATAATTTACACAATATCTATATTGTCGCCTTATGCGAGTATCGTGGATGCTGCTCTAATTCTGTTGCTATTGGTAGTAATTCTGCAGCTACCTCCGATTTTGTTATTTCATATTGGTTGTCTTATAACTTATTCAGTTATTTTCGGGATATTATTGTTCAAATTTGAATTATATTCATAATTAACAGAAATTAATCAATAATAATTCTGTTTCGGTCCACTTACAATTTATTTAACTACTAACACTTTTATTTCGAAGTCCAATGTATCAAAAATTACATTTAACCAAATCACTTGGTGTCAAAAACTGAATATTTTTTGATTACAATGGTTCATTGGAATTTTCATATTTTTTTACATCACCGTTTTCACTAAACAGCTGATTTTGACAACATAACCACGGAACTTCTAATGCGTTTACCTGGTAGATATACCATAGACGTTAGTAAAGTCCTCAGTGTACGTAGAACGTACGCTCAAATATTCTACCGTAGAGTAAACTAGCATCGAAGAAAATTGACACTAAGATTCTTATAGTAGTTCAAGTTCCGACGAATATTTTGCGCCTAGATTCGAAAGAATCAAAACATGAGTACATGAGTGAAAGTTCAGTTGCTCATTTAATTGTTGTAAATAAATAAGCTAATAAATGAATGACATTTGAAAACACAATCTTCTACGAATGTCTCAAACATACATAACATTTCGTTGAAAAGTGTCCGCGAAATTAATTCTTTCATTAAATGTAATTAATATATTTAATCATCCGAATAAACAATAAAACTAAAATTTAGGAAAATCCGTTGGGGCTACGTTTACAATTGGTATAGGCATTCATTTGATCTATTCGAGTTGGAAAATTTGTCTTGAAGACATTGTCAGTAGAATTTCCTTAGGACAATGTCAGCAGGTGCTGACACTTTCTCGAAGACATGCTCACTACATGTCACTCGTTCTGCCTTGGATGACATAAATTGTGCACGAGCTGACAATCTATGTAAGACCGTTCTATTGACTTGTCTGCATTATGTCATGACCGACTCTTTCGAATGCCAATGCTGAATATCGATAGAGGAAGTCTTAACATTTGGGTAACAGCGAGTCATACGTGTAAAATTTCAAGTTATTCAGAAAACATAAAACTGAAAATTTTATATTTGAATTGTATTCCAGTTGGAAATGTCGTATAGATATCACCAATGACCCGCTCCCATACAAAAACCGTCATGACACCTCCAGACAGACATTTTCCTACATTTGGTCGAAAGTAAGCATGGATTTTCCACAGTTTGTCAACAGCAGTGATCACCTTATGACATGTACACAATACGTAACCATTCATCAGTGGGTCAGTTAATCAAGACGTCTTTAAACATGGTGTTTCGGGTCATCTTGTTGGTACTTATTTATTCGAATTTATGTATATGCACATATGTATGGATCTGTTCTGTTGCACGAGATTAAATAAAATCTGAAAGATAAGATGACAAAAAGTTAGATATACATACATTCATAATTAATTATAAATTTCAAATATTTAGATATAAATTCTGTAAACGTATGGTATATATTTCATTACTACAAATACATAACAAATTTTCAGTTTGAAGTTTTTGAAAAATTTTAAAATGCACACATACGACTCGCTGTTGACAAATGATGAAGACATCCTCAATTGGCATTCAGAATTGGTCTTAATAACAGTCAGCCATGACAAAGGGCTGACGAATCAATAGAACGGTCTTACATACATTGTCAAAAATACTGACATGTCAAGAAGGTGTCTTATATAAATTGTCATCACCTACTGACATAGTCCTAAGGAAATACAACTGACAATGTCTTCAAGACAACATTTCCAACTGGGATGGCATAAATTTTCAGAAATAATTTCCAAAATATTTGAAAATTTATTTAAGAATATGCACATTTTTAGGGAATTCTATGTATGGTGTGTATACACATGAATGTACACATTTCTTATTATCATTATTTACCAATATATTTGTGTCACCTTTTTTAAAATTAGTGGTCATCCATCTCCAAGATTATAATATAATAATTATGTACACATATAGGAATAGGCACAAGGTTACCACATTTGGAGAAGTCGTCGTGGCCAACTGACTCTCCTATGAATTGTGATTTAAGGACGAGTTGTATACATGTCATAAGGTAATCGCCACTACTGAACAAACTGTGGAAAATTCCTGCTGGCTTTTTACCAAATGTATGAAAATGTCAGGGTGTGTCATGAAGTGTTTTTATATGGGTGGGGATCGGCAAGTCAGCAGGGACTCTGACATGTCACATCTTAGTCACTGATGACGTCTTTAGGAAATTTCCAACTGGGATGTTGGATGTAAAATAGTTTAGAAGTATTGAGAATGTAGAACAAATTGTGAATATGGGTAATAAGGTGGCAAAATGGGTATATGCTGAAAGTGCGAGACAACTCGTTTGGAAAGATAAAGAAAGGCGAAAATTTTAGAAATCCAAAATGCGTGAAAAATCATTTGAACAGATTAGGAATGTGGCAAAAATTGTGAATTCAGTGTACAGTGTACAAATATTTAAGGTATTTCGAGATGTTTGGAAATGCGGACTTCTTAAATTTTGAATTTTTTTAAAACGCGTAAAAAACACTATTTTCCCGAAAAGGTACCATGATTCATTCGGTATTTTCCTTAGTTTTTTCCAACACAATTATAATTTGTTTCTAATTTTTCGACCTTTATTTTAATTATTCTTGACTAATTTTCCAAGCTTAAGGTCACTTTTGATTTTCTAAATCTTTTTGTTTTCCCCTTATCTCTATTAATATTATTCCTCTTATCTCTATTAATATTATTAATATTAAAAACTATCCTGAAGAAGATTTCCAAAGGAAATCGAAATATCGAGAGAGATAAGAGGAAAACAAAAAGTTTTAGAAAATCAAAAGTGACCTTAAGCTTGGAAAATTAGTCAAGAATAACCAACACAACTATACAATTTTTTATATTTTTCTGGAAGACAAGTGATCAGAACATTACCTTAAAAGTTGTGATATTATTACTGTGGTTTTTACAATCGGCGCCCCTGAGCAACATTTTTACCCACACACATTATTTTTAATAAATTTCCAATCATTTCTAAATATTTCTGCCATTACTTGAAGTTGGATTCTATTTTTTACACATTCGCAATCATTACAAACAATTTTTCTTGCATTTTGAAGTCGAACCCTTTTTCGCCAATTGTTGTCCCTTTTCAATCACATACACTATATTTAATATATTCCCCATCATTGTCGAAGCCAAAAATTTGGTCAGCCTTTAGAAGCCATATTTTAAATTATTACGCGAGCTCTAGTCCCAATTATACCAAGATAATCTCACGTTATTTGTAGTTTTTCATCGCATATACTATTTACATTATACAGGTGCATTCCCTATCTTTTTTAGCTTTTATAATTCTGTCTTTTCTCGTACATTCTAAATATTTTCTACATCTTCCACAACATTCCAGTCGATTTTTCTCGTAATTCCTTCTAATGTAAATCCAAATTCGGAATAATACCACTCGCAAGTTGCCAAATTCGGGTCCTCTTCCCAACAAAGGTCTCACCCCCGGTAAAATTAAAACTAAACTGCGAAGTGAATTTTATTTGTTAACATTTGATTCGATCGTGAGCGTTTTACATAAATAAATATTTTAAAAATTTAACTCGCTCAGATTTGAATTTTTTTAAATTCGGTGTGAGATTTTTATTTGAGGAGCAGCTCAAGTTTTACCTACTCCGTCTGAAACTCAATATTTATAGGATTTTAAGTTTCTCTTCCCGGTAACTTTGATTCCTATAATTTTGAGTGTTTTCTTGCTCCATTCCTTGGTACCAATTCCTGAAAGTTTTAGTCTGAGAGAAAATGTACATGCAGACGTGGGCTCTTCATATGAAATACGGGTAATAATGTGATACAAAAACCTGGAAATGTTAGTATCTTCCAATACCATGACACCGTTACGGTGAAATTTTTTTCAGTTTGTGGGAAACACGTTTTAAAACTTAAAAATATATTTTCCTGTAAAATCAATATTTTGAAACTTTAGACAGATTTGATTTAAAATAATATACTTATTTTTGAGACCTAATTTACCTTTCGAAGCGTTGCAAAAATATAGAATTTTAAAAAGTTTTAAAATTTGAGCGAAGTCATAGAAATTGTCTTCCAACATATAATTTACAATAATACATAAAATTCGGCTTTCATAACTATGTGCATTGGTAAAGCAAACCCCTTCCCTATGAGCATATACTACTTGTAGATGTTAATTTCTCTGTCTAACAATACAATCACTCACAGCTTAGTGAATGTTATTCAGCACTCAAATTTTTGAAATTTATTTTAAAATATCTCCTTGATTGGTTTTTATTTTCGCTTTATTTGGCCGAAATAACTTTTGCTCTTTCTGGGATAATTGCAGCTAGAAATCACAAAAATTCTTTAATGATGTTTTGACAAACAGCATCAAAGCTTCTAATTAAAATAGCCTTGTTATATTACCCGAAGGAGAACACAAAGTATGACGGTCAAAAAACATCCCTACATCATCACTACAATTTCAAGAAAAATTTACTAATCCCGTCCTTTTTTGTATAAGTATATTTTATCCTATTTATTCCATGTTTTGGCAACGTATTACGGATATAAAAAGAAGCCAATTAAAACAATTTCCAGGGGATTCAAAATTTCTTATTGAAAATGTAAATTTATTCTCTCTTTAAACAATGACAATATCAGCATTGAAAAAATCTCCCAAAAGTCCTTCAACTACACTTTAATGCTGAGATTAGTTGTAACGGACAACATTGGATAATATATAGCATCTAATAATTAAAGGATTTTGTGTGCTATGCTTCGTGCTATGATTTCGCTTTTCGGCATGATATTCTTTGCCGTGGGAATTGTTAGCGTGTATGTGCGAGTTTTTTCATGTGTGTATGTGTGTGAATGCTGAAAATTAAAATAAGGATAAGTATTAATTGCCGCAATTAATAAAGTTGTATGACCATTAAGTACGGCGGGTCTACGAAAAAGCAGGAGCGCACGAGAGAGAACATAATAAGCCTTTATACACACTTCATTACATGTATTTTTGTTGTTACTGTGACTATTTCATTGCGTTACATTCATTTATTAAGCGAACATTATTATTTGTGATGTTGTTGTTGTCCTTTCTTTGCTACGTGATTTGTTTTCTGTCACCCCTTTCCGTTTTAACAATCATCCGTGTGGAGTTGGGTATAGGAATTATAGTGGCTATGCTGGTCGACTGTAATGTACTGTATTTGAATTTTAGCAAGTTAACTGAAGAAGCTTCTTAAATCCGTACAATAATTTTGAATGTGCAATATTTAGAAAATTTGGAAACGGAAATACGAAACTACAAATGTGTCGTCATTTCCGCCACATAATTTTTAAAGCTATACTTAGTATATATCGCTCTCCGGTGGACATATTGGACCAACTTAAAATTGGGCAAACTGAAAAAATTCTTATTTTTAGTTTAAGTAATTTAATTTCCGAAAGTAAATTATTTTAATATAAACTTTACGTAAATTTTATTTTTTAGAGAATTTTTTTATTTTCTGAGAAATGTTATACTAATATTATTTAAGACACCGATAATATAACATTCTACGATGATAAGGTAATATTTCGCAAACGAACTCTTGTTTTTCATCACATTTTTAGGGCGGTTTAAAGTTTAAATTTTAAATTCGAAAACGATGGCCCATTACAATGTGTCGCATGTAAATAGCAGCATATGTTAAATAATTTGTTAACTAAGTTTGCGATAATAATTTCAGAACTAACGAGTTATGCCGACATAAGCCGATATTTTCGAAAAGTGTGGTTGTTCACATCGTGGTGTATTTTGTTAGATTTGTTATTATGTCTCCTCAGACAAAGTGGTTATTTCTGCACACACTTTAAGTATTGAAAGTAAGACATATTTTATATCCTCCTGCAGTATCTTATCCTAATTGGATTTTTTCACAAATTTTTTTATCGAAGCTATAGCATCCTGCACGACCATTATCGAAAAAATATAAAATATATTTTTGAAAATATCGTTTATTATCTCTCCTGAAAAATTTGGATTTGGGAGATAAGCGGTTGTGTGTGAAGGCAAACACCAAAATGTCAATGTGTCCAAAATTAATGTTTTTTTATTACATTTTCAGACCACAATGCACAAACAATATTAAGTATATGATATTCGTTTTCACAAACGGAAATATTAATCGATTTTGGACATCATATTCCGATTTATCGTTATCGTAAAGCCGTTTTCAATACTCGTAAATACAAGCAAAATAACATTCTGTAGATGGACGCTTTTCGAGTTTAGGAAAAGTTTATTGAGTCTACAAGTTATACAATTTTAAGCCCTGTCTAAATTTTGAATAGGATAGTAAAACAGCTTTTTATTGATAAATAAATATGCACATATTTTGATCGTTTCTATTCAGTGTCTTTGGATAGCTTTTGCGAAGTAAATGGTGATAAACGTGTGTTGTTCTCCAAGTACAATGACTGGTAATAGCGAGCTAAATCAGTGCACGCTGAAAAATTTGTCGTTTTTCATTGTTTGGGTGCAAATATAACGTGTGCTCCAACACTTTGTGTTTGCTAGTCAATATAACATGGTTTGGGACAGAATGATTAATAGGTTATAATATTAATCATGGTTTTGTTTCTTCAAAATTGCTGAAAACCAAAACATGGCGCGACACTAAGAAAAAAGCATCGGATCTTCAATTCACGAAAATAGTGCGCCCAAACATGTACATGGTTCCTGCAATATGTTCCTGGCGCCGATATTTTTCAACGTGTGGCGCCTCTAAAAAAGAGCGAAATAAAATATATCATATTTATAATATAACACTGTCTCTGAGGAAAAATTCAAGCAATTTCTCTCAACTTTTGAAATGCTTGAATCGGTGTTACGGGGTCGGAGTTTTTGAGTCGGCGGTGAGTCTGAGATGAAATTTTAGTCGTAAAAATTTGAGTGACTCCGACTAAAATTCAGCATTGCCTTTAAAGTCGGAAGTTTTCGGCCAAAATTATGTTTTAAACCGTTTTCATAATTTTTCAATTCCATTTTTAAACAAAATGAAAAGTAAAGTTTTTTCTTCTCCTGCGATGGTCATAACTTGGCACGCCGCTACAAACAAAAATTTTTTCAAGTATCAAAGGCAAAAAATGCTGCAAGTCGGAGGGAAATCGTACCTTTTCAAACTGCTGGAGTCGGAGGCGAGTTTTTCATTTTCAAAATATACGAGTCGGAGTCGTCTAGCTTTGTATAAACTCCACATCCCTGGCTTTTACTGTTTCTCTGTAAATACATGAAAAATTAGTCGAGGTCAATCATACATTTCTCCCCGCTAAGGGCGACTTCGGGGTAATTGTGGATCTTGTTCTCTATGTTTTCTCGGTCTCCACCACCTTTGACCACGATGCGCAGCCATTTGCCCCCCAAACTTCGACCCCTATTTAGCTTATGATTTTTTTTTCAACCACTTATCCAAATCTTGTTACTAAGGATCCCCATACAACCCCAACTCAGCCAGCAGTATTGTTGCGTATAAAAACTATGACCGAAAGCAACGAAATGCTACGCGCTATCAAATTTCAATGGTTAGAAATTTACTGAATTCCGTTGTGGTTGTACCAGCACAAGTTACGCCAAATGTACAGGTCTCCCAAAAGAGGTCGACACATCATCTCAACTTAGCGCGCACGTCTAATTTTACGTGCTTATTGATATGTGTGTGGTGCCATTCACATCGATAATCTTGAAAAGAGTTAAACGATCACCAGCGAGTATTATTCATAGCGACTTGGCAGATTCGACGTTGATCTGTAGTACACACGACCGTATTTGCCAGAGAAGCAAGAGCTCTCAAACATGACACCGGCACACACACAGTGTTTACCCGCCATGACAAAAGTCCACAAATTGTGCCAGAAATTCACACCTCATCTGCGATATTCTTCTGATTTAGCCCCCAGTGATTCCATTCTATTTCCAAGCCTTAAGAAAGAGTTAGGCGCGAAAAGATTTGATTCGAATGAAATACTTATCACTGAAACAAGTGCATATTTTGAGGACCTTGAAAAGCGTAGTATTTGGAGGGCATAACAAACGTGGATATGTCTTCTACTAAAAGGAGTCTAAGTTGAGAAATAAAATATTGATTTTCACATAAGATGTCAGGGGACACCCGGTTGGAACGGAGTTCCTTTCGTTATATATTATGTATTAGTTAGTTCCAACACGCTTAAGGTGCCCGTTAAAATCACGATAATTTAAATGGATCTTTAAGAAAAGATACATTTTGTAAAACGATAAAGTTTTATAGAATGTATTTTTTTTAAGTATATTTTTAGGTCCTTCCTTCTTTTAGGATCCATTTTAAAGAGAGGTACTTCTTTTATTAAAATCTAATGTTTTTTTAAGAAAACTTACTCTTAATTCGTTCTCAAAATTTTGGATGGTGAATTACGTAATTCGGTTTGCAGATTGAATTACGAACGAGAGAGCATATTACGAACAATTCTGTAGTGGAAACAAGGCATAAATATTAATATTATATAAATGTAAAGTCATCATATGATTGAACGCTGTTTTTTATTTTCCAATGTAACATTTACTAATGTGTTCATAGAAATCGAACAGGTACCGTGTAACAAAAATGTGTTAACACTTCGCCCGTGAGTTCGTGGATTTTATTTTTACAAAGAAGTAATTTTTCTAAGAACAGATTCTTTTTAAAGAAGTGGTACTCTTGTTAGGAAAACGTTGTTTTTTAAGAAAATTTACTTATTTTCAGAAATTCTACTTATCCCAATAAAAGAAAAGGTATTATTTAATTTCTAGAAAATGTACTTTTAATAAATGGAATTTTTGTAAGAAAATGTATTTGTTTTTAAGAAATGGGATTTTTTTTAAGAATTGGCCCTTTTTGTCAAGAATGGGTAAATTTTTAAGAGTAGGTACTTATCTCAAGAAAAGTTATTTTGGTCCACAAGAAAGGTTGGCTTTAAAGAATATATAGATTTTTCAGAAAAGGCCATTTGTTGTAAGAAAATTTACTTTTTAAGAGAAGGTACTTATTTAAACAGTCGTTTACTGTCTCTTCCGAAATTGTTCAAAATTAACTTAGATCTGTATAAATATCTTCGAGAAAATTATGATGAATGCACACAAGTCGTTTTCTAATTTTACAGAGAATTTCTAAAATACTTTTGAGTTGAGGTTTGCCGAGAAGTAAGAATGTGTTTTATGTTTGGCATAGAATATAGGTTTGAACAAATTGTTCTCCCATATTTCTGTAACATACAAGGCCTATCTGGCGGAAAATTTATTAAAAACCTCAAACTCTTCTTAAAACATTTTGAAAATAGTTTTTTGTTGTTAAAATAATTCATAAATTTGCTACCAAATATTAAAGCTCATTCTACATGATGGGAATTGCGTGCTTTATTTTGCATGGTGCTACAGACGAAATATCCTCGAAAAAGAATATTGTTTACGTTTGACTCCTAGTCGAGGAGATTTTTTCAATTGCGAGTTCTAAAAAAACGGGATTTGGTAAGTCTTTGTACCGAGTTGGCTATACTGTGGTCACTTTTAGAGCAAATTTAAGTGCATAAACAAATTTTTGTATAAAAACCTTGGACATTTTAACAGCGAATACCGTTTGCTATCTATTATACAATATAATCATGCTTTGATCCTTGCACATAACATTGTTGCTTGGTATATTCTGATTATGGCAGAAATTATACATGTCCCGTCGACAATATTTCCGCACTTGAGGTAGCGCACAAGCAAACGGCAAACAGCCGTGCAAAAAGGAGAATTCAATTACACTTTATGCGTATTTTATTCAAAGGTATTAATTTCTCCGTTTATTAATTTGTATACTTTATTTGGTTTATATGCAGATTTACCATGTCTATCCTTTATTCGATGCCACCCTTTCCGGCACTGTACATTTCGTTTTCCCTTCTCCTTTGTCCTTTTGTCGTAAATTAAATTTAATCCTTTTCGTGTTAATTACAACTATATATATTATGGCTATTAATGAGATTAAGATAATTACCAACAGTGTTTTCCCTCAGATTTATAATTGTATTCCCACCACCACCACCACCAGCACCATCCACAACAACAACATTAGCAAACACAACAACAACAACAAAACTATGCTTGAGATTTATGAAAAACAATTATATCTGAATTGCCTGAAGGAAGAAATCATTAAAGGAGAAGCTATTTTAAGAAAATCTTAGAAATTGTTAAGGGAATGTTAAGACATAAATAATTGTACTTATTCCAGTTAAGGGAACTGTTGTATTGTGGACCGATTTGTGGTGAACGGCTACGTCAATTCATTGAAAATGAAGAGGAATTGCTTTAAATACGTAACACAAAAATATTTCGAAGATATTAGTCGAGATTTTTCAAGGAGATATAGACACAGAAAGTAAAGGTTCGTCGTCAGCGAATAACATATGTAAACACGTGGACAGCGTGAAAGCAAAACCGCTAACTCCACTTTTCTAAAATTTCCTTCGTTAAGCCTTCGGGGAGTTGAGAAAAGTATAAGTTCAGTATATCTAAAATATCACTCAAAACAATAAGAAGAAACATTATTAGTTTAGATTGTGATTTGTGCTTCCGAAAAGAAACTAATTTTTCTTGGAAGAAAATTGCCCAGCTAAACTTCATGCTTTAATCTATATCGTCAAAAAGTCCTTTCAAAGGCACATTCTCATTGATTACACAGTGAGACACTCAAAATTTGATACGCTTGAGACCAAAAAAATCTGAAAGCTACTGATGAGAGAAGAAAACCCATAGCTGGGTTTTGTGTGATTGACTAAGGTTTTTGATGTGTTAACATCTATAGGGGCGTATAGGCACTAAATATATCAAAGTCAAAATCTGCTAAAACCAGATTTTATTCTGCTGCTAAAACCATCGCAGTCGACGTTATGGTGACATACTAATACGTCAGCTACTTCGTACAAAGTATGTGTGATGTTGTGTGTTTGGTTGTTTCGTTGCTGTTGATATGGCAAACATGTGGTTATGTGACACACGTATACGTCAGCTACTTCGGACAAAGTATGTGTGATGTTTTGTGTTTGGTTGTTTTTATTTTAGGTACCCCCCCTACACACACCACCCACACAAACACTCCACGACACAGCAAGCACAAATAAATCACCAACATAACAGTAGTAGTTGTTGTAGTGTTGTAGTTGTTGTTGTTGTTGTTGTTGGTGTTGTTGTTTTAACGTAGAATACGTTATACGGTAAGGTAGGGGTGTTGATCTGGAGCACAAAATTTTGAGAAAATTTTTGTCACTTTCATTATAAGTTTTTTATACTTTATGCATGCATTGAAGAAAATTCAAGTATGGTCGTAACATATTTAATATGTCTTCTTTTGATTTGTATTTAAATAATAATATTGCTACATATATTTTTTTTGATTCTATAAGTAAATCAAAATTTAATTCCTTCAAATTTTGTATTAATTTTCATATGCTTTGTATTTTATGTATTATAACATCATGTGTAAGAGCAGTACGATTATCTGTGTGTTCATCACAGAACCAGTGTGAGAAAGAGAAGAAGTATAATGACAATGCATGTTTTATGTGAACATTACAGAACCAGTGTTGCCACATGCAGTATTTACACTTGTTTTCAAAAGTGCATCGAATTGATATAAAGTGTACCCAAATTTTGTTAAAAACTATCCTAAATTTTTAACATAAAAATTAAAGATAAATTTGAAAGATTTAAATCATTTATCAAAAATTATATTTAATTCATATATTTTAATTGCAAAATGACTAACGTATTCTACGTCTGACCTATGCGCCCGTGTTATCTAACACAGGCTTCATATTTTTTTATTATAGTGAAAGGTAAGTCCAATAAAATGTGGGTGCGGAGCACTCTCAGAGCAAAGAGAGCAATGACGTATTATACGTATATAAAAATGAGATAGCAAGAGAGCAGCGACAATTTTGTGAACTTGTGTAGCGTATGTACGAATATAACAATGTATGTATGTTTGTATATACAATGTGTTCATAGAAATCGAGCATGTACCGTGTAACAAAAAGGTGCTAACACATCGCCCGTGAGTTCGAACACTCATTGAATTTTTTTTTTTTAATTGGCGTTTGAAATTTTAGGCTTAGAAATGAATTTTTGATAAGAGAACACTTTTGGTAATGCGTACATCTCGAAAACTGTTCAAGATTTTTCTTGGGTGTCTTCGGCAAAGTTGTAGCTCGTGAACTGCCCTACAAAAAACGTTTATTCAAAAAATTCCAAAAACTTTAAAATGTAAAAAATAAAATTTTCGCCGTTTTTTATGGGTTTTGGTTTTATTTATTTTTAACTTTAAAGTAAAGTAAGGAATATACATATGGGCAAATAAAGCACCGAGACCAATTTGCTCGGTAATGAGTTTCACGTCAGAATTGGTATAAAATTGCTTTCACTCAAATTTAATGTACAAGGTTATTATTTTTCGGGTGAAAATTTTACATTTTATATTTATTGTGTTTCTGTCTTTCTTTCTTTGTGTATATCTTTAATTTAATTGTTTAAATCATAGTGTAAATATATAAGTGGCCGCAATACGTCCTGTTGTAAAAAGTAGACAAATTTGTTGTATTTAGTAGTTGTCAAGCACCCATTGATTGTCAAAACTGTCAGAGCTCCAAGCCGACCGATGAAAATCTAACAGCGCGCCGTCACCTCAGGTATTGTTATACTTGCCGACGAAAAGAGGTCGGCTTGGAACTCTGTGTTCATGTGCTTCTCTGCTTAGTCATTCTCAAAACAGCTGTTCTTGTGCGGCCACTTCTATACTTACACTATGGTTTAAATAACAATTGACGCGTTTAAAGTTCGGGTTTAATTTTTCCACACAAAAAAACAACTTACGGGCCTTTAAGTGTAAAAACAAGTATGGAAAAATGTTAGAAGCTTAATCTATTTTGTTATGTTTGTGGCTTTTATGTGCCCAAACGCGCAGCACCAAAACAAACCAACTAGTACCGCTTTTAGTAGACAATTTAAAAATGCGTATCGTTTATACTACTCTGACCAACCAGATCTTTTTGATTTTCCGTGGACTCCAGATACGGTTTGTAGACGTTGTTAATGTGCCGCTTTAAACTGGATAAATACAAATAAGGAAATATGCCGTTTGGAACATCAGTTATATGGACTGATCCTAATGAACACAACGAAAATAAATGCTATGGCTGCATTAACTACAAAAATCGAATCAATTCACATAAAATGGCAAACAAAAATTATCTTGCAGGTCCTACCTCTTCTCTTCCACAAAAGCACTCAGATGTAAATCCGCCTTCAAGACCGCCAAGTCCCGATACAATAACTGAAGCGTCTTGGCAAACTGCTGGTACAGTTGAAACCGAATCGTTTTTTGAAGCCGATGAGCAAGAAGATAAGCCCGAATTAGTAACTCAAGACGAAATGGACTATGTTGTCGCCAAAACAGGACTTTCTCAACGCCAATCTGAGTTCATTTCTTCGTTCATAAAGCGCAAAAAACTGACGGAGGTTGGCTTTAAAGTAACGGGTTACCGATATCGTCAAGCTGAATTCCAGAATTTTTTCACTGCCAACGACAGAAATACGTACGCTTTCTGCAATAACATAAAAGGCGTGTTTGAACAAATGAAATACATACGCCAGAGACTATAAATAAATAAATGGTTTCCCATTACATAACATTAAGGAGCCGGAGAGAACTTCTCACCACCACTGAGCTGTGCGCTTTCCAGTTTTCACTCAGTGATTGGGACCTACAGTTTTACACCGATTCCGAACGGTATTTTGAGAAGCTTTTTCATGGCTATATACTCGATAGTGTCGCCGTCACTATGCTAGGTGACCGCCGCCGTAAGAAATTTTTTTTGAAGGTGGTCAGAGCAGGGTTCGAACCCAGGATCTCATGTACAAGAGCCGCGCATACTAACCATTGCACCACCGAAGGCCACATGACTGTCGCGAGAGACTAGCGGTTGTTTATTGACGGTTCAGTTACTAGCTTAAAAGCTGTCTTATTGCACAAAAGCAACAAAATACCATCAATTCCTGTTGCTTTTAGTACAGACATGAAAGAATGTTATTCTACAATGAAAACACTATGAGGATCACTCGTGGAAAATTTGCTGCGACGTAAAAGTTATAAATATATTGCAAGGCATCAAGAGCGGATATCCGAAATTCTTTTGTTTTATTTGTCGATGGGACACGCGAGCTAAAGTGGACCACTACACCCATGTCTGGGATAAAAGAGTGTCTGGAATGAAGACCAAAGTTTAGAGATGTTAGAAGAGCCTTTAATAAAAAACACAAGTGATATATTGCTGCCACCTTTGCTCATAAAACTGGGCATAACGAAGAAGTTCATCGAAGCCGTTGTACTATGTAACGACGATGTTTTCCATTGTTTGAAAGAACTTTTTCCAAAACTCAGTGACCAAAAAATTAAAGCCGGTAATTACTATATTTAGCAATATGTCAAAAAAAGTGGTTTTTCCAATTTAAAGATATATGTACCAAATTATATGTACTGATTTGAGGATACATTCGGCTATCTGAAATGCTCATTAGGGTGGCCCTCAATTACATGATATGTGAATTATAGGGTGTGCTTGTTGTCATTGATTTTTCAACTGATTACGAATTTTTTCCTGTAATTTTATTAATATCCGAAAAACTGGAATTTTTTAATTTTTTACAACAAACTAGGTTAGTAGCCTTTCATTTAAGATGAATATTTCATTCGTACACTGAGAGAAAAAAAATTATTATAATACTAAGTGGTAAAGGTAGATTTACGACTTTTTCATTTAAAATGGCACAAAAACGGCTAAAGATTTTTGGCCAAAATTTTCCATTTCTCGTTTAGAACCTTAAAATCTAAAATTCCACCAAGGCGCTTCACGTCACAAAGCCTAGTTTGGACGTTATGAGTTGAGGAAGGTAAAAAAGCTAAAAATTTTGGATTTTTTCCATTTTTCTTGAAGTTTTTTCAATTTTTTTTCCAAACGAAACATTGTACTGCGAAGCGCCTTGGTAGAATTTAAGATTTTAAGGTTCTAAACGAGAAATAGAAAATTTTGGCCAAAAATCTTTAGCCGTTTTTGTGCCATTTTAAATGAAAAAGTCGTAAATCTACCTTTACCACTTATTATTATAATAATGTTTTTTCTCTCAGTGTACGAATGAAATATTCATCTTAAATGAAAGGCTACTAACCCAGTTTATTGTAAAAAATTACAAAATTCCAGTTTTTTTTTTTTTTTTTAATTTAATTTTTTAATTTTTAAGCCCACGAAAATGGTTAAACTGTGTTATATTTTGAAATACAACTAATTTTTTAAGAAAAAACTCGTGGAATAAATATTGTTTGTGAGTCCCCAAAGATTCATATTCAACAATAAAAAAGTTATTTTTCGCAAAAAGTCGTTTTTGACATATTGCTAACTATATATGCTTCATTTTTTATTAATTGTAACAAATTTGTTCTGCTTAACTGCCGTATTTAATGGATCAGACATAAGAACTTTAATGAAAAGTGAAAAAATTCCAGAAAATCCTACGTGGAAATCAGCTGATAGCTTGGGAGTCCCTTAAATGTGTAATTCAACAGGTTTTAGGAAATAATCGCGAAGAAAATTTTAAAGTTTTAGTCGACAATATGATGCAATTGTTTAAAGCTATTGGCATCTCGATGTCCCTTAAGTTGCATTTTCGAAACAACCACCTCGATGAGTTTTCAAAACAATTGCCAACCGAGTCAGATGAGCAAGGTGAGCGCTTCCACCAAACAACAATTCCAATGGAAAAGCGATTTAAGGGGAACAAAATAGACGCCATGCTTGGTGAAGTGTGTTGGTGGAGCCAGAAGAGTTGCTTAAGTCAAGGACAAACCGACTATATTTTGAGCTCCGAGGATGAACACACACAGAGAAAAATATATGTAAAACTTAAATATTTTTGGTACATAGAAAAGTGAATATTTCTTCAGGATTGAATCAGTTAATTCGCCCAGGGAGAGTTAAACGTTAGATATTCAGTAGAAATTGCCATGTTGAAATAGCAGTCGTACAGTTCTTTGAAGCAAACTCATTACCACTTCATGTTAGTTTCACATTTACTGTCTTAGCTATTTCGAAGAAAAAGGCGTCCGAAGAAGTCTGGCAAACCTGCAATCATGATAGAAAGTCGTACAAGATATTAGATTTAATATATTATTTATAAGTATAAAAAAAATTAATTGATAAGCCACAACCAGCTGGAAGACCTATTTAAAAAGAAGAACTAAAGCACATGATGGATCTGATGTAATCTATACCACCCATTCATCACTCATACTATAAAAGTTTAAGAACAGATCGCAGTTCTCATGAAGGTGAATCGGATGATGAAGACATAATGCATTTTAAAAATAATAATGGATGAAATAAAAATAAATTTTTAGTAAAAACTTAACTCTTTCAAAAACAGGTAGGAATCAAATCAATAAATAAATAAAATTGTTAGAAATTACAAAAAGTCAAAATGTGTCAAAAGTCATAATAAAAGTTAAATTAACATCAAGGACCGGAAAATGTTATAATTTTTGGATTTTGAATATCATAGAAGTTAAAAAATATTTTTCAACTTTACTGATAAATATAATTTTGAAAATTTGTTTACAATACTTTTCGCTCAATCTGAAAATATAAAAATATTTATTAAAACAATTATCGTAGACGATGGAAAAATAAAACTAAAACCACCACAACATCTTTAAAATTCGAATATAATAAAGATAGAGATAATCTTTCCTATGAGGAAAAAAATATCCAATCGAAACAAAACTATTTACTAAAGCTAAATATAAATATTTACATTCAAAATAAATACTTTCCTAGGGAAAGGAGGACAGTTATCTTATATCAGACATATACGTATGCATTTTTAAATTCAGCATACGAAATTTTGTTGTGCCTAAAAATTTCGGTGAAAATCAGTTGTGATAAGAGCTTTAAATGTGGAATATCATCTAATACTTCTGCAGTTCCATTTATCAGTTCATTGCCTATCATATAGTGTTAATAAAGTTCAAAAAAAGGGTTCACTTAGGGACACCTGGGAAACGTGGGCACTCAAACAAAGTTTTAAATAAAGTTTTTCAGTTCATAGTGCTGCAAGAAAGAGTATTTTTCTTTAAGAACTATAACAAAAGCAATTACATATTACGCCCCAGTTGGAAATTTCCTACAGACATCGTCAATGACAAAGAACTGATATGTCAGAGTCACTATTGACTTTCCGACCCGCTCCCATACAAAAAACATCATGATACTTTTGACCAAATTTTCCAGAGTTAGTCACCAGTGGTGACCACCTTATGACATGTGCACAAGAAGTCTTGAGTAATCATTCGAGAGTGGGTCAGTTATTTAAGACGTCTTAAAATACCGTGTTTCCGGTCATCTTATAGGTACTTATTTATTGGAATTTATGTTCATGTACATATGTATGTACCTATTATGTTGCAAGATATTAAATAAAACCTGAAAGATAGGATGACAAAAAGTGATACATACATTCATAATTATAATGCTCTGAAAATTAGCATTTTCAAATTTCAAATATATTGATAAAAATTCTGAAAACGTATGGCATATATATCATAACTACGATTAAATATAAATTTTGTCAGTTTGAAGTTTTTGAAAAACTAGAAAATCCACACACATGACTCGCAGTTGACAAATGATGAAGACATCTTCAATCGACATTCAGCATTGGCCTTAGTAAGAGTCAGCCATGACAAGCTGCTGACAAATAAGTTGGACGGTCTTGCACAGATTGTCAGCACCTTCACAATTTATGTCACCTAAGTCAAAACTAGTGACATGTCACGAAGATGTCTTATATAAATGGTTATCACCTACTGACATAGTCCTAAGGTAATTCTACTCACAGTGTCTTCAAGACAAAATTTCCAACTGAGGCAGTATGAAGAGTACCCACTAGGGTGATGACTTTTGCACAACCTCGTTTCCCTGTATAATATTTAGATGAGCTTTTATTTAAGATTAGATGAAATCTTACATATAAGGTGATTTGATAAAAAAAACCTCACGCACAAAATGATTTTAACATCTTTATTTATCAACATTTTGGGCAATTTTTTGAAGTCACTGTAAGCAGATATATAATTGAACACAAGATTTAGAGCCACATATATGTAACATTACATAGGATCATCAAACACACAAGGAAGTTAAATATTCACGTTGTCATTGGAGAGGATTTATCTCAGTGGGAGGTTGTCCTTGTTGCGGCAGGAGTTGTATAAATATTGCATAATTTTGATCGCACGCTCACAGCACTGGATGCTGCGGGCAATGTTGATTGGAGATTCATCTGTTTTCCAGTGGGTCTTAAAGTATTTGAGAGCTATTGGGTAGTCATTCAGAGCTACAGACAATTCTTCAAAATCTTCAGCGCGGAACAATTGACTACTGAAGCAATGATCAGCTTTTGAGTAAGAAATGAATGAACAGATTTTACGCAACCTCTTTCGGGTGTCAGGCATCAGAATATACGCAAGAAGACCTAGAATGGCACGAGAGTTCCAGCGTGCATTGCAGATGTTTGGGAACTGCTTAAACTTTACAAAAGGGATCTCACTCCTCTCAGTGAGGTGACGGAAGTCACGAATGAGGTGGAAGAGAAACTGCATGTCGTCTCTCCAGCCGTCTGTTTCCTTAATCTCAGTTTTACCATTGCTGAAGGCTGCTTTCAATTGATCATAATTGCTTATCAACTCCTGCACAAAGAAGTACTCGATGTTTAGCGATTTAGTCGACCCCTGGAGCTCATCGTCCCTGACAACGCGAACAACGCGAACAACGCGATCCAGCACATGGTGCTGGCAACTGATTAACTTGGGTTTGGGGTGACCTTTCTCTTCAAACATTTGCTGCAGTCGAACTACAACGCCTGTCTTTTTGCCGGTATTCACGCTTGTTGTATCGGCAACAATCACCACAATTGGTCCCCACAGGTTGAACTCATCTTATACATTCTGGAGTCCTTCTGCGATTGTTTGAGCTTTCCCATCTTTCAATTTGAGCACAGTCCTCATAATTTCTCTAAATTCATTCTTGAGGACCACGGCCTGATATTCAAGGCTCTCAATGTGTTTGCCATCAAAGTGAATGCTCCACTTCTCCAGATAAAGCATGCTTACCAAGCACTTCTTCACCCGAGCGGCTTCCTTGTAGATAGCCTTGTGGATTCCTGACTGACATGGGGTTGGGATTTCAATGCCCTCAACGGGAAGGTTGTGACACACCGCTGCTGTTCCGTGGGACGACAGCTTTGAGTTTGTAACAAAGGGTCTTGCAATGTCAGTTGGGTTATGCTTCCTTTTGTTCGTTGATGCTGCATTGTCATCCTCCCAAGAAATATCTGTACTGTTGTTGAATGATTCCGCGCTACTTTCGAAACAATCAGGTATCGCTGAGTTGGTAAGTGTGGACACAGTCGATTCCATTGCCCTCTTTCGCTTAGATGAGTGGATGGTATTGGCACCATCAGGTTTGCCGCTGGAATAAGCATAGCGGTCTTTGCTCTCAATTTGAAGTTTATAGAGGTTCTAATGCTCTTTGCACAACCATTCGCCTTTTACCGTGGTCATGTCCAACAGTTCCTTCAATGAATCAAAGTTTTGTTTTTTTTCTGCAGCGCTCGTAGTCTTCCAGAAGTTTTGTTAGTTTTGCACAAATGGATTGATCAGATATATGCGGGAAGTTCAATGTTTTGCTCCATAGGGCTTTAAGCTCTATAGCAATTAGACCGATCCCCTCTCTCCGTCCTTTGGCAGCGGACTCAAGAAATTTGAAGCGTCCAATGACGTGGTTTTTCAGGGACATGCGACTCCGTTCACTCAATGGTGCTTCAACAATTGCCACGTTGCCTCTTCTTGATGGCGCTTGAAACTGGACTAGGTTCTTTCTCCAGGGTTTCTTGTTCTTCTCCGTGTTAGAGGAGCTCTTCTTGAATGACATGTTGTATTCTATTCAACAACTCAAATGGAAAAGGCCTTGCCGTTATTAAAGGCCTTAATTGTAATTCACTATTCACTTTTAAAAACCTAAACTACTTGTTCTCTTCGTGTTCGTCCCCACCTGTTGAGTGACTCAAATCGATCAATGACCACCTATTTATACTACTTATTTTTCATTATTTTACAGACAAGTACTTATGAATGGGCGCATCTTTTTTTACGGTGGCTATATACCTGAGTCAGCGTAATTCAGCTATATACCTGATTGTGCGTTGTAAATTTTTCAAAACTTTCAAAATAATGACCTCTCATAAATGTGGTTTCTGTAAAAAAAAGCATCCCTAACAGGTAGCCAACCTTAGGGACATCAATACACGTCAATAAAAAAAATGCACTTTCCTTTTTCCCCCTTGTATGTGTTAACACCAAAAATGTTTGGTGGGTCAATAACCAATAATGCTGACGCTGTTAAGCGTGCCACAATTGGAGCAACGATCGCAGACGTTGTGCCATAAGTAATATCAAACAATGCTGACGCTGTTAAGCGTGCCACAATTAGAACAACGACCCCAGAGGTAATTTACGTTATGCCAGCAGTCAACGCGACGGTGCACATTTTGCGACGTCATCATTAGTTGGTAAGGTAGTTATCATTAAGAATTTTGTAATTAATTTAAGTCAGTTCATTTTGAATCATAAAATAAAGAAGTCGCTCCTCTAAGCAGCGCAATACAAGAATAAACTTTAATCTTGTTAATTAATAAAGAAGTCGCTCCTCTAAGCAGCGCAATACAAGAATAAACTTTAATCTTGTTAATTGGCGCCCAACTAAATCAAGTACCCGAACAGGCTACAAGTGCAACTAAATCAAGTACCCGAACAGGCTACAAGTGCAACTAAATCAAGTACCCGAACAGGCTACAAGTGCAACTAAATCAAGTACCCGAACAGGCTACAAGTGCAACTAAATCAAGTACCCGAACAGGCTACAAGTGCAACTAAATCAAGTACCCGAACAGGCTACAAGTGCAACTAAATCAAGTACCCGAACAGGCTACAAGTGCAACTAAATCAAGTACCCGAACAGGCTACAAATTCAACACAATCAGCAGGAAGAGACCGTAGGACCTTCAACTGAGAGCAGCTGTGAAAAATTGACCCCTGAGTACCAACAAAGAAAAAGGATTCTGTCGACCTTCCGGCTCCCAGTATGCTAGCAATTATTTTAGTGTGAGTATAGTGATAAGTGACTAGAAGCCACTACGAATCCTACGGGACCCTCTAGCGGCAGTAAGAAAATTGTAAAAACCAATCCTGTGTAGTTTAAACATAATAAATAAGTGATTAAAAATAAAATATTCAAAATATAAAAGAAAAGAAAAATATAAAATGGCAAACCCAAGCAATTTAGTGAGACCCCCTATCCTAAACATCCAAAATCCTCCCATACCCCAAATTCAACCTAACGTGAACGCGATTGATATCGACGCGATAAGGCAAATGTGTGCAGAACAATCCCGAAATGTAGTCAGGCAAATTCTAAATCCAAACGCAGATATTTCGGGAATAGACCAAGACATAGAGGAAAGATATAGGGGAAATCTTACCGAACTGGACAAAATTCCAGACGTGGTTAGGTGTCTTAGGGAATTCTCTGGCAACCAATCCGAGTATAGCTCCTGGAAAAAGAGCGTGGAAAGGATTTTAAAACTATATGAATCCTATAAGGGAACGCCGAAATATTTCGGTATCCTCAACGTTATCAGAAATAAGATTATTGGCAGCGCTGACGCCGCCCTAGAATCTTACAATACTCCTCTAAACTGGGAATGCATTTCCCGCTGTCTGACACTGCATTATGCAGACAAAAGGGATTTGTCAACCCTGGAATACCAAATGATATCTATTGTACAAGGCAATTGTACTATACAAGAATTTTACCAGGTGGTATACTCCCACCTGTCTCTAATAACAAATAAACTCTCCAGTATGGAGATGGGACGTGAATCGTTAGATATTCTAACACAAACCTATAGGGACAAAGCGCTGGATACATTTATCAGAGGACTTAAAGGTGATTTGCCCCGTCTTCTGGGAATAAGGGAACCCACAGACCTTCCTCAAGCTCTGCATTTGTGTCTCAAATTAGAGAACCAACAATATAGAGCACAGTATGCAAATTCCCATGCAAAAACCGAGAAATCTCAACAGCAACCTCCACCTCGTAAGAACTATAATCCGAAATATATTAATCCAAATCAAGGATTTATTCCACAATCCTTCAATCAAATACCTCAAGGGTATTTTAACCAAAACCAGCCATCAATATCTCAACAACAATTCTTTAACCAGATGCCTCAACGGCAATATTATCAAAATGGCTATGGTTTCGCTCCCCAACGTCCAACGGCACCGAAGCCGCAAGCCAAACCAGAACCAATGGATGTAGATCAATCCATGCGATCGAAAGCGGTCAATTATATGAATAGGCCGGTGCAGGATAACAAGTTTGTAGGAAAAAGACCTACCAATCAATCAGCACAGGTTCATCAACCAGCGAAAATACAAAGGAATTTTCACCTCCAAACAGATGCACCTCAAAACGATTCAAATGAAGAAAACTATGCATCGGAAATGTACAATTATGAAAATGATCAAGAATTACAACCATTAGATGAATATGTTAATGAATATAACACCTTCAATCAAGAGGATGAACAGAATGAAACACAGGAATTCATTGATATTCATTTTTTAGGCTAACAAGCTCGTCCCTACCATATATCGAGTGTAGGACGAGCTCAGGTCAAACACTAAAATTTTTAATTGACACGGGATCAAATAAAAATTATGTCCAACCCGAACTTATCAAAAACCCAATTCCAAATAATGAAACGTTTTACGCGAATTCTGTTGGTGGTAAAACCAAAATTACACACCATACGTTTATAGATCTTTTCCATACAAATTCTAATGGCACTAAATTTTTTCTGTTACCAACGTTGAAATCTTTTAACGCTATCCTGGGAAACGATAGCTTAAAGGAATTGAATGCGGTTATCTTTACTTCCGAAAATTATATGTTAATAGATAATAGAACAAAGGTGCTAATAAAGCAACAATACTCCCAATCCGTAAATACGATAAACATCAGGAACAACCATATGACTCAAAAACAAAAAGTCAACCTAGATTTAATTGTGAAGAGGTATGAAAAATTATTTAGTGACCCGAATGAGAAATTAACTGTCACCACGTCGGTCATGGGTGAAATACAAACCAAGGACGAAAATTCGGTATACTCACGGTATTACCCATATCCACTGCACCTAAAAGATGAAGTCGAAAGTCAGATTAAAGAATTATTGGATAACAATATAATACGACCATCTCGGTCACCATATAACTCGCCGATATGGATCGTACCGAAAAAGGCTGACGCCTCAGGGAAAAAGAAATATCGTTTAGTTATCGATTACAGAAAACTAAACGATGTTACTATACCTGACAAGTACCCAATCCCGAATATAAATGATATCTTGCCACAACTATCCAAAAGTAAATGGTTTTCTGTAATCGACTTGAAGAGTGGTTTTCACCAAATACCGCTAAAGGAAAGTGATATGAAAAAAACTGCATTCTCTGTGAACAATGGAAAATATGAGTTCACAAGACTTCCCTTCGGGCTGAAAAATGCCCCTTCAATCTTCCAAAGAGCTCTCGATGATATCTTACGTGAGCATATAGGGAAAATTTGTTTCGTCTACATTGACGATATCATCATTTTCGCAGAGGATGAAGAGACACATCTGAAAAACCTGCAAATAGTCTTTGAGACCCTACAAGGAGCAAATATGAAGGTCCAGTTGGACAAATGTGAGTTCCTAAAAAAAGAAGTAGAATTCTTAGGGTTTATCATATCAGATTCGGGAATTAAGACAAATCCGGAAAGAGTAAAAGCGATTCAAAATTTTCCGATTCCCAACACACTTAAAGATCTCAGATCCTTCCTCGGACTTGCGAACTTTTATAGACGTTTTATCAGGGACTATGCTAAAATAGCAAAACCCCTGACAATACTTTTAAGGGGGGAAAATGGACGCATGTCCAAACATGTTTCGAGTAAAATAAAAGTAGATCTTGACGAAGAGGCTTTAAATGCCTTCAAGAAATTAAAGAATACACTGATATCCGAAGATGTCTTATTAGCTTACCCAGACTTCGAAAAAGAATTCCAATTGACTACGGATGCCTCTAACTTTGCCCTCGGCGCTGTATTATCCCAGGATAATAGACCAATAATTTTTCTATCAAGAACTCTCCATAAGCCCGAAGAGCACTATGCGACGAACGAAAAGGAGATGCTCGCAATAGTATGGGCTCTCAAGTCTCTTAGAAATTATCTTTATGGCGCAGCCAAGATGAAAATCTTCACGGACCATTTACCTTTAACGTATGCGTTAAATAATAAAAACTCGAATTACAAACTGAAAAGGTGGAAGGCCTTTTTGGAAGATTACAAATATGAATTAATGTACAAACCTGGAAACACTAATGTTGTTGCAGACGCACTGTCAAGAATTCCACAGGAGGTAACACATATTAACTCCATGACAGCAACGCAACATAGTGATGAGAGCTCATCACAGAATCTAATCCAGTTTACAAATGCACCTCTAAATGCCTTCAAAAATCCAATAGACAAAATACAACTGACCCTACACCACAACGTGAGCACATCCCATCCTCTGTACCCCTTCCTATCCCATGAAACCAATCAACTCCAAGCCCATCTCAATAGAATTAAACCCCGAGTAAGGAGATCGCTTAATTTTATAGGGTCTGCATGGAAATGGATTGCTGGTAATCCCGACCATGATGACTTCGAAATAATTAAACAAAAAATGAATAATGTTTTGCGAAATAATGATAGACAAGTAATTGTAAATAAACTATCTATAGATAATATGAATGCTCTAGCTCAAACAACTAATCAAATTGTAAAGTATTTCAATTCTCATGAAATAGTCAATGAATCACAAGTATCAACTCTTAAATACAAAATAAAATTATTAAAAGAAGAACTTTTAAGTATTCAATATGCCATCCACTGGGCAAAAGCTGGAATAGTAAACTCATTCATTCTCACAAACAACGAAATAAATATTGTTAAACAAATTTTTGAAAAGGAAGCCATCCCTTATATTAATTTAGAAGAAGCATTCGAGTTCTCTGAAGTTAAAATAGCCTCCAGCAATAGTCATCTTATTTATATTGTTACCATACCAACTACCGATGTAAATTCATGTAATAAATTAATAGTTAAACCTACTAAATTTGGAAAATACGTTAATAAGATTCTGTATAACGAAGTATTGTTATGTAACAACTCAACTTTTGGCATAAAGTACCCCTGTAAATCATACAATAAATTAACCATCTGTAATAGTATTAATGTTGAAAATATAAATAATGATACCTGCCTAACAAATTTACTGAGAAGTCACACTTCAAATTGCACATTAATAGACAATGCCGACATACCCACTGTTGAAGAAATTGTTCCTGGAATACTCCTACTAAATCAAATCAACGAAACTATTCATATTAACGAAGAACCACGGGATCTGACCGGAACCTACATTCTGCAGTACCATAATGCATCAATAGTTGTCAAAGACAAAACATATAACTATTTCCAAATGATGGATGTTCAACCTTTACCACCTATTTTACAGCCTAGATTACCTGGATCAACGATTGAGAAAACGCTTACCTTACAATCAGTAAAAGAACTTCACCTCAAGAATACCGAAGAAATCGGCCTCCTAGATGTCAAGAACAGATGGACTTCAGGAATTAATTTTGGATTATCCACCATTATCATACTATTCGTAGTGATGCTTGTGAGAGGAAGAAATCAAACAAGCAAAGAAATTGTAACCACTATACCAGCAGTACACCTCTCACTCCCTGAAGTTGCCACCACAAATTTTATGGAATCGCAACAGACCCCAAGATTGTCCCAAATACCATATTTCTAAAATGTCACGATCGAGGACGCTCATAATTAAAAGGGGAGGTGTTAACACCAAAAATGTTTGGTGGGTCAATAACCAATAATGCTGACGCTGTTAAGCGTGCCACAATTGGAGCAACGATCGCAGACGTTGTGCCATAAGTAATATCAAACAATGCTGACGCTGTTAAGCGTGCCACAATTAGAACAACGACCCCAGAGGTAATTTACGTTATGCCAGCAGTCAACGCGACGGTGCACATTTTGCGACGTCATCATTAGTTGGTAAGGTAGTTATCATTAAGAATTTTGTAATTAATTTAAGTCAGTTCATTTTGAATCATAAAATAAAGAAGTCGCTCCTCTAAGCAGCGCAATACAAGAATAAACTTTAATCTTGTTAATTAATAAAGAAGTCGCTCCTCTAAGCAGCGCAATACAAGAATAAACTTTAATCTTGTTAATTTATGTAAACGGAGTAGCTACCATAAAAGAACCAACAGATCAATTCAGCATAAATTTATCACAGTTTATTAAATTCCTACCACAATCATAAAAATCTCACTAATTTTCTTTAATTCTGAGAATCATAAAAAAGTCGTCAACGTCTGTTCCAAAGAGATACATTCGATTCAAAATGAAATACCTTCACTTAATTGTAAATAAAAACGAAAGATGTTCATCGATTTCTATGATCAATGTCTCATTTTGTTCATAGGTTATGTGGCTTTTCGTGAAAGTTATAAGACTTGGCGCCTTTTCCGTTTTTGATTTATATGATCTAAAAAAAAAAAATTTTATTTTTTCACAAAAATATCATTTCAAAGTGCACGTCATGTGTACAAGTCATTGTAGTACACTATTTATACTTATACTTCTATTTATATGTATTTTATTTTTAATTATACCCTCACCCATAGGGATGGGGGTATATATCATTTAATACGGAAAAAATGTAAAATGCCATATTAGACCCTTAGTATCATTGGACGTAATTCGTTTTTGGACATCTTGGGACTATTCTCTGGCTGGCTGAGTGGGCAACACGGTTACTGCCGTAAATTTTTCCAGTGACTTTGGCTTGTCCAAACTTAGTTTAGCATCGAAAACGATCGTTTCGACCACGCCATTACTAGTAAAAAAAAATGGTGTTCCATAACATCCCATGAAGGGATTGGGGAGAGCTTCTCACAATCAGTACGCTTTCTAGTTTTACACTCACTGATTGGGACCTACAGTTTTACACCGGTTCCGAGCGGTTTTTTGAGAAGCATTTTCATGGCTAAGTCCTCGATAGTGTCGCCATCACTAAGTGAGGTGACCGCCGTCGAAAGAAATGTACCCACGTTCTCATGTACAAGAGCCGCGCACACTAACGGCTGAACCAACGACGGCCACAGCTCCTGGTAGCTCCTATACAAATCGACATATATAATACAAATCCATATTGCTTCCAAAACTTTTTTATGGTAGACGTGTTTAGCTTCAACTCACACGCAGGTTAAAAAACTGTAAATTTCTACTTAACCGGAGAAAATTGGCGAGATTGTCATACCCATTCTGGTACCTCTCTAATGAAAGCTTGGTGGTCGACCGGGTTTGCAATCCGATAAATCGTGTGAAACACTTCTGACCTTAATGAAATCAGGTATAAGGCTTCACGTCATCAAAGGCCAATAACCGATTAAGACAATGGTGATTTTGCCACGCCCATTTTGCTTCCTCCTACACAAGAATTGTTTGGCCCGCAAAACCGAACTAGTTTTTATGAATTTCTATACTAGACAATATTTGGGCAATTCAACTCTCCTATGGAAAGTGAGCAGCCTTGCGATTCGGGTACCTCCCATACAAAAGTTGGGCAGATAACCGGTTGATCGACACGATAACTCTCGTATACCATAACCTATATTAATGAAATTCGGGACTAGGCAATATTTGGCTAAAACCTGCCGTGTAATTAATAATTGACTATTGTACTACGCTCAGTTTCGTACCTCCAATACATAAGCTGGGCGTATTTTCGGTTGACCGACACGATATCTCCAGTAAACTACAACCGATCTTAATAAAATTTGGTACTGATCAATATTTTGGCAAAAATACTGTCTAATAAAAAATTAAAAATTTCGCAATCCCATTTTTGTACCTCCCATATAAATATTGGCGGACAATAGTTTTATATTCACAAAAATTTCCCAAAACCACTTAGGATCCTAACTTTGTAGCGCAGTAAATAATATTTAGCGCTATGCGAATCTGCTACTGGTTTTTTATTCTTTCAAATAAATATCAAATACACAACTGTGATAAATCCGGGTTATTCAACAGATTACTGTCTAATCAAACTCTGATCAGCTTAAAATAAAATTCAGCTCCAGGACGAAAAGCTAGTAAGGAAAGAATCACATTTCTTCTATATACGTGGAACGCATAAATTAAAAATACTGGTTATCAAAAACTTTAAAATCAACCACCTCCATTACATGACTAGTTACAAAAATGACTTTTTAATACATTAACAAAAAAGAAAAAGATTTGCACCAGAAAATAAAAAATCCAATGAGTGTTCGAACTCATGGGCGATGTGTTAACACCTTTTTGCTACACGGTACCTGTTCGATTTCTATGAACACATTCGTAAATGTTACATTGGAAAATAAAAAACAGCGTTCAATCATATGATGACGTTACCGTTAAATAATATTAATACTTAAAATTATTTAAAGACCCAGTGCAAGCACATGTGTCATTATTTTCTTGCTCAATACTTTTTGTTTTATTCCCACAAAAGTCAAAGAATTCAAAGCAACAGACACTTGTATATACATACATACATTGCTTTATTCGTACATACGCTAAACAAGTTCACAAAATTGTCGTTGCTCTCTTGCTATCTCATTTTTATATACGTATAATACGCCATTACTCTCTTTGATCTGAGAGTGCTCCGCACCCACATTTTATTGGACTTACCTTTCACTATAATTAAAAAACAACAACAACTACTACTACTACTGATGTGTTGGTGATTTATTTGTGCTTGATGTGTCGTGGAGTGTTTGTGTGGGTGGTTGGTGTAGGGGGGGGTACCTAAAATAAAAACTGTTAAGGGAATGCAAAGAGTGGGGAGTGTGATTGTAAATTGGCAGGGTGGAGGGTATACAAGCTTCGGCCCGGCCGAACTTAACACCGTTTCTACTTATTTTTGTATACACCGGGCAATGCTGAACATCAAATGACTCGCTTTGTATGGCCATAGCAACAACAACGAAACAACCAAACACACAACATCACACATACTTTGTACGAAGTAGCTGACGTATTAGTATGTCACCATAACGTCGACTGCGCAAGCCCATGCGCTTGCAAATGAAATTTTGCGTGGCTATGCTTATATCTCCGTTCAACAACATTATTATGTTGATACATACGCTATAGACACAATTTCGGTTGCCTCACCCCTGCCACAACACTCTTTCGTTGCTCTCTTGCTCGCTCATTTTTGTTTAACACGTAATACGTCATTACTCTCTTTGCTCTGAGAGTGCCCCGCACCCACATTTTATTGGGTTAATTAATAAAAAAATTTAGTAGCTACTATTGCACACTACATGGTGTTGAGTACAGTAATCCCTCGATTTACGTCCTCTCTATTTACGTCGTTTCGATTTACGTCGTTACAATTTTCGTTCCTTCTGAATTCGATTTGCGTTGTCATTCCATTTACGTCGCCTCGTGTGAATTGAAAATAACATCGCAAACTGAGGAAATCCCGTTGTTAAATGTATGTATACATACATACTCGCATTCAATTTCGTTTTCATTTGTGTGTGTATCTGCGTATCAACAAGTTGAAATACAATGAGCTCCAAACGTAAAACTAATAAAATTTCTGAACCTCGGTTAAAAAGAAACCGAAATGTTATATCAATAAAAACAAAATTAGAAGTTATTCGCCGTCATGATAGCGGTGAAAAGGCTTTTAATATTGCCAGTACGATGGGTAGTCCACCAACCACAGCAAGAACTATAATCAAAAATGCCAGTGCAAGTGCAACTGCAGCTGGAACTTTTTCTCTCGGAACCACCACTAAAAGGAGACCGGTTTTGATGGAACAAATGTGGATAAAAGATTTAGTCGAAAAGAATATTCCAATAACAACATTAGTTATTGAAAGTAAGGCTATAAATTTGTTCAACGATCTTAAAGCTAAATCTGCTTAAAATGAAGAATCGAGTGATTTTACTTTCAACACCAGTGGTGGATGGCTAGAGAAATTTAAGAAAAGAGCAAGACTTCATAACATAAAAGTCGTCGGTGAATCTGCAAGCGCAGACCACGAAGCAGCCAAAAGTTTTCCGGAAAAGATAAAGCAAATAATTGCTGAAGGAGGATACGCACCTCAGCAAGTGTTTAATGTAGACGAGACTGGCCTATTCGGGAAGCGAATGCCAGGAAGAACCTTTATATCGAAAGAGGAAAGATTTGCAGCAGGGCCAAAAGTTTCGAAGGATAGGCTTACGCTTCTCCTTGGAGGTAATGCTGCCGGGGACTTTAAGGTTAAGCCTTTGTTAGTTTATAAATCTGAATCTCCAAGGGCTATGAAGAATATTTGCAAACAAAATCTCCCAGTGATTTGGAAGTCGAACAAAAAAGCTTGGATCACTGCTAAGTTATTTGACGAGTGGTTTAAGGAGCACTTTTGCCCTGAAGTTAACAAATATTGTGAACAAAATAATATGTCCCATGAAGCAGTACTACTAATCGATAATGCACCTGGCCACTCCATCAGTTTGGATCACATTAGCGATGACGTGAAAATTGTATTTTTACCTCCAAATACTACATTCCTTATCCAACCTATGGATCAGGGTATTATCGCCGAATTTAAGAAATACTATTTACGACAAAGTTTTAGAAGCCTTATTGACGCAATTGACACACCAGGAGGCCAAACTGATCAAAATATCAACATCATTAGACAATTTTGGAAAAATTATGATATCTTGCAAGCAGTGGACAACATAAAAAAAAGCTGAGAAGAAGTTTCTGCATCAACAATGAAAAATGGATGGAAAAACGTATGGCCTTAATGCACTACTGATGGCGGCAATGACTTTAACTTGAATGAGATAAACACAGAAATTGTAAACCTGGCCCAAAGTTTAGGATTTTCAGAAATAGATGAATCCGATATTGTTGATGTTCGGAACCAAGCGGATGAACCATTAACAAACTCGGAGCTATTTGCATTGACAAATCTATCAAATCAACGTTATAGTGATGAAATGGGATCTAATGTCGAAACTTGCACGAAGAGTTCAGAAATACCACTGAAGAAATTAAAGGAGGCCTTTGACTGCATTAATAAGGCTATGGAAATTTTTGAAGAATTTGATAAAGACGAAGAGAGAATTGAGACAACAAAAATATCTATGAACACGAGTCTTAAATATTACAGAGATCTGTACGAACAGAAAAAGTTTTCCTTGCCTCAGAAGCGAATTGAGTCATTTTTCAAACAAGTTTCTTCGGAAACGCCTGCATTGCGCCAGGAACAGGCACAGCGCTCTTCTTCAGACGAAGATATCGAAATGATGATTTCTGAAATTGTATGTTCATCCAATAATTCTGATAATTAATATGAACATATGTCCTTATATTTATGTATGAATTTTTATAACTTTTCTTAATTTATTATTTTACCTTTAATTATTTATATTTACTTTTTAATATATGTACATATGAGTTGTCTTTTCTTTTTTTAAATTTGTTGAATTGTCTTCTTTTTTAAATATGTTAATAAATTGAACTTGCTCAAAGTATGGAGAATCTAAAATTCGATTTACGTCGTTTCGATTTACGTCGCCATTTTCCGGTACCAATTATGACGTAAATCGAGGGATTACTGTATATTGTATGCAGCGTATGATTACACTAATACACTCATACATAGCTCACACCGATTTGATAACGCTTTACGATTGGTTAACGATTACATCGCACATCTTACTCTAAATTTGTGATTGTATTGTGAAAAAGATTTTTACCCCCAGCGTATAGATGTTTACACATCAAAAATTTTAAGTTGAGGAAATAATTTGGCAATTGGAGGTGAAGTATATTTGTGACATCTATTAAAAACTGTTGGAATATTCTAATGAAAAACAATGTTAATTTCTCGATCGAGGATGATATCCCATTGTCTCTCCCATTGTCTATTAAGGAGTTACTTCTGAAACTTTCTCTTAACTGTTCTATGTTAACACTTTATGTTTCCCAAGGAGTAATAAATGAGTAACTTAATGACACACAACTACCATGCTATATGAAAAATTGGCGGTCGGTTATCACAACTTTTGCGATTATCGCAACAGGCTGTGGCATAATAATAATAGGTTTTGTCCAGCTAGCCTGTTCCATACGTCACACTGTGCGACGTGACAACCGCATGAAGTATTAAGTGTTGTACGAAAAAACAAACGTCGGGGTATTGAAACAATTTTGATTACTGCCACTTTTTTATTTGTGATTCAAAACTTTAAACAAATTTCGTTTTCCATACTGCTACAATAATTTAATATTACGCTTACAATTTCATATTTTTTACCATTTTAGAAATCACCTGCAGAACGAACAGACTTAAATTATTCGCGGTACCGGAGTTGCGACTATTCTTCATTAACTTTTCTCATTTTGAGCTTATTTTTTGCCATTAACAAACACCTACTTTATTTTGTTGCATTTGGTATTTTTGTTACTTATCTTCCCCTTTTTCGGGTTTCTTAATAAGTTTAATGTTTAACCTTCTCTCATTCCTTTCAGATACTATTTTATTATCTGTCACAATGAGACGAAGAACAACAGCACAATAGATACACGGGGCATACGCAACTACATTTCTGCTCACAGAAAAAAAGTCAATTTCAATTAATAAATTTGTGTTCTCAATTAAATCCGTGCTAACTTTACCACCAATTAAGAAATTGATTCTATCAACGACAAAAATTTTGGGCGATTAATTCAGGGAAAAGTCAATAAACAAAATTGTTTACTAAATAAATAAGTAATTGAGTCATGGGGGATAATGAAAATAAATGTATCCGTTGATCAAACTAAACAATCAGTTTATTTCGTTTATGTAGAAATACAAATTATTCCGTTGAGTCAATTAGAAATATTTTCGAATGCTGCACGTAATTCTGACAAATAATTTCATTGACACAATATTAAAGTTGGCAGAATTTTTTCTCAAAGGAAAATTTAATAAATCCTGATTTATACTATTGTTGTGTTTATTTACTCAGACTTTCTTGCAAATTCAAATACATTACAAAATGATTTTTCGTAGTTTGGAATCACAAATTAATCTATTTTATCGATTTTAAAATTTATTCAGGGTTTCTTGAACGGCAAATTTACCAAAACCATGAAGGTACGCATCTTTCAAATAAATATTTGTGTAAATCACAACTCTACTTCTGAGGAATTGATCATCAAAAGCTTATTTCTTTGAGGTCATAAAATGAAAGTTCCAGCGGGTCCGACTGTTTTGTTTTTAAGATTTATTAAATTTTTCCAATATTTCGATTGGCATCGCGAATCATCTTCAGGGTTCTATATACAAAAATATTTAACATTAATAACATATTGATCACAAAACGATTGCCAATAATTACATTTATTATAAATCACAAAAAACATATCACTCTTACCCAGTGTGCAAGCTTTCGTCAACTATTGTCTGTTTTCTCTGCGTTTGCTTTTGTGTGTCGATACATTTGAGCGCATCGGTCAGTGTCGGCCTTCTAATTGAGTCTTTTCTGTCAGAGAACGTTAATTATGTGCAACATTTCGAGAGTGAGTCGTCGTGAGTAATGTGTCTCCTCCGATAAAATGTCAACGTCGTCAAAGTTAGGATTATGACCCGTCACAGCACAGTAGGCCGCTAATTCCGTTTTCTGTTCCTTCGGTTCATAGGTAGCCCTTAATTCTGATTTGTGGTACGACAGTCTTGTCTTCAATTTCGTCATCGTGGTGTCAACGTATACCGTTTTTCAAACGTGAGTCTTATCCCCATTTCATATTATTTGATATAAGTACAATATTAGACTTATCCATTTCCGTTATTTATTATTTAGTCTCTCGGAATAACTACGTATATACGTCAGGGGTTTGTTCATATTAGGGTCCGGTTTCATCTGGTTGATCTTATTGTCGTTCCATGAATTGTCCTGTGTATCCATTCCGATCCAGTAGACAATTTACTGTTCTGGCCGGGAAATCGTTTTTGTGAAGAATTTCCCTTATACTCCTTTTATTCTCCACATGAAACTCCTTGTCGCTGATCTTCAGAATTCTTTTCACGAAATGTGTCACCGTACTGATAATAATTCTTCTAGGGTGCTTCTAATTGGAGTTAGTTAGTCTTCCGGACACTGCAGTCTTCTGGTACCGATCTAGTTTGAGCAGATTTCCTTGTCGAATTGCGACCTCTTCCTCTTCAATCGTGAATTTTATTTGTCAGTTGTATGCGTTAAGAGCCTTAAGTGCGTTATCCACTACGTTCCTCTTTATCACAACAAATACGTCGTAAACATACTTTGTCAAGATTTTGGGCTGCACTTCCAACGTCGTCAAAGTTTTGTTAAGTAACCACTCTATTATTATGTCAGCCATCACTGGTGAGGCTGGCGATCCCATAGCCACACCTTGTCTTTGCTCATAGCATTTGCTCTCGTATTTGAAATATTTCGTCTTTTTATGCAAAATTTCAGCAATTCAATGAATAAGTCTTGTGGTATTTGTCTACATTTTCCAAGTATACCCCATGTCCCCTCCACCGTCTTAATGGTCAAATGTATCGGTATACTTGGGAACGGGGACACCACGTCGAATAACACCAATATTTCGTCCTGATCTTTTCTGATATTCTCAATTCTCGATTTAAAATCAATAGCATCTTTGACATTATATCTGGAGTCCTTCGTCAAAATATTTAGTATACTGATCATATACTTACAAAGTCCGTAGCCTGGTGAGTGGATTGCTGAGCATATTTGTCTGAGAGGGTTTCCATCTTTATGGATTTTAAGGAGCCCGTGTATCCTGGGTTGTGCGGCAACCCTGTTGGTCAATCTATTCTTCTCAGTCAATTTTAGCAATTCTCGATTGTATAATTTCTGCACCAAACTGTTGTTCTCAAAATATTGTTCATCTCCAATCTGTAATCATTCCGTAGTGGGGGCTAGCCCCCGATGGGGGCTAAATGAAAAAATTGTAAACAACTCTTTTTTAACTCATTATTTTCAACTATATTGGGTACTTTTGGTTTGGTTTAATGGGAAGTTTTCTTGGTGGAGCCTGTTTACTACATATTGTAGTTTTGAACCCAATAAAAAGTAATTTTAGAAAAGCCAAAATGCAAGACTGGCAAATCCATGAAATATAACCCAGAGCGTGGAATTACATTTGGCAGCACACTTACTCTTACACTCGTACTTTTGGTTCGGTTTGTGTCTAGACTAACATATGGGGACACATTTTTTGTTTAATGGGAAGTTTTCTAGGTGGAGCTTGTTTATTACATATTATAGTTTTGAACCGAATAAAAAGTAAATTTAGAAAAGCCAAAGTGGAAGAAGTTTAAAAAAATAACATTTTCTGAAATATGTTAATTTTCCTAAAAAAGTAAATTTTCCAAAAAATAAATACCTATTCATATTCTCGAAAAAAATACCTTACCTTAAAGAAGTACCTTTGCTTAAAAAAGTAAATTTTCTTTTTCTTTTAAATAAGTAACTTTTCTTGTAAAAGTATTTGTTGTAAAATTGCATTTTCTAAAAAACTAAATTTTCTTTCAAGAGTACCTTTCTGTAAACCAAAATATATTTTCTTGAAATAAGTACCTACTCTTAAAATAATTCGTTTTCTTTTCTTAAGATAACACAATGCAACACGAAAAAAAATAACCATATACGGACACCACTACGTGATAAAAGACTAAAAAAAAAAATTTTTGCCAAAGTCACGCACTTTTTTTTTTATGGGCCGCCAAAGATTTGGGGCCTCGGTATCATTTTCGTAAAAATGTGATCATTTTCTCAGACTCATATCTTGCAAACCGTTCAGAATTTCGATTTACTCTCTGAGACAAAGTTGTAGCTCTTGTCATAAAGAATTGCGAACACATAAAATCAAAAAAACTTCACCTTCCAGATCAAAATCGCAAACGACTTAAAAAAATTCGATTTTTTTTTTACCTTTTTTCCCGTGTTCAGGTCCATAGGTAGCAAACCGTTCAAATTTCAAGGAAACAATCAACTACAAAAATTTACCTAAGATCTCAATAAACAAATTTCAACAATATCCCAAACTGTATAACCAAAATGCCAATTTGCGGCAAGAGTCTTATTATGAAACCAAGCAATTGAAATTATCCTATAAATATTTAAATCTCTTGATATGTGAAGCAATTGTGGTTATTGGCAGATTGGCAACACTATCGGTAGTATAAAGTAAATGTACAGAAATTATATTCTTGTGTATATTATATTTCAAATTCACAAAAGTATATTTAATAATTTTTAATATTTTATTTAAAATAATATCACTGAAATTTAGAAATAAAAATAAACCAATAATATGTAGTGGATTTCAGCAAATTCTGGTGAACCGAAAATAAATAATTTCTAGTATTTTCTGTTCTAAAGAACAGTATAGCAGCTGTAACGCGAATGTGTACTCTTTAATTACGAAAATCAGCGCGGAGTGCTTTCTCGGAATTAGTGAGATACTATATCCTTTTTATTTCTGCTGGGTTATAGTTAATCGCATTTATGTTCAAAGAACGGCAGGCACCCCTTTTGGTTATATGAAAACACTTAATCGTCTATAACCCTAAATAGTTTAAGTTCAAGCCTTTCACCAACAACTAAAAACTATCCCTTAATAGTTCCATATACACATTTTGGAAATAATTTAAAATCAACTCAAGTGCGACTATAGCATGGTCTGTTGTTTAGTGGCGCACCCTCCATGCGTGACATTATATCAAAGTGTATTATTAATAGTTCCTCATTATAGTTTACTGCGTATTAACTCTATCTAATTAGTCGCCTTTGATAAGTAGACGACTAATCTACTGTCATTTAACCGTAACGCTGAATTTAAACGTGTTCGTCTCGGTTTCGGTGCGCGTAATTAACCCATATAATGATGAGGATTATGTATTCAATCATGTGAAAATTCCTTTGAAATGTTAGAGGTAATTTAATAACGGATATAATAGAAAAGTCTAAAGCAAACCGCGGACAGATAAAATGTTGTCTGTAGAATTTTGTGAATTTTTAAGCACAGCATGTAGCGACAAGAGAAAATGGAAATTAATTATGTAGAATACAATGCTGTCCCCTAAGAGTTCATAAATATTGAAACTGAAATAGATACGGAAATTTGAAACCAAAACAGATCAGTCGCGTATTGTGTAATGGATGTTCTTAGGTCTCATAAATATAGTGTCTGGTAAAATGAGTATAAAGTAAATTTAAAATAAATTGTATAATGTATATATAACTGAAACTTCAAAAGGGTGTAACATAAAATTTATCAATTTAGGTGGACAGCTGATGGGAAATTATATAATAATCGAAGTCGATCTCATTATCGTTTTGTCGGCTATGAAGTTCTATGAATACATATATTTTAAATGGTAAACGAACTGTTATTATCAACATATCAGCATCGTTTTAAGGATTACCGTTAAACACAATTAGGCCCCTGAGTTTGATGTTGGTGATATCCGTTAGGGTGGGACGATTTTTTGGGCACCGCGGCTCAGCAAAATACCAACAACTTTGGATCACCCCGAGACTTGTTGCCGATGGGACCAACAAATTTTGATGAACTCTATGCCTTGCAAAAATTATGACGTGAAAACAAAAGAATATCAACTATTTACGTTTCAATAAATGTGTTTTACATTAAATTCATAAAATTGAATTCGTAATATTTTGCGTAAAGGGAATTTACGCGGATGTTTGGCGGCACTCTCCCGAGTGGATGGGCCATTACGAGATGGGTAAACATCAGGAAGCATCGCGCGAAGACGGTACCATCAAAATTCCTATGTTCGGTTTCAAGACACAGTCGCGGTTGTAGCATCGTCAGTTCATGCAAATTCAAACGTTTCGACATGAAACATATCCGGGCAAATTGAATTTAACAGACTCTCGTTACAAAGTTCAAATTAAAAGCCAAGTTAAACCCATTGCATTTGCTTATTCGCCTTGAATTTTTCCAACATACACTCCGGTTTACTTATTTAAAGACACTAAAAATTCCATATTCAGCAGCCTGTATCTTTTGCAATTTGTAACCGATTTCAGAATTTTAAAATGGAAATGGAAGCTAGACATCATGGGATAAAAGCAAAAACTCAATCAGTGTTCGAACTCACGGATGATGTGTTAACACCTTTTTGCTACACGGTACCTGTTCGATTTCTATGAACACATTAGTAAATGTTACATGGGAAAATAAAAAATAATAGTTTTTTTGTATACACCGGGCAATGCTGAACATCAAATGACTCGCTTTGTTTGGCCATAGCAACACCAACGAAACAACCAAACACACACATACTTTGTCCGAAGTAGCTGACGTATACGTGTGTCACATAACTACATGTTTGCCATATCAACAGCAACGACACAGCCAAACACACAACATCACACATACTTTGTACGAAGTAGCTGACGTATTAGTGTGTCACCTCGACTGCGTAAGCCACCTTGAAAATTAAATTTTGCGTGGCTATGCTTTATATTTCCGTTCAACAACAGCAACAGACACATGTACATACATACATTATTATGTTAATACATACGCTATACACACAATTTCGTTTGCCTCACCCCTGCCACACCACTCTTTCGTTGCTCTCTTGCTCGCTCATTTTTGTTTAACACGTCATTATTCTCTTTCGCAGTCGCAGAAAATCTGGTTTTAGCAGCAGCGTAAAATCTGGTTTTAGCAGCAGCGTAAAATCTGACTGATAGATTTAGTCCCTATACGCCGTTATAGATTTTAACACATCAAAAAGAAATCCAATGAGTGTTCGAACTAACGGGCGATGTGTTAACACCTTTTTGCTACACGGTACCTGTTCGTTTTCTGTGAACACATTAGTAAATGTTACATAGGTAAATAAAAAACCGCGTTCAATCATATGATGACGTTATTCCCACAAAAATCAAAGAATGCAAAGCAACAGACACTTGTATATACATACATACATATCAGAATATGATCATTATCTGGAAAAGAAATCTCTTTTGTTTGCTGCAATACTTATTTTTAGTAAAATCTCAAAATACGTTAAGCATTAAAATTGTTAATTGTTTTTAAGTGTAATAATGATAGATGAAATTTTTAATAAAAAAAAAAAGGAGTTAACACATCGCCCGTGAGTTCCAACACTCATTGGATTTTTTTCATAACAAGATATTTTATTGAAGAAAAGTTTTTTTTAGGAAATGTTAAGTTTTTTAGAATTGGGCTTTTTTTCAAGATTAAGAAAATTTTTAAGAGTAGGTAGATAGTAGATATTGTCCTATTAAATGAGACAGAATTAAATCATAGACACAACGTAATATTCCAAAATTATAAAATCGTAAGCAAATATCGAATTGATGCAACAAGGGGTGGGGGAACTGCTATATTAATCAAGAATAACATACAATACTACTGCCACGATAAAAAAGTGATGCTTTAAAGACATGCGCCATAAAGATATCCGTTGACTGCGACAACTTTTTTGGTATTACATATGCGTACTATCAATTCAATACGAGCAGACGTGCTAAAACTATTTGATTCTTCAATCTTCAAAATTCAAATAATTACTATGCACTAGTGGGAGACTTGAACTGCAAGCACACATAATGGGGTAATACTGTTAATAACGCAAAAGGCAATAACCTAGAAAAAGTCAACATCGAAGTCCTTACACTTCCAACATGTTCAGCGAAGCTCGCTTTCCTTAGCCGTAATTATGTCATAATTACCAAATGCTAAAAGTATGCAGAATAATACTGGGTAGTATACTAGGTTATAGCACCCAGGAATATATGCTGAGGAATAATCAAAAACGACAGGAAAGCATTAGACTAAATTTGGAATCACCAATATCACATAGCAACTATTCAAAATAAAGCGGCGCAAGCAAATTTGTTATAGTATTTAAACATTTAGTACTTTGAATGTTAATGTCAGCTGCCTTGCTATCGCTGAACGCCTTCCAACATACGACACTCAGATGATCAATGAAAGTGAATGTTAATGTCAGCTGCCTTGCTACCACTGAGCGCCTTGCAACATACGACACTCAGATGATCAATGAAAGTGAACAATGTGAGGACAGCAGTATATAGTACCAGCATACCCTGACACTTTTGTTGTTCAGTAGCAACTGCAGGAGTAAGTGAAATCTGTGGTTGTAATATGTACATGCCGCTAAAAGGTTCCATTGCTTTGCCTTGGACTTACCTTAGTGGGTTTTAACCACTTCTTAAAAGATGTATCTGCTTCCCAAACCTTGCTAATAATTTAGTAGTATTAAGTGTAATAACCAATACAAAACCAGAAGCCAACTTTCGATGTTTCATCACACAATTCGAATACAATTTATTGTCTTCTTATAAGTTGCAGAACAATGAAAATTTTGAAAATGATCAGAAGTCAGAAAGGAAAAAAATAATGTTACCATACACTTGCAAAAACAGTGTTGTATAAAAAACTTCCTAAACAGGTAACTAAAAATTTAAAAAGCGTGCACTTTACGCGATTTTTCAAAAACGCGCAACTGAGTTTTGGAAAAATTTTCGGAATTCATTGTTCATCCTGCACATATCGGTCTTTTCAATCTCTGTCTTTGCTCCCACTGACATTTTTGTCGCCTAAATAATAGGTTTCCTCCCATCTGAGCTTCTTGTACCGCTCACTCGCAGCACGCGTTGTACCTAACTGGTTCGTTGCCATACGTGCCGCGTCTTTTTCAACAGTTGGAATGCGACATTCTTCGTCGTATCATGGCTTACCCTTCTGCGGTTTGTGATGAACAAGTTCAGTTCTTACAGCAGTTTCCAAAGAATAGGAGATGTGCTTCCACTGCGCTGCTGGGTCCTTAGGAGGGAGAGTATTCTGCTCTAGTGAGCTTTTGTTGATAGGACTTTGATATATCCGGTATTTGCAGCTTATCGATACCTGGCTTTTCCCGTATTCGGTTTCCTACGTTTTACGGCCTGCTCAGTCTTGTTCGAACTTTCGCAGCCCCAGGTGATGATACTAGATGATATTCGCATCTGGAGTCACACGTATTGATGGAGTATTTTCGGATCATTATATTCCAACATCTGGGGTTCCTCAGGGAAGTGTCTTGGGGGCGCCACGAAATTAGGCCCCACGAAAACACACCCCAAAGTGAATATGAAATTAGGCCCCATTTTTGGGGTTTAATTGCATTACGAAAATATACCCCAGGAAATTACACCTCAAACATGAAACGAAAATAGACCCCAAAAATTGTATTGGGGCCTAATTGCATTATCGGTTTTTGAAGGTGTGAAAATACACCCCAAAAAAGGAAAATATGCCCCAATACATCATCTTGTTGTTCTCTATGCAAAGTTAGGGCCTATTTTCATGCATGGGTTTTGGGGTATAATTTCCGTTTATATATTACAATAAGTATGTAAAAATAAAACACGCAAATAGGCCCCAAAACGTGTAGTAACGCAACAAGCTATTCGCTGAAGACACCATATGTCGAAACATGAACAAATATTTTACATATTATTCTCTTCTTACTCTTATTCGTTTGTTACACCAAATAGTTGCTAAGCGTGAAGTCATAAACGTGACGTTTATTATTATCTATGTACTGTCCAGTGCCGGAGTAAGACTTCGCAGGGCCCAATATTATTCGCGGTTCCCACTCAAGTAAAATTTTGGAACGTGGATAATGTTGTTTATATTGCGTGTTTTCTTCAAAAAAAACCATTAGATTAATAAGGGAGAATATTTTGCCAATGAGGAGGACTTATTTAATGGACGCAACCTTTAGCAGTGTGCCTCAAGGTTGTTTCAAACAACACTTGATAATATACATCCAACAATTCGATGAGGTAAAACTGAATAATGTTGCTTTTGTTAATGTACTTTAAACATTTTTTCTCTTTAAGATATTCCCCGTTTTTTTCATCCTAATGAATAAAAAAACCTATGCGGCATATGCTCATTTACTGAATTATATAAATGACAACATATTTCAAATGGAGCCGAATACGTTCATTACTGATTATGAGCAAGTAATGAGAACTGCTGTCCAAAAACAGTTCCCCCAAGTTAAACTGGTTGGTTGCTGGTAAGTAAACTGTAGTCGTTCTTTAACGTTAGAAATATGTAGACGTAATGTAAAGATAATAAGTTATAACAGGAATCTAACACTCATATGCAGATACATATATAAATATGGGGTAAAACTTAAAAATTAACTTTAATAATTTTTAAGTTTTACCCCATATTTATATATGTATCTGCATATGAGTGTTAGATTCCTGTTATAACTTATTATCTTTACGCGTACATGTTTCTAATGTGAAAGATCGTGCTTTTGTGCAAGACGTTATGGAAGTGTATGTTTAAATATAAATATTATAATGTCCAAGATATTCATTTGTTTCCAATAAAAATCAAACTTTATTATTTGACGTTCATATAAATTTCTTTAATTCTGTTTGGTTTTGTTTGGTCCAAAGGAACTTGTATGAAGTTAGGCCCCAAAATTATTCAACACAGATCCGAAAATTCCAAATAGGAAATTATGTCCCAAGATGTGAAAATACGCCCCAAAAATTGTATGAAAATAAGCCCCAAAAATTAAATGGGGCTTATTTTCGCACTGAAATTTGGGGTCTAATTTCAAAATGAAAATAAGCCCCAGTAAAAATATGAAATTAGGCCTCAAAAAACCATAAAATTTATTGTTGTTGTTTTCTATATATTTTTTTGGGGCCTAATTTCATATTCACTTTGGGGTGTATTTTCGTGGGGCATAATTTCGTTTCGCCGTCTTGGGGCCTCTTTTGTTTAATTTGTTTGTAAACGATATTGCTTTTTGTTTTGTTAATGCTAAGCATCTTTTGTACGCTGATGATCTAAAAATATTCCTAGCTATTTATTCATTGAATGATATCTTATTGCTACAAGAGGATATTGATAGATTGGGTATATGGTCGATTAATAATGGGCTACCTATTAATCAATCAAAATGTTTTCATGTTACTTTCCATAAATGTCGCAACGTAATTATATCTCAATATAAGATATGTAATTATATTTTAGAAACAGTATTTGAAATTCAAGATTTAGGAGTGGTTTTTGATGCAAAGTTTACATTTACTCCACATCTTGACTATATCATTCCCAAAGCTTACTCATCAATGTACTTTATTCGTAGAAACACAGCTCAGTTCACTGATCCTTATGTTAGGAAAATAGTTTTTTCTTAATTTTGCCGCTCTAAGTTGGAATATGCCTCTTTCATATGGAGTCCCACGGCGTCTATCCACATAAATCGTATTGAAAAGGTTCAAAGGTCTTTTACTAAATTTGGATTAAATTCTTTAAATTTTGCTGGTTGTTTTCCATCTTATAATAGTAGATGTTTGCTTATATCCTTAAAATCATTAAAATCAAGAAGAGAAATTAGCTCTTTAATGTTTCTTTAATGTATCATAAATAATTCTGTGGATTGTGCTGAATTATTATCTTTTATTCAATTTAATGCTCCCTCCCGCTCTCTTCGTTTTTATTATCCTTTTTATATTGGTATTCATACATCTAATTATGCATTAAATGAACCATTGCTTAAAGCTATGATATTATATAATTCATTATACAATTTTCTAGATTTAACACTTCCTACAAATAAGTTTAAAAGTCTTCTTAATACTTTAATTGATTAAGTATGAATGTACATATATTATTAATTGCTAGTCTGTAAGGAATTATTGTCCATAGACTGAAATAAATAAATAAATTACACTAGAATAGTGCCAGCCACCTATTACCTAACGATGAATCCGGATCTTCGTTCTCCGATCAGTAGGTAACAAGTTCGTCTTATGTATGTCCTTTTGATGGAATCGTGTGCAACTAACTATCATGTTCTTTGCAGCGGCAAAGTCTATCAGTCTTATTCCATTATCGGAGGTGGTATCATGTAAATTCTAATAATAAAACCACTTTCCTTTCCCAATTTTGCATTAAAATCGTCTAGAATAATCTTAATGGCGTGGTCAGGGCGGCCTTCGTATACTTCCTTCTAACACTCATAAAACGATTCTTTGACCTCTGTCGGTGCGTGCAACACAAATGACAGAGATCTTGAAATATATACCATCCAATTTCACAATTCTGCCGAGGTTGGTCTTCGAATTATGATTTTTACCAACACATTTATTTAAATATTTGTACATAGCTTCACAAGAAGGCACAACTTCAATCAGACACTGCTTTTGCACTTTTCTTTGTTTCAGAGGCAGGTAGAAATAGTGCGCCCAGGCAAGACGTTTGGTTGGCAAACAATTGCTCTCCATAGTATTATAACTAAATAAATTTTTGTAGACGATGATCTTATTCTATTCATTTTATAATTCATTATTGCCACTGAAATGATAGACAGTTCGCCGCTAGCTTTGTTTAAATACCAAACAAACATAAAAACCCCACAGTATTGGATTAATGATGCAGGTTAAATCCAGCATGAGTCATCCTGTGTAGTGTAAAACAATTAGGGATAAAGGATTCCCATCCTTAGTCTCAATGACTCAAGTTTTCTGTGGAATAACTCATATATCACACATGAGTCATTCCGAATTATGAAATTAAAATAATATGTTTTATTCTTTCTCAATATAAATAGAATTATTATATTAAGGATTAAAAAAAATATAGCACTCCGTAATTCTTCATTAAAAGTAACAGATTTCTTATGTTCAATGTTTTATTCCACAATTTTTTTAATGCAAATAATCCACAGAAAAATCAAAAATGAATTGCACATATGCGATGTAGTGATATTTCGAAAAGGCAAGGCTATAAAAATGGAACTTCGGAATAAAAATTATTAAATTCTATGTTTCGGATGCTATAAAAAATCTGTCTGTTCTTTTGCCAATTTGTTTTTAGACGTAGATCAAATAATAGAAATTTTTGCTTTCAAACCTTGCTAAATCAATACTACGTTCAAAAATAATCTCTATTTTTTTGTCTGTAGCTTTCACCATATCGCAACATATTGCAGTCCTAACTTCTAGCACGATGCGCTGAGTTTTGGTACAACATTTTCCAATTTTTTTTTCACAATATGAATATGAAAAAGTATTATTGAAAGTTAAAAAAAATTGTTCAAAAAATATGAACAGGTCTAACCTACATACTACACATGTGAGTATTAATTGCCAATTATTATTGTAATTAGAACTACATAACTCTATGCAGACACGTTCGGGAGTACTGAAGAACGTTGTTTGGAATTTTAAATCAGTCAACGAGTCAAAAATGGTCTTCTTTATATATTTGTCAAAAAAAAGTCTATTTGTTATGCCCAAATGTACACTCGCAAAAAAAAAAAACAGCAGACAGTTGTACGAGGCCTTCGACCACGGACTGTCCCTGCAGGCTGTGTCAGAGACACGGCCATTAAGTTTAACGTAGAATACGCCATCCGATAAGACAGAAAACATATATAACAATAAATGATAAGTAACATAAGCAAATGAATTTATTTATTTGATAGTTACTTTTGATAACATACATAAGCTTATGGTAGGAAAAATAGGATAAATATGTTTTTAAATTAAAAGAGTAAGGATAAATGATAAATAACAGACGCAAATCAATTTGATTATTTGAAAGTTACTTTCAAACTGACAACTGTCTGCAGTTTTTTTATAATTATATATCCATGTTACATTCAAATTCACATTTAACATTTTGTTTCACTTAAATACATAAGTAACTATACGAAATTTCAATATTTCATCAATTAAAACAACAGCCGAAGGTTTGTGTCCACACTGAAACAGCAGCATAGTTTGTGTTCACGCTACAAACTCAAACACTCAACCAAACACCACACATATGTTTGAGTGTATGTGTTTAAACAATTTTCATTTGAGAAATTTAAATATTAGGAAGATATCGACCAATATGAATGTATATCGAGCGAAAGATAACATCTTCATTTACCTACAAAAAAATTTTTAAAAAAAGTTATCTCGCCGTTGCCTCATAGTCAATGAAATAAAGATTATAACAATAACAATCTGACATGACTCCCTATACCGTAAGGTAAGACGTATTCTACGCCAAAAAAATTATATGCCCGTAGTCATTTGGTAAAATGAATCACTTGAGACGCCGCCCTTCAACATAAGTTTTTAAAGTGAATCTTAATATGTGTACTTATATATATGTGTGTGGTTCTACTTGGTTTTTGTTTCAGTAGTACTGTATTTCTGTTTATGTCACTGTAATTTCAACACCGAAAAAGTTTGAAAACTGCAATTTACTAACAATTAATTAAGAACGAAATTTACTAGATATGCTCTCGACAAGGAACATACTACATGACAAACAAGAGTGCATTAAACTGTTAGTAAAAATTGCCTTTCTTATATTGAATCGTGCGGAAGAGTGCAATGATTAATATCCACAATTTTATGTATCAGACGCTTAATACAAATTCTTCTATGCAACGGTTTAACACTTTCACAGTATAATGTGAACCAGGCGAAACCAGGCGAAATTGTTAACTACAACTCGTAATTGCAGATTATAAAAGTACAACCTGGCAAAGGGATAATTTTACTGCATTCACTGCGAAAAAGTCTTTTGTTTAACAATACGGTAACCACATGTACCAAAATTCGAATACATATTTAGACAGAGTTAAAATATTTTAATTCGAAAAATTCTTTTGGATTCGGTTTTTAAAACTCAGCAAGAAAACATACTTTATCATTTTTTCCCCGTTTTTCAATAAATTGTAAATTCCCGTTTTTCAATAAATTGTAAATTATTACTAAAAATTATGTCTTGGCCATTATTGGTATAACTAGTATACAATGCCATTGTCATGTCGCGTGACGTTAGGATCCGTTTCTACATTAGAATCTATAAAACTGACTTGTTGTGTTCAGGCAATATACGTAGCTGAGGCAAACGTATGTCAATTTCTGACGATCCAACATATGTATGTTTCACAAATACCTGCTAAGCCTATTCAGCCCTCTGAATGTACAAAAGGTGTAAGATCTCATGGATTGTCTGCACTGATATAAAAGGCTAGAAAAGAGAATCGATGATGTTATACGTCCGATACCTTTTTTTAATCTCTACACTTACTTACTTATCCGGTCTCGGACAACCCCGAGGGGTCAGGGACCTTACAAAACGAAGATAACATATTTCGCCAACCAGTTCGATCTTTTGCTTTATTTCTCCAGTTGGCAATACCAAGTGTACGCAGGGATTCGTCAACCTGATCCCTTCATCGGAGTCTTGGTCTTCCTATTTTTCGTCTTCCTTCGAGTTCGGTTTCGAAAACTCTTCGCGCTGGTTCATCTTCATCCATTCTACTGACATGGCCTAGCCAGCGCAATCGCGTTATCTTGATCCGCTTAACTATGTCAATGTCATGATAAAGCTCATACAGCTCATGATTCATGCGTCGCCGATACTCGCCGTTGTGCACTATAGGGCCATAAATTTTTCGGAGTAATTTTCTCTAGAAGACTCCTACAGATGTTTCGTCTGCTTGCGATAGGACCCAGGATTCTGCGCCGTCAAGCAAGACAAGTTGAATGAGAGTGAGGTACAGCTGGACTTTTGTTACTCGAGAGAGGGCTTTATCTCTAAAGTGCTTGCTTAGCCCAAAATAACATATATTCGCAAGCACAATTCTTCGCTTGGTATCAAGGCTGGCATTGTTGTTTTTGTTCACGGCAGATCCGAGGTATATAAATTCGTCCACTACCTCGAAGTTATAACGGTTATCAACGTTCAGGCTTTGGTCTAATCGTGTCGAGGCCCTGTTCGTTGCAACCATTAATTTTGTCTTGTCCTCATTTACCGTCAGACCCGCTTTTGCTGACTCCTTCTCAATTTTCGAAAAATCCGCAGTAACTTCTTTAATTGTGCGCCCAATGATATCTGTATCATCAGCATATGCGAGCAGCATGTGACTTTTGCTGCTGATGGTTTTACTCATGTTGACTGCATCTTTTCTCATAATAATATCCATTAAGATGTCAAAGAGATCGCACGATAGGGTGTCGCCTTGCCTGAGGCCTCGCTTAGTTTCGAAAGGTTCGGTAAAATCCTTACCAATTTTCACTGCGGATTTGGTGTTCGTCAAGGTCATCCTGCAAAGGCGTATGAGTTTTGCTGGAATACTATGCTCAGACATTGCTTCATAGAGTTTCTCCCGTATCGGACTATCGAAGGCTGCTTTATAATCGATAAATAGATGATAGGTGTCGATTTGTTTTTCGTGTGTCTTCTCCAGGTATCTCTACAACTCCGGCATAATCTTGAACTGATGTCAAGACGGGTATTTCAAGTCTAGACGCGTGTTTGCCTCTTCCTATATCATATATTGTTTGCTCGAGATCTATCGCGTATCTGAGAACTTCGTCTTAAGGAAACACCTGGCATATCGAAACAGACAAATGCAATATATCCCGCGGAACAGGCACGGTTGACCGTAGAATGGTACATCGTAATATATATAGAAAGATGGCATTTTAATATTTTTCACCCATTTTTTTTCTATTTTGACTATTCACCAGTAACCTAAAATGTGATGAAAGTAAATTAATAAATGCGAATCTGTAGTTTTTTATACAACTAAGTGTTCACAAAAAACGTGTGCCTCTAATATTGTGATTCAAATGACATGACCAACAAACGAATCAGTCCTAAACATTTGTTGTATGTAGACATACAACTATAAATATATCCTATAGCATAGGACGAGCGTGAGAGAGAAAAAACTCATGCCATTACTAAAACCCCATTGCGAGTTTAACAATAAAATTAAATCACCAACATTAAAATCATTTAAAATTCGTGTATGTGCGGGACGTTTCGTATAGAAATTCCTCCTTACAGTCGCCATACCATGTTTTGCCAGTGGTCCCAGAAATTGGGCTACTGAGATCAACTGCCATGATGTCGAGGACGGTATAAATGAGTATACTTATATCGTATCAATTGTTTCCCTCTTTGGTGTAGTTAGTGTTATTGGGCGATTCGGTGTTATTATATTTCTATAATTCCAAACGAGTTTCTGCTTTCAGTTTAAGTGAGAATACATTCGCAGCGTATGAATATAATGGGTACGAAAGCACTTTGGCGTATACTTGATGTGCAATATGAATATTAAGTATTGGTTAAGAGGAACATGAAGTATTGAATATAAATCCACATGTATTAGTCGTCAAATTCAGGCATATAAAGGAGTTGAAGTGGCTATTGTTTTTAAACGAGTATTATTCATTTGAGGAATTGCCTTGATGTGTTTACTGCAACAAGTGAGGAGTTTTGCTTTTGATATCAATATAGATGGAATTAGAGGCAACAAATCAAATACTTTTCCTTATAACACTGAGCGAGTCGTAAAATGTTTTTACTACACTGCTACATTATCCCCATAGAAAAATTGTATTCACATTCGACTAGTGACTTCTAGGAAATAGTTTGTTACGCCCTTTTGGAGTTATGACAAAACCTTGTGAGCATCTTGTAGGCAATAGTGCTCACGACTTTAATTTTAGCAAATATATGGTCCACCCGCTTTGTGGTTGCAACCTGAGGTACTAATTCAATAACAACCCACACAGAACGTGTTGTTTAATAGGAATGGACAGGAAATTCTGTAAAATAATTCAATTTATAAGTGATTTAATCCTTAGTGTGACCGTCGATGGTGCAATGGTTAGCATATACAATACGGCTTTTGTACATGAGAACATGGATTGGATCTGTGCTCAGACCACCATAAATTTTTGATGTGTTAACATGTAAAGGTACGGGTAGAAGTATCTAGACGCACGGGTAACAAAGTGAACACAAGTAAACAACACACAGCGTTATCTACGACGACGTTATGCAGCGTTAGCATTGAAAATAATATGTTGTTTTTTTTAACATAATAGTCACTGCCTGAAAATAAGTTTAATGGTATTGATGTAGCGGCAGCAAATAGTTGTCTTACAAGATGAAGTCTTGCTACTCGTAAGCTTACGAACATTACACAATGTATGTACATTAGAGAGTCCATGTAATACAAAGTGTTATTTTTTCCGCTCCCCGCGCAGTTTTTAATAGATTGGGCATAACAAATAATATGTGTGCAAAAATTTCATCCATCGGATGCAAACCGGACAGTCACCCACGACCATTATCCCTAAAAATGGTGTAAAATTACCTCAAAGCTTTTTTGATCTATAACTCGTAAACCAGAAGACTGTCACAAAAAAATAAGATAAACATTTTTATTACAAATATACAGGTAAACATTTTTCTCTAGAAATTTTTGGCCTCTCTAAGACCTTTCATGGTGTTTTCAGAGGTCGAAGTTCATATTTGTGACCAAATTCTTTTTAAAACGACCCTCGTAAATTTATCCATGTAAAGCATTATTTGAAGTTTAAAAAAAAAAGTTTGGATAACATATCGTTTATTTCCTGACAGAGTTACCGAAATATAAATTTAAAAAATTAGCTTTAGTAAATATTCTGAACAAGTGTACATTAGGAAATGTTATATTCGAATTACCTCTATTAACTTCATTAGGTAATCTATTGAGCAGTTCTCGGGATTAAAGAATCTCTGATTTCAGTATTTTTTAAATTTTGTGTGCATTTTAAAACGACCATGAAAATATAAACCTTACATATTAAAAAAAAAAACTAACATAGTAGGCGTTGTTATAAACCATGGTACAAATATACGTTGGAATCAGTTGCACAGCTAATTTAAACCTTATTCTTGTGTGTGTGTTTCTCTTATATCAAATTCTCATTTTGGATCCCCAACACCAATATACTTATAAAGAAGCAAACACATGACAATCACTTGAAACATATAGGCTTTTGATGTTTTCATTATTTTCTAAAACAAAATCCCTGTTGTTTTGCCCTGTTGCATTTTTTGCGGATTTGCCTTTCTTTCTTTTTATTTAATTGTACGAAAGCTTTGAAAGAAAGTGGGTTTTTTGGGAAATAAATTTCATATTTTTTGTATATTTAAATAAAAAATAAAAATAAATGGTTTCCCATTACATCCCATGAAGGGACTGGGGAGAACTTCTCACAATTACTGAGTTGTGCGCTTTCCAGTTTTCACTCACTGATTGGGACCTACAGTTTTACACCGATTCCGAACGGTACTTTGAGAAGCGTTTTCATGGCTAGATACTCGATAGTGTCGCCGTCACTATGCGAGGTGACCGCCGCCGAAAGAAAATTTGAAGGTGGTCAGAGCCGGGTTCGAACCCAGGATCTCATGTACAAGAGCCGCGCACACTAACCATTGCACCACCGACGGTGCAATTGTATATTTAAATTTTGAAAATGGAAAATTGTGTTACATCCAGTTGTGTTTATTTGTTTTGTAAGTATTAAAACCAAATATTTGTGTACATTACGCACAAAACGATCGGGTTAATGTTTTATTGTAGAAACAAATAAAGTAGTTTTGATGGAAGGATGCTTACAAATAACTAAGATGTTTTTTGAAGACTTTTTCGTTTAATACTAGATGAAAAGAGGAATGTTAAAGACAGCGCTTCTGTTGTAACAAATGAATTGATAGAAATTTATAGGTCCTTTGAAATTTCGACGAAACGAAAGGATGGTGTTAAAAAAAACTATTGTTAGGCATTACAATAATTTCAATAGTTTAAGAAAAAAGAAAAATTGCGTCCGAGAAAGAACTTTGTTTAAATTATTCGATACATTGTTTGCACACCGATGTCATAAAATTATTAATAAACGAGAAAAAACAGCAATCAATAGACTTGTTAAATGATCATCGGAAGTCGGCCGTCGGTGTAGCAATGGTTAGTGTGCGAGGCTCTTGTACCTGAGATCCTGGGTTCGAACCCTGCTCTAACCACCTTCAACTTTCTTTCGGCGGCGGTCACCTCTCATAGTGACGGCGACACTATCGAGTATATAGCCATGAAAAAGCTTTTCAAAATGCCGTTCGGAGTCGGAGTTAAACTGTAGGTCCCAATCAGTGAGTGAAAACTGGAAAGCGCACAACTCAGTGATTGTGTGAAGTTCTCCCCGGTCCCTTCATGGGATGTAATCGGAAGTCGCTTATATTAGTATTTGAAAAAATCTGTTTAGATGATGTAAAACTACATATAAAGAATAATAGTCTGTTTCTCTATCTCGAACGAAAAGCTGAGGGAACGAAAATCAGTCACTCACATTCGACTCAAATTGGGTTTCTCGAAGTCGAAATTTTCGATCGCCTGAACTCATGCTTGTTCGTAAGTGACAGCACATTTGAAATAGAGAAACCAAAATTTGTACTGAATAGTTTTATGTTTTCATTCGAATTGAACCGACAAGATTGTGAAACCCAAATCAACTTTCCTTCGTCTAGAACACAAACGAAAGCTTTCGTTCGAGGTAGAGAAACAGGCTGTAATTCAAAAATATTGAGTAACTGTAGTAACTTGTGCAGTGAAAAATACGAATAACCATTTAATCGATTAAAATAATGACAAAAACTAAATACTTTTCTATTGCCAGCAAGTAAAATAAACTGGAATTTAAAGTTTGAATTGCGGTAGTTCTATCATCAAATAAAGTATATGTTTTCTAAATGTATTTTTTAATCTACATATAACACTTTACATTTTAGCGATGATCAAACCTAAATAGTTTTATCGATAGTTTAAAAAAAAAAGTGTGAAAAAATTCGTCGCCAAAAATTTGAACTTTGTAATATAAATGTTTAATTTGCATTTTTCTGACAGTCTTCTGATTTACGAGTTACTTTAAAGCTCATTAAAGCTTTGACGTAATTTTACTCCATTTTTAGAGCTAAAGGTTTTGGGTGACTGGCAGGTTTGCATCCGATGGAACAAATTTTTGCGCGTATATTATTTTTTATGCCCCATCTATTAGAAAATACGCGGGGAGCGGAAAAATAATAATTTTCCATGTTTGTATGTATTTCATGGGCACTCTAATGTACATGTGTCAGTTACTTTGTATTCTCTTTGTTTTTTGTGGAAATAAAACAAAAAGTATTAAGCAAGAAAATAATGACACATGTTCTTGCACTTGTCGTTAAATAATTTTAAGTATTAAAATTATTTAAATGAAATTGAACACTGGTTTTTATTGTACAAAAAGGTGTTAACACATCACCCGCGAGTTCGAACACTTATTGGTTTTTTCGACGACGGTCACCCCGCTTAGTGACGGCAACATTATCGAGTAATAACGCGCTTCAGGATCGTCATCGGCAGGGGGTGCTTTCTCTGCCAAAAATTGCGACAGCTTCCTTGAGTATTCTGTGGCTACTTTTGGTAATTGTCCAGCTTCCTCTGCGTCTGACTTCGTACGATTTTCGCTCTCCTTACTCTTGTGCGAACCTTTGCTGCTACCAGGTAGTGACCAGAATCGATGTTAGCTCCTCTGAGCCCTCATCCGTCCATTACACTGGATGAGTGCCTTCCATCACTTACCAACTGATCAATTTGGTTCTTCGTTTTTTGATCAGGGAATACGCCAGTTGGCTTGTGGATTTCTTTATGCTGGAATCTTGTGCCAGTCATACTGTTGTCGGAACTGTCAGCATGTAGACTGAAATTGCCAATAGTTGGATGAAACACATTTGCCCTGCCTACTTTAGCATTAAAATCTCCTAGAACAACTTTAATGTCATGGCAAGGGCAGCGGTCATACGTTTCTTCTGGGAGCTCACAGAATATGAGTTTGGCATTATCATCTTAGTCTTGTGTCGGGGCAGGCACACAAATTAGGGAAATATAAAAATATGTCGCTTTTATGGAGACTGTGGCTATACGTTTACTCACAGGATTGAACTTAGAGACTAGATTTCGCAGTCTTTTGCCAACTACAAGTCCGCAACCAAATTCGTGTTTTTCTCATGACAACTGTACTATATGTCGCAGTTTCTGTTTCTTGTGCAGCCATGTCCTGTCCATAGCATTTCCTGTACATCGGTAATGTTAGCGTTATAACGTTCGACGAGATCTGCCAATTCCGTAAATCGTGGTCCTAATACAACAAACAAATAGGATTTGTATATGATTTATTTTTCTTTCTTGTGTATACACTGCCATTATGAACTGTGGCGGGAGGCAAACCCAGTACACCGCGTTATGCATTTTGCAAACTGCCTGGATATTTGATTGCAACTGCCCATTTTGGATCAGACGGTGACCACAATACAACATATGTTTGGCTCATCAGCCTCCTACGGACAAAAGAATGCCCAATAGCTGGATGAGTTTCGGTGACTACAGTCACCTATTAAACCTAAGATATATCAGTGATCGCATAACCGCATAAACTCGCATAAACTCTAGCTAGCTAGCGGAGGTTTCCGATAAATCCATTGCCCAGGACATACTGCGTAGAAGTAGTGAGCTGCTTGGAGGGCTCAATGAAGGAATCATTGCTGGCCACTCCCAAGTGAATGGATATCAATAGCTTTCCACCTTCACGGACAGTCCCATGCCCTCAGTCCCTTACCAACTATAAATAAGCATCCGAATTCATGCTCTTGCGCATGGCAGCTGTAGTAAATATCGCAGTTTTTGTACTTCGCATCACATTTCGTTGATATCTGTGATGCCAGCATTGTATTTTTCGAGGATATCTGCTAGTATGGAAGTGGCACCCATCCTCTATAGTGTTCTTACGTTCCAGGTAGATATCCTTAAATTGTAGTCCTTATAAAGGTTGCGAGGGTAGTCAACAGTTAAGGGTTTGTTCGTTTATTATAGTTCTTCTGCCTACACCTTTAATAATTATGTTGTGCCCTCATTATTGTAGATCTCGAAGAAAAATGCAATTCTGGTTTTCAATACCTTAGAAATAAATAGTGAATTGAGATTTACGCCATTATTGGAAAGATGCACTCTATTATGACTTTTCCATTCAACAAATTCAGAAGAAATGTTTAACTCAATAAATTGTTAAATTGAATTAAACAGTAATTTAGTGGCATTTTAATTTATTTAAATGAACCGAAAGGCTAAGGATTAGGACTTGTGAATAAATAAATACACATGTAAACAAGAAGGAAGTTGATTTAAAATTTAATATGAAGATGTGTTAAATAGTAGTCAAGTATTAAAACAGGGATCCTAGAGATGATTAGTCGACATATTGGGTGGAAATAGATATAGAAAAATAACAGAAAATCCAACACTTCATAAAGACACAACTTCCTATTAAGAAAAAATTTAGATTTAATTTCTTAGGGCGGTATTCTATAAGTCGTGAATCAGTCACTTCGCGTTACTTTTGTCGTTTTGGTAGTTTATAAAACGTTACAGCTGTTTGGTGACTACCTGCGTTGATTTACGTTATTTAATGGGTAGTTTATAAAACTTATCGCTACGTTTTTGATCACTTCAGCTGTCAAATTGAAAACGCCACAGTTCTTCGCGTTAGTTGAAGAAATTACAAATTTAAAGCAAAATGTCGATCGACGATAGGCAGATGGAAGTATTTTACATTTCATTGTTTCTAAATAACTAGTTGCCAATTTTGGCTGAAATGCATTCGACGGATAGAGCTCAAACTAAATAATTCAAAATTATAGTGTTTACGCACTGAAATTCTTATTTACAATAATAAAATTAGAAATGGAACGTTTAAATAAATAATGCGTTGCAAAACTATTATAATTATATTTGAAAATTGTAGACATCAGTTGATGTTGACAATAATAAACAAAAGAACCAATACATTACAATCAATACATACCGCCACATGGCACGTGTTTTTCAAAAGACAACTAATTTAATATAGATGGGGAAATTTATTGGACATTGAACCCCAAAATAACATAGGTTTTTCGCACATTTTATGTGAATATTGTTGGTATTTGCAGTATTATAAATAATAGCAATCTTAAAATCTGTTGATCTACTGAAATGGAGCTAAATTTTGTAATCTTTTTTATTTTTAGCAGTTCACTCAAGATAACTGTTTCTGATCTATAATTGTTTATTTTAGTTTGGCAACTCTATAAACCGCATATGTCAGTGACAGCATTCGTAAACAAACGCAAGCGCGAAGTGATATATAAACTACCATTATTTGACTTCGGCGTTCGCGTTTGCGTTTGCGTTCACTTTCGGGACTTTTAGAATACTACCCTTAATTTCTTAGATTCCAAAAATTTTATTAATTTTATAATTATTTCAATTAAAATAATTGGCATAATTAAGTACAACATTTTTTAATATTTTTAACTGACTCCGATAAATAATTATAGCTTCTACGCGTACTAAATTAACCAAATGTTTAATTGGATCAACAGAGTTGAGTTATCCTGTATGAATCAATACACATTTTACTTTACTTTTGATGGAAATTTTACAATCTCACGAAGTCAGCTGCCTTACACATATAATTTAAATAAAGAAATTTTAAAATATTTTTCAAACTTGTTGCTGGCCAGTTGGTAATACCAAGAAGACCGAGCTGTTTTTCGGCTTGGTCTTTCCAACGCAATCTTGGTTATCCACTTTTCTTAAATCCATCAAGAACGTCGTGTAAAACCTTCCGCGTTCGTCCATCTTCAACCATTCTGATAACATGGCCTAGCCAACGAAATTGCCTTAATTTGGTTCGCCTAGCCAATATCGGAATACAAATTATAGAGTTCGTATTTCCATCGACTTTTGTACTCGCCGTTTCCTTATTACGATTCAATTTTCATTCGCCTACGACATGACGTAAGTTACTTAGCAATATATCAGGACAGGTAAAATGGGAGTCTGGTATAGGTGGACGGACCTTTGATTGTCGATAGGGACTTTTGGTCTTAAACTGCTTGGTAATACAAAAATAGCATCCATTTGAAAGCACAATTCTCCATCCTGACGTTGCACAGTGGGGCCGAGCCGATAAAGCCGTGGTAATAATATCACAACTTTTAAAGTATTGTTGTGATCATTTTGTAATATCCTAGATATTTAAAGTCAGTCTTTGAGAATATTGTACTCAGAGGCACCCTGTGTCAACACAATTGGTGCCACATGGTGTCAAAATTTACCACATTGGTGCTGTTTTGAGCCTGGAATATAGGCATGTATAAGCTGATTAAAACAACTTTCTACAATCTATTATGCAAGACAAAAAAAATGGTAAGTGTTGCGGTATTATTTATACCGTTATTAAGATATTCTCTATAAAAATTTTGAATTTTTACTCTTTCATTGATTTTCAGTTTGTTGATAATAAAACGGCAATTTGAGGTAAAACAGTACCTCTGAAAACAGCCCTAGATTGAATACACATCGGTAAGGAACACACTGTAAACATTTTGAAATTATCTCACACCATTTGGAAATGCCGGCTTCTCAAATTTTGAATTTTTTTCAGCCTGTAAATAACATACGTGCGTTCTCTTTCGTTTTTGACACGAAATCGAGAACATCTTAATCTACACTAAACGTAAAGAATATATAAAAAACACGAGCGAAGTATTTGGAAAACATCGTAATCGGATAATGTTTAAAAAAAATTCACATTTTCAGATATTGCTGACTATAGGGTGAATTTCCGACTGATCATAATTTTACATTTAGTATATTTGGCAAGGTATTGTCTTTCAGAAAAATTTAGAAATTTGTATAGGTTTTCTGGAAAAAATTAAGAAAATACTGAATGAATCTTGGTACCTTTTCGGGATAGTATTCTGTTTTTTACGTGTTGAAAAAAATCCCAATTTAAGAAGTCGGCGTTTCCAAATGGCTCACTATAACTTTAAACATATTACTGTGTATTCTTTACTGAATATTTTCAAATTAGTGATGTTTTCAGAAATACTTTTTACCCTGGAATGGCAGAATTATTGACAAAAAAACTGAAGAAAGGCAATGAAAAAACTGAGAATTTTAAACTTTGATATCTTCATACTTGTGAAAGCGTACTTAGGTTATTTTTATAGTAGGTTTTCAAAAGTAAGAATTCTTTGTAATCGAAAAGTCAGTGAGTGTGGACTTTGAAAGTTACAACAGCATCAAAGTAGTGAAATTTTACACCCTATAGTACCAACTGTGTTGACACAGGGTGCCTCTGAATTTAATATTCTGAAATCTCCACTCCTCCTCGAAAGTCTGGTACTTTCCAAAGGCGTAGCGAAATAACTCCCCATGAAATAACTCCCATGAAATAACTCCCAACGAAATAATTCCCAGCAAAAAAAACGAAATAACTTCCAATAAGGAAAAAATGAAATAAGTCTCACAAAAAATGAAAAAACTCCCAATAGCAAAGTGAAATAAGTCCCAAGACTTCTCCTACAGCACTTGTTATATGGGCCTTGTACAAACGGTAATTTTTTTTCTCATAACAGAGAAAATGAAATAACTCCAAAAAAAAAACGAAATAAGTCCTATTTCATATGAAATAACTCCCACTTTTGTATGGAAATTTTTTGGGACTTATTTCATTTTTCTGGTGGGAGTTATTTCATGTGGGAGTTATTTCGCTACGCCCTTTCCAAAATGATCAGAAAATTGTTGTGATATTATTTTTTAAATTTTTCCAATTGGTCCCACATGTTCCTTGTTGTTGTTGTTCACAAAGGATCAAAGATAGATAAATTCATCTACCACTTCAAAGTTAAATCAGTTGTCGACATTTAAGTGTCGATCCAGTCGAGCTATTTGTCTAGTCGTCGACAACATCAGTATTGTCTTGCCCTTATTAACAACAAAACCAACCTTCGTCGCTTCTATTTCGGTTCTTAAAAATACTTCAGTACCCTCTAGCAGACTTTACCCAATGATGTCAATGTATCAGTGTATGCGAGCACCATATAGCTGTTTGTGTTAATGGTCCTGTTTCTAGTTACTGTAGCTTTTCTCATTATTACCTACATGAAGATGCTGAAGAGATTGCATGAAGGTATATCGCCGTTTAAAAGTTCTCGCCTGATATAAAGTGGTTAAAAATCGAACACAGTATTTAGTTGTCTATTGGCTTTTACTCAATGAATGTGTTACAATTTACTTAATTGATATTATGAATTTTTATATAGGTGCAAAATCAAACAATAATTTAATTGTGTTTAAGGTGACGTAGAACCATTAACGATTTATACCCTCTATGAAACCCAAATAATAGAATCTATGCCTAAATTCATCGATAATAAAAGCGGAAACCTTAAATATAAGGACGTATGAGAACTAAAATATTATTTTCAATCAGTTATCTTCTAAGTCGGGCGATACGATTGCATGACAACCTATACTTGTATCTAATTACTTTTCCACCAGACCTGCTCTGGTCTGTTTAAATCACATTTACAAATCTATGTTTCATTGCGAAGAAAACTTAAATTCCTAGATACAACAAAACTTACTACATTCGTATTAGATTCGGCGAACTTATTTGTTGTATAGTTTATTCATGTTTCTAATTCCCTTCTCTGTATTCACAGAGGGGAATAACCGTCACGCGAAACGAGCTAAATTTAGTTCGCCCCAATTGGCCGATTATTAGTTTTTCAAATGTTTATTTGGCATACAATCTTTAATATCACTTCCAATTATTTATTATGATAATTTATGTATTTTCAATGAAATGTATGGATAGATAAAAAAAAAACTACACACACTATTATAATTAATATATTTATTTGAATCCGACTGCATTGTAGATTCGAACTGGGGAAAACTTTCATATAATTTATTATACAGTTTTTCCCCGATTATTCAAATGCTGATAGAATTAGCAGCAATGAAATCAACAACTTTTAAGTAATGCGGTTTTTTTTAAATGCTTAAAACAATAAATTATTAAAATTTATAATGATAATGAATATAAAGTTGCGCTTTAAATAATTTCCCATAAGGCTAAACTATATTTAAGTTTGAACGAATACACAGATTTATGAGAGGAACGCATCTTCTTTGTTCTATAGAAATTAGTGTGTGGTCTGTGTATCCATACGAGTATCTTCAGACATATCACCTGTCATTGAGCAGTGTCATTGAGCAGTGTCAATGAGTTATAGTCTTGTTTTTCAATACATTTAATCAACTACAGATATTAATAGAAGATTATTAAGACAGCTTAATTTACCAAGATGAACTGTGAAGGTGTTGAATATAAAATATAAGTTCAATATTGGATGTTACTAGCTAGCGCCTCCCTGCCTGCATCTAACTTAACTTCGACCTCACTGTGAAACGAGGATGGACATGTGTAAATGAATGGAAACCAATAAATCAAAAATCACATTATAGAAAAATTCACATTTGTGTAGTTTACTTGTACAGTCTAAGGTCATATTGCTGAACTTTAAAACAATAAAAATCTTATTAAAAATCAAATCGAAATCCAAATCCGATTTAGAGATTTTTAAGAAGGCTGAGCCATGGCTGAAACTAATGCATTTTCCTAGAAACTATTTTATTAATAGAACATATTTTTGTGTTCAAAAACTGAAAATAAATACATTTTGCGAGAAAGGCAATAAAAATTAACCAAGATTAAAAAAAAAATTGAACGCCAACGCAGCCCGATGACTTTTCCTAGAAATTCATTATTTGTGCATTAAAACAAAATGTATCGCAATTTTTTATTTTTAAATTCCATATATTAAGTTGCATGCATGAATGCCGAAAAAATTTTGGATTGATTTTTAACCCTTTTCCCGTGATCCATCGAAAAGAAACGTAGCAGGCAAACTAATGGCGACGATAAATATGGGCGGGAATGGACAAAGGGACGTGGATCCTCCCATACAAATCACAAATTAAAAATCCATTATTTCTGCTCCTGTTGACGGTATTTAAACAAAACAAAAAAATGTGTAAAATATAAAACCATATATGGGCATTACCACAGAAAGGTCCACCTTTTGTCACATCACGCCACCCTCGTTAATAGCTTATTTTTTAAGACCAGTTAGTTAGATTGTTTTCTCATCTGTTATTAAATATAAAGCTTCTTACATTCTGTATTTAGTACAAGAATAGAAAACAATCGAACTTCATGGTCCTAAAATATAAACAATTTACGACGGTAACGTGATGCGACATAGGCTGGCATTTTCTGTGGAAATGCCCATATAAAGAATTTATAGTCAAAAACTATGTTTTTTATGGGTTGGTTTTTTATATTTAAAATAAACAATATTTCTAACAGAATAAAAAAAATAATACAGAAATTCCAACAAACGAGTAAGATATTAGCATTTTGTCATTCCCCATACATAACGTATGTACATACCCAGGTATGTTGCTGTTGACGTGCGTAAAGCAATTCTGCTTTTGACATAAACATTAATTTCGTTTCGTTTGGTAGAACCGAAAAGTATTTGCGGCAAACGAGTTATGAAAAATATAAACTAAACATCGTTTGCGAGAAACGGAAAACGGTTCCGCCAACCGTTGTTTCGGTTATAGCAACCGAGTTCTAGTTACTCCAAAATAAAAAAAACGTTTGCGAGAACTGAAAAATATTTGCAATAGACGAGTTATGAAAAATTAGAGCTGAAAACACGTTTGCGAGAAACAAAAAACGGTTCCACCAAATGTTCTTTCGGTTACAGCATCTGATTTTTAGTTACTCAAGACTAATGAAAAGTTTGCGAGAATTGAAAAATTAAACCTTTTATTTATGGCTTACATGGCTATTTTTTGTTTAAATTTCCAACTTTTATGATTTTGGTTTTACCCATAAAGAATGTTTTAAAAAAAGTTGGAATTTATATCTATTTGTTCACTGTCTATACGTCTGTCTCGCCTTGCATTCAAATAATAACGAAAAGCACAAGAAAATACAATGCGTCAATTGTACATTCAAGCCATATTGACAAGGTAGAAGCATTAGAGTTTATGATCACTTTTATACGCTTGAGTGTGTATGCCAAACGAGGGGATACGACTGTGTATATAGTCGACAGAATGAGAGAAACTTACGTTCTTCGTAATCTCTGCTCTCATTAGAAAAATAGATAATTTCAGTTATCGGAAACCTTTTTTTAAATTTGCGGCAAATGTAATTTTGTACGCATTTGAGGCAAACGAGAACTCGTTTGCAACAACATGATACACATTTGCGATATACGAGTTTATTTTGGAGAACTACTTGATCGGTTGCGATTAATAAATTACTACAAATCCATCAAATTATTGTTTCGGCAATCGAGCAATAAATGTTTTTTTTCGTGCACCATTTGATTGACTCCAACGATGACAGCAGGCCTGAAGTCGATGCAGGGTTAATGTTTATCAGTTATGTTTCTAATGCGTTTGATGTTCAGACTAAAGAGGCTTTTTTAAAGTATTTTATAGATAAGAGAAATGCAATGGAAAACCACAAAAAAATCAAATTATAATTTTGAAATTAAGTTAAAAAGAGTTATTCGGTTCCAATTATCATTCAAATCAAATCATTCAAATAATGTAGGCCCAATTTAAAGCGCGTTGAGTTTATAACGATATTTGCCACATCCTAAATAATCTATCACAAGTGTAAATATCTAATTCTGTTTAAACATATATTAGCGGCATTCATGCAAACGTGAAAGCCGAGAACTTTTGCTCAGCGCAAGTTTCCCTCGCACCGTTGCATGAGGCACCAAGTAAAGTTGCTCAGCGTAGTTGTGCTCAAAACCATATCAGCTGACCAAGATGGATACATAAGGTGGTAGCAGTAGCAATTGCATGTATTATGTCTGTGTACTTTTTCTACTGTACTGTTAATTGGGCTGTTGCAGACAATAGTATTGCAACTGAAATAGTATTTTCGGGAGAAATTGAGTAATATCCCCAATTCCTGTTTGAAATGTAACAAATTTTATTTTTTTCCCACTATAAATAGCAAAAACAAAAACAGTTTTACATTACCTCCCAAATTTGGCAAGAAAAATATCCACTTTTTACCAATCATGTTTAGTGAATACCCGCGGGACAAATTCAGTTTGTGCAATACTTCCTTGCTACACAAATTGTACAAATGTAAATTTATTGTTTAATTTTCTGCTATAAAACTTAGAAGCCCCAATTGAAATTGTCTCTCGTAGTGAACAATTTTTAGAAAGTTTTCACTAACTTTGGTGTGAAAGTTTTCCAACGCAAAAAATTCAAGCTATTATACGAAAGGTAAAATTTAAAATGCAGTTTTCATCAGTTTCCCTATAAGCACGACCTCGCACACAGCACCAAGAAATGCAAATTTGGCAGACTTTATACTGCTCAGCACAAGCACATGATGATGTTGAAAGCGACTTGTTTATATCACATTTCATCCTTTTTCTTTGTCGTTTCATTGATCGCAGAGGACTTTGTTCCACAGTTATCAGGGATGACTCTACAAACTGCAACGGATCAAGGAATGAACCAATTATGGCATATCAAAACACATCACACGACAATCCGTAAAATATTCTAAAATTATAGTATCGATTAGCGCACTAAAAAAAATATGTTTTCCCATTATATCTCATGAGGGAATTAGACAGAGCTTGTCACAACCACTGAGCTGTGTGCTATCTAGTTTTACGCTCACTAATTAAGACCAATAGTTGTACACAGGTAAATAATTTTATTCTCTGGAGCTTTTGAACATGGCTAAGGGTATGGCATGGGTAAGGTGGTCAGAGCAGGGATAGAACCCATGTGCTCTTATCCAAGAGCCGTGCACACTACCATTGCACCACCAACGGCCACATTATTGTTGTGTTAGCATCTATAGGCACAGGTAGGGCAATCTATCAAAGCGAACACATTCAAACAACACACAGCGTTAGCATCACATACGTGGTTGTGGATAAAAATTGTCTCTGCCTGTAAAAAAATATGATTCAATTTAGCTTATTAACGTAGCCATTAAGCCAGAAGAGGGCTTCATCGAAGTAGACAATTTTAGTCGAAAACAGTAGATTTCGATAGAGCCCAAAGACTAAAGCGGTGTCTGTAGTCTTTCGATAATGAAATGTTAAAGAATACTGAAGAAAAATTCCATGTCAAACTGTCAGTTAGATCTAGCACTAAATCCCTACCGGAAAAGCAATTCTAATTTAAACAATTCTACAAACAATTGATTAATTTCTGCCAATTTCCGCAGCTACAACAAATTTCATCACGATGTCCTAGATGCAAATGCAAAGGCGACAAATTAAAACCAAGCAGGCCTGCTTTAATACAATATGAAATTCGGGCTATGTCTAGAACACGTCAAGATCGACGGTGATATTTCGCACTAATTGCCGGAAGGAGGAAATTATCCCTCACTGCATTTAAATTGGCAACAGTTACGTTCGCAACCTACTTATTAGGAATCTAGTGCCGAATAATATATATACAACTGGACATACTCAATATGAGTTCCCCCACTGCTGAAAAATTCTACTGCATCCTGTACTGTCACCTCCTCCCTGATGTTAGTTTCCATTCTCCTAATCTTTTCAGTGATTTCCTTTCGAAGTTCATGTTCTAGCGAAATAATTACACTGTGCTACATTCAAAAATAACTTTGGATGTGACATGGTGTAGATTGTACGTCACATCGAGTACAACCGAAAAAATTTTTTTTTAAATTTTTGTATACCATACATACAATCTCATTTTACAGTTAAAAAACCGTTAGTTTTAGCTTCCGACTGAAATCGATTTATAATATATATGATGATATTGCTATGATGGTAAATTAAACTTCAAATTTCCAAAAATTTTCTACATTTTTCAAGTTTGATCGTGCCTATTGCAATACTGGTGCTATATATATATTATTCTGAAAGTGTGTTTGCGCTCAACTAAATTAGGTGATATTGCAAAACAATTGCGAGAAAATTACAGGAGTTATGCAAATTTGTTCAATAAACCAAATTTTGCTGGTGATCTTTTATGGGGTTGTTACCTTGAAATAGAAATGCAACTCCCACCTAAGCGAAAGTGCGCATACAATTTAATTAATATTTATTATTTTTTTTCGCTAGTTTGGACCAGAATTTATTTGTTCGAGATGTTCCGGATGACTTAAAAAGTGCAAAGTTGAAAAAAGTCGCAAACATCGTTTGCTGTTTCCATTCCGATTATTTAGCACGGTCAACACAAGTCGGAGGACTGCTACTTCTGCCAAATGTAAGCACTACGTACCTAGTGCTTACATATGGCGCGTAAGTATATGGCGATATAATGTAATAATGTCCTATAGACCTATTTTCCCCCAATAGGAATCCATTAAAAAATATTCATTGACATATTTTAGCCGCCATTTTGTGTTTTAGTTGTGATAGCATCGAAATGGGTTCAGCAACCTCAAAATAATCTGCGTACAAATATATTTAAATATATTTTTATCCTGTTGTCAGACCTTTACTTTATCAATAACTAATCAATATTCTCCGAGCTTGAGGTAATATTTGCTGTTCTTGTGTTTATTTTCCTCGATATTTCGCTACTCCATTGTGTAGCATCGTCAGGAGATATAAACAATATTTAACTTTTAAAACAAAATAACAATTGTGAAAAAATTATGTCAATTTAAAAATGTTCAAACTAATTTTTCCATCTTTTTCAAAATTTTCTGAAGCTACACAAACAAAAATAATCTACGTAAAAGTTCATATAAATTTGTGATTATTAATCAAATATCTGTAAATTATGGCTACATTATAGTTAATTATTTCAATGTTGGTGTATTAATTATTTGTAGCGTTTCTAACATATAACGACGTTTATAATTGTTTTCTGTATTTAAAACCCCTGTATCCTGAAAGTTTGGGTAATGATTTAAACTAGCACAATGGGATGTTAACGCTGTTTTCTGTGTAGAAATGTGCCTGTATTTCTGATCTGCTTTGTGTCCAGCAATTCGTGTATTTAGTTTATTTTTTGTAGTCACTACATATACTTTGTTACAAAACCCGTTGCCATTTCCTTTACATGGAATTTTATATACTATATTGCACATATCAAATTTGTCCAAACTATCCTTCTATATGCTGCGAATTGTGTTATATGTTTTGTGTGTGTGCTATCCTATAATTCTTGTCGTCAAATATTGTTGACTTCGCCAACCTATCTGTTATTCCAGGTATGTAGATTATTGATTTGTAAATTTTCGGATCATCTGTAGTAACCCTGTTCGGCTGTCCTTTATCCTTAAATTGCCTTATCAGTCTGTTGGTAAGATGGTTCGGGAAGTTGTTGTCCTTGAGAATACTTCTTATCTTTTCCTTATTGACCTTGTGGAATCACTTATACATCACTTATAGTCAGATCGCGTTCTACTAAATTTTATATTATAATTATCACACGTTTTTGAAGACGTTGTTTTCGACAGTGGACCATAATGCCGATAATCTGACTTTGAATTGAATGTCAGCAGCCCAAGAAAATGTTTTAATACAACCAGGTTAGATTAGTGATTGTGGGTGTGAAGCTGAAACCTATATTGTATTTTTGGTCACTTTATGTTTGGTCTTTTTATGTTTTTTGCTGAGCCGCGGTACCAAAACAATCGCCTCATCCTATTGTACGTATTCTAATCTTTTTATGTTTCATTTATGTATATTACATCTACTTCGCTCGCACATTAATTTGTTAAACTTCTGGCTAATTGAATTTGATCAACGTTTCGTAGACCATAATTCGAAATTCAAGAAGTTTTGTGTATTTGTTGGATGAAGATGTTGAATATTAGATTTTTAATTCAGCTTCTTTTTGAGTTTTAAAAATCAAATTTTTACCGCTTCTTCACACAGTCAACATAAACCCTAAATTACGTCATTATAGCTTTACGGGTTGAACTAGAATGATAATTGTTAGTATTATGTGCCACTCATAAACCCAAATCATAAAAACCCAACATAACAGAACCTCGAAATTATAAGCGTTTAAGCCAAGACCATTCTTACCGCACTCTTATTCTATTTCCCACACTTCCACCGATATCTTACTAAAAGAACGCCTTTACGATTTATATACATGACCATTTGGGACCATGCACAACGCACAAATGGCAACTGCTTAAGCGGATCGCATTAAATTTCCACCAGGTGACAGCCTCTTTTTGACAGCCCATAATTTGAAATCAGAACCACATGTACCACACTTTTATTAGCTGGGATTCATGTACGTTTGTTTGTTGGCTCGGTAGAAATATTGCAATTGCTTTTAAACTCACTTGCTGTTATCATTTTTGAATTGCCAGAGACTTTTTCTATGCCATAGACTTTAAACATAACAACGCGTAGATAATACAATAGTGCAATATTAACTCGCATTTTGGGTGAATGGATGTGGCACCTCCCATAGAACTGGAAATTGAAAAGATAGTATCTTAGGCAACTGGAGGACCATTTAAACCTCCCGCATCTCCCGACTGACCCTCTCGAGACTTTTTCCTGTGGATTTATTTGAAGTCCAAATTTATGTAACCGAGACGCGGACCCTGGAAGCCTTGAAAGTCAATATTCGACATGACCAGTCCGAAACACCACGAAAAGTTTTGTAAAATGCGGAAAATCTATCATATTACGCCATTCGCTCTGGCGGCGGCCATTTACGCGATATCGTTTTCCAAAAGTGATAAAAACAAATTTTTACGGTTCAAAATGAACGAAAATTTATCTTTATTGTTTCCAAAGACAGTTAGGAAGGATTAAATGGTCCACCCATTACTATTTGAGGTATGAATATGAGATATAAGGTATGATTGGTGCACAACGAATTTTAATTTATGCGAAAAGAAGGAGGTGCCACTCCTATATGTTGAACATTTAAGTAGCGGCTAACCTTTTGGGCAGGTTCGCTTAAACGTTTAAATATGATACAGCTCTTATGTCGAATTCAGTATTGTTTTGTCGGTAGTGAAGTTTTAAATACGCATGTATTTTCAATGATTCTATCATTATCGACATAATGATAAAGTTTGAACCATATAATGCAAAGATATCGCATTAAGTCGTGTCAGATGATTAGATGGAATAAGAGCAAATACGATAGATACAATTAAGGAGATGGAAACAATGCGAATAGTGATAGGACAATTCCGGAATATAAATCTGGCAAATGTGTTATCGGTGAACTATTTGGTCCCATATCTTGGATATTGCAACAGAATAATGCCCCTATATACAACGCCAGATTAATAAAGCCAAAATGTTAATATTCTTGACTGGCCACCCTATTCGCCAGATCTAAACATTATCGAAAATGCCTGGGGTTGGTTATATCGAGGTCTATGAAGGAGGTAGACAATTTGTTGACAAGCAGTCACTAATTCAGGCCAGTAAGGATGCTTGGAATCAAATTTCGTTGGATTACATAAAATCTCTTAATCTCTCAATGAAAACCCCTATATTTGAAGTTATTAAAATATAGTGGTTAGAACCCACTACTAATAGTTCTTAAATAACGTAAAGTATATTATAAAAATCACATTAGGTGTCATGGGACACCCGGTTGGAACGAAGTTTCTTTCGCTATATATTATGTACTAGATAGTTCCAGCACGTATAAAGCGCCCGTTGAAAAGTACGATAATTTAGATGGATCTTTAAGAAAAAGTACTTTTTGTAAAATAAAAAACTTTTTTTTTCTGCAATGTATTTTTGACAAAAAATTATGTTTTTAGGTGCTTTTTGTAAAAATATGCATTATATTTTCCGGAGTATGTATTATATAGGTACTTTTTTTAGAGCAAGGTGCTTCTTTTATTAAAAGATAATGTTTTTTTCAAGACAAGGTACTATTTTTAAGAACAAGTACTTTCTGTAAGAAAAAGCCATAAGAGTATGACTTTTTTTTACCAAGAAGTACTTTTGTAAGAACAGGTACTTGTTAAAGAAGTGGAAAAGGTTATTTTTTTAACAAAATATACTTATTTTCAGAAAGCCTATTTATCTAAAGAAAAAAAGACAATATTTTATTTTTAAGAAAAGGTACTTTTAAGAAAAGGAATTTTTGTAAGAAAAGGTATTTTTTATAACAAGATACTTTTTTGAAGAAAATGTGTTTTTCATGAAATTGTAATTTTTTTTAGAATTGGTCCTTTTTCCAAGAATAGGTAAATTTTTAAGAGTAGGTAGATAGTAGATGTTGTCCTACTAAATGATTGAACCATAGACACAACATAATATTTAAAAATTATAAAATCATAATCAAATATCGAATTGATGCAACAAGGGTTAGGGGAACTGCTATATTAATAAAGAATAACATACAATACTACAGTCACGATAACAAAAGTAGTAGATAAGTAGTAGGTAGAGATAAAGATACCCGTTTAACCCGTTTAACTTTTTAGTTATTACATGTGCGTACTATCCGGCCACCAATATAAATTCAATACGAGCAGACTGGCAAAAACTCTTTGATTTTATGAATCTTCAAATTTCTAGTAACTACTATGTACTACCGGGAACCTTGAACTGCATGCACACAGAATGGGGTAATACTGTTAATAAAGCAAAAGGCAATAACCTAAAAAAAGCCAACACCTCAGTCCTTACACTTCCAACATGTTCAGCGAAGCCCGATTTTCTTAGTCGTAATTATGTCACAATGCCTTCCATTGAAGTCAGCACACTTCACAATGTCACGACTATCACAAAGCCAAAATGAAAAAACAGAACCCTCATATACGTCCCTGACTGTACAAATCTAGTAATAATAATTACCAAATCCTAAAAGTATGCGGAAGAATAACCCGGAATACGGGGTTATAGCATAATACGGTTAAAAAAAAGTTGTTTAAAATTTTTCATTTAGCCCCCATCCCGCAACTTATCGCACTTCGTTCCAAAAAACAAGGAAAACTGGTTTTCATTAAAATTAGTTAAAGTGCCTTTATTCAAGTGAACCAAAAAAAAAAATGACACATTTTTGGACTTTATTTTATAAATTGCTCAAAAAAAGTTCTTTAGTTTAGAAACCACTAATGTCATGATGTTTTTATATCTCAAGATGTCTAGCTTCTATTACCATTTTAAAATTCTGCAATCGATTACAAATTGCAAAAGATACAGGCTGCTGAATATTTAATTTTTGGTGCCTTTAAATAAGTGAACCGTAGTGTGTGTACCACGTTTTTCAGGCACAATAAAACAATTCTGTAAATAAAAAATATACTACTATTTTACGACAGACTAAAAGGAAAAATAATGTTTCCTATCCACATACAAATAGCCTTGAAAATTTGTGATTGTGAATTGTTAATAGCTGTCTAAATACTTGTGAGATTTAAATCAAAAAACGTTAGGCCGGAACGTTTACAGTTCTGTTTCAGCCCCTCGCCGTTTTACACTTTATGGAATTTTTTTAAAGCAATAGGATTTATAGCTCATCCCAAAAAACGCTACAGCATCACAAAAACCAAATGGCCGACTTTTGTATCAAATTTGAGTCCCCATACGAACAAACCATTAAATATTTCATTTATTTTAACTTCGAATATTATACAAAAAAATTGCGTTGTGTATATTAACGTTTAAAGCTACAAAAGCCTTAGGGATAAATACCACTTAGCGTGGAAAAGTTTTAATATTTTTTTGCTAAATGTTCCAAATATTGCTCTGCATTTATATTGCTCTTAATGAATGACCTGTCTGACAATGAACAACAATTTTAAACATGTAATGGAATGAATGTCTGCTATTAATGTCCAGACGTACAACGACAAAGCAACATTGTGTCAACATGACAGTTTTACATTAGTACTTGAACACATGTTTCGCAACGAATTTCAATGATAATAAACTCCTTTACAAAATGTTAGTCAATTGTTTATTTCTTGGGTATTTAATACATTAATTTGTGCAAAGTTGCAAAGTTCTATCGTCCTCCATTTCTGAATGCTATTAAATTAATGTTATCATGTAATTTAATTTTAAGTTAATATTTTAACTTGCAGTAAAAATTGAAGTGCAATAAACTACAGATTTTTGAAAATAAAGAAACGCAATGATGTAATTTAAATGTGCTAAAATATACACCTGTGTCTATCAAAGTGTTCTGTATTATAATTGATGGCAGAGAGCGAATTGAGGATTAATTCTAAAATGTTAGGCGGTTTAACGCCAATCAAGTTTGGTTTGGCTAAATGCGTTTCATTTAACGTAAACACCGAACTACATATATTTTGAGAAGCCTTTTCATGGCTAATACTCGAAGTGATACTGTCACTAAGCGAGGTGACCGCTATAGACAGAAGGTAAGGTGGTAAAATCAGGGATCGAGCCCACGTTATCACGTACAAGAGCCGCGCTCACAACCATTGCACCACCGATGGCCACTTGGAATTATAAACAGAGATAGAAACTAATGATTACTTGCGTATTTTTAATCAAAAAAATAATATTGTTATAAATTTCCTATTCGTCCTTTTTAGCGATGTTTCATTTCCCGTTAACAAAACCAGGATCGTTTTAAATTACGATAAGTACAACAGTTTTAGTTGTATTTACTTTACTTTGTTACAAACTACATTTCGTTTTCAACCTTTTTACTATTACTTAACCCTCAAATGCTGGACCCTAAAATAATGTGTAAAAATTGTGATAATAATTTTTTTGATTAAATTTGGGTCACTGATATCAAAAAAATGCTGTGCGGGTCAGTACGAACAATCATTTACCTTCCATGCGACAAAATATAAATAAGTATCTTGAGGCACTCTTGTTGCTTTAGTGGCAAAATTGAGAATTGAGGAACACATTATTTATTTTCGGTTATGATACTAGTAGTCAAACAATTTTTATGATTCGAACAGCATAACTGAAGTTTATCCCAAATTCATGTGCCTAGCACAAAGCGGGAAAAAAACTGATAAAAGGGAGCGTTTAAGAGCTTGAAAGACTTTTACAAATATATTGCTACATCTTTTAGCAACTGTGAAAATAAGCTTCCATACGAAAAAAGTCGTTCCATTTGCCATCAGTACGTCTTTTGTGAAGAGTGCCTTAAGGAACTCTTAAGCGTTAGAGGCTTAACGTTGATATCACCAAAACCGAAAAATATATATTCTAACGTTCACTATTATGATGATCACACAAAAACTCATAAATGCTGTTCAGCCGCTATTTATGTCAGTTACAATACTTGACACTAGGATTTCTCGATCCTTCTAGAGTTCATACACTACCCATAATTTGTCGTTGTCACTATAGTCGAATGTGGTATTTCCACCCGTTTCCATAATCAGTGGTTTGCCATTTTGAAATCTTAATAACTTTACCGCGAATTCATCAAACTGGTTTGCTGTAAGGGTTTACTTTCAGGCGCAACATTAATTACCCTGTTACTTCCATTATGTTCATTTAGGTATTAAGCATAAGTAAAAGTTATTTCATAATCGCAACAACATACGGAAGTCGTACAGAAATTTGGTGTACATACAAAATCATTCTGTTTCAATGGAGAATCCAAATCCGCAATAATTTACTTACTTACTTAGATGGCCTCAAACAACCCAGAGGGATCAAGGGCCGTACAATATCAGGAAAACATGTTTCTTCAGCTGGCTCGATCTTGAACTTTTCTCACCCAGTTTCGAATATAAAATCGAATGTGGTAGGTGAGGATGACATGCCGTTTAGGTTTATTAAAATGACCATTGTTCTACTACTTCCAAGTTTAATAAACTGAGGAAAATTGGCAACTTTTTACCTAATACAAAGAATTTTTTGGGCATTTACCCAGGTGATTTAAGGCCTATAAGCATACTTTAGTTCTGTCCAAGTCTTTCGAATCAGTAATAAGCTTTCAGATAAACCCACACATTTCCTTTAATAACCTATTATGCCCCTCACAATACGGCTTTTGAGCTTCCCATAACAGTACTACTGCATCCTCGAAGATTATTGATCACACAAGAGGAAAGCATGGTAACTACTTTTTAACATATATGTTTGTTCTGGATTTTTCGACAGAATTCGATAGTGTCGACCATAGTCTTCTATGTTTAAAGTTGAAAATGTATTTTTGATTTTCAAATGCTTCAGCTCTATTAATTCTATTAATAGATAATCGTATACAGACGGTTAGTCTTGGCCATTATACTTATACATCTGCTGTCAAAGGTCTTACGTGTGGGGTATCGCAGGATTCAATACTTGGTCCACTCTTATTCAATTTGTTCATCAATGACTTCTTCTCCGTATGCAGCCTTGCGAATATTCACGGCTATGCAGACGACCTACATTTCTATATATCCAAAAGAATACGCCTAGTTGATGACTTAGGTTCCAAACTCAATGACGAACTAGAGGCGATGCGGCACTGGGCATTTTCTAATATGCTGAAACTAAATCCTTACAGGTCACGTGTTCTCCCTATTAAATGTGGAAATTGTGATTTCGAGTCAGAAGTAAAATATATGTTACTCTCGCTGCCTGAGAATGACTAGCCCATAAACGCCGACTGAGTTGAAGCGAAAATTGACAAGTCATCTAAAAATACCACATACAACTTATCCTGTGGAAGTTTATGGCAAACTTGTATCCCATGGTCAACATAAACTTCAAGTTGCGTTTAATAACGCTACTCGCTATGTTTACGGTCTAAATCGATTCTCTAGTCTTTCGTCTTGGAGAAAGTTGATTATTAGCATTGAGCTGACCACTACAGACTCCGAAATATTGTCTTTCTACACAAAGCTCTTATTAATAAATCACCTTTGTGAGAAGAAAACCAGTACAACAGTTTCAGTCGGGTGAACTGACTTAATCATACCCTCACCCTAAGTCATCCATTGCGTGGGAGTTCTCGTAAAAAACGTTCATACTCAAAATTGACCATATTCAATAGCAGATTGACATTGCGCTAAATATTATTGAATACCCAAATTAGTTAGTTTCCCTCCCAATATTTATATGCGAAGTACAAAAATGGGCATGGCAAGTTGTTGCCAACATTTTGATCAGTACCAAATTTTATTAAGCTCGGTAATGATTTGTTGGAGATATCGAGTCGGCAAACTGGAAATACACCCAACTTTTGTATGGGAGGTACGAAAGTGGGCGTGGCACAATAGTCAGTTATTAATTACACAGTTTATGAGAGCTATCGTATCCATCAACCGGTCATCCGCCCAACTTTTATGTGGGAGGTACCAGAATGGGTGTGGTAAAACAGCTCATTTTCTATAGGAAAGTTTTATTTGACTAAATATTGACTAGTACAAACTTTCATAAAGATAGGTTCGGTTTTGCTGGACTTCTCGTGCCGACCACCCAGACTGCCAAACAACTTTTGTATGGGAGGTACCACAATGGGCGTGGCAAAATCGCCCTTGTTTTTATCGGTGATTGGTGTTTGATGACGTGAAGCCATTTACGTAATTTCATTAAGATCGGAAGTGTTTCACGCGATTTATTGGATTGACAACCCGGACGAATACCCTGTTTTGTATGGGAGGTACCAGATTTTATGGAAAATGTGTCGATTTGTATGGGAGGTACCAGAATGGGCGTGGCCAAAACGCCCACTTCCAATCCCAAACTCAGTATTGACAAATAATGGTCACTGACAAAATTTCGTGGTGATCGAATAAGATTTACGGCAGTTATCGTGTTGACCAGCCTCCTTCTATATATTTATTAAATTCTATGTGTAACATTTTTTACATATTAAATGGTATGTATGTACCCTTCTCCCTAAGGGTGAGGGTATAAATAGCGGTTCGTTGTTACGACGATAGACTCTAATTATAACGGGATTTATTTACATCAATTCATGCAGATTGTTTTTTGTTAACGCTATCAGGTTTTGGAATACATTGTCTACACATATTCTGCATATTACTAATGCTAGCAGTTTTAAAAAATCTATCTTCGAAATTAGTAAAAATCAGTCATAAGACTTTTTCTCGCCGTCTCTTTTACCTTCTATACCATTTCTGACAACAGATAACTTCTTGCTTTGGTTGTGTTTTTTCTCTTTTTTTGTGTTTGTCATTCAATTTTATTGTAATCGAGTAAATATTGCAGATACAGAAAATTTGGTAAATTTAGCAATTTTAACTTGGTATGATTATTCTGAGTAATAATAACCCCTGCGAAAAATATATGTTTGGACTATAAAATAAATATATTCTTATTGTCCTTCTGTTGGAATTATTATATAAATAAATAAATATTGGTAAATATAGTTGGTAAACCCAAGCTCTAGCAACAAATATTCCACGTTGTCTTTCCAGCGAAGTCATGGTCGTCGTATTTTTCGGTATCCTTCGGGTACGTCTTCGAATAGCTTTCGCACTGGTTTATGCTAATCCATTCTACCGACATGACCTAGCCAGTATAAATGCTCTAATTTGATACGAATAACTACGATGATTTCTGTATACAGACTATACAGCTCGTGGTTCACCCGTCGTCGACACTCGCCGTTTTCTATTATAGGACCACATATTTTTTTCTCGATTAGTCCCAATGATGTTTCATCAACATGCGATATGACCTTGGATTCTGCGCCGTAAAGCAAGACAGGTTGTATGATATGGTTGTATCTTCGTTAGTAATCATAACCCTGTAAGTAGGTGAAAATGATACAGCAAAACGCCGAGACACGTCAACCTAACTTTGGATCGTAGAATCCAGTGGTGTACCCCGTGTTGAAAAGTTAGCTCGAAATCACGAGATATTTCGATTTTAAATTTGTAGTAGATTTAAGGCGATTTTTGATTTAATTTGAATGAAAAAACTTTTAAAACTTGTTTAACAACAAATTGTTTATTATTTATTTGTCAAAATTTATATCTCGAAATAATGGACGTCCATTTTCAAGCGGACATGGAACTATATTTGCTCTTATTTTGATGATTTTATAAATTTTTTTGGATTTATTCAATTTGTACTCTTTGTTTGCAATCGACCAGCAGAAATCAGCAAGCATTGAGTTTATTTTTTTTCCAGCGAAACGGTCTTCGAATGCCATTATAGTTTGATGAAATCTTTCGCCAGTTTCGTCTGTTTCTGTGGACAATTGTCGTTCGTAAAAATCGAAATGTGCATGTAACATGTAGATTTTCAATTATATTAAAAAGGCCAAGTTTGTCGAAAGACTTCGTCATGTTGTCAATATAATCACGGTACTCTGGTGAGCGATTTTTGCAAAGAACGTTTTCATTTACCGCACGGGTTGACTTACATGCGTTTAGTTCAGTTTCATCTAACATTTCAGAAAAACTCGTATCCCCTAAAAGTTTCCGTATATCTGGACCGTTAACTACTACACCTGTTAAAAAAAATTGATATAAAATATATTGCAGTCACACAGTTTTAGTAATTTTTCTATTGATAATTTTGGAAAAGCGTTGTTTTTCAAGTATGGTAATGAATTTTCGTTAACGCGAACCAAACGCTTTAAAAAAATCTTTACAACTCCCAGCATGATATGAAGATCCGCATGCATTATTATCTGAAGGGTTATCAATGGTGGACGAATTACATTAAATTCACCAATAACTTGCGAGTCACGTTTTGGCCAATCTCGCTTTTAATACTGGTTGCATTTTGCACGGCTGTCCCATTTACAACAAATACACATGTACTTTGTATAGCCAGTTTGCATTCCTGCTAATAGTGAAAGAATATTCAAATCCAAAATCCTAACTGATGCGTTCCAGAATTAATTTCATGGTATCATACGACTCATGCATTCCAAGAGCATACATCAATGGCACTGGTTTAACGCTGCTGTTTTCAAATAGCAAGACTACTTTTAAGCTTCTGGATGAAGAGTCTATGAAAAGACGCCATAAAGATGGATTATAGTTGCAGATTCCCATTTCATTCATTAAACCGGGAATATCTTGAAAATATCCATAAGCTGCGTCCTCGGAAAGCATGAAATAAGGCATATATGGTTCTTGCCGGTATTTATAAGATGTAACTTCTACACCTGGTGCCAGCCCATTGACGCTTCTTAGTTCCGAAGCCAAAGTCATCGCATTATTTTGAGATAGCTTCAGATTTCGAACGATTCTATCCCAATGTTCCTGCGAAATTAATGGTAGATATTGTATAACTGACTGAAGGTAATCAGAATCAGCATGATGTAATGGTGTTGCTGAAGTTTGTGATGGTACTGAAGTTTGTGATTGTATACGCAGTATCATATTGGTATGTCGATGGATGTACTGGGGCAGGCAATTCCTCACTGTGTGGAACTGGTACGTGAGCAGTTGGTACACCTTTGTATATAAAACCGGATCGTTCTATAAGAATAAATTATTGTGTATTCCATATATAGTCTATCTAAGTGAACATATTGTTTCGATTGAGACCATTTACATCGTTCTTGCACGCGTAGCAATTTTCTGTATCATGTTCCCCTGGATCGGTCCATATCATTGGAAGTCCAAATGGCATCGAATATCGTCGTAATTCCCACCATTTGCTTAATGCACTAAAACATGTGATGCACGTAAATTCAGGTGCATGATCAACATTTCGCATTTCTTCAGTGAGGGTAACCAAAAACTACTGATTGTAAGCTTTGAGGGCATTTTCAACCAAATGTCGTCGATGATTTTTCGGTGTAAATTTTCCACACACAAAACAAAACACATTTAATTTTCCGCAATGTGATTTTTCGTCACTCATTTTTCAATTTTTTCAAAATGGTCAATAAAATGCTTATATTTTTGATGTGTTAACACCTATAGCGGCGGTTAGGGACTAATCTGTCAAAGTGAACACTTTGATATATATGTTGTAGCATCTGTTTGTAATAGGGATGCCAATCCAAAAATCCCGAATCCCAAAATTATTATAATTATTATGGCCCCAAATTTTAAGAGGTAAACTAATTCTGCTTCCAAATAGATGTCTATAATTTCAACTGTTACATTTTGTCGAAAAAAAATGTATAAATTGATTTAACAAGAGTTTTCGCAGGTTTTCCCCTCAAATAAAATCAAAAATCACCTTAAATTGACTACAAATTTAAAATCGAAATATCTCGTTATTTTGAGCGGAGTATACCAGTGGATTCTATGACCCAAAAATTAGTTGGGGTCTCTCGGTGTTTTTGTGTGTCATTTCAAACCTTCAAATTATACTTACAGTGTAATTATCGATTCTATTTGTAGGCTGACGTTATTCCATCTGTTCACGGGAGTAATTGCTGTAACTTCTCGCAAATTTCGCCCAATGATATCTAAATCATCAGCATCATCAGTAATTAAAAATTTGAAAGGATCGCATAATTGGGTCTCTCACTGTCTGAGTCCTCGCCTCGAACGAAGAGGTACGGTGAGGTCTTTATCAATCTTTACTACGGATTTCGTGTATCGGTCAGTGTCATTCTACTAAACCGTGTCAGCTAAGCAAGAATGCCAAGCTCCACCATAACATGCTACAGTTTTCCCCGTATTGGACTTTTGAAGGCAGCCTTATAATATACAAAGTTCGGGTAGGTGTCGATCTGTTTTTCGCGGCGTCTCCTCTAGGGCTTATTTTAATGTGAATATCTGGTCGATGGTTAACTTTCCAGGCCTAAAGCCACACGGATACGTTCCGAACTGCGATAGTTCGTACATATAATCGTGTCACCCTTTTTGAAAACAGGACACAGTAACCTAAGGCTCCAATCGTCAGGCTAGCATTTGTCTAGCCTGATTTAGCATACACTGTGGCTATGCAGGATAGACCCAACAAAATATTGAAGATAACCAGAGACGCTACAAAAGTAAATCGATAGGGACAGCAAACGACGCCATATTTTTTCCCGCTCTTTTGACATTTATCTTCAGAGAGGGTCGCCATTTCATCATGGAAAGATATACGAGCCAACAACGAGTCGAAATTATTAAAATGTACTACCGAAATTTGGAGCCAGTGGGCTCAACTTTAAGAGGCCAACTTTAAGAGGGCTCAACAATCAGCGATGAGGCTCATTTCTGGCTGAATGGCTTCGTCAATAAGCAAAATATGCGTTATTGGTCAGACAGCAATCCACACGTAATCCATGAGTCATCATTGCATCCCGAAAAAATTACGCTTTGGTGCGGTTTATGGGCCGGCGGCGTCATTGGGCCGTACTCTTCCGTGATGATCAAGACCGGCACATTACTGTGAATGCGAATTGCTACCGTTCAATCATAACCGAATATTTTTGGCCCCAATTGGATAATATGGACTTGGAGGACATGTGGTTCCAACAGGACGGCGCCACAAGCCACACAGCGAATGCGACAATCAATTTATTGGAAACCAAGTTTGGTGAACACGTTATCTCACGAAATGGCCCAGTCGATTGGCCGCCTCGGTCGTGCGATTTGACGCCGTTAGATTATTTCCTGTGGGGCTACGTCAAGTCTATGGTCTACGCCAACAAGCCGGCGACGATTGATGAACTTCGTACGAATATCGATCGTGAAAATGCAGCAGTATGGGCCGATTTATGCTCGAAAACCGTCGAAAATTGGGTTCAGCGTCTCGATTTCTGCAAGCGTGCCCGTGGTGGCCATGCAAAAGAAATCGAGTTCCATACATAATGGCGTCGAACGTACTTTCACAGGAATAAAGATTTTCATTGGTATCTAAAACCGGTTTTGTTTTATTTAAAAAAACTTTTGTAGGGCTCTTATTGAAAAACCCGTTATAAGGCCTACTATGCAGAGAAGAGTGAAGCGTCTCAAAATACCATTCGGAACCGGCGTAAAACTGTAGGTCCCAATCAGTGAGTATAAAAGTAGAAAGCGCACAGCTTACTGGTTGTAATATGCTCTCCCCAATTCTTTTATGGGATGTATTGGGGGGAACCCATTTTGTATACAGGGATACTATTTTTTAAGACACATAAAAGAGGCAACACAAATTATATAAAACATCGCAAACCTGTTCCACATATATTGTAATGGCACCTTATTCTCTCTGTGTGAAATAAATTCAGGATATTAGCTTTTGTACGTGGTTCACCAGAATAGAACCACATTCAGCATATACTTCAACAAGTTGTCGGCTGCGATAAGTCTTTAGAGAAACTAAATAAAATTAAAATAAAAGTTTGTGGCAGTATATTTTCAAATATAAATGGGCCGAAGAATTAGTCTAAGTTCATTGAAAATGGTGCAAACTGTTGTTATCACACTGAAAAATATTCTTAACGCGAAATCGGTAGAAAGCAGAACAAAGTCATAATGTGGTAATGAATGAATGTTAAAATCCGAGAAAACTACAATAAACATTGCAAACGAGGTATTTATACAGCTTTAGGACTTCAGGACAAGTGAAAAATCTGCTAGTTGCCCCAAATTCAGCGCATTCCACCTCAAAAATTAGGCATTTAGCAGGAGCAACTGAAAGTAAATCAACCGTTCTTCGTGGACATCGCAGCTCCGAAAACTGATGAAAAATCTCCACTTAGGCCTAATTTTTGAGTAAAAAATCATTTCTAATCAACGATAAAACATTATTTAAACACTGAATTAATTTTTTGGGTTAATAGTTGACTGCTGTTTAAACAGCCAAAGTCGGGAATTTAATCTATGATCAAAAGACCATATAATTTTGATAGAAACCAAAAAAAAAAAACAACAAACACAAAGTTTATTTAATTATTAATGTGACCAATTATAATTAAAACCCTAGCTGAAGTAACAATAATAATGTATCATTTAACTCGTATTGCAGTTAGAACCTCATTTCTGCCTAAATATTATCCAATTTCATTAAATATTTTGTATTTTATCACCTCATTTTCATAACGATTAGCCGATAAATGTATTAATACCGGTTATTTTTCGTAGCATTTTTCACTGTTACCATGTAGGCAGGAAGATTATTTGCCAAAGCACTGAAAAACACTTTTCGTATTTAAAGCCAGATAAAACATAAATCAAATTCAACAGATTACCAATTTAAATAACCAGCACAAAATTGGAGCCTAAATACATTTCTTCAACAACAACGCCTCCAATTTGCTAAAGACCACTTGGAATGGGATGTGCAAAAAGGAATTGGCGAAAAGTATTTTTCTTTTTTGATGAAAAGGACTTGGATGATATTGATGGCTATAAGTTTATTTCATGATATGCATAAAGAGTAAAAATTTCTGAACCGTTGTCACAGCAGAGAGGGAGGTGTTGTGAAATGGGCCGCAGCAACATACTACGGAACTATTGACACTGTCGTACAAAGTACCCGGATGACGGGGAATCATTTTTAAAAATCTTCCGAAACGAAGGAAATTGTCGATTCGCCTATACATACGGCATGTGTAGTCAAAACACGGATTTCTAGCCAAAATGTTGTGTAAATACACACCGCAGTGGCTTAACGGGCTAGACGCTGCTAAAGATGATGCTTCAAAAACATCGAACCGATCGTCCAGCGAATGTGAGTTCGGATCCCACCCGCGGCATTTAAATTTTTTCACTAACCGGAGAAAACATATAGCCTTAAGGGAAATTACAACTATAAACATAACGAGGATCTAAGACAACTGAAGTTGAAATCTTTAATCGACCGTCCTACTCACCCGATCGTAAACTTATTGAAACCGCTAATCTGCAAAGTCTCTGACGCATTAAAGGATGAGATTATTGATGGAACAGACACTGCACGGGCGAAATTTCTTTTGACTACTTTCAATACATATAAAGGGTTTTTCAACAGAGACGCTACAAAAGTAAATCGATAGGGACAGCAAACGACGCCATATTTTTTACCGCTGTTTTGACATTTCTCTTCAGAAATGGTTTGCCATTTCATCATGGAAAGACATACGAGCCAACAACGAGTCGAAATTATTAAAATTTACTACCGAAATTTGGAGTCAGTGGCCTCAACTTTAAGAGCGCTACGTCCAATTTATGGTCGATATAATGAATGGCTGAATGGCTTCGTCAATAAGCAAAATATGCGTTATTGGTCAGACAGCAATCCATGAGTCTGGTGGCCGTGCAAAAGAAATCGTGGTCCATACATAATAGCATCGAACGTACTTTCACAGGAATGAAGAATTTCATTGGTATCTAAAACCGGTTTTGTTTTATTTAAAAAAACTTTTATAGCGCTCTTATTGAAAAACCCTTTACGAGTCATTAGTAGATAGGATATTCAAAGTTATTCGGAAAAATAGTAAAAGTACACACTATTAAATTAATATTCAGATAAAAAAAATTACAATAAAATCAATTTTTTATATTAACAATATATAAGTATATTTTTTGATTTATAAAACAATTAAAATGTGGTTCTATTCTATTGAAACAAAGAAAAGGAAGAATTTTCCACACGATTACACACAATTAGAGAAAAGTAACGTTGTGATCTATTGCAACTTGTTTTTTTGTTATTAAATATTCAGAAACAGTATTTATTTTATTTTTTTTTATTTCTATTATTTTTTTAAAATAAAATTTTTTTTCCTCTTCGGAGGTGTTAACACCTTTTCCGCGACACATGTTGTCGAACGTTTTTAACAGAATTATTTAATCTACAATATTTTCAAAATGCGTCCTCACTACAAATTAAAATCATGGGCTACTTGATCTATACTTAATAATTCCACATTGAAGTGATTCATAAAAATATTTACTTAAACACTCCGGTTCAGTTAATTAAAGGCACTAAAAATTCCATATTTAGCAGCCTGTATCTTTTGCAATTTCTAACCGATTGCTGAATTTTAAAATGGAAATGGAAGCTAGACATCTTAAGATATAAAAAAATCAGGACTATGGTGGTTTCTGAACTGAAGAACTTTTCTTGAGCAATTTATAAAAAAGTCAAAAAATTAGCAATATTGTTTTTGGTGCACTTATATAAAGGTACTTTATTATTTTTAAAGTAAGCGATGATTTTTTATAGGGAGTTTTTGTTATATTGCAATTTATTACATCTTAATCATTTTAGGAGTCAAAATGGGAAAACAACAAATTCTAAAATTTATCAGAAGAAACTAAAATCTATATCTACGTCTATCTATCTATCGTCTATATCTACGTATGAGAAAAGAAAAATCAGAATTGCTTCTACTTCTGCCTCAAAAAGTAAGAGCTCCAGCTGGAGTGGAAGCGAGGAAGTCATCAGTACGCAGAGCAATTAATAGCTGTGAGTATCTTAAAATACCTGAAATTACAAAAAAATTCGGCACTTAATGCTCCCCGTAAGGAAAAGCGGCTTCAATTCGCACGAGACTACATGGTATGGGATGTGCAGCCAAGAGGTCATGTAACTGACTGGAGGATGGTTGTATTTACGGATGAGAAGATGTTTAATTTGGATGGGCCTGATGGCTACAACTATTATTACTATGATCTGCGTAAAGAAAAACATTTGTTGCACCAACATTACAGACGAAAGGGCGGCGTTATGCTGTGGGGTGCTATTACGTACTATGACACCATCGATCTTGAACTTTCAAGTGCAAAAATGACTGGCGTTATTTAAATTGATTTTCCGAATTTCATTGAACTATATGGTCCCATATCTTGGATATTGCAACAGGATAATGCCCCTATACACAACGCCAGAGTAGTAAAGGAGTTCATTGCAAGCCAAAATGTTAATATTCTTGACTAGCCACCCTATTCGCAAATTCTAAACATTATCGAAAATGTTTGGGGTTGGTTATCTCGTACGGTCTATGAAGGCGGTAGACAATTTGAAGACAAGCAGTCTATTAAGAATGCTTGGAATCAAATTTCGTTAGATTACAAAAATTCTCTTTATCTCTCAATGAAAACCCGTATATATTGGTTGTGCCCATTACTAATAGTTCTTAAAGTAAAATAAATTAAAAATATAAGAAAAACTGTTTTTCATTAAAATTAGTTAAAGTTCCTTTATTCAAGTGAACCAAAGAAAATAGCACATTTTTGGACTTTTTGATGTGTAAACATCTATACGCTGGGGGTAAAAATCTTTTTCATAATACAATCACAAATTTAGAGTAAGATGTGCGATGTAATCGTTAACCAATCGTAAAGCGTTATCAAATCGGTGTGAGCTATGTGTGAGTGTATTAGTGTACTCATACGCTGCATACAATATACTCAACACCATCTAGTGTGCAACAGTAGCGACTTATTTTCACTAATTGTCGTACATTATGTTATCGTAGGCAAATGAAAACAAATAAATAAAATGAATACAAAAACATTTAATTTTAATAACTTTTAACCCTGCTGTTAGATTAGGACCATTTGGTCCAAATTTTTTCTGTTTTCCCTTGTAACTTTGGAACGGTGATATATACTGACTAAATTTTTCTGCTAATGGGGTCTTTTAATAAAACAATGTTATGTGCGAAAATTAAATTTTCTAACTTTATTCAGGACTGAGAAAAATACAAAATGACGAATCTTAGATTAGAGGACCATTTGGTCAATAGTACATTTTTTCATTACCAAGCGAATGTAAATTCATGTCAAATATTTAGAAGATGTTTTTGATATGTCAAATACTTGCTTTAGAAATTATTGAACCAAAATAGTTACAAAGGATAAGATAAAATTATTATTTTGGATGAAAATTCCAGTATGGACCAAATGGTCCCTCAATCTAAGATTCGTAAGTTTTTTCATTACCAAGCGAATGTAAATTCATGTCAAATATTTAGAAGATGTTTTTGATATGTTAGCGGATGTTTTTGATATGTCAAATACTTGCTTTAGAAATTTTTGAACCAAAATAGTTACAAAGAATAAGATAAAATTATTATTTTGGATGAAAATTGCAGTATGGACCAAATGGTCCCTCAATCTAAGATTCGTAAGTTTTTTCTAATCTAACAGCAGGGTTAAAAAGATTTTTTGCACTTTTAATAAAAAATTTACTAAAACAAAGCAAAATAAGGAAAACTAAAAACTAAACTTGTCAAATATAAGGGAAACTGAAAACTAAAAGTTTTCTTCATCTTTGAGATTGTCATTCAACTTAACAGCTGCATATAAGCACCATCTAGAGTGCAATATTAGCTACTAATTTTCGAAAACCATTGCTGTAAAATAACATTACATTTCAGCAAACAGCTGATTAATAACTTGTCAACCGCAACAAATACAAAATAATAAAATATTTTACAAAACACCAAAAAAATTATAACTCAGAACATAAAACAACACAAAGTGTATCAAAGCTGAATGGAGGTAATGTTAGTTCTAATAAAATTTCTATAAGATTCCAATATAAATTAAGATTATAACATATCTTCATTACGTACTGTTTGTTGCCTTACACTGAAGCTGGTGCACGACAATTGGGTAACAATCTCCATCTCATGCCAATTATTATGGGTGGAGATTTTAATACAAATTTTGCAAACCCACAGTCGCAAGCTTTATCAAAATTTTTATTTGACGTTTTCCACTTGCATGTGAGCAATTCTTCACAAACCCCCACAACTAACAATTCCACTACTATAGATGCAGTTTTCCATAGATTTTTAAATACAATCGAGTTAAAATTTTATATATATTATTTTAGTTACCATAAGCCAATATTAACTATTTGTACTTAAGGCATTTACCATAGATGGGCACTTTGCAGTACTACTAAAATTTCAGTAAAAATAATTCTTTAACTAGTACATTTTTACTGATTATTAAAATTTTTTCAGCAATTTTTATAAAGTGCCTACATGGTTACGATGAGGTGCATTGAATTTTCAGTAATCAGTAATGCCCGATTACTGATTATTATGAATACGGCCCTATGATTTGACTAGTAATGCAAATTAAATTTCATTATCAGTAAAAATTTACTGAATTTTTTCAGTAATCAGTAAATTTACTGCTTACTGCAATTTTTAATCCAGTACATGTGTGTGCCGTATATCAGTGTGCCCAATTACTAACCAAATAAGTTAAATAGAACAAACAAAAACCAGAAAATTCCTATGTATTTACAATATTGAAAAATTTGATACTTTTAATTGATTAATTAAAAAAATATTAAAAGCATAAGTACTTCCAACTTCATTACTAGATGTTTACACATCTCCCCTGTGATCGGACTCACATTAATTTTTTTTAATAAATTGCTCAACAAAACTCCTTTAGTTAAGAAACCACTATTGTCATGATTTTTTTTATATCTCAAGCTATCTAGCTTCCATTTTCATTTTAAAATTCTGCAATCGGTTCCAAATTGCAAAAGATACAGACTGCTGAATATGGAATTTTAAGTGCCTTTAAATAAGTGAAACGGAGTGTATATTAGATAAAAACGGAAACTTTTTGACAAGTTTTTGTCATTATTATTAAATGGTTGATTTGTTACAATATAATCTTAGGTTTGACCTTAACTATATAAAATTGTATGTAAGATGGTGAATGCGATTAAAATTTGCATATGTCGATTTCTTATTTATGTAATTCGCAGTGTATATGGTCCGAAGATATCAGGAGCCCTAGCAGTCACCTGATACTCATATGTATTAATTTTTCCAACTTTTTAAATAAATAATACGCTTTAAAGTCACTACTGCTTTTACTACTTTATGTGAGCGTCGAAGATTTCTAATTACTGATAATTAATGTTAAATGCCAAACAAACATAAGAAGAAAATTATAAAGCAGCTCTTAACTTTACTTAACTCAAATGTTTACAACAGCACCTAGTCCTACTTAGTTTCCTTGGCAGACTTTGCAAAACCTTTGTATCTTAAGCGTTTGCAATTAAGTAATATCTCATTAAATCGTGGAAACTAGAGACGAACTTTTCACACCCTATTGTCGCTATACGGTTACCTCATAGCAAATGCAATTGATGTTATCAGATTAATGATTTTAAAAATGTGTTTTAATTATGAATGTTACTACTGTGAGTTACTGCACATAACATACAGGCACTTAAGATTTATAAGTAACCCATGAGTTGGAAGAAAATAGTTTCGTTTATGGTATTTGTAGCTAAACTCTAATTAAATCTTGGATTAAATCTTGTATTTCTGCTTAGTTAAAATGCACGCAAATTAATTTTAACTGCTCAGTTACACCTTCTTATATTAGGTTAAAAGAAACACTTACATTATCATCATCAAAATTTATATATCAAGGATAATATGCACTCTAGCCCATATGGAAAATGAGTCGTAATTATTAAGGCTCAACTGAGTTGGGGCCAGAAAAATAATAATATACAGTGAAGATAAAAATAAAATAAATAAGGGGTTTCCCATAGCATCCCATGACAGAATTGGTGAGAGCTTCTCACAACCAGTGAGCTATGCTCTTTCTAATTATATACTCACTGACTGGGACCTACAGTTTATACATCGATTCCGAATGGTATTTTTGATAAGATTTTTCATGGCTAAATACTCGATACTGACGCCGTCACTACGCGGGGTGACCGCTGCCGAAAGAAATTTAAGGTAGTCAGAGCAGGAATCGGACCTACCATCTCATGTTCAAGAGGCGCGCACACTAACCATTGCACCACCGACAGTATGAAGATATAGGATGCACCAATCGAATAATAACGTCTACATATGATTAAAATAAAATTTTAGAAGTCTATACTGTTACGAATTTTCTAATTGTCCTTTGAAGCGCTGTTTTATTCCCCGCTAATGAAATGAAATTACGATAAGTACCACAGTTCATTTTATTTACACAAACATAAGATTCACAATTAGTTGTTGCTCAATAAGAACTATTACTCGCCGGTGTATACTTTTCTGCGGTTTAAATCAGATAAACTAAATTTCTCTACTCATTATCTATTTATAAGGTGTGTCTCTGTACGAATGCACTTTATCATTTTAAAATAAAGACCCGTATTTTTTTAGATAGTTCTGAGTTTTTTATTGGATAGTAAAGAAGACATGTTCCGCTTAAGTATGCAATAAAATATCCGTCAAATTCCGCCAAAGGCTTTGATGACAGGCCATTCCTCTTTTCATGAATATGTATCTCACCGATGACGCGTTGGATCTAGGATCTGATCTCAGGAATTCTTTCTGGTTTATTCACATAAACCAGAGATTTCACAAAACCCCAAATACAGAAATTGTACGACGTTAAATGATAGATCTTGGAGGCCAGACGACATAAGACGTTCTTGAGATAATTTGTTCTGAAAATCTTTGCTGTAATAAATCAATTGTCTCATGCATGTCACATGTCGTTCAGATCAATGCCGTCCAGTTGAGGACAGAAGAACTCCGTTATCATGTTCCTTTAATGAATGCCGTTCACATCTACTGCAATTTCGGCCTCTACTCCAAAAAAGTAAGGCCCAATACCGCCGCGTGACCAAAATCCGCACCAAGCATTTACTGTTTCTCATGGACTGCACGAGGATTTTCTGAGCCCCAAACTCGAAAATTTTTTGTATTTAGATGGAAATTCGCTTCATCGGAGAATATGAATTTTTATTGAAAAATTGGCATTGACGTCACTTTGCTCCAGTACCCATTGAACGAATTGCCAGCGTTTTCCATTGTCTTTTGACTTGAGGTCCAATGTAAGCTGAATTTTTTATGCATGATGGTGGAGGTTTTTTGTCAAAATTCGCTGCGTAGTGCTTCGTGACATTTGAAGTTGTTGAAAACAATTTCGAATTGATGATTGTTTTTTGCAGCAGCAATGTTATCAAGCGCCCGACCGGTATGTTGAAGCACAGGAGTTTTACTGTCCATAACCGACCCAGTTTCTGCAAAGTTTATGAGCACTCCTCGAATGGTTTGGATTAGATTCACATTCTCGACAGAAAATTCTTTGTAATGTGCTAGCGGTCTCAGCATAAGTTTCCAAATTTGTGTAATAAGTTTTAATCGAAATAAACATATGTGAAAACTGCCAAATTTCAGAGTTGCCATTTGGACAACAAAAAATTACACTAAACTTAAAAGTGCAATCTTACTGAGACAATACCATTTCAAAACTTTCCAGTAGTGGCGCCAATAGTGTGTTAAAAAACCGCATTTTCAAAAGTGTTGGTTTTCGATTTCTTCGAATATTCCGATTTTGGTGAAACCGGTTTTCAATTAAACCGAGGTGTTGAAACCGGTTTATAACCGATTTCAGTTTTTATGACAAAAAAGTTAACTATGACTTTTATAAGCATCCTTTGCTTGTAAGTTAGTCTTTCTGAATTTTGAGATTGACTACCGAGTACAAAGCTTTGAAAAAGCTTGTCATAATACCGCTCGGAATCGGTGTAAAACTGCAGGTCTCACCCAGAGTGTGTAAACCTAGGCCTTCATGGGATGTAATGCAAAACTAAAGTGTGGGCAATGTAAAATTAGGAATTTAATTTCACTTTATAAAAAATATTAATATAGACACTATACCTCAGTTATCAGTAGATTATCGATTGTTTTGGCCTTTGTTTCAAGTTGTAAGGCCTCAATGGATCCGAGATTATTTGCGTAACGCTAATAGACAAACGGGTTCAAATCGCAGCTGCGAGGCGACAAATGGACTCCGAGTTTTGGCTGATTATGCGGTTTTCCAACACAGTGCGAAAAATATCGATTGGAGTGTTGAGTGTGTCGCACGTAGCTCCGTGATGTTGAAACCATACGTCGTCCATGTCATCTTCATCTTTTTGGAATAAAAATCCATGGAATCACGGGAATGCTCGCCGTTGACGGTAACAGCGGAAAAATGGGCCTATGATGCCGCCAAGCTAAACGCCGGACTTTATAAGCTTTCATACCGAGGTCTTTATACAAAATTCTGCGCAAAGAAGTATGAGAAAAGTTTAATTGCTGCGAACGGTGGCGAGTTGAAGTTGGTGGCTGCGCACTTTCAGCTACAGCGGCAATATTTTCCACTAGACGAGCACGTAAAGGAGTTCCTTTGTTCAATAAGGACCCGAATTGCCAAACTGAAGTCACAAATTGATCCACAAACGGCCTTTATAGAACTCTATTTCGTTCGAATTTATTTCGGAAATTTCTTACAGTTTGAGTTGAATGATCAGAAGTTTGGATGAAAGTTTTTAATATCTCCCAACTTCCTTAAAGTTTAAAGCGACCCATTTCAACCTATCTGTTCTAATATTTGACTTCTCCAATTGGGCAAAATCATCGTTGAGTAAATATTCCATTTAAGGTTTTGTACTTCCTTTTGAATTGGGAATACTGTTTATTATTTTAACTTACATCTAAGTCGGAGTTGGCAGATATGACCTGTACTGCTTTGCCTCTTATTTTAGAAAACAGTCGACGAAATAATTCGTTGGCAAAGTCTTTGGTGTCTGCCTGATGGAGTCAGTAACTATAGTGGTCTATGAGATACGATTTAGGTGTTTCGGTATCAGTTGTGTAAAACCCAAAAAACGAGTTATTTGGCTTGAAATAACAGGTGGAACCAGTTCTTCGAAAATAGTAATTTTTAAAAAACCAATGAACGGCTAACCGGCCGGAATTTGGTTAACCAGTTTTGGTTTTAAATACACTAAGCACCAATATTCATTATATTTATAACTTATAACACCTGCTGCTATCACTTGTTCTAAATGCATCGTGCAAGGTATATTTTCTTTTGTGATCAAGCGTAATACTTACTGCTTTCAGCTCCATCTAGAAAAAGTCCCATTGAACAAGAAAATTCCCAAGTGTGGTGCACACTGACAAAAACGGCCTCTGTAACATATTCACCCAAACATATTCTGCATGAACAATGTGTATGTTTGGAACACATTTCAAACATTTATATGTTTGCAAGTCCCAAACTTGTGTGTATGTAATGCAAACATGTGTATTTAAAGCATATGCGTGTTTCATCCCAAAAATCCATATACATACGTGGAAACATTCGGGCGTTTCCCCTAAACCTCCATATACTTACGTGGAAACATATGCGTATTTTCTCCCAAATATAATAATATTTAGAAACGCATTATTGTTTCTTCCTTTATTTATTATAATTAAAAAAAAATAATTAATACAAAAAACTAAAATATTTAAAATTACCCTTCTTATATTTACTTGCTGAATGCATTACTTATTTTATGAAATGAGGATCTGCTGCTCTTTTGTTTCTCCTTTCTTTGGTGTCTCTCTCGTTTTTGTTTTCAGAAGGTTTCAACAATGCCTTGGTTATCACTATGCATCGGTACACAAACAATATGCTTACATACAACTCTAGTTCACGCAAGACAAGCGTGTACTAATTACTTGTGTTTTTTTATTATTTTTATATATTATTATTTCCCAAATGGTCCGCCATTCCGATTTTTTCTGTGAATGCTTGGCCAGAAAAAGGGTTTCAGGTGGTTTCAAGTTGTTACCCTTTCCAGTTTCTTTCCTCAAAATTGTATCTCACTTTGGTAGCACACATAAATATATGCGACATACATACACAAAAACCAAAGCAACATCACAAATCATGTAACCCTTCGAGTGATAGTTTATTAGTTTATTATTTTATTCTTTTTCACTGAGCGAGCGCTTTTCAGAACCTCTCTCCGATGAACCATTGACGAGTGAATACATGAAATTAAAACGCAATACGTCAGCCAAAATAAGAAACACTGACTTCATTTGCAATTTGCACGCTCATTGAGGAATATTTATGAATCACTCACTGAGTGAATAATGCATAAATACAGATGGACACTTACAAGATATACACGCTCGTTGCCCCTCTTTTACTCTCTTGCTCTCGAGAGAGCATAATCAGTTCAACAAACACGGCTGTGTTTATATCACAAACACAAATATATTTGGGTCGCAAACACATATGTTATGACATATTAATCATTGTGTCTCAAACATGCAATATTGAATAGCAAACACAAAGCGTCTGGGCGCAAGTACATATATTATATTTGCGACAAGCTCCAAACACATGTTACTTTGAGGTGTAACTAATATTATCAAGAAAATTAAGTTGCACCATAAACCACCCCATTTGCTCGCATCTATCGTTGCACCGTGCATGTGCACGCTACTATTTTAGCATAATTATTTATGTATACAAGACGTATATCCGACCGAAATTTTTGATACATTTCTTTAATTAGAAGTGCAGCTGTGTTTAAATTTAGTTTAAAAGAAATATCTGTTTGTGATCTATATAAGAATGGAATGTTTCAAGTAACAATAATATAATACCGTTTAAATATTGACATGTTCCTGGTAGTCAATAACTTACGACCACGTAAATTTTACTTACATGAGGCCTTTGAGTATTTATCTTAATTTTTCGTAATCCTCCCGTCATTTACACCTCTGCAGAAATTTCTCCTTTGCAAATGTGTTGACATTTTGATATAACGCCACTTAATTTACTGTGCTTCTATATGTGTGTGTTTGCACAAGGATACAAGTTAATATGGAATCATACCCACACATCCACACAAGACACATGAAAGTTCATATGTGCTGTCTATGTGTGTTTGCGCTGCTGTGTACTTAAACAAAGTACTTACTGTGTACATAGTGAATTCATAATGAGAATCACACGTAACACACAAACACCTAAATATCAACAAACCACATTGCCCACTGGCTGCCTGAAATCTATTACAGATTCATGAGGTCCTTCATCGTCATCAACATTCGCCTATGTATATGTTAACATTTCCAAAGTGTTTTGCAAATGAATGATTATCGTTAATTAAATTCATTTGCATGAAATATTATTTGAGTGATTATGTCAGCAATTATGGTCATAATTTTTGTGTTACCAAAGGGTGAACCCAATTGGGGAATAAAGTGTTTTTGCCGTGTTAATTTTCTATTGGGATTTGAATTTTGTTCAGTAATGAAACTGAAAAGGTAAAAATTTAATATTCCTATTTTTAAAAGTCATCATAAATCTTCTGCCACAACAAATCGTTATCCCTTTTTTGCCACACTTACAAACTAGATTACAGTCCTGTATATCTCCCGTAACTTTGTTCATCGTAAATTATACATATATACGGATATTTTAGTGGTAGGCACCTAGCAGTATGGTATAAATGGATAGAATGAAGTGCATAACTAAACACAAAACGAAAATGTATTAAAAACATTCCATAAATCACTTAAAGGTATAAAATTATACTTCATTTTAAAAAATTTAAATAAAATTTTCAGTTAAGTCATCAATCATTATGCTCTTATTCGATATTCGGTCATCGAATTTGCATGGGATGAGCAACAACCTTAGAGTTTTTACAGAAACACTACAAATGGAAGAGAGAAATTTTAATATAGAACGTTTCTGTTAAAACTATTAAACTTGTTGAATTTTAAAAGTCCACAAACTTTTCTAAAATCTAAACAGACACAAACTGTTCACTCTCGATTTTCATAGAAAGACATTAAGCGAATTTAATCGGTATTGTAAATTTAAAAGCTCCTCGCAAAGTGTGACTGAAGTAGCCAAACAACCTGGAAGAGAAAGGACAGACAATCTATGCATCGTCTGAAAACTATTAGCGGGCGGTTTCATTGAATAAATTAAAATCGCTCACACAAAATTGTTTAGTGTTTTGAATATACCACGGGAAGTCAACTATTGTATACTTGGTTGGTTGAAAACGCTGCAAGACAGCACGCTGTCTAGCACACTTAGGCTACAGAAACCCATTGTGATACTTGCAGTTTCCTCCATGGCAACTATTGACTAGTCGTCTAGCCAATTTGGCCTTTCAATAAATTTGTGTATCAGACCTATAGGAATATCCTGTAAGGCTACGGTGCTATATAGATGTGTTCCGAATATCTTACCTCTCAGTCCTGGCAGAGCAGGGCAATCTAAGAGAAAGTGTTTCGTCGTTTCCTCGTCCTCTTCCATGCCAGTGGAGTTTCTATGCCGCAATCTTAGGGCGTGTTTTTCTACAAGACAATGTCCCGTAAGTGTTCCTATCATCGTGGATAACCTGCCTCTCGGCAAGTTAAGTAGTTGCCTAGTCCTCTTCCTGTCCACCTAGTTGCCTAGTCCTCTTCCTGTCCACCTGTGGACAGAGGACCCTGGATTGTTTGCAAGTTGAACTAAGTCTCCACTTGTCCTTGAACATGTTATCGGCCCCCTGCCTAATCTGAAGAACCTGGTCCGCAGTACCCTGTCTAGCTAACGCATCCGCTACGCAATTGCCTGGAATGTCGCTTGTGTCCCGGTACCCAGATGAGCCTGATGTCGAAATACTCTGCCATCACCCTAAATGATGAGTGGCATTCTCTCTCCGTCAGAGACGTAGCAAACATGGCTTCCAGGGATTTTATGGCAGCCTGGCTGTCTGTGAAGATACATATTCTCCGGAGGCTTGTGACACTACTATTCAATAGTTCAGCAACCTCCAGTATGGCGGAAACTTCCCCTTGAAATACTCTACAATGATCAGACAGCTTGAAGAAGATATTTATATTTACGTCCGGTGAATGAACCCCATAGCCTACTTGGTCGTCCAACTTTGATCCATCCGCGAAAAATCTGATACTACTCGTATCCCCTTCCAGGGACTTTTCCCAGGTATTCCTGTTCGGAAGGGAGGTCCTTAGATTTGTCGCTGGTAGAAGGTAGGGGATACACTGGGCCGTTTTAACGGGAATAGAGTTGATCCGGTGTAGTAGTTCAGTATGTCCGGAATGCACGGATATCATGACGCCACAATCTCTGATTCTCACCAGGGATATAGCTGCTGCCGATTCGGCCATAATATCAGGAGTACAGATGTTCAGGATAGCACTAAGTGCAGTACCTGACGTCGTGCCCATTGCCCCACTAACGCTAATCACTACTTATCTTTGAATTTTCATCTAGGAATTCAGAATATATTTATTTTGGAGAGAACTCCACCAATCTACGATGCCATAGAGAAGTATTGGTCTGACTATTGCCGTATAAATCCACACGGTGAACTTCGGAGACAGTCCCCAGCGCTTTCCTATCGCCGCTTTACAGCAGTAAAGACCAACAGACGCCTTTTTCACCCTCTCCTCCGCATTCGGTTTCCAAGACAGTTTTCTGTCGAGAATAATTCCCAGATACTTGACCTTTTCCGTCAACTGTAATTGCACCCCACTAACCAACGGCAGTTCAAATGCGGGTATTTTATATTTCCGAGAGAACAAGATAGGCTCGGTTTTAAGTGGGTTAAGTGGTAGTCCGTTATTAGCGGTCTAGTTCGAAATCAGACTAAGTAGGCTGGTTGTACGAATGCTGAGTAAATTGAGGTTTCTACCCGTACAGATGATAGCAATATCATCGGCATCGGCAAAGACCTGGCATTAGGCCCTCTCCAATTCAAGAAGCAGTTCATTCATTGACAGAAATTAACCATAATAGTGGAGACAGAACTCGCCCCTGCGGTGTCCCACTTTTAAAGTTCCTAGCAATTATAACACCACCCCATTCAGTTTTGACTGATTTATCCACCAGAAGCTTCCCAATTAGGTGTGTCACTAAAGCTGTCGACTCATAGATTCTGTAACGACCTAAGAATAGCCGAAGGTTGAATGTTATTGAAGGTTCCCTCGATGTCCAGGAAGGTCCCCAGAGGGAGGACCTTATTCTCAAGAGAGTTTTCTATTATGCTATAGAAAAACTCTTGGTGAGCCGTCTCAGTTGACCTGCATGCTGTGTAGATTCTGTGGAAGAATACTTCGATCATGAATGTCCAGTAACCTTTCAAATGTCTTAAGAACCTTTCAAATGTCTTAACCTTTCAAATGTCTTACTTACATCTCTGGAAATTCCATTTCAGAATTTCTCCACAAAATGACTTTTAGAATGGTTAAATAAAATAATACGCTGAGCTAATATTACCTTGAGCAACAAGACAATGAGAAATATAACAGCGAAATTTAATCGATGTTCAGTGAGCTGGCATATACATATAGGTTAATTTGATTGAGAAAGAGCGGATATTGATAAGTTATGAAAGATATTGACAAAGACCCTTTTGAAAGTCACTTGGCTTTGATTTAGAATGAAAAAGAGTTGATAGCCTTGATGGCTGGGCAATCAAATTGAACAACAACAAAGTGACGTGACTTAAATTAAACAAATTTTACGTGGTCAATGGGGCTTGACAAGGTTAACGAACTCAATAGACGGGTATGACCATAATGCGGGTATATCATCTAGACTAGGGTTTATTTTCTATAGCACAAATGATCTTGCGTAGCCTAATAACTTAATCTTTGCGGTCAGTCTCCCGAATTGTGCGTCTAATTTCAATAATTTTGAAATGATACTAAACCGCTGGCTAGTGGCATTCATTGATTTTAGTGCTTAGAGTCGCTGGAATTATTTTGATTTTAGGGCCAATGCCATAGACATGGCCTTGGATTTGAGGCCTTTAGGATTAAGCCGGTGTCAATGACATTCTGTAACCATTAATGAACTTGGCACTAGTGCCGACAGCACGTACACAATAATGATAACAATGACACCGACACGATATTATCTCTAAAGAGCATTAACATGTGCTGGTCCCTCATATAAATTAACCTCTTACTCCAATGGCATTGAGCCAGAGAGGAAGGATCCTGACATAACCTAGATCTTTAATGTATTTCCATTCGATCTATGGATGCATTACTAAATCTTTAAATATGAAACTGGTGATGATTTCCAAAAATTCTGTTACCGAAAAGGTCAGATTTCAAGATTCACAAATAAAAATAAACATTTTAAATTGATCTAAAGTTACGCGTAGAAAGATGTGAATAGTATATGACACTCAGTTCTAAGACATAATATTCATTTTATAATCGCATTTTTCACGATACTCCCAGAAATAAAGTGCAAATAGCTTAAAGCCATACATTATATTTCCCTCACAGTTGATGTATATTGTCAACAAATGTTCATAAATAAAATTATTTTGACCAGTTTCATAATACAAATTTATGCATTTTGGTTTGTGGATAATTTTCTCATGCATTTTATTCAAATTAAATTTGTTAACTGTTTACCTTTATTGGTTTTTATATGAATTTATAATTAAAAAAAATTATAAAATTGAATTTAAACAATAATTGAAAAAACTATTTGTTGTTTTAGTTAATGTATGAGAAATTCATACTACAAGCTTACAAGGTCAGGTTGGGGTTTGTTGGAATATTAGACAATTCAGTTAGCCACACTCACTGGTATAACTAGTTTCGAACTCCGTGACACGTTCATCATCAGATGCCTCACTACTGTGCCTGAATTGATACCACCGGATAACCATCAATCGTATATATACAAACTCATTTATGCAATTGACATATACGAATTAGTATCGGTCGACGATCCCTAAGAATTCCCTAATTCCAAAACAAGAAGACATGGTTTTTTTCCAACCATGTTCTTCTTTTTCTCTTACTCACATTGTTGCAGTGCAGCTATTTATTATATCACAGACTTGAATTTTTCTGCGGTATAGATTTTTTGATGACCGGGCTAGTGTCAGATTTCAAAATAAATTGTACAATCAGTGAGCTGCATTCTTTCTAGTTTTACACTCAGTGATTCGGACCTACAGCACATTATATAATATTTATAATATATAATATTTGAAATTTAAAAAAAGTACCATATCAAAGGTACAAAATTACAAAAATATCAAAATTTTACTCTTTTTGACGTAGAATACGTCTTACCTTACTGTATAGGGAGTCATGTCAGATTGTTATTGTTGTAATCTTTATTTCATTGATTATGACGAAACGGCGAGATAACTTTTTTTAAAAATTTTTTTGTAGGTAAATGCAGATGTTATCTTTCGTTTGATATACATTTCATATTGGTTGATATCTTCCTAATATTTAAATTTCTCAAATGAAAATTGTTTAAACACATACACTCAAACATATGTGTGGTGTTTGGTTGAGTGTTTGAGTTTGTAGCGTGGACACAAACTCTGATGCTGTTTCAGTGTGGACACAAACCTTCGGCTGTTGTTTTGATTGATGAAATATTGAAATATCGTATATTTACTTATGTATTTAAGTGAAACAAAATGTTAAATGTGAATTTGAATTTAACATGGATATATAATTATAAAAAGTATATGAAAAAATTAATTCATACATTTTTATGTTAAATGAAACTGCTGCCAAGTAAGCAAAATAACAATGCTGTTTGACAGCAGCTGACAGTTGTCGTTTAGTAAATTATAATAAAAACTACTAATCAAAATGGCACCTACACGAAATACCAGAAAGCAACGAGTGGTTGTTATGCAGAAAAATAAATACTCAGGTAAGTTTTGTGTTCCCTTGTTTATATATATTTTTATTAAAAATGTTAATTAATTTCTAGGCGCAACATCAACAACAAATATGCAACAAATCGCAACAGCAGCGGCAGCACCCATTATCAATCAAATAGGTAAGTTTTATACCTACATACATATACATATGTACATACGTATATATTAATATAATGTATAAATTCCTAATAATGGATTTAATTTACAGTTCCTATAGCGGCAACAACAACAAATAGTCGATTTAAGTAAATAGGTATAGGTAATAGTAAATAGGTATAAATAAAAAGGTATAAGTAAATAGGTATAAGTAAGTAGGTATAAGTAAGTAGGTATAAGTAAGTAGGTATAAGTAAATAGGTATAGGTAATACGACAACAACAACAAAACAAAACATATTTATCCTATTTTGCCTACCATAAGCTTATGTATATTATCAAAAGTAACTATCAAATAACTAAATTCATTTGCTTATGTTATTTATTGTTATATATGTTTTCTGTCTTATCGGATGGCGTATTCTACGTTAAACTTAATGACCGTATCTATGACACAGCCTGCAAGGACAGTCCGTGGCCGAAGGCTGTCTGCTGGTTTTTTACTCCTATCACGTTTTTTTGGTGGTTCTTCTGTATTTTGCTGCTTTTCACCTTTGTCTGATTTTTTTGTAGGAAGTTCTTCCATTTTTTTTTTTGTTATTTTCATCTCCGATTTATTCACCATTGTAGAACGTTTCTTTATAGATTGTTTATCTCCGTCTTTGTTTCTGGTTTTCACATCAGCTTGAGCTTTTTCAACTGCAGTTGTCTTCTTAGGGAGTTTTCCACTTTTGCTACCGATTTTTTAGGAGTCTCAGTTTTTTTTTGTTCTTAGGTTTTTTGGTGACTGCCAAAAAACAAAATTAGCAAAAACAGGTTTTTAACTGTTAGAAATATTTTTCGTAGAGGCAACACTGCATAGTGAACATCGTACAAAGTACAAGAGATTCGAAATACATCGCCAGATGATCAGGTTGAAGGTAGAGTTGCATAACCATGCGCAAAACACGGAAAAACGAAGCGCTTTTTTTAAACGCGTTTTTCTCTATAACTTCTTTTCGGCGCAGAGGTCCCTTTTCGTGGAGCAAGCCACATATGACATTAAATACATAGATAACACTGTGTGTAGTTTTCTAAGTCATGGAAATAGGAGCATCTACGGACACTACTACGTGATAAAAGACCAAAAACAAAAAAGACCCGTGTCTCCCAGTTTTGCCCAAAGTCATGCACTTGTTTTTTATGGGCCCCCAAAGATTTTGGGGCGTCGGTGTCATTTTTGCAAAAAAGTGATAATTTTTTCGGGCACAAATCTTGCAAACCGTTCGGAATTTTGATTTACTGTCTGACGGAAAGTTTTAGCTCTTATCATATAGATCAACAATTTTGCACATATAAAATCAAAAAATTTCATCTTCAAGGTCAAAATCGCAAAAAACTTTAAAAAATTCGATTTTTGTTTTAACTTTTTTCCCTTGTTCAGGTTTATAGATAGCAAACCGTTCAAAAACTAACCGTTCAGAACAAACAACTACAAAAATGTACCTAAGATCTCAGTAGAACATATGACCTTCCTATGAATGATTCTTAACTCCGTATAGGTAACGCTTAGGTAGCGTTTTTTTCTTTACTTCAACATTGAGATGCTATACCATCTAATACAAAAATAATAAAAAAAAAATCCAATCAGTGTTCGAACTCACGGGCGATGTGTTAACATCTTTTTGTTACACGGTACCTGTTCGATTTCTATGAACCCAAAACTGTTACATTGTAAAATAAAAAACAGCGTTCAAACATATGATGACGTTACATTTAAATAATATTAATACTTAAAATTATTTAAAGACCAGTGCAAGCACATGTGTCATTATTTTATTGCTTAATACTTTTTGTTTTATTCCCACAAAAAAAAAAGAGAATTGAAAGCAACCGACACATGTACATACATATATTGTTATGTTCATACATACGCTACAAGTTCGCACAATTTTCGTTGCTGTCTTTCTATCTCATTTTTATATACGTATAACTGCGTCATTAGTCTCTTTGCTCTGAGAAATTTTTTCGAGAAATGTCCCACTATGTATTTGTAACGATTATGGTTGAAAAAATTGATATGGGGCAATATCAAAACTTAAACCCATGTGGATCATTTTCAGAAATGTACTGCGAAATGCTTGTCGTCCGTGCGCCAACGGAAAGAGCTATGTGTAATATTTTTAATACAAATTTATTGCACAATTCAAAAGCATTTGTATTTATACATTCACTGACGTAGCCCTTCTCTCCTGACATTTACATTGGCTTCGAAATATATGGTGCCAGCAAAGAGTAAATTGTTAGACAAATCTTCCAAGAAAATTTTCATATAATTGTTTTCGTTAGCGCAGCCACGTTATGTTCAAAATTTCAAATTTACAAGTTGTACTTTGATCACAAATATTCACTGACAGATGAACGAATGAACATGTCTAACTCGATACAGAAAGTAATGCTGCGATATTTCGATGGGTCTATGTTTTATATTTACATTTGTCACAGACATCAACTTAACTCATAAGACCGTCTATTCACAGCTTTTTTCAATTATTGCGTACATCATTTTTAAAAATGCAGATTGGTGCACATTGTAATTATTCATGAACTTCTGGATCAGTTTGTAGTCTTGTATGCCTGATGGAAAGTAAATGGAATAAAATTGTTTGTCACCAGACAAAATACACCAATAATATGGAAGATTTCCCACACAAATCTCTTGCCATAGTATCTCTATTCTTGTAATATTTTCAAATTATCAACGTACTTGGTTGGTGGTTCTACCGTGTGACGCCTGTGTCGATTTCCGTCAATTGTGTTCTGTCCATTTCGCCGGTTAGATTCATGGGATGAAATTCTTATAGTCGTTCCAACATATACTATGTCGCACACGTTAGCTCCGTCACCACAACATTTAATTATATATATTAAGTCCGATTTGTCACATGGTTCAATTTTCGACTTGGTATAGCTAAATAATGTTCTCATGGTATAATCGTCGTCCAGGGCTATGGTGTATTTCCCCTAGTCATAAAAATGGAGCACTTGAATCCCTCTGACAGAAATGGTATGTATGGCATCGTCTTATATATTCTACTTTCTTCATCCTGCGTGCATAACGAAGAATCGATCATTGTCGTGATCGTCTGTTCCGGGAAATCATCTTCCACCAAGGTTTGCCTAATCATGCCCCTGTTCGCGCTATGAAATTGTTCCTAGCTTGTACTTAGGACTCTCCTTATATATTACCAAATTATAAAATAATAATAAATTACAATTACAAGTGATACTGGCGAACCCATCGGCATTCCCTTTTGCCGTTAGCATATTATATTCTCATATTCAAAATATCCGATGTCAAGTATGCAAAACCTAAGTATTCCCATGAATAGTTACCGTGTCATATTTGTGAATTTTCCTATCACGTCAAATTCCTCCATTATAGGAATTCTAGGAAATAATGAAACTAGGTCAAATGAGATCAATAGTTCATCATCAGCTATATTATCGTCCTTGATTCTATCCTCAAATTCCATAGCATCCTTGACATTATATGTCGAATCATCCGCCAAGTTCCCCAATACACTGATAATATATTTTGAAAGTCCATAAGAGGGCGAATTTATCTAAGAGTAAATGGGCCCTAGTGGAATACACTCTTGATGAATTTTCGACAGTCCGTAAATTCTCGGGGACGCAGCCGTTCTCACCGTGAACTGATACATGTCCTTGATATTTAAAATCTTGTACTTAAATAGCTTTTCCACCAGATCATCGTCCCGTTGTCTTAATATCGCAGTTGGGTCACGTTTTTGCACTCCGCATTCAAGATTAGTACATTTTCATCCTCCCCCAGAAATTGTCGGGATTGCTCCACTGTATTCGTTTCTTGCGTTGAGTATTCTCCTATTAATATGGGAGTCAATGAGTGATGAGAAACTTCTCTCCGCGATTTCCCTGTCAACGTTTGAAGGCAGACCTCTCCTTCGGCTATACATTTATATCAAATCAAAAAAAATATGATAAAGAATATAAATTGAAAAACATTTTTATTTATATTACAGTGTTTTATTTAACTTGCTTTGTTGTCTGTCTGTATTGTTCAAATCAGTCTGTATTGTTCAAATGTAGTAACTCATTTTTAACACAGTTGCAGTTGACCAATCGAACTAAAATTTTGCACACTAGTCGGATTTGGATGACCATACATGAATATAAAAATTAAAACATTAAAAATTTATTTACTAAAAAATTAAAAATAAAAAAATAATTTAAAAAATTTAAGTTACAGTGTTTTATTTATAAATGTACTAAAAACTAGAAAATAATTTTTCTCTTAGCCTCAATAAGTATATTCTTCTTCATGATGGGGTTCTACAATGGTCCGCCTACTTAGCACTTCAACAACAATGGTTGATACTTTCAATAAAGAGCGTAATTAAAATGCATTAGTTAATTAATTTTCTAGGGATCTCTCGACTAAAACGCTTGCATTTAAATTAAAAATGGTGACAAAATTAAATGTCAGATTAAGTGTCAAAATTAAATGTCAAATTAAGTGTCAAAATGAAGTGTTAAAATTAAATGTCAAATTAAGTGTCAAAATTAAATGTCAAAATTGTCAAATAAAGTGTCAAAATTAAATGTCAAATTAAGTGTCAAATTAAGTGTCAAAATTAAATGTCAAATAAAGTGTCAAAATTAAATGTCAAAGTTAAATGTCAAAATTAAATGTCAAATTAATTGTCAAATTAATTGTCAAAATTAAATGTCAAAGTTAAATGTCAAAATTAAATGTCAAAGTTAAATGTCAAAATTAAATGACAAATTAAGTGTCAAAATTAAATGTCAAAAAAAGTGTCAAAATTAAATGTCAAATAAAAGTAAAATTAAATGTCAAATTAAGTGTCAAATTAAGTGTCAAAATTAAGTGTCAAATAAAGTGTCAAAATTAAATGTCAAAGTTAAATGTCAAAATTAAATGTCAAATTAAGTGTCAAAATTAAATGTCAAATTAAGTGTCAAAATTAAATGTCACCATTTTTAATTTAATTGCAAGCGTTTTATTTGATAGATCCCTAGAAAATTAATTAACTAATTCATTTTAATTACGCTCTTTATTGAAAGTATTTAGACCACTGTTGTTGAAGTGCTAAGTAGGCGGACCATTATACAACCCCATCACGAAGAAGAATATACTTATTGAGGCTAAGAGAAACATTATTTTCTAGTTTTTAGTGAATTTATAAATAAAACACTGTAACTTAATTTTTTTTTAATTATTTTTTTTCATTTTTCATGTTCAAAAAAAAGAAATACAAAATTTTTTTTAGTTATATGAAATACAAAACAACCATAAGCAACTTCCATTGAATATCACATTTATTTGTACGAAACTGAAGAGAGAAGGTTAAAATTCAAAAATAGTTCCTTTCCTAAGAACCAACAGCAAAACATGTCTCGCAGCAATTTTAGACAAAATACTTTTCAACATCTTTCATTTCAATGCTAAATCGTAAACATTTTATTCCTGAGTTGATTTCGAGTCGTATAACAAAACAAGAAAACCAAGCACATTTCAAGGTTTCGAAGTATGTATGTAGTCTTCCAGTATTGCCTTGGAAAATGAAACTAAGAAAAACAGCATTTCAAATGAGAAGCAATTAGCTGACAATGTACAACATTTCAAGTGAAATTGTGAAGACCAAATATACCAGTAAGTCCTTGCAACATCAACTACACGCAAATGACACGAAAAAAAGGGAAACTTTTTCCGGAAAATGTAAGCAGACAACAGCTGCAACATTTGAAAATACGCTTTAAGGTATTGTCTTAAAAGCTCAACACAACTCGTTTTAGTGCATAGTGGGATTACACCTACGAAGTCCCCACAAACCCACTCACTACCCAACCATCTGACAGCTAATTTTGTTTGTACTTTATATCTATGGTGCTTGTACAATATTTGTTCACTATCCGTCGCTGTGCTTAGGATGAACAGTTCCGGCTTCATATATTTTAAGAATAAACATGAGCAAAAGAACATGAAGTACAAAAATAAAGTACCAAGTTAAAGACGTTGGGAAATAGTTGGCTGACGGAGACCAAAGTGGAAAGAAACTAAACCAGTATAGAAATTTTAAACGGCTGAACCGACTGTCATCCATTGCAGGGTGGCCTTGCGCTAAATATTATTTAATACCCAACTTAATTTGCATTATTAGTTGATTGTGGGAAGTTATCGTGACTACCAGCCAATTATCCGCCCAATATTTATATGGGAGTTACAAAAATGGTCATGGCAAAGTTGTTTATATGTTTTTACACAGTATTACACAAAATATTGATCAGTACCAAATTTTGTTAAGATCGTTTGTGCTATACGGGCGATATCGTGTCGTCCAGCCGGAAAGCCGCCCAACTTGTGTACGGGAAGTACGAAAATGGGCTTGGACTGCAGTTAATCTTTAATTTTTAGTGAAATATTACCGAGTACCGAATTTCATTAAGATCGCTTGTAGTCTACGAGAGTTATCGTGTCGATCAACCAGTCATCCGCCCGACTTTTGTGTGCATTTGACTAAATTTTGTCTAGTACCAAACTTCATAAATATTGGTTCGGTTCTGCGGGAGTTATCTTGACGAACCACCAGCCGGCCACACAACTTATCTTGGTAGGGCGTGACAAAATCACCTTTGTCTTAATCGATGACTGGCGTTTGATGATACGAAGCCTAAAACCTAATTTCGGTAAAATCGGAAGTGTTTCACGCGACTTATCGCATTGACATCCCGGATGACCACCAACCTTTTGTTTGGGAGGTACCAGAATTGGCGTTGCAAAACCACTAATTTTTCTATTTTCTAAATTTTATCTAGTGCCAAATTTCATAAAGATTGGTTCGGTTTTGCCGGAGATATCTTGCCGAACAACAAGCTGGCCACACAAATTATTCTGGTAGGGTGTGACAAAATCATCTCTGTCTTAATCGGTGCCTCGCGGTTGATAACATGAAGCCTAAAACCTAATTTCATTAAGATCGAAAGTGTTTCACCTGACTTATCGCATTGACATCCCGGCCGACCATCAAGCTTTTATATAGGAGGAACCAGAATGCGCGTGTTAACCCGGCCAATTTTCTCCAGTCGACATTTACAGATCATTAACCAATGTTTGAGTTCAAGCTAATAACATCTACCAGAAAAAAGTTTTAGAAGAAATATGATTTTGTACTAACCGTGTCGATTTGTATGTGACGTACCAGAAGAGGCGTGGCCAAAACGCCCATTTTCAATCCCAACCTAAGTTTGGACAAATAAAGGTCGTTAACAAACTATCATTGTGATCGATTAAGATTTAGGGTTGTTATCGTGTTGACTAGCCAGCCAGACAGACAGAGCGACATGGCTCAATCTTCTTTAAAAGTCCCAACACGAATTTCGTTCAATTATATGGCTCGGTCTTATGTGGCCCTTCTATGCGAAATATTTTTGTCCGTATTAAATGATATACACCCTCATCCTAAGCATACAACCTCTACACAGCATACAACCAAAAACTATATTATGCAAAAAGCACCAACAAATTTAGTATTTAATTTCACGGTCTTTAACTTTGATCGGTCGTGGTGTAAAATCGGTGGTCTCAATCAATGAGTTTAAAATTACATGAGGTGTCAGGGGACACCCGGTTGGAACGAAGTTCCTTTCGCTATATATTATGCACTAGTTAGTTCTAACCGACCTAAGTCGCCTGTTGAAAAATACTGTAATTTAAATGGATCTTTAAAAAAAATTACAGCAGACAGTTGTCCGAGGCCTTCGGCCACGGACTGTCCCTGCAGGCTGTGTCAGAGACACGGCCATTAAGTTTAACGTAGAATACGCCATCCGATAAGACAGAAAACATATATAACAATAAATTCATTTGCTTATATTATTTATCATTTATTGTTATATATGTTTTCTGTCTTATCGGATGGCGTATTCTACGTTAAACTTAATGGCCATGTCTCTGACACAGCCTGCAGGTACAGTCCGTGGCCGAAGGCCTCGGACAACTGTCTGCTGTAATTTTTATATTTACCAACGGCATTTGATTCAAGTCCGCTTAAAAAAAAAATATTATGTTAAATTGTTTTAATTTTAATTTAATTTATGTATTTTAATTAATATTTTTATTGAAATAAGTTCTGCGAATGTTGAGAGGGCCGCCCTAATATTAAAAAAGTTTTACCTTATCGAGTCTTCGCATTAGCATTCGAGCGTTGTGTGAAAGCTTTACGCTTTACAATTCAAAATTAATGTTACAACAGCTTTATTGAAGCTTTCGCAAAAAGCTTTATTACGTTAGCTTACTGTTTGTTTCACTTTTTACTAGATACATGTTGCCAAGCAACATTAGCTTCCTGTTCGTTTCACTTTTTACTAGATACATGTTCCTAAGCAATGTTGAGCAACCAAAAACACTCAACCAAACACCACACATATGTTTGAGTGTATGTGTTTAAACAATTTTCATTTGAGAAATTAAAATACTAGAAATATATCAACCAATATGAAATGTATATCAAACGAAAGATAACATCTTCATTTACCTACAAAAAAAATTTAAAAAAAATTCATCTAGCCGTTTCCTCAAATTCAATGAAATAAAGATTACAACAATAAAAACCTGACATGACTCCTCATACCGTAAGGTAAGACGTATTCTACGTCAAAAATATACTTTTACTTTTTGATTAATGTCTGAGAAAATCATAATACAAGCTTACAATCAACCGATCGTATCAATTCAGGCACAGTAGTTAGGCATCTGATGTAGAACTTCTCACGGAGTTCTAAACTAGTCATGCCAGTGAGTGTGTGTTGAACTGAGTTGTCTATTATTTCCAACAAAAACTAACCATTTTTCAATTAGAAAAATGTTCATGACTTGTAAGCTTGTAGTATGAATTTCTTATACATTAACCAAAAACTCGCAAATATTGGTCAGTAAAATTCAAATTCAAATAAATGTAACTGACACTAGCACGGTCTTCAAAAATGCTATACCACGGAAAAAATACAACTCTGTGATATAGATAAAAACTCACCTCAAAGCGCTGCAACAATGCGAGAACGCATGAGGAGAAAGAAGAACATGGTGGAAAAATTGGATACTTAGGGATCTTCGATCGATACTAATTCTCACATTTGAATTGCAGAATTGAGTTTGTATATATGTATACGATGGTTGGTCAACTGATGGTATCAATTCAGGCACAGTAATTAGGCATCTGATGATGAACTTGTCACGGAGTTCGAAATTAGTTATGCCAATGAGTGTGTGTTGAACTGAATTGTCTATTATTTTCAACAAAAACTAACCATTTTTCAATTACATAAATGTTCATGACTTGAAGTTTGTAGTATGAATTTCTCATACATTAACCAAAACCTGACAAATATCGGTCAATAAAATTCAAATTCAAATAAAAATATACTTCTTGTAAAATTATAAACATTTTTAAGAAACCTTTTTTTAGACAAATAGTATACATTTAGTTTTACATTTTGCCGAAAAGGTCCTTTCTTTAATGAGAGGTGGTAGTTCTATAAGTAAAAGCTAATGTTTTTTTTCGGAAAAGGTACCATTTTTAATAAGAAGTACTTTCTCTAAGAAAAAAAACCTAAGAGTACGATTTTTGTTTTACAAAGAAATATTTTTTTAAGACCAGGTACTTTTTAAGGAAGTGTTACTCTTTTAGGAAAAGGTTATATTTTTAAGAAAATTTACTTATTTTCAGAAAGGCAAAGAAAAGGTATTATTTTATTTTTAAGAAAATGTACTTTTAAAAAAAGGAATTTTTGTAAGAAAAGATATTTTTTAAAGAGTAGGTATATTTTTAAAGAAAAGTTTTTTTTAAAAAATGTGAATTTTTCAGAATTCTCAAGAACACGTACAATTCTAAGAGTAGTTACTTATCTCAAGAAAAGTTATTTTGTTTTACATAACAGTTACTCTATACGGAAACGGTACTTCTTTAAGAAAAGGCAATTTGTTGTCAGATAATGTATTTTTTTAAGAAGAGGTACTTATTTAAAAAAATTGATTTTTTTAAGAAAATTAACTTTTTGTAAGAAAATTTACTTTTTTTTAGGAAAGGCACTTCTTCAAGATGAGGCATTTTTTAAGAAAAGGTTCTCCGTGTAGGAATATGAATAGGATTTTTTTTGAGAAAATTTACTTTTTTAAGAAAACGCACTTATTTAGGAAAATTATATTTTTTGAAACTTCATTCACTTTGGCTTTTCTAAATTTACTTTTTATTCGGCTCAAAACTACAATATGTAATAAAAAGCTCCACCTAGAAAATTTCCCATTAAACAAGAAATTTCTCCCCATATTTTAGTCTAGACATAAACCAAACCAAATGTAAGAGTGTAAGAGTAAGTGTGCTGCCAAATGTAATTCCATGCTCAGGGTTGTATTTCATGGATTTGCCAATCTTGCATTTTGGCTTTCCTCAATATACTTTTTATTGGTTTCAAAATTACAATATGTAATAAACTGGATCGACCTAGAAAACTTCCCACGAAACTACCCATTATAGTTGATAATAATGGGTTGTAATAAAGTAGTTAAAAAAAGTTGCTTAAAATTTGTTCTTTTTGATGAAAATGTTATATATTTTATAATCTTGCTGGCCTTTTTGGTCGCAATTCCAATGTGTTAAATAAAAATATTTAATTCAATTGTTTTCCTTACGTTTCGATGCTTTATTGGCATCCTCTTCAGGGGAGTTTTATGCTATATAACAATTATCATTTAGCCCCCATACCGCAACGTGCGATAAGGAACTTCGTTCCAAAAATAGAAACTGCTCATAGCAGAAGCTCTACCCTATCAAATCATAATGCACAGGTGCTAAGCAAGAAATGGCCAACACTATTTGATACCCTACCACAACGAAAGTCCGTAAACGGTTTATAATAAAAACCTATGATACGAGTTCCAAGATATTTAGGCAAATGCATATGTCCGCTTATGCGAATCTTATCAAGATATTGCCTAATTTCAAGGGTTAAATTTCGATCGTTAACCGATACGGATCATGATCTACAACATATATGGATATGGTTTATTGTCAAAAACGATCATCCTTCTGCTAATAAATTGTTTAATATTTTTAACTTAATAGTATAATTTAGTTTTGTAAGCTATAATTTAGTTTTGTAAGCTACGGAGCCGATAAAACTTGGTGTTACAATTTTAAAGTGTTCTTGGACAAAACGTGGATAGAATCGATCTTTTTTGAAAGCGATAATCCATGGTCTTAATGGAGCAATCGTACCGCACTCAAGTGAAATCGATTATTTTTGTAACCTCTGGTTTTGTTAGTACTAACCTTATCGGATACAATTCGTAAATATCGATTGGTAGGATAGTAGTAAAATTTAATTTGGACGTATGTCAAAATGTGGATTGATACACAACCAAGTACTATTTCAAGTAAAAAACGCAGTTTTCAATTACACCCTATGAAGGGATTGTGAAGGGATTCTCACAAGTAGTGAGCTGTGTGTTTTCTAGTGACTGGAACCTGCAGTTTTATACCGGTATCTAACGGCATTTTGCGACGCTTTTTCGTAGCTATATACTCGAAAGTGTCGCCGTCACTAATCCAGGTGACCGCCACACAGTGGCTCACATTATGAGATGGCCGCCTTTGATTTTTTTATGATAAAATAACAAATGGTTTTCCCATAACAACCCATGAAGGGATTGGGGAGAGCTTCTCACAATCAGTGAGGTGTGTGCTTTCCAGTTAAACACTCACTGATTGGGACTGATTGGGATTTACACCGGTTCCGAACGGTATTTTGAGAAGCTTTTTCATGGCTAAATACTTGATACGCCATCACTAAGCTAGCCGGCCGTCGTCGTAGGAAATGTTTAGTGGTCTGGGCAGGGATCGAATCCACGTTCTCATGTACAACAGCCACGCTCACTGATCAACGCACCACCGACGGCCTGTTTTTTATGATTATGGATTTTAAAGTTAGCTTATTCACTACATTGTACTACATACATTAGAGCGAAAATTTTGATCCAAAAAGGGCTTTCTCAGTATTTTGCTAAATTACAAATTTATTAGTAAATTCAATTAGAAAAATGTTCATTACTTGTAAGTTTGTAAAAAACTAACAAAAATCGGTCATACAAATTCTAATTCAAGTAAATTTTATTTTTAAAGGAGAGTATATTTTGTAAAATAATGCAACTGATTAGCCAGTAGTGCTAGAACAAAATTTAGCTAAACTCTTTACCGCCGAAACGCATCAAGAAAATATTAACACACTTTTGCAGTTCGGACCTCACCTATACTCTTATATCCCATTTTATGTGCGCCCGATTGCGCGCGTGTGAATGTAAAAGTTTAAAAAAATAGTTTTTTTTTTGCACAGACCGTTTAAAGTATTTCGGTCATCTAAACACAAATCTGGGAACAACAACTGTTTGTCAAATCACGTTCTTCAGATTTTTCGTGTTTTCTACTTTTTACGGGGGAGTGCCTATGAAAATAACAAATTACCTATTTTCAACATAGACATGAAGACGATTTAATGTTGCATATAACGAATAATCCATTTTTTAAGATATGCAATATACAAGATACATAAATATATAAATACATAAATACATACAAAATATCAGAAATTTTGCAATGGCTTAAAGAACGGTACAATCGGTTCTTCATACAGCAAACAGATGTACAAACGTCACCACGAATTATTTCCACAGGAATGGTCTTATGTAGTTTGGCCATACCATTATCCATATACCGAAATAAACTGATCGATGCAATGTCGAATATCATAACAAATCATTGCACCCAACTTTGAACGAGCTACATCGTTTTGCTTAATCCCGGTATTCCAACTTATGAAATGTTCGTTGCCATCAGTACGAGTATAAAAATCAACGAAAGTCTCACGAACCGAAAACTCATTTGCTTGGTACTGAGCTCATTGATAGAACTTCGTAGGCAAAAACAATTACACTGTTGCTAGGCCAAAGTTATTTCGTGCGCAAACATTTTTTTGATAATTGTTTGGGACCGGAATTTTGACATTTCCATAATTTCAGTAACCAAAAGTAACACCACATGCGTTAAAAATAATATGGAGTGCGAGAAGAATTATAAATAAAATACTTGGAACAATAGGTGGTAACCATCCGCAACAAAATTTTCTGTTTAGAGATAAATGAAAAAAATTCTACCTATAATTTCGCAGGAACTGGATACGGGGCTTAAGATGGAATGTTTATATAATCGTAATCAACGCAAACATCGTCAATGAGAAAAAATTCTTCAGTATTATATCGTCAACAATTTTAAAACTTGCGATCGGCTTGTCAGTTGATGCAAAACTGTTCCACGGGGTTACCAATTTCAGTTGCAACCAGTTTTGGGCGCCGGGTAATTAGGAGTTTTATACTTAAAAAAGTTGATTAAATAAAAAATATTTTAGTAATAAGTTCTCGTAAAAAATCTGCATATTTATAAATGCATATTGTATTTGAATCCATCAATTTATTTATTAACGAGGCCATCTTATTTTAGCGTCCATTGTTTCCAAGACAACCTAGCATAGTGTAGGGTATTCTAGCTGGCGAATTTTACAATGAACACATAAAAACTATGGCTATTCATGTGTCGTGACTTAACCTTATTATCATTTTTTCTGCGAAAGTGGACAATAACAGATGAGTACATTTTTTAGATCTTTGTTTCCATGTTAAAGTCTGTATGATAATGTCCAATGACTGCAAGGATTATGCAGATGTAAAAAATGTTACGGGTTAATAGTAGTTTATGCCACAATTATTTCTGCCCGTATCAAACAACCTTTTGAATGCGCCAATATAAAATAGTAAATTGATTTTCCAGAAATTGGGTCATGCCTAACCTGACCAACGGCACCGCATTTGGCGTGATTGTCCCGCTTTTTGCATGATTGTCTTCCATTCTGGAGTCTCCTCCCAACTTGAATCTAAAATAACAGAGTGATTGTATACAAAAATTCAGCCTTTTACCCAATATTTCCCGCTTTTGGGCACAGGTCAGGAGGGCCATACCATAACTGACATATTAAGCATTCGGAAGCCAAACTAAACAACTTCAGTTTCCAGAAGTTTGACCTGAAAATATATTCTTTTTAGTGGTCATGACGAGTAAATAGTAGTATTACTAAGTAGTTTCAGTAGTCAATCCGAGAAAAAATAATGAATGTAAAAAATATTATAACTATTTTGTACATATTGAAACAATAAAATTAAATAAAAATTTAAATAAACTAAGACTATTAAATTTAATAAATTGTGTATTTACTTAGTAATTTAGATTTATTGTGCATGTATAATTTTAGAACGCACCAGAACTTTCTTCATTGTTCTTATTCAGTTCTTGGTTGACCGAATTGATGGTTTTGGCAACTGACAAATCAATATCTGCATACGAATATTCAAACAATATATTAGCTTTTGGGTTAGCATTCGGTGGCCGTCGATGGTGCTTCTCAAAATACCATTCGGAACCGGTGTAAAATTTTAAAACTATAAATCGCACAGCTCACTGGGAAACAATTTTTTTATTATGTATAATTCCTGCGATTCTTTTCTTATTTATCAGGTCTCGAACAACCCCGATGGGTCAGGGACCTTATAAAACGAAGATACCATATTTCGCCAACCAGTTCGATCTTTTACGCATTGATTTGTCAACCTTGTACCTCCAGCGGAATCTTGGTCTTCCTATTTTGCGTCTTCCTTCGAGTTCGGTTTCGGAAACCCTTCGTGCTGGTTCGTCTTCATCCATTCTACTGACATGGTCTAGTAAGCGCAATCGCGTCATTTTGATCTGCTTAACTATGTCAATATCAGGATAAAGCTCATACAGCTCATGATTCATGCGTCGCCGATACTCGCCGTTGTGCACTATAAGGCCATAAATGTTTCGGAGTATTTTTTTCTCGAAGACTCCTCTAGATGTTTCGTCTGCTTGCGATAAGACCCACAATTATGCGCCGCTATGCAAGACAGGCTGTATCAGAGTCTGGTACAGCTGGACTTTTGTCACTCGAGAGAGGGATTTAACTCTAAAGTGCTTGCCTACCCCAAAATAACATTTATTCGCAAGCACAATTCTCCGCTTGATCTCAACTTTGACCTTATTGTGTTTGCTTACGGCAGTTCCGAGGTATATAAATTCGTCCACCACCTCAAAATTATAACGGTTATCAACGTTCATGATTTGGACTAATCGGCCCTGCCCTAATTGGCCCTGCCCTAATTTGGCCCTGCCCGTTGAAACCACTAATTTTGTTTTGTCCTCATTTACCGTCAGACACACTTTTCGTGACTCCTTCTCAATTCTCGAAAACACCGCAGTAACTTCTCTAACTGTGCGTCCGATTATATCTATATCATCAGCATACGCGAGCAGCATGTGACTTTTGCTGCTGACAATTTTATTCACGTTAACAGAAGCTTTTTTCAGAATAATCTCTGCTAAAATTTTAACGACATCGCACGATAGGATGTTACCTTGTCTGAGGCCTCGCTTAGTTTCGAAAGGTTCCGTAAGATGCTTACCAACTTTCACTGTGGATTTGTTGTTCATCAGGGTCATCCTGCAAAGGCGAATGTGTACAGGAATACCAAGCTCAGACATTGCTTCGTTGAGTTTCCCCCGTATCGGGCTATCAAAGCTCGCCTTATAATTGTTAAATAGGTGATTGGTGTCGATTTGTTTTTCGTGTGTCTTCTCCAGGATTTGGCGTAGCGTGAAAATCTGGTCAGTTGTCGATTTTCCAGGTCTAAAGCCCCACTGGTATGGTCCAATCAGGTCAGCGATAATTGATTTTATTTTTTCGTACATTATACTTGATAGAACTTTATGTGCTATATATAAAAGGCTTATTCCACGGTAGTTGGCACAGATACTCGGGTCACCTTTTTTAAATATGGAACATAGTACACTGAGACTCCAATCGCCTGGCATGCATTCATCTAACCAAATTTTTCTAATCAGCTGATGAACAGCTCCGCCGGTAATCCATCGGCTCCTGCGGTTTTGTTGTTCTTAAGCCGGGCAATAGCTGTTGTGACCTCGTCTTGGTTTGGAGGGGGGCAAACGTCGCCGTCGTCCAAATTTTGATCGATTGTCTCCTTATTGGCTATCTCAGGTACTAATAGCGCAGAGAATATTCCCAACATACTCTGTAAATCTGCGATGAGATTTCCGTCCTTGTCTTTATAGAAGGGGGCCCTAAACCATGTCCATAAGTTCCGTTTTTGACCTTTTGGTAGAATTTTCGGGCTTCGTTCTTCCTTCTGTATGACTCAATTTTCTCCACTGCCGTTTTATACGCCTAAAGAGACGGTTTACATCCTTTGTTTTCTCCCTATACCGCGCAGACGCAGCTCGGGTTGCAATTGACTGAAGCACTGGCATCCGTGCCATCATCGTACCTTGGTTTGCTGCGAAGCGGTTCCTTTTCTGCTTTGTACAACATTCGAACACCTTTTAGAAATTAGTAGCTGATATGCAAAATTTGTAGTATAATGGTACAACTGATTTCTGGTTTATTATTCCAATAATATCGAGAGGGGTTAATGCCGGTTAGTATTTATAATACAACCTAAATCTGTATGACTCAATTTTCTCCGCTGCCGTTTTATACACCTAAAGAGACGGTTTACATCCTTTGTTTTCTCCCTATACCGCGCAGACGCAGCTCGGGTTGCAATTGACTGAAGCACTGGCATGCGTGCCATCATTTGCAATGCGACACTCTTCATCGTACCTTGGTTTGCTGCGAAGCGGTTTCTTTTCTGCTTTGTACAACATTCGAACACCTTTTAGAAGTTAGTAGCTGATATGCAAAATTTGTAGTATAATGGTACAACTGATTTCTGGTCTATTATTCCAATAATATCGAGAGGGGTTAATGCCGGTTAGTATTTATAATACAACCTAACCTGTGCAATGATTATGTTTTGTATAACTCATCAATGCAATTCGGTACACTCACAGAACTATTTGCATAGACAAAGGCTGCCACAGACAAAAACTTTGTTGTTCCAAGCCAGTTATGTTCACTAGACCCAAACTGAGGTTTCCATAAGTAATTCAGTCGCTACAACGCAAATTAAGTAGGAAAGCCCTGATTTCATAACTGATACAGTTGTAACAACTGAAATTTTGTTGTTTTATTATTTTTTTTCTTTTTTGGTTATTTGGTTCAGTTACAACAGATTTTTTTATTACAACCGTCCCAACGCTGTTGACATATCTCATTAATAGTCACAACTTCACCCGAAAAAGGACTCTATTTCCACATAAGCTTTAGAATTATTTGAAACCCCCTGAGTAACAACAACATAAGTCCACATAAGTTGTTTTTTCTTGACAATAAAATCTTTTTTTAATAGCATACTACTTATGTAAGTAATCAAAAGAATTACATTTGCAAAAGGACTTGCGCGTTTATAAGAGGTATTTCATTATTGGAAAACAGCTCATCAGGGGATAAGGTATCCAAAATAATACCCTTTAGTTTGGGAATAAAAACCGTCATATTTCATTTTTCATCATACCGCCTAAACTACGAGAGCGGCATATTTAATAATAAATTAAACAATTAAACACACTAGTTTTTTTATGCAAAATGCACATGTGGACACAAAGGATTCTATGTAATCCACAATCTCATATTTTTTTTTTTTTTTAACGAACGATCCCATCGCCGCCACTCACACCCGCCCCAACCGACCGAGGGGGCCTCATCTCTATGACGTAGGGATAGCGTACACTCCACAGACCGATCCGTAGCGGGGAGTAACTGAGACGGCTACATAAAACTTCACAGCCGATTAAAGCAATACCAGTTAAAAAAGGAATAAAATCCGCAAATTACCACTATATACTTATTGAAAAATAATAAATCTTAAAACATAAAACCATAAATTATCAATGCAGCACTAATACTCGTACATAAAATACTACACACTAGCTATTTAGATGATTTATAATAAAAGACTTTATCGTGTCCGGTGATAAAGAAAAGTCAATAAACTGATAAACATCATTAAAATCTGTGCACATTCTCCGAACCGGTTCATTCAAAGCATAATTATAGCGTCGAAAACTAATATACAGAGGTTTATAGTTCCTAGACGTTCTCGAAGGAACATTTATCGAAATACGACCAAGAAGATACTCAGAGCGTATATCGCCCCTGAGAATCTTATATATTGTAATCGAATTAAGCATAGTCCGTCTACTAGCCAGAGTAGGTAATTTAATCAAAGCCATATGGAGGAAGATGGACGTTAGGATCGCATCTCAGGTTCCTAAGACATAAAATAAGGAATTGTTTCTGTACCGATTCTATCATATTCACATAAAAGTCATATTGTGGATCCCATACCACTGATCCATATTCAAAAATGGGCCTAATAAGCCTTATTAACAGTAGCAATAATGTGACTATTGAAAGACAATTTCCTATCAAGTAAAAAACCTAAAACCAAGAAAGAATTGACCAATTCTAATGTAGAACTACCTATAGAATACCGGGAGGTAATTATACGTGATCTGTAAAACGCCATATGCTTACATTTACCCAAGTTTAACTCCATAAGGTTATGATTGCACCAACTCCCAAACCGATCCAGATCATTTTGAAGTAGAATATAGTCTGAAGTATTTTTATATGACATAAATATTTTCACATCGTCCGCGTACATAAGCACGTACATAAGACTCAGCTATCGAATTAGGCAAATCGTTGATAAACAAGATAAATAAAATAGGGCCCAGGTGACTTCCCTGAGGAACGCCGGAAGACACTTGGATAGGTCTAGATAACGAATCCCCAAAAAATACCATCTGTTCGCGACCAGTAAGGTAATACGAAATCCATTCAATAATATTACTATTAAACCCGATAGCGCATAATTTACTCAGTAGGAGGCGATGGTTAACCTTATCGAAAGCTTTACTAAAATCCGTGTAAATAACATCGGTTTGCATTCCTGAAATAAAACCATCAATTACGCGAGAAGAAAATTGGAGTAGGTTTGTAACTGTAGACAGACTTTTGCGAAATCCATGTTGTCTACAGTCAATAAGAGGAAACTTTGTAAGACATAATGTCAGTGACCAGTTTCTCAAGAAGTTTTGGAATCGCACTCAGTTTCGCAATACCTCTATAATTTGACACATTTGTAATGCTACCCGACTTATGAAGAGGGACAATATACGAACTTTTCCAGACCGCTGGAAAGTAGCTAAATTTCAAAGATGCATTGAATAGTATAGTCAATGGTGTAGCTAATGTCGTTGAACAGTATTTTAGCACAGAATTAGGGATCCCGTCAGGTCCATAACTGTTCGTGGGCTTCAGTCATGAAAGGTTCTCCTGGACCCACGTATCACTCATAGAAGTGATCCCGAACGGATCTAATGACCGAATATCATAAGGATAGTCACAGGTAGTCGATACTGAATTAACAGAGTCTATGTATTCGACATCATTCATCACAATTCGAGAAGGTCTTGATACGGACTTACGCTTGGTGTTAACAAAGTTGAAAAAACTTTTAGGATTGTTCCTAAAATTCTTACCAACCTTAGACAAGTAAGATTGATAACACTTGCGAGATTCTGCCTCGTAACGACATCTGGCAATAGTGTACTTACTATAATCAAAAGATCTACCTGATACCCTAAACTTTTTATGTAATCTACTCCTGGCATTTTTTAACTGCTTTAAATATTTAGAAAACCACGGAGGTGAGCAATTCTCATCTTCTGCAGATACTCTCGGCACAGATTTACGTATACATCGCCACATTACATCATAAAAATTAATTAAGCTCCCATCAAAGCTCTGGCGATCCTCGCATTCTAATATTGATCTCCAATCGACAGATTCAAAAAGACTATTCAGTAAGACAAAATTAGCACGTGAGAAACAAAAAGTTCTCCTGGTAGATTTTGAATAGATTGAATTTTCAGTCTGGAGATAGAAACGAATACAAATTGTAGGATGGTATGAGTCCTCGGGCAAACTTAGAGGTTTAACGCGGGAAACTTCAATATTAGCAGAATTATTAACTATTACAAGAGCAAGTGTCCTATTCATAGCATTAACAATATCGTTAATCTGAACAAGATTCAGAGAAGAAATGAGTCTAACGAAATCAGAAGTCCAGTCGCAAGGAGTTAACGGAGTGAGATGTTTAGTATCAGGTAAGGGTAACCATGATACCAAAGGTAAATTGAAATCACCCAATATCAGTAAGCTGTCACTGTCACCAAGCTTCCCAAACACTTCAGAGATGGCATCCAAGTGCCTCTCATAAATTCCAAACTCTGACGAAGGTGGAATATACGAACAAGTTATATAAAGTTTGGCAGCGCCAAACTTCGTTATCACAACGTCATAAGACAATGACCTGAGCACAGTGATTAATACACCACCGCCAGATTTAACCGCGCGATCTCTTCGGACTATTGAAAATCTGTCACATAAAACTTCTGAATCGAGTACATTGGGGTATTACATGTGGGTATTGAAATATAGAAAAACAGGCATATCTCGACTCACAGGTATCGGATGTGAAAAGTATAGTGATAGTGATGTCGTAAGACGATTTCCTTTTATTTTAATACCAACACTTATCTGCAAGTTCAGTGGCCCGTTTGCTTGATTTTTTGAGCCTTAGGGGCAACTTCCCCCGTTTGGACCAACTGAACTGCATTATGTTAACGATTCCAAAGAGTATGCCATTTTCTGTTTTTTTTTTTCCAGCGCGTGTCCCCACGGTGGTACAATTTTGCCTTGCGACATTTCTTGTAATTTCATTAATAAGAAATGTTAATCCCGGTCCATATATTTTTCTTCGTTTTATGGAGTCTACACCATTTATTTATATCGGATATCTCAATAGTTACTTGACAAATTTGAATTTAATTTGTGAACGCACTATTTCACTGATCACCTAACTGTTACTTTCCTTTTTTTCAGTAAAGTCAACATTTTCCTCATGGTAAAGTACACGAACGAATAATTATAAATTTGATTATAAATTAAAATTATAATATGCAAAATATACACTTGCGTCTACATATTCATTGTGTGATGCTGCCATACCAGGTGAGACAACGAGTTGGTCGAAGTGACGAAAATATCGCTGCCGTTCAGGCGTCCGTAGGAAACGAGCAAACGAACTAGGCATCGCCAAGACTTTATGCAAATATTGCTTAAAGATCTTGGTTTACACCCATACAAGATCAACCTGACTTAAGAATTGAAGCCGACGTCATCTTCAGTGACGAAGCTCATTTTTGGCACAGCGGGTTCGTCAATAAGCCAAATATGGGTTATTGGTTTGGTGAAAATCCACATCTGCTTCATGAATCACCACTTCATCCACAAAAAATAGCTGTTTGGTGCGGTTTGCATGCCGGCGGCGTAATTTTTTCGCCGACAATAATGATGGTCACGTTACTGTGAATGGCGATTGTTATCGCGCCATGATTACCGATTATTTTTGGTCCGAATTGAAAAATATGGACTTGGACGACATGTGGTTTCAACAGCATGGTGCCACAAGCCACATAGCACACGTCACAATCGATATATCGAAGAGTAAGATTGGTGAGCGTGTTATCTCAAGAAATAGACCAGTCAATTGACCGTCTCGTTCGTGCGACTTTTTTCTTAGGGGCTACGTCAAACCATTGGTCTATGCCAACTAGCCGACGACGTTGGAAGAACTCAGACCCAACATTGAGCGCGATATAGCGGCCGTTATGGCCGAAATGTGTGAATTGGGTCTAACGAATCGACCGCTTCCGACGTGCCCGCGGTGGCCATGTGAACGAATTCGAGTTCCATTCATAAATATTTTGATTGTATTTCAAGTCGATGATAAAGTTTTGGAAATATCTCAAATGGTTTGCGTTTTATTTAAAAAACATAGTTGTCAAGACCTTGTTGAAAAACCCCATACAACTGAAAAGCTAAACATTTTTTTTTTTTCAATTTAAAATTTTGGTTTAATACGTTCTCACAATGTTTGGATTTGGGAGTAAATTTGACAGTTGAAAATATTTTTTTTTCGATCGAGTACTTTACAGACACAGGGAACAATTCAAGAGAAAAATTAACAGATGACAGAAAGTTCTCATAAAATAATGTTACACAATCAGTTCAACGTGAGAAAAGCGGGCTTGTGCTAATTCACCAAGTTTCCGTTTCATTTCAATTTCACATGTTCCATGCGAGAATTTTCTCGATGTACGAGTTACAGAACATGCTACAGATTTATTAAGTAGTAAAATACAACATAGTTTTACAAAATGTTGCTGGTACTCGTCTGATCTATTGAAGTTGTCGTTACGACAGAAATGTTGCTAAAATAACAAAATTCCAATGAGAGCAACCCTTTATCACTTTGAAGCCATCTACATAAGACAACCTCTGCGATCTGATAAAAATCGTGTACAATTAAATTTAAAATGTGCTGCAAAAGTATTAGATTTTTCTATATTTGTGGGTTATTGGAACGAAGTTCCTTATCGCACGCTGCAAGATGGGGGCTAAATAAAAAAATTTAAAAAAAAAAATTTTAACAACTTTATTAAAACCCATTATTATCAACTATATTTACTTTTGGTTTGGTTTGGTTTAACGTGAAGTTTTCTAGGTGGAGCTTGTTTAGTACATATATAGTAGTTTTCAACCCAATAAAAAGTAAATTTAGAAAAGCCAAAGTGCAAGACTGGCAACTCCAGGAAATACACCCCGGAGCATGGAATTATATTTGGCAGCACACTTACTCTCACGCTCTTACTTTTGGTTTGGTTTGTGTCTAGACATCTAGAAATTTGCTGTTTAATGGAAATTTGCTGTTTAATATTGTAGTTTTCAACCGAATAAAAAGAAAATTTAGTATAATTAGAAAGTGAAATTGTAATTGAATTGAATTGAATTGAATTAAATTGAGTTGAATTGAATTGAATTGAATTGAATTGAATTGAATTGAATTGAATTGAATTGAATTGAATTGAATTGAATTGAATTGAATTGAATTGAATTGAATTGAATTGAATTGAATTGAATTGAATTGAATTGAAGTTTAAAAAAATAAAATTTTCTTAAATAAGCGCATTTTCTTAAAACAAAGTAAATTTTTTTAAAAAAAATACCTATTCATAATCTTAAACAGAGTACCTTTTCTTAAAAAAAACCTTATCTTAAAGAAGTACCTTTGCTTAAAAAAGAAATTTTTTTTACAAAAGTACCTTTTTTTACAAAAGTACCTTTTTTCTTAAAAAGTACATTATCTTACAACAAATTAGCTTTTCGTAAAAAACTAAATTTTCTTCAAAGAGTACATTTTATGTAAAACCAATTAACATTTCTTGAGATAAGTACCTACTCTTAAAATTGTACGTCTTCTTGAAAAAAAGAACAATTCAAAAAAAAATCCCCTTTCTTAAAAAAAGACCTTATCTTAAAAAAAAAAAGCTTCTCTTAAAAAAATACCTTTTCTTACAAACATTCCATTCCTTTAAAGTACTTTTTCTTAAAAATAAAATAATACCTTTTCTTTTCTTTTGTTGAGATATAAGTACATTTCCTTAAAAAAATAAAATGTTCTTAAAAAGAGTACCACTTCTTTAAAAAGTACCTGTTCTTAAAAAGAAGTACAACTTCACTAAGAAATTCATTCTGTTAGGGGTTTTCTTACAGAAAGTACTTCCTATTAAAAATGGTGCCTTTAATGGTGCCTAAACGAAGTACCTCTCATTAACCCTCGAAGGTATCACCAGGTCTGTGCAGACTTTTTGCATATAAAAGTGTGTATAACTTTTTTGTTTTTCATGTTAGAGACAAATCCTTCAATGTTATCCTGGGACAACAATCTCCGAACACAATGAGCAAATCAGAGCGATTGTGTATCCGGGTTCGGGTTAATCCGGGTTTACAAATATTTTGGTCCAAATGGTATTACCAGATCTGTGCAGACCTACTACATGTAATTTGTATGGAATGAATGTGGAGCAGGTGATAAAAACCGTTTTTGAGTGGGATATTGTGGAGAAAATGTACATAAAATGTACATATTGAATAGAACGCAAACAATATCAGCAAAATTTTGAGTCTAAACCATAAAATGTTTTTTTGATGTGATGACATCTATACGCGCGCCTCTAGGGCAGTAAACTATAAATTTAATACATACGCAAGTGTTAGGTTTGGAAGAGTAAATCATCGTTTGTTTGTTCGTTGCTTGGCAATCGGTATTGAAAGTGATTATTGGGCGATTTTCATATAATTTTCCCACGCGATTTTCTCCGGAAATTCATAGCCGATTTTATTAATTTTTGGATTAAAAAGCTAGTGCGGGTTTCGACGAAGAGTTTAGGCCAAAAATTAAGGCTATCCGATATCGGCGAGCCGAGATTGAAGTGTTTTAATTTGGAGTATTAATTTGAGTAATATTAAAAAAGTATTTTATGTTGATCTTCGGTTATATCGTACGAATAGAACAATGTACGTATGTATGTACAAGTGTCTGTTGCTTTGCATTCTTTGACTTTTGTGGGAATAAAACAAAAAGTATTGAGGAAGAAAATAATGACACATGTGCTTGCACTGGGTCTTTAAATAATTTAAATATTAATATTATTTAACTGTAACATCATCATATGATTGAACGCTGTTTTTTATTTTCCAATGTAACATTTACGAATGTGTTCATAGAAATCGAACAGGTACCGTGTAGCAAAAAGGTGTTAACACATCGCCCGTGAGTTCGAACACTCATTGGATTTTTTTCCATAGTAATAATAAAATAGCGTAAAGAGCTACCTAAGATGTATTAAAATGCGATTTTATTGTTCATTTCGTGGTTTTCCGAGCATAAAATGCATTTATTCACACTTTTAGCACGCCTGACTATGCATTTCCGCACAAATCCCATATAGGTCTGCACAGAGCTGGTTATACCATTTAGCGACAAAAAACCCTTATACCTCCGAGGGTTAAAGAAACGACGTTTTTGGGAAAATATAATACATATTCTTACAAAAAGGGACCTAAAATTATATACTTTTTTTAAATACATTCAATAAAAAAATTGTTAAAAAGGCTTATCAGTTTAAAAAAAGTATATTTTCTTAAAGATCCATTTAAATTAGAGTATTTTTCAACAGGCGCCTTGGTCGTGTTGGAACTAACTAGTAGATAATATATAGCGAAGGAAACTTTGTTTTTCAAACGGGTGTCCCCTCACACCTCATGTAATTTTTTTTACTGACATTAGCAATCGTCGTAATTTTAGAAACTTCCCACGGTAATTCTGCTTCATTATTTTTTGTATCACAGTGATATTCCCAAGTGTCTTAAAACCATCATAGCTTTCCACAGCAATCGCTACTCGTCTTTCTCTTTTGAAACTGATTATTCTTGTCATCTTAATTAAATTTAAACTAATTCAATTATTTTCATCTGGTTCAATTTCGCACGAATACCAATAAAATTAATTAGTTTATGATGTGCAATACGGACAAGCGCTGTAAAACTTTATTAAATTACTAAAAGTGTAAACAATACAAACCATCTACTTATCGTCAACATAGTCTGAAGATAGATTGAAAGTGAGGGAAGTGGAGAAGAGTTGGTTGCTGAATATGAGTAAATGCAAAAGATTTAACCGTGGGCGATAAATATTTAAATTTCCTCATAGTGGCCACAAGAAATAAGTGACTACAAGGAGTCTAAGCAGTCGGTTAATGCGTCGAAATCAGGGAGATGTAAACGTTATATTATTATTATCACAAATCGGGAGGTAGTATATTTGAACATCGTTGCTTAAAATGAAATTTATATGGGAACAGTTTAAAATAATATTTATGTCGATGTTAAAGTTCGTTTAAGAAAGCTCAGCTGTCAAGAAATATGCATTTAAAAGTAGAACATTTTTAAAACATCCTCAAGATTATGATGCGTACAGTTTTAATTTTGGTTATGCAAGCATTTCATTTACATTAAATAATAAAAGGGGATGCAGAGAGCCATGCAATTGCTTGCAATCGTAATTCAGAAACTATGAGTTTCCATTTAATATGACAGTGAAATCAAATTTTTTAGTCGTTTTGTGAATGTTTCAACAAACTTTAAAGCATTCCCTTTTTTTGTTTTAGTTGTGTCGAACAACAATTTTCTTGTCCTATATCAACTCTTATGTCAAGTCGTCAGGTAATTCCACGTATAGTTACGAATAATTCGACAGCATACCATATCTTCCCTACAATGCGTCACCTGTTGTGCTGAACGGCGCTACGAAATAACCCCCAAATGAAATAACCCCCAAACAAGAAAATGAAATAACGCCCAATAAAATTACGAAAAATCTTTTGGGGATTATTTCATTTTTTTGGGTGTTATTTCATTCCCAATTTTGGGCATTATTTCATTATGAAATAATCCCCAAACGAAATAACCCCTAAAGCAATTTTGTTTGGGAAATATTTCCTTTTTTTGGCTTTTGGGGATTATTTCATTTTATTGGGCGTTATTTCATTTTGTAAAAAAATTAATTTTTTGTAAATTTGCTTCAACGAAACCGCAACGAACACAGTTAGGATTGAATGAAACTATTGAGTTAAGTAGCAGAAAAAGAAATTTGTATTGTCATTCTCGGTTCCCGTTGAAACTAATTTGTATAGCACCAGTTTTCTCGCATTGGTTCTCGCAATAAGCGTCAGTCGGCTCGGCTCGGCAACAAGCGGCCACTCTGAACGCACCCTAATACTTTTCATTTTATTCCCACAAAAAACAAAGAGAATGGGAAGCAATATACACATGTACGCACATACATTGTTATGTTCTTACATTCTCTACAGAAGTTTTCGTTGCTCTCTTGCTATCTCATTTTTATCATTATTCTCTTTGCTCTGAGAGTGCTCCGCACCCACATTTTATTTGACTTACCTTTCACAATAATAAAGAACCAACCCGCAAAAAACCGTTTTTGACTATAAATTCTTTATATATGACCACGCCCCTTCGTCCCATCCCGCCCAAATTTGTAGCACATCTTAGAACATGTACACCTATGTTGGTTAGGTCTCAGAATCGGCCAACGTCTATGTTTCATACCCCTAAATGATAAGGGTGACGCACCCGTATATAGAACAGAGATTTGTCCGATTGCGAAACATAGATTGTCAGCCTACGAAAAAAAACACACAGCGTGGGAGCGGAGCACTCTCAGAGCAAAGAGAATAACGACGTGGTTATACATATATAAAAATGAGATAGCAAGAGAGCAACGAAAATTGTGTGAACTTGTGTAGCGTATGTACGAAAGTGTGTGTGTTCGTGTGGCTGTTGCTTTGCATTCTTTTGTTTTTTGTGGGAATAAAACAAAAGGTATTAAGCAAGAAAATAATGACACATGTGCTTGCACTGGTCTTTATATAATTTAAGTATTAATATTATTTAAATGTAACGTCATCATATGACTGAACGCTTTGTTTTATTTTCCAGTGTAACACTTACTAATTTGTTCACAGAAATCGAACAGATACCATCTCACAAAAACGTGTTAAAACATCGACCGTCAGTTCGAATACTCACTGGATTTTTTTTACCGAAATTACACAATATATTTTCAATGTATAAGTTTACTGCCGCTCGAATGTTGTATTTTCTTCAACTAACCACATTTGTAGTGTCTTCAAGTTCAATTGTAATAAATCGAACTCGAATCAGGAGGTTTTCCATTTGCCATTCAAATTTCGAAAATATGACCTGGTATGCAAACAAGGGCTCCTAATTTTCGATGAAAAAGCTGTTAAAGATAAACAACTTGTTTCGTCAGTTTCCAGTTAGTTGCTATCTTTTCTCTATATAACCCGGTATTTCAGTATGTTGAAGGACGTTAACTGTTGTCTCTGCGATGATAATGAACTACAACTCTCTCAAGCAGAAAATGATGTGGAAAAAGGTTTCATTACGATGTACTTGTCGATGAAGAGGAAAAACAGAAAACTTGTTGTTATAATAATTGTTGTAATAATACCACGAAAAGTGACGGAGAATACGAGAAGCTATTTCTTAGACTTATATAGAATAAGCAAAAAAACCAACCCGTAAAAACATTGTTTTTAACTATAAATTCTTCATATATGACCACGCCCTTTGTCTAATCCCGCCCATATTTGGAGCAGATCTTAGAATATATATACCTAACCAACATTCCCAATTTTGTTCAAATACCGTTAACAGGAGCAGAAATAGTGGATTTTTAATTTGTGATTTGTATGGGAGGTATCACGCGGCTTTATCCAATCCCGCCCATATTTTGATAGCTTAGTTTTGTCGTCGCCATCAGTTTGCCTGCGAAGTTTCAGCTCGATTGGATCACGGAAAAAGGGTTAAAAATCAATCAAAGTTTTTTCGGCGTACATATGTATATACATGCATACAGACAGGTGGAGTTAATATAAAGAATTTAGAAAAGCTGTCAAATACATCGATATATTGGCTCTTCTCTTGCCATGATGACTGCCAAAATTGAGATTCTATCGCGCCGATACATATGGGCTAAGCACATACCCTATAGCATGTAATAAAGCGAGCTGATGATATCTATTTGAATTAAGTCTTATTTTTATTAGTAGGAAACAAAAATGTACCTGACATTTAACGAGAACATAAGCTGAATCAATTTCTCGATCATCCCTAAAAAACCCGAAGTCAACGAGCATACGTCAAAGTTGGTGTGGAAATACTTATGATACGGCAAAGTTTCTGTCGTTCGATTTCACTCAAACAGTGGATTATTATCTCATCAGTCCACAGTAACCCAGTACGGCTTACTTCACACCAACGAAAAAGTGGTTAGTGGAGATGTTCTCGAACCAGACCCGAATCGAGGTCGATCTGCCTCACAACCTTCACATAAACACTTTTCAAGAAACACGCGACGAAGAAGAATACAAAATCAAATTATTATTGTGAAAAGTATGTATGTAGAATACGTTTTTCTAACGGACAATATTGTTTTTTTATTTCATAATTTAATGCATTTTCCTTATTTCAGATTTGAAAAAACTTCTTTCCCTTCATTTTGTATCGAACTTAACTGTTATAACTGTTTGGTTCTCACCATGTGAAAGACCATTTCAAACTCAGTCGGAATCGGTAATAAAGGCGAAAATTATTTTCTGAAACCTAAGCCTTCTTTTCGTAGACCAGGCCAGCATGTATAGACATTAGACTGGTCGCAGGTTGTATGGGTTTTTTTTTTTTTTAAATCTTAAAATATTTGCAGTTTTAAATATGAGGTTTGATGTCATAAATGCGGCCTGAAATTTTTAGCTCGATCCGACGGTGCCTTCTGGTGCCTTTTTACCCAAAGTACCCGATTTACGAAAAATCACAAATTTACTCCCAATTTTAATGCTTTTTATAACTGTTTGTTAGAAAAAGATAATGCATTGGATAAAACACTATTTAATTTGTGTTATAGCTGTCATAAATGCGGCCTGAAATTTTTAGCTCGATCCGACGGTGCCTTCTGGTGCCTTTTTGGGCCCAAAGTACCCGATTTTATGAAAAAACACATTTCGTCCTTATTTTATGGTTTTTTATAATTATTCCCTTGAAAAATATATAGTAATAATTCAATGCATTACTATATTACATAATTTGTATTTCACTTAAGGATAAGAACTGTAATATTAATTCATAGTGTGTGTTTTTTTTTGTTATTAACTCATCAGAGTGAATTTGTTATGAGATGGATATAATTTGCGGTAGTGCTCAACAACTTGAAGTAGGAACTGCTTATCCTCCTCATCGTAGGTCAAAGAGCGATTGAAGTCTGTTATAAGTTTGATTGCTCTCTCTGCTGCATCATTCACGACGTTCAAATGTTGACAGACTCGTTTGCCACCACAGTAATCGTCTCGTTGGCTTCATTCAGAGGGGTCAACTTGTAAAAAGGAGACATCTATTGACAACCGAGTAAAAAATATCTTTGTCCGTGAAGAAACGAAATGCGAAATATCTCTTTCACTGTAAGAAAGCATTTCTTCCAATGTTACAACATTTCTTTTCGAGACTTCTCCATCATATTCGTCTTCGTCTTCATTGTCGATGCGAAGTTTTTGGACCATTTTCTTTTTATTTCCAACGGGACAATTTCATCAAAAAATGAAAGGCCAACAGTTTCTTCTGCTAAATACCACAAATGTTTCCTAAATTTTTGCAACAATGTTGTGGAAATTGCTTTGTCGAAATATTGAATAATTTTTTGTATCACATCAAGGTCTAGCTGCGGCGCTTCAATGGCATTTATACTTCGAAACCAATAAGGAACATAAATAATTATGAGTAATAAACAAATGCTGCGAAGATTTTTCAGTTCCGCTGCTGTCATTTTGAATTGGTTACGGAATAAAAACATTTTTAGGCAATAAATACACTTTGACATAAATCGTGCATGTGATGTTGCACCTGGTAAACGAAATTGAGTAAAATGTGGTACATGCTCTCCAATAAACTGAAGTGTTAACTGAAGCAACTCCTTATAGTCGGCACGCACATAATGACATTTTAACGCATTTAGGCAAAAATTCTTCAGGTATTCCAACTGCGATGACGGTAAATTGCGTAGAACTTCTTCATCCAAAGTCCCTTTTGTAAAGTTGCTAGATTCAATGTTTTTCCAATACTTAGCAAATCGGTTGAAGAGTAGAACTTCTGGTCCGGATGTTTTTCCATAATTCAGTTCAAACACCGACCTTACTAACAATTCGCTAATATGGTGGCGACATGGAAGAAAAAGTAGTTTTCGTCAAAACTTCTTTTCGAGTAAATATGCAGCGCCGTTATTAACCCCAGTATTAGTGGCTTTGGTGTCAAAAGATATAATTTCTACCAATCCATCAAGCGCCCAGTGTCGCAAAAACTTTACGGTTGCCTCAGCTATGTTTTCCCCGGAAGAATTTTCTATTTTTGGTATACCTAGCAATTTTTTCATGTTTTCACTGGTCACCACGAGAGACAGTCGTTCTTGTTTTTCTATCCCCTTCATGTCTGGAAGGAGTTTGCCGTCCCAATGCAGAACAAATACTTGAGGAATCTGTATAGTAATAAACAAAAATCATTAAACTTTTTTTAAAAAATCTACTACGTACATTGAATTCATCGACAATCCGCTTAGCTTGTCTCCTTCGGTAGTCTTTCCTCATTGAATTAATCGTGGTTCGATTTAATACCAGATCTTTCAAATTTATTGCTGTAGAAGCAGTAGAACCTTCTTTTACTGTATTAAGAATGGCGGCAGTAGTTACAGTAACAATATGCATAGCCTGTCTTGTAGAAAGCTTGCATTTGTCCATGCTTGCTAGCATTCTGTCATCAATAAAGTGAATGGTACCTCGAGATTGAATTTGTGGTATATTTTCGTTATCCGATACGTTGCGAAAGTCCATTGTATGACATAGTTCACCATCTTCTGCTTCTGTTTCATTTGCAACCATAGGGCCTAGTTCAGCTAAAATTATTTGACAACGAATTTTGTTTATAAAGAAACAGTATAAATATAGTAAATAGTAAAATAAATACCTTCAGCTATAAACTTAGCAGCACGGTTAGTCTCTTCTTCCAATCGCTTATTTTTACGCTTATCTCTTTCCAAGAGATTTTTATCCACACCATGCATCACTCCTGGGCGACCTCTCTTTCTTTGGAGCACTAGGAAATCTTTATCTTACTTAATTTTAATTTTTTTTAACGCATCTGGAGCTGCGATATCAAAAATAAAATTTTCTATTTTATCACGAAAATCTTGGTCTTCTATTCGATGTTTTTCGTTTGGTAATGTAGAAGTCCTTTGTAATTGTCTCCATTCTGCATATAATTTTTTCAACTTCAGCGCGCAGTTTGTCTCCTGCATTGTTGGAATGTGTGCCCTCTTCCAAAACTCCAGTGTAACACCAACAGTATATTTCACACTACTTATCAAAGTCTTATTATCAGCCCGCATTTTGTAAAACAATAATTTGAGCACTTGCTGACTAGATGGTAGTTTACCTCCCAAAATATTATTTTCACATTTGCCCACCAAAAAAAGGTTTTCTTTTTCATCACTGTACTCTTAGAAGTCATAATTCTAACACGAAGATTTCACTTTATATTAATTAGTATATATTTGTGATTAAATATGAATTTGCACTACTTATCACGTCAACGGATGGAACATAAATGTCACTTTCTGTCAAGTCGGACATTCAATTGCAAGTTCTTTGGTTTGTGAGCGGCGTATTTCGCGAAAAATTTTCTCTGGAGAATGCTAAGTACCGTTACATGCGTCATACTTGTACTAGTTTGTCTGTGTTGCTTACCAAGCACAGCTGCAGTTGTCAAGCGTCATGGTTTCTACTTTAGTCTACGTCCAACCAACGAAATACGAAAATGTGGGATTAAATTTGTGATTTTTCGTAAATCGGGTAATTTGGGCCCAAAAAGGCACCAGAAGGCGCCGTCGGATCGAGCTAAAAATTTCAGGCCGCATTTATGACAGCTATAACACAAATTAAATAGTGTTTTATCCAATGCATTATTTTTTTCTAACGAACAGTTACAAAAAGCATTAAAATTGGGAGTAAATTTGTGAATTTTCGTAAATCGGGTACTTTGGGCCCAAAAAGGCACCAGAAGGCACCGTCGGATCGAGCTAAAAATTTCAGGCCGCATTTATGACATCAAACCTCATATTTAAAACTGCAAATATATACAAATTTACGAAAAAAAATTTTAACGACCAGTCTAATAGACATGCTACTTATTGTACGAATATTGTTGTTGTTGTATATGCCATGCTACTTATTCATAACAAATCAGCCTAGAACAGAAGAATATATTATGTTATTATATGTTTTGGTCAAAAATTCCCAAAAATGGCCTGTCAAAAAAGTAGTAGAGTGGTAATATTCCTCTCCAAAATCTATGAGTAAATGTTTTGAATTAATTAATCCTCAAAATACATATTTTCTACTGTTTAAGATTCGGGTGCATGGAATTTCTCTACATATGTGAAACTGAATTGGTGTAGAACGGGTCACGTGCATGGTTCCGTGGTGGGCATTAACCGATCCTACTTCAATCACTAATCTATGTGAGTACCGGTTCCCCAGTTGTTTTGTATGGCGTTGACGTCTGAGCCGTGAATAACATTCTATCAGATATTTTATGTCATACCTTGAACGACACCTTAAAGGCACTGTTAGTTTCCGCCTCAGTATTTGTAGTTCTTACTCCGGTTGCATAAAGACCAGAATCAAATGGATGCCATGTGACTCGGTTTTAAACGAAAATTGACCCAAATCAGACTTTACAAAATAAGAATATAGTCTTTATCCAGCGGGCCCATAGGTCGGGCCTCCAAGGTAAACGGAATTATTTGGTCATTCGCCCATTTGTTTTTAGTCTGGACATAATATTTGCCTTTTATTTGGAACTCTTTTAGACAACTAACGAACAAGTGTTGCCAATTACAGTGGCGCATGGAGGTTCAAGATCGATTTCAATGAGCCAAAATTTAGAAACTTTTAATATAGTTATATCGGTTATACATTTGCCGTCACTAGGGCCAACTCCACCGCAGTCATAGGGCTTTTATTGGATTTTGCCGCCCTCACCTCCACCTTTGACCCCGATGCGGAGCCATTTGCTCTCAACCCACCTCCCCATTTTTTAACTGGTGAATTTTTTTCGAACCTACCAAAAGTGGGGGTTATAGCGTATCGAAATCATAGATCGTGCACTATCCCACGCCTAGTATGTGGTTTATATTTATTCGCATATACTATATTGTAAGTGACTTGTGTTGTATGTGTAATACAATGTGGAGACATTGACTGTTATATTTAAGGCATTAAATTTGAGAAAAACTGTTGTTTTTGCTCCGCCCATTCGGGAAACCGACAGTTGGTTGGCAGCAAAAAAGTTAGATAAAAAATATATTTTTGTCTCTCAAATTCACGCGATTCACCCACCTCAAAATTTCTAAATAAAAAACTATATTTTTTTTAGCAATTTGTTTGAGTTAAGTTCCAAGTTGGGATTTACTTCACATCGGTTGTGAGTGATTTTATTTTTTAACTTAAGATGGTATTTGTTTAAATTTCCTTTGGAGGTTTCTTCACGGAATTGGGCTACAATCGCCACAATCAAATCATTACATATTCTTAGGAATTGGACTTTATTCAGTAAAAAACTTGATTGGTTAATCTCAAATGGTGTATACACTAGATCCACTTTTGAATCTGGAAACAGTAAAACTAGTTCCGGTAAATTTTATTTCATCTGATTGGCAGAGTTTCTTTAAAGATCAAAAAAGGATGCACTTAAAAGAACCATCAAAGCATTGCGAAATAAGAACCTCTATGTTCTGATTTATCGACATTCTATGAAATAATTTAAAAACACATCAAATCATAAATATAAAGATTTGTTTTAATAGTAATATTAGAGGCAATTTCTTGTTGTTCGAAGATCGCGATTTGGCGCCATGTCTGGTTAAGTTAACCATTTAGAAACTAGTATTATGCAGCCCAATACTGTTTGTTAGACATGTTGACCTTCGTGTACCATTCCTTTTCTCGATTTTAATTATTTTTATTTATGCGGTCTGTGACACAATAACAATTGTGTTAAAAATGGTTCAGTAGATCCCCTTCATATCCTTCAATTCGCTCAGCAAGTATTGCTGCCTGTGGATTGGAACAGAATTCATTATCGAATACATTGCACTGAATGCATAGTACATTTGTGAGTCTATTGTTGCCCTTGGCTGTAGAATGAATGCGTCTAGTTTTTTCTTCCGATTTGCCATGTTGGGGAGAATTGAGTTCCAGTAAAAGTAACTTTGGTGAATGTACGTTAATACCCACCCATTTTAAAGAAAATTGGCTAAAGCAATAACTTGACCAAAAATTGCTTGAAACAAATTATGTCACACGCACAATTATAAAAACAATAGCATATGTGACTTGCTCCACGAAAAGGGACCTCTGCGCCGAAAAGAAGTTATTGAGAAAAACGCGTTTAAAAACGCGCTTCGTTTTTCCGCTACAGAAGAACCACCAAAAAAGCGTGTTAGGAGTAAAAAAGAGTAAAATTTTGATATTTTTGTAATTTTCTACCTTTGTACCATTTTTCAATTTTTTCATTAATTATGTTCATCTTTACAGGTTATTTGCGGCATTTGAAAGAGGGTTTTTTTCCTATAAGAATCACTCAAAAAGTAAAATAAAATTTTTTCGGCGCAGAGGTCCCTTTTCGTGAGCAGGTCACATATTTAGATTTTTATGTTGCGTGTTATTCCGACTCAACACACAGCCAAACTTACGTTGGGCTCCTGTGGGCAGGTTGAAATTCATAAACAAAATCAACCTTTTATTTTTTGATAGGTATGAGATAAAAACAAAACTATTATTTGATTTCATTCAGGCGAGAGGATTTTTGTTGGATTGCATCTCCTTGTATTGATACCAGTTTTGGACCCATTATAATTGCCCTTAGGGAGAAAGTCGAGTCAGACGGGGAGTTACCGCCTTCTATAAAATTGTTGCCCAAATATTCGTCTATAAAATACCTCTGAAAATATTTCATCTATCTCCAGTATGTATAATTAAAGTTGCGTGAAGCGTATGTATAAAGCAACTGAGGCCTGAGACTCATCTAACTCCGCTGCCACCAAATAAATAAATTTTGTTCAGTTATTTTGCAGTTGTTATTAATATGAATGCAATCTTATCATAGACTTACCGTCATGAGAACAAAAGAAATGTAACAATGTCTGATTTTCATTCTAACACATTTTATAAGTAATGAGATTCCAATATTTCGTAAAATTCTTTGAAAATTTTGAATAATATTGTGAATTAAAGAAAGCATAAGCCCAGTTCGTCATGAAGCGTGAAACAAATTTATTTTAATTGACACAACATCAGAACATTCACAGCTGTTCGACAGCTTCGTTTCGATAAACTCGCCGAGATGAACGCTCGGATAATGCAAAGAAGATGTTAAGTAAACGAATTAGTTTTAGCCTGTAGTAAACAACCACTTAGCATTTATTCCAATAGCTTACGAAGGTCCGGAAAAAATGGAGAGAAACGTCCGGAAAAGCCGAAAAAAATTTATGTTTCAGTCTCTCTTTATTATTTTTGTGTATACTTGATTTCATAATCTCTAATTTTTCGGTTTAGTAGAAAAATTATTCCTGTGATGCATACGCGTGTGTAGAAGTAGAAATTGAAAAAACAGCAGACGTAATGTGAATAAAATGGGAAAAAGAAAACAAGACACTATTTATAAATTAGTATTATTTATTTTTATCACTATTTATAAATTATAATTCTTGTGTGAGAATTATAGACCTTTCAGTGTGTCTTGATACTTAGGGATCTTCGACCGATACTAATTCGCATATGTAAATTGCATAACAGAGTATATATGTATACTAGACCTGTCTAAAATTTTCAAAACGATTTTTTTAACTTAGTTTATCCAATTAATATATCCTTGGGTCAAAAAAATAAGAACTGCGTCACAAAAATAAAAAAAAGTTTTACCAAAACTCAGCGCAACGCGCCTGAAATCAGGACTTGAGTGTTCCGCGATATGACGAAAAGTATGGTTACAAAATTACAAATTATTTTTGAACGTAAGTTTTTTTTTAAGTTTAAAAGTAAATATCTTTTATTTTAATTAGTTAATCTATTTGGGAAAAAGAATCGGAAAATATAAACACGGATATTTTTTTACAGCATCCGGAACATGGAATTTGACAATTTTCATTATGAAGTTCAGTTTTTGTCGCCTCCTATTTTCGAAATATTACTCCATCTGGTGTTTGCGATTTTTTTTGTATTTTTCTGTGGACTTAAAAAAAATGGGGTTGAAAATTTTTTTAAAGTAATTATGGTGGGGTAAAAAAAAAATTCAAGAAACTCGATAAATGTATAAATTTTTAATTTTTTATTAATGACATAATTTTAACTTAACCTAGGAAGATTTGATTTTTAGAAATTACATGCATATTTTTTCGGAGTTCGGCTACGACTTGTAGGAGATACTGCTTCTGCTCTCCTGGAATTCAACACCTCGTTCTGTGATGTAGTTGACAATTTGAAAGTTTATTTTATAACTGAAATAATAATAAAACATAGTCAGGCAAAACATTTTTTTAAAATTTGTTTCTTAATTTATAGTAAAGTACATACCTTTCAAGAACCTTGAGCGGTAATAGGTAATTTTTTGGTGCTGATGATGGCAGACGCGCTAACAACGAGAATCTTGCATAAACGACAACAACGAACAAACGTGTTTCACGAATTAGTTTTTCTTCCTCTGGTGTTAACTGAAACTGACATCCATCTGACTCGATGCATATCACCAGGACATTTAAAAGTACATTCCCTACACTCATCACCGCCAAAGAAGATCACCACAAGTTCAAGAAACTCTTTATAGTCTTCTCTTGCGTGTGATTCCTGAAATGATAGAATAAAGATAGAAATTAGTAAGCTACATAACAGAAAATTAAATATTTAAATTAACTTACCGGAAGTTGATTTTTGGTGAAAACAAGTGTTTCATGCATCTGTCCCTGCACCTCATTCAAAATAAGCTCATCTGCTATTCCAGTTTCGAAGATGTTCGTGTCGATGTTTTTCCATTGTCGTTGAAATCGTTTGAACACAGGAATATCCGGACTGCTGAAAATATATAATGCCTGCAAGGAAAATAGAACAGCTCTTGTCCAAGCTTCCTCTCAAGTAGAACGCATGTTCCATTGCATCTACCTGTACATATAAAAAAAATATATATTTTTAAAATGAGATCCTTATATTTGTGTCAGTTTTTCTCACCTGTGTTTGAAGCAGTTGTGTCGAAGAGATTAGATGACAAATTCCACTCGCAAATTAATTTATATATAGCTGAAACCTGGTTTTCCCCACTTCCCGAGTCTATGCAAGGAACTCCAATGAACTGCGATTTACCCCCCGCTGTGACTATTACTGGTAGCAGATCAACTCTTTCATGACCTGTAATATTTGGTAATAGCTTACCATCCCAATGAATTATGCCGGGAGAATTTAGACAAAATGTAGTTTTTATGTTCTCGGCAGTCTCCATCCTACACCGCATTCGAGTCCTCCTAATCGTTGACCGGCTCAGCACAATTTAATTTGCATTATATCCCAATTCTACGAGCATAGATCCCAGTATCAGCGTTGCTTTAGTATCTCAAATATTTGCTCGATCCAAAGCTGAAGCTGGTGTAGTTGATTCCATACTTTCTTTTTCTGTGATTTTGTTTCATAGCACTTCCATTTGTTTTCCTTTTGCCGGAACCTTCAGAAATTACCGAGCTTGCCGTTGATGAACTTCCTGTTTCAATGTTGTCATGAGCAGTAAGTTTTAAATTATTATTTAACTCATCTCCCGTTATATTAAAAACATCATCAAGACTCCGAATGAACTTCTTATTCTTTCCAATTTGGCACACAGTTCTACGGCTTTTGCTCTTTTTTATATTACACCAAACTTTAACGATCATCTTGGAGTTAATTGTTTGTGTAACATTTTCATGCATTTTTTAAAAACAGCTTCACACGCTGAAACAGGATCATCTAAACTCTGCTTTGCAAGCGTTTTCTTTTTCAAATGTAGGTATAAGCAGTACCATAAAACATTTCGCTTGCATGACAAGCAATTGCTCTCCACACGAACTACCTCATCACCTACTAAATAAATTTTTCTTGCCGATGCCCGTGTTTTGCTCATTTTTGTAGAGTACTGCACACTTCAAACTTTGCGATTGCAATAACAGATTCTGTTTGTAGCTTCGCTTATATTAAAAAAAACCAATAACTGGAGCGAAGTGTGAAAACATACATTTAACGTTTACTATCGTGGTTACTATATGAATTTAATTTCTAAAAATCAAATCTTTCTAGGTTAAGTTAAAATTATTTCATTATTAAAAAAATATAAATTTAACATATATCGAGTTTCTTGAAAATTTTTTTTTACCCCACCATAATTACTTAAAAAAATTGTCCACCCCAATTTTTTTCAATCCAATAGTCCATATTTCGATAATAGGAGGCGACAAAAACTGAACTTCATAATGAAAATTGTGAAATTGCATGTTTCGGATGCTGAAAAAAAATGTCCGTCTTTATTTTTCGATTTTTTTTCACAAATAGATTAACTAATTAAAACAAAAGATATTGGTTTTTAAACTTACGTTCAAAAATAGTTTGTAATTTTGTAACCATACTTTGCGTCATATCGCTGAATACTCAAGTCCTCACGCAGTTCTTATTTTTTTTTTTGACACAAGGATATATAAAGTGGATAAACTAAGTTGAAAAAATCATTTTGAAAAATCTCATACATATTTTGAACAGGTCTAATGTATACGATTGATGATCTACCGATGGTATCAATTCAGGCACAGCAGTTAGGCATCTGATGATGATCTTGTCACGTAGTTCGAAACTAGTCATGCCAGTGAGTGTGCTTAACTGAATTGTCTATTATTTCCAACAAAGACCAACCGTTTTTCAATTTAAAAATTGTTCTCCTGACCTTGTAAGATTGTAGTATAAATTTCTCATACATGAACGAAAAATTAAAAATACAGCAGACAGTTGTCCGAGGTCTTCGGCCACGGACTGTCCCTGCAGGCTGTGTCAGAGACACGGCCATTAAGTTTAACGTAGAATACGCCATCCGATAAGACAGGAAACATATATAACAATAAATTCATTTGCTTATATTATTTATCATTTATTGTTATATATGTTTTCTGTCTTATCGGATGGCGTATTCTACGTTAAACTTAATGGCCGTGTCTCTGACACAGCCTGCAGGGACAGTCCGTGGCCGAAGGCCTCGGACAACTGTCTGCTGTAATTTTTATATTTACCAACGGCATTTGATTCAAGTCCGTTTACAAAAAAATATTATGTTAAATTTTTTTAAACTTAATTTAATTTATGTATTTTAATTAATAGTTTTATTGAAATAAGTTCTGCGAATGTTGAGAGGGCCGCCCTAATATTAAAAAAGGTTTACCTTATCGAGTCTTCGCATTAGCATTCGAGCGTTGTGTGAAAGCTTTACGCTTTACAATTCAAAATTAATGTTACAACAGCTTTATTGAAGCTTTCGCAAAAAAGCTTTATTACGTTAGCTTACTGTTTGTTTCACTTTTTACTAGATACATGTTGCCAAGCAACATTAGCTTGCTGTTCGTTTCACTTTTTACTAGATACATGTTCCTAAGCAATGTTGAGCAACCAAAAACACTCAACCAAACACCACACATATGTTTGAGTGTATGTTTTTAAACAATTTTCATTTGAGAAATTAAAATACTAGAAATATATCAACCAATATGAAATGTATATCAAACGAAAGATAACATCTTCATTTACCTACAAAAAAAATTGTAAAAAAATTCATCTAGCCGTTTCCTCAAATTCAATGAAATAAAGATTACAACAATAAAAACCTGACATGACTCCTCATACCGTAAGGTAAGACGTATTCTACGTCAAAATCGGTCATAAAATTTAAATGCAAATAAACGTAAATGACACTAGCTCGGTCATCAAAAAACTATACCACGGAAAAATAAAACCCTGTAATAATGACTAAAACTCATCTCTAAGCACTGTAACAGAGCGAATACGCCTGATGAAAATAAAAACGTGTGGAAAATATCTGTCTATTTTGTGTTAGAATTATAAACCTTTCAGTGTGTGTTGATACTTAGGGATCTTCGACCGATACTAATTCGCGTATGTAAATTGCATAACAGAGTCTGTATGTATACGAGTGTGATTAACTCAATTGTCTATCATTTCCAACAAAAACCAGCCATTTCTAAATTAGAATAATGTTCATTATCTTTCAAGTTTGTATTTAGTATGAATTTCTCATACATTAACAAACAAATTACAAATATAGCTGAAATAGAAATTGTAACAAAATCAAAGCTAAAAAATTGAAATGTAAATTTAATTTCTCATAGGAACATTTGAATTATGAATCACGTATAACCTCCGAAAAACATGCGAAGGTGGGTGGATCCGTGAATGAAAAGATTGGTGTACAACTGAAACGGACAATTTGCTGTTACAATTGGCTGTCGATGTTGCAGTGGTAGTGTGCGCGGCACTTTTACATGTAGGCGTGCATTTGATCCCTTCTCAACATGCCGTTCGGGAACCCCTGTAAAACTGTAGGTCGCAATCCGTTCGTGTAAAACTAAGAAACGCACAGCTCACTGGATTTGTAAAGCTCTCCCTAATCCCGTCATGGGATGTAAATGGGTAACCATTTTTTTATTTAGTTGAGATTACAGAGAAATGGATAACAGTCTTAGCTGTTACTCTCTGGGTGGATGCAGCCAACACAAGAGTATAGGGTATGCATGCCACAGCTGATCAACGTGGCAGGTCATAGCAAACAGAGTAGATAGGTGACAGAGCGATAAGCAGCCGGAACCATGCAGCAACCTAAGATTAATAGTGTTTGATTTTTACTAACAAGAAAATAAACTATTGAAAATAACAAAATGTGGGATAACAAACTAAACATTGTTTACATCGCAAACTCTTACAACACTTTCATGTCTCCCCAATAGAATTGCATATAATGTCATAATGGGAATTGCCTACCATTTTGGTAGAAATGAAAAAATTAATTCTGTTTTTACGAAGAGGTTATATGAAGATGTAAAATGTATTACATTAAGTTGAAAACATTATATCGTACCGGTTAAATGACCACCTCCCGAATTGATGCATATTTGTGTCCGCATTTTGCATTGTTGCTCGCAAAACATCTGGATCCAAATGGGCGATTTCTCCTTCAATCTTAGTTTTCAACTCTTGCAAGGTATCTTGGGTCGGAAATTGGTCTCTCAAAGCCTACATCGTTGCTCGAGTTATGTAGCAAAGACGTCGCAACTACTGGAACCAACAATTCTCGATAACCAATTCAACAGCTCAGTTACGGTTACGAAGGTGTCATCGGCGTCCTGGAAAAACAAGGGCCAATCACTTTTTCACTGCAAATGCCATACCAAATAGTCACTTTGAGGGAATGCAATAGGTCAATAGGTATTTTTGAATTTTATGTAGGTTAGCTGTACCCTAGAAGTGCATATTTTTTTGTTAACATAACCACTTATGTGAAATGGGCTTCGTCGTTCATTATGACTTTGGACGGAAAATCATTATCCTTTTGCACCAAGTATGTTAATCCCGTTTGATGATCAGTAGGCATTAACTCGTTAATATTTTGCACTTTGTAAGGGAACATCTTCAAGTCTTTGACTAAAGTTCGTTGCACCACCGTCTGCTGATGCCTTATTGGGTGTATCGTCGTCCCGTCGATATTTATCGATTGTCTCTGACGTCCTCGGCAACAGCAGCGATATTTTCGGTTCAACGTGCAATACGAGGTTTGTACGAGGCGCTCGCCCAAACACTTAACTAGTAGTCGTGCACATGGTACACAACGACGAGGAGATCGACGACGAAATTTACGCTGCGTTAAAACAACAGACAAAAATTGGTGAAATATGCAGTAACAATAATCCTACGTTCTTCAGGGGTGTATGTCTCAATGGCTTGTTGTTAAATAGTTCTCTATCTATCTACAGCATAGATGCCAATGCACAATGACATTTGACGCCATTTAACAAAAACCGTTGCCAATTACATTCCATGAAGGGATTTGGGAGAGGTTCTCACAACCAATGAACTGTGCGGTTGCTAATTTTGCACTCACTGATTGGGACCTACAGGTTTATAGCGGTTCGGAAAGGTATTTTTAGAAGCCTTAGTACTTGATAAGCGACACTAAGCGAGGTTGCCATTGTCGAAGGAAATTTAAGATGGTCAGAGCAGGGATTGAACCCACGTTTTCATGCACATGAGCCGCGCACATTCACATTATAACATTACTCATACGCCACCGTGTGTTTGATGTAATTAGAACGAAGTTTTGGAAAGCAGTTGCTAATTTCAAGGATGGGGGATAGGCCGAGACAAGTTTAACATCTGACACCGTCACGATACTTTTGAAATAGTACGGTAGCCCGCACTTACCTTTTCTCCACCGCTCGGAAAGGGATCGGCCGCGATAACGTATATGACTATACTGTGCCCCTGCCTTTCTCTTTCAGCGGGGAAAGACAGCTGCACTCCAGGTTTTATCTTTTAAAATGATGGCGTGTATAAACGCTACAGCCTCCAATGGAGGTAAACATCTTATTAATTTTGCTACCGGACGCGCCATTTCCGAGTTTCACCTATTTTTGGAACGAAGTTGCTTATCGAACGTAGCGGCTTGGGGGCTAAATGAAAAAAATAAAACTTTTTCTAACGCTATTATGCTACAACCCAGTATTATCAATTATATTGGGTACATTTGCTTTTGGTTTGTGTCTAGACTAACATATGTTGTTCAATGGGAAGTTTGTGAAGTTAAGGGGAGCCCGTAACCAATATTTAGTGTATACGTATATAAGTGTATTTTCTTAACAAAAGAGTAAAAATACCTATTCATATTCTTAAACAAAGTACATTTTCTTAAAAAAAACCTTATCGTAAATAAGTACCTTTGCTTCAAAACAGTACATTTTCTTACAAACAGTAGAATTTCTTAAAAAAAAGTAATTTTGTTTTAAAATAAATACTTTTTCTTAAAAAAGTACATGTTCTTCCAACAAATTTCCTTTTCTTAAAAAAGCAAATTTTCTTTAAAGAGTACGTTTTTTGTGAAACAAAATAACTTTTCTTGAGATAAGTACGTACTCTTAAAAATGTACCTATTCTTGAAAAAGGACCAATTCTAAAAAAAAATCCCATTCCTTAAAAAACGTTTTCTTAAAAAAATACTTTCTCTTCAAAAAATACCATTTCTTACAAAATACCTTTTCTTCTTTTTTGAAAAATAGAATAATACCTTTTCTTTTCTTGAGATAACTAGCATTCCTGAAAATAAGTAAATTTTCTTAAAAAACTAAGCTTTTCCAAAAAAGAGTACAACTTCTTTAAAAAGTACCTGTTCTTAAAAAAGTACTTCTTTGTAAAGAAAATCATACTCTTATGGCTTTTTCTTACAGAAAGTACTTCTTCTCTAAAATAGTACGTGTTCTTAAAAAAACATTAGCTATTAATAAAAGAAGTACCTCTCTTTAAAAAATTACCTTTTCGGGAAAATATAATACGTACTCTTACAAAAAGGACCTAAAAATATACTTTTTTTGTTTAAACCAATAAATTCTATAAAAAAAAATGTTTTCTTTATCTTTATGTGCTCGGGATTGTAAACTTACCTTGGCGGTCGGAAGTCTACATTTGTGGTAAATATGTATTTGTATGGAAAACTATGTCAACATATGAAAAACACTCTAGTACGCAGGGTGTTATACTTGAGTGCGTATTTATTAAGAAATATATGATTTTTTCATTCATGATACTGCATTTACCCAAAGTATATATGGTGGCATGTGTGTCACATACAGTTTTTACACCAACTGCAAATCTTGTGAGTAGTGTTACGCTTTCCAATTTCATGTATGTCGTTAGAAATATCAGACAAGTGGTTCGTACTAGTGCCAGAAACAGGAGAAGTATCGAATGCCATTTCAATAGCCAGGCGTGTTGGACCATGGCCTAATACCCTGGGATTTTCAGAGCACTGTTCAATTGCTCGCATGAATATCTATTTTGCAAGGCTTCCCTGGAACTTTCGGCTAGAGCGCTTAGATCTAGCAAAAAACATTACCAAAGGCCAGCGCAAAGTATTGCTTTTAGTTGAATATTCAGAAAGCATTGTGTTCATCGCATCGGCGACTCCTTTGGTGGCATTGTAGTCAAGGATACATTGTGGCTTGTTTTTCTTCTCTGGTACAATTGCATTTGTCAAAGGCGTACTGGAAAGTAGTACAACTTATTTTCCCTTTTTTGGCTCGTAGGACATCAACTCAAACTTTGATTCGAGAAAACCAAAAACTGTACACTCTTCTGCTCGTTTACGGCTGCTTTCTTTTAATAACAGCACCAAGAAGAGCGAAATTTTTGGACATTAAATGTCTACCCAGATTCAAAGATGTAACAAAATTGTCACCGATTAAGGAGATTATATAGATAATGGAGTTTTCCCAATTTTAGACCTGTCTTTGCATGACACTCTCTACTAAATTGTTCCCACGACTTGCATTTGAGCTCTTTCCTGTATAATTCTCGCTCGCGTGACTTTGCATCGCATGCGAATTAGAGTTTTATGTCATGCTTTGCAGGCTTGGATGGGATGTACTACGTAAATCTAGTTCTACCGCGTTATGCAAATAGTTGTTCGTCAACTGCTATTTACCGGGATGGTTGATAGTACCGGTGAAGATTGTTGATCATCAGAGCCCATAAGCTTATTGACTTGTCTTATCGTTAACCAGTCAAGCACCTCTTCATCTGTATATAATAATTGTCACCTTATTCCACACCCTTTCCTTTGCGATGGGTTGCAGAGTTTAAAAAAACATGTTGACATTCCGCATTCAAAAATATTTCAGTTTAATAAAAGAGTGAAGGGAATTTCCATACATTTTATATCGTGTCCACATTTGTAGACTACCGGCCAGGAGATGGTCACTTTGAAAAGTGTTACTAAGTGTTTGTTTTTCAACTTTTTCTGCAACAATGCAAAATATCATTTTACAAAATGTATATTTCTTAAAGACCCATTTAAGTTATGGTATTTTTCAACGGGCGCATTAGGCGTGTTGGAACTGACTAGTACATAATATATAGCGAAAGGAACTTCGTTCCTACCGAGTGCCCCTGACACCCCATGATATTTTTTTTTATTTTAACGATTTTCTCATTTTGGCCATTTTTTAAATCTTCCATGCGAATTGGACCACTTTATGAAATACCCTTAGAAACGTTGAATGCTATGTACGTTTCCGAGATATGTATATAATTTTATATCTAATGTTTGCATATTTGGTAACCTAGGTAACCCACTATCCATCGCCGTGGGTACTTACCCATTCCCTTAGCATGTAATGCGTGATTCCAAATCGCCGTGGATAGCTACCCACAATTTTCCTCATTACCCTGTGGGTAATGGGTAATCGTGATGGATAATACACCAAGCCCTGTGGGTAATATGTAACATTCTCTACTGCAATATAATAACCAATTTTAACTTGCCTCGGTTGCAATATTGCATCTGACTAGTTGTTTTAAATTTATTCATTCTAGGTCGGTGTTCATAGTATTACATTAATGTCAAGCTATGCGATTTTAATTTTGAGTATCGTTTAGAATTAAATTCTTTCTCCCAGTGTGCAATATAGTGTCAATCTAATAACAGATGTCCTTAAATTCTCAATACAGCAGAGTGACGAAAGAGTGTTCTTGTTGTTTGGTGAAAGTTTAATTTAATACATATATCGATTAATTTGTTGTTGACGTTGTTGTGATTGTACTCAAGCATATATTGAAGTTTAGCAGACTTGTCATGAACTGTAAACGTGAATATCAATGGATTTGTTTGCAAATACTTGACTTTCAATTAGCAAAAAAATATATATTTTATCGTGTTTGGCTTACACACAAACACATATACACACAGACAAACTTTGTGTTGTAGAAAATTTCAACAATATAACCTCAGCACACACACACACTAGTCCAATCTCATATGTAGATTAGATCATGCCTAAATGTATAACTAAGACATACTCACCAATATACATACATTACAATATACTCTGACATTTATACATACTGGTACAAGAGAAATATATTCAAATTCTCGTATCGTTAGCAAAATGGATTTTGATTTTGTATGTGTGTGTTTGTGTATGTGTGGGTACAGGAAATCAATAAAATAGAAAAGTTTATTGGTTCAGAGATATACAATTGTTTAATAAAATTTATTATACTGAAAAGGAAATACATCATGTTTTGCGACAACGAGTACTACTACAACGCTCTAAGGATCCATAGAATATCCTCAATGCTCAGTGACTTGGTTTTACATATTATAAACAAAGCCATATGTAGTGTGAATATTTAGGTTGTAATACACATACAATTCCGGCAGACACCATCACATATTTATTGGGACTTGTCTTTGTGATGAGTCATAATGGGCTTAAAAGTACTTTACAAGCGCAAGCTGTTATGTTGCCCGATTATGTACAAAACTTCAACAGGATATTTCTCCCTATTAGGTACGAAAAAGAGAAAAATTAATCGGGGAAAAATTGACATTTCGAATTTATAAAAAAACCATTTTATACGTGTGTTTTCCCCAGGAAATAAAGCGTGTATTTAAGTATGTCCACTGCAGTATTATAGATTTGTCTAAAATTTGTGGAGTCTGCTAAAAATGGGATGACTCCGACTCCAGCAATTTGAAAATCCATGACACCACTTCGACTCCAATATTGAATAAAACCATATTCCAGGTTTTATTTTCATAAAAAATTTAATAATTTGAACTTCGTTGCCATTGCTGACATCACAACAAACATAGATATATTTTGATTTAAGAGAAGTTATTTTTCTTTCAAGTTCAGTGTATTCAAAATAATATAAAACAATTCACTTTTCAAAAAAAAATGCGTATATTCTCAAATTGTAAATGTCTGGAATGTAGAACTAGATTGATCACTTGGTGATATATGGCAGGCACTCTTCTTGTGTAATGGATGTACGTGTGATTCGAGGTACGAATATTGACTCGGATCTTTGCCTGGTGGTTGCGAAAGTTCGCACTAGACTAGGCAGGGCGAGAAACCGAACCGAAGCCGAACACGGAAAAGCTAGGTATAGACAAGCTCCAAATACCGGAGATGTCAAAGGCCTATCAACAAAAGTTCACTCACCCGCTTGAGCAGAATACACCCTCTCCAGAAAACTCAGAAGCCCAGTCGAAGCACACCTCTCATTCTTTAGAAAGTGCTTCAAGAACTGAACTTGGCTCTAAAAAACCGCAGAAGGATAACCAATGGTACGACGAAGAATGTCGCACCGAAACTTTTTAAGGCCGGTGTCGATGGACTGCTAGCCCACATGCATCAACTAATAACGGGTTTTTCAATAAGAGCGCTACAAAAGTTTTTTTTAACTAAAACAAAACCGGTTTTAGATACCAATGAAATTCTTTATTTCTGTGAAAGTACGTTCGATGCCATTATGTATGGAACTCGATTTCTTCTGCATGGCCACCACGGGCACGCTTGTAGAAGTCCAGACGCTGAACCCAATTTTCGACGGTTTTCAAGCATAAATCGGCCGATACAGCTGCAATTTCACGTTCGATATTCGTACGAAGTTCATCAATCGTCGCTGGCTTATTGGCATAGACCATAGACTTGACGTAGCCCCACAGGAAATAATTTAACGGCGTCAAAACGCACGACCGAGGCACCCAATCGACTGGGCCATTTCGTGAGATAACACGTTCACCAAACTTGGTTTCCAATAAATTGATTGTGGCATTCGCTGTATGGCTTGTGTCGCCGTTCTGTTGGAACCACATGTCCTCCAAGTCCATATTATCCATTTGGGGCCAAAAATATTCGGTTATCATTGAACGGTAGCGATTCGCATTCACAGTAATGTGCCGGTCTTGACCATCACGGAAGAAGTACGGCCCAATGACGCCGCCGGCCCATTAACCGCACCAAACCGTAATTTTTTCGGGATGCAATGATGACTCATGGATTACGTGTAGATTGCTGTCTGACCAATACCGCATATTTTGCTTATTGACGAAGAGATTCAGCCAGTAATGAGCCTCATCGCTGAAGATGATTCTCCGATGAATTCCGCTCTTAAAGTTGAGGCCACTGACTCCAAATTTCGGTAGTAAATTTTAATAATTTCGACTCGTTGTTGGCTCATATATCTTTCCATGATGAAATGGCAAACCTTACTGAAGAAAAATGTCAAAAGAGCGGGGAAAAATATGGCGTCGTTTGCTGTCCCTATCGATTTACTTTTGTAGCGTCTCTGTTGAAAAACCCTTTATGTGGTATGTGGTTGGGGTAATCTATGGCTCATGAATTGAGTTTCAGTGTATTATGTCCAATATTCAAAATAGGCGATCGGTGTGTACGTTCCAACTATCTTGGTATCAGTCTTTTATCAATCGCGTATAAGGTCATGTCGGGCGTGTTATGTGTAATACTAAAGCAAATTGTTCAAAACCTGATTGGACCTTACCAGTGTAGTTTTAGGCGTGACCTACGCAAAATTCCTGGAATATCCCTACGAACATCAAATAGATAGAAACCATCTTTTTGTCTATTATAAAGCTTTCGATTATAAAGACTAAACTGATCCGACTCTGTAGAATGACACTGACATACACCAATCATCATTGAAGATGGGGAAAGACCTCACCGAACCACTCTGTACCAAGCGAGGACTGAGGCATGGTGACACACTTTCGTGCAGTCTCTTAAACATCTTAATGGAGATAATAATGAGAAATGCTGCAGTGAATATAAACATGACCACCAACATGAAAAGGCATATGTTGCTGGAGTATGCTGACGACATAGACACAATTGGGCATAACTTGCGAGAGGCTAATGAAGTATTTTCAAGAATCTAAAAAGAATGAGCGAAGGTGGGTCTTGCTGTCAATGGGGGCTAAACTAAATTGATAGTGTCAACGACTAGAGAAGCCTCTCGACTTGGGTAGAACTTGATGGTCGACAATTGATTTAATTTTGAAATGGAAGACGAATTTATCTACCTTGTATCCCCAATGAACAAATTCAACAACGTCAGTCTTAAGAAAAATAGGAAAATTGTGCTTGCAAATGTATGCTATTTTGGACAAGCTTTTGGCCAGCTGGTTAAAAACAACCCAGCAAAAAACACTGCTTACCCGGAAGCAGAATTGTAAGGCGAAAACATTGTGGCAATCGCTCACAAACCTGCTGAAATAAGGCATGATTTTTGTATGGGATGTCCCACTTGGCAGCACTACTTAAAGGCGAAAAAAGGCACTTCATTCATTGCAGTCTAGAAGATATGAAAGATATGAAGATTATTGCCTTACTTTATTGCAGTGCAGTAAGCGAGCGACAAGAAAAGAATGAGCATTGTCTTACAATATCGCTATCTGGGTAGCACGACTGTATGCTATATAATGATCTTTTCGTTTGTGATTCCATACTTCATTGCAGTTTGGTATGCCGGAGTTGTAATGACTTCTAAGTAAGCGCTTCAGTATGGGGAAAAAATTGCTAGTGCTTCGAAAACCCTACAAATTTTTTTCTGGGAAAGCCCTCTCCCGACATACAAAAGTCCAGCTACACCAAACTCTCATTTAACCTGTCCTGGCATTTGGCTCCTAAACTTGGGACGAAAAACACTTACGAGTATTTGAGAGAATATGTGGTCCTGTGATCGTAAACGACCACTACCAACGTCGTTGGAACCACGAGCTATATCATTTTTATTCTGACGTGGACATAGCTAGCCGATTCAAAATAGGCCATGTTATCAGAATGGTAGAAGATGAGCCAGCGCGAAAGGTTTTCGATAACGTGCCCGATAGAAGCAGGAAAAGAGTACGACCAAGAATCACTCCGTATCCTTGGTGTTACCAACTGACGAGAAAAGGCGAAGAACAGAACCCATGGGGAAATAAGTCAAACTTTATTTTATTTAGTTATTTGTCTGTTTAATTAATATGTGTAAGGCATCTGACCCCATGAGATTGTAAAATAGCCAATAAAAGTGAAGTAATGAAAAGTAAATATCTGTTATCAAGTATAATTTAGATGTTAGCAAGTATAATTTAGATGTCAGTTGCAACATTTTTAAATGTAGCAAGAATTTAGCGACACGAAAACGTCCTCCATGCGATACATAGCCACCATAAACATAGCATCCTTTTGCATGCGAAACCAGAAAACCCACGATAAATCGAATTAGACCTAAGACAAACTAATTTTATCCAACATGGTGTAAAAATTAATATTAACCGAAAAAAACGGTCAATAAATTATTCTTTTCCAAAATTTCGACGGAAATGCTAAACGTGGAGTCGAAGTCGTCCAGATTTTTACCATTCCAACACCGACTCCAGCAAATATCCCAGACTCAGATTCGAAGACTCCGACTCCAACTCTGCCTCCACAGCTCTGGCAAAAGTACGTTCCAAATAATCCCTTTGCAAAAAACCTAAATTCCCAATTTCTATTTAAAAAAAAAAAACAATACAAAATCTTTTTACATCAGGAACCATGAAAATCATGTGTCATTTAAAAGCTCAGTGAAATTATCATTTCCTCCCATGGTGTCAGCGGTACCATTTCAGTAGCAATTAAATGCGGGTTTGTGTATCCTGCAATGTTTTTGAACAATTTAACATGACATTATTACAGCACATTAACTACCAACAAATTTCGCATAGTGTTAGTCTTCGGTGGTTTAATCAGATATAGTCTGTTGAAGATGACTCTTCACCGACATCGAATAGACTGGTTCAGATTTTATTCCCTAGCTGAAAACTGATCTGTTAGTTATTGGCTAAATTTTTACTCGTTTTTTAACAGGAAGAAGACCCCACAAAAGTATATGGAAAATAAGTTTTTGTAAAATGTTTCAAAATTAAGACAATATTTATTTCATCAGTTTACTACTGCGCATATACAAAGGAAATATCTCCTCTTTCCCTCATTTAGTTTAGAATTGGAGGAATTGTGAATAAGATCGAATCGCGTTCATCGATTTTTATGATCCATGCCCCACTTCGTTCATAGATCATGTGACTTTAGGATAAACTAATAAAACTTTGCACTTTTTGTCGTTCCTTATGTTTCTTGGTTTTTTTACGAATAAAATTTTTTAATTTTTTAAGCAACAAAATATTTTTTTTCATAATTTTTTTTTGTATAATAGCGAAACGTTTGATTAGATTGTGAAATAGTATAGGAATAGATTAAAGGTATTCTTATTCAAATTGTTTTAATTCAATGGGAGATAATCGGACACCTTGTTCTCAAGTAAATCAATTATAATAATCGTTCAAATTACCATTTTTAATATACAAAGTAGTATTTATGTGCTATTTACGGTAACGATACACGCTCATTTCATTTAATTCATTAGTCAATGGAAATACAAATTCATTACAGACATCGATTTAGGAACAAATTGTATAATAAAGTATTTTATGTAAATTTAAAACCAATAATGCCAATATCTATATATGTATTCACGTTTTCCGAAACAATATTTGAATAGGCAGAACTTTATTTGGGGGCTGATTAACATTAATAGCATTAAGATAGATTAAAGCTGGTGTCAATGTACTACTGAGCCCATAATTAGTATGGTGGCACAGCACATTAAAAATTTCATTATATCTATGACTTCAAGAAGGAACAGTAAATGTAATTATAAAAACCAGATCTAGGCAGTTAATGCCGCCATCAATAATATCAAAAACAAGCATAACCGACTGGAGGTTCCTCGGAAATTCCAAAGAAGCCAACTCCAACCACGAACATTGTATTTCATAAATATGTAATGGATGTACCATCCGCAACTTTTCCACACGAGCAACATGAATGTCACTGTGTGGACACCAAATCATAGAAACATATTCTAACTTCGATCTGACGCAATGAGGTACAAATCAATTTGAGTGTGCTAGGATCGAAAAATTCAGAACAATTTCTTCTGACGAATCCAAGCAGTCTATATGTTGAATGAACGATAAGGATGAGTCAAAACCAACACCAAGCTCAAGGGTGGATTTTACCTAAAAAAGATATATTTACATATTTAGATAGATTTAAGGGAAGGCTATGCAAAAGGTACCGCTCATTTAAGTGCTCTAAGTCAATTTGCTGCTCAAGAGCAGTTGATCTTCTTTACCATGGCTACAATTTTGCCAAATATTGTGAGTGAAAAATTTAAAGTCCATTGAAGTTATGCTGAAAAAAGTGATAAATTTTTTTTCAAAAATTTGCATTGATTCTGACATTTCATGGGTACCGATTAACTCAGTAGAATTGCCTGAAACCGACACAATTTACCAAAAAGTTGATACAAACATTTCATGCCAAAAACTACAATGGTGGTATCGCTTGTTTTCTAAGATGCACTTACGGGAGACTTAGCGACCCACAGGTTTCTACTAAGGTTATGGGTTTTTTTGAGTGTTAACGTATTTTTTTATTAATATGATATCCAATAAGCAATACTCACTCCTTTGTAACAAAAAAATAACAAACATTCAATATCTGATTTAAAAATGTCCACTTCTATACAATCAGCTTATGAGTAGCATTTCTTGGAATTAATTTTACATTTATTTCTAATGACACAAAAAAAATCGCATGAGGTGTCATGGGACACCCGGTTGGAACGAAGTTTCTTTCGCCATATGTTATGTACTAGTTAGTCTCAGCACGTATAAAGCGTCCGTTGAAAAGTACGATAATTTAAAAAAAAATAACAGCAGACAGTTGTCCGAGGCCTTCGGCCACGGACTGTCCCTGCCGGCTGTGTCAGAGACACGGCCATTAAGTTTAACGTAGAATACGCCATCCGATAAGACAGAAAACATATATAACAATAAATTCATTTGCTTATATTATTTATCATTTATTGTTATATATGTTTTCTGTCTTATCGGATGGCGTATTCTACGTTAAATTTAATGGCCGTGTCTCTGACACAGCCTGCAGGGACAGTCCGTGGCCGAAGGCCTCGGACAACTGTCTGCTGTAATTTTTATATTTATCAACGGCATTTGATTCAAGTCCGTTTAAAAAAAAAATATTATGTTCAATTTTTTTAAACTTAATTTAATTTATGTATTTTAATTAATATTTTTATTGAAATAAGTTCTGCGAATGTTGAGAGGGCCGCCCTAATATTAAAAAAGGTTTACCTTATCGAGTCTTCGCAATAAGCATTCGAGCGTTGTGTGAAAGCTTTACGCTTTACAATTCAAAATTAATGTTACAACAGCTTTATTGAAGCTTCCGCAAAAAAGCTTTATTACGTTAGCTTACTGTTTGTTTCACTTTTTACTAGATACATGTTGCCAAGCAACATTAGCTTGCTGTTCGTTCACTTTTTACTAGATACATGTTCCAAACCAATGTTGAGCAACCAAAAATACTCAACCAAACACCACACATATGTTTGAGTGTATGAGTTTAAACAATTTTCATTTGAGAAATTAAAATACTAGAAATATATCAACCAATATGAGATGTATATCAAACGAAAGATAACATCTTCATTTACCTACAAAAAAATTTTAAAAAAATTCATCTAGCCGTTTCCTCAAATTCAATGAAATAAAGATTACAACAATAAAAACCTGACATGACTCCTCATACCGTAAGGTAAGACGTATTCTACGTCAAAAGAATTTTTTTTTTCTGCGATGTATTTTTTAAACAAAAATTTATATTTTTAGGTCCTTTTTTTAAAGAGATGATGTTTAAAAGATAATGATTTGTTTTTAAAGAAAAGGTACTATTTTTTAAGAAGAAGTACTTTCTGTAACAAAAAGCCATAAGAGTATAATTTTTTGATGTGTTAACATCTATAGCGGCGTATAGGGACTAAATCTATCAAAGTCAGATTTTATGCTGCTGCTAAAACCAGATTTTATGCTGCTGCTAAAACCAGATTTTATGCTCCTGCTAAAACCAGATCGAACACTCATTGATTTTTTTTTTACAAAGAAGTACTTCTGTACGAACAGGTACTTCTTAAAGAAGTTGTACTCTTTTTAGGAAAAGGTTATTTTTGAGCAAAATCTTTTTATTTTCAGAAAGTCTACTTATCTCGAGAAAAAATTTAATATTTTATTTATAAGAAAAGGAAATTTTGTAAGAAAATTTATTTTTTATAAGAGGTTTTTTTGTAAGAAATGGTAATTTTTTTAGAATTTCTACTTTTTTCCAGAATATATAAATTTTTAAGAGTAGGTAGATAGTAGATATTATCATATTAAATGAAACGAAATTAAACCATAGACACAATCTAATATATAAAAATTATAAAACAATAAGCAAATATCCAATTGATGCAACAAATGGAGGCAGTCACGATATCAAAAGTAGATATTCGCTAGATGCTTTAGTGACATACGCTATCAAGACACACGTTGACTGCGACAACTTTTTAGTCTAGCTGCGACAACAACTTCAGGCCGGCAATATAAATTCAATACGAGCAGACTTGCAAAAACTATTAGATTTTATCAATCTTCATATTCAAATATATGTACCAGCGAGAGACTTGGACTGCAAGCATACAGAATGGAGTAATACTGTTAATAACGCAAACGGTAATAACCTAAAAAAGTCAACATTGAATTCCTTAAACTTCCTTCCTTCAGCGAAGCCCGCTTTCCGTAATTATGTCATAATGCCTTCTATTGAAGACAGCACACTTCACAAAGGCATAACTTTCACAAAGCCAACATGAAAGAACACAACCCTCAGATATGTCCCTGACTGTACAAATCTAGTAATAATTACTAAATCCTAAAAGTATGCAGAATAATACTGGGTTGTATACTGGGTTATAGCAAAATACGGTTAAAAAAAGTTGTTTAAAATTTTTTCGTTTAGGCCCCATCCCGTAACGTGCGATTAGGAACTTCGTTCCAAAAATAAACGGACCCATTAACATATCGCAGGAATTATGTATATGTTTAGGAGCATTGATTTTATGAACTGAAGATATGCTGCTTATGTGTTTTTATTTTCAGCAGTTTTCCACAAACAAAGTAACAATTGGGTCACGAAACACATTTTATACCCTATAATCATTTTACCTACAACATCTAATGATGAATAGAAAACACATCTCCTTTGGTCAAAAGTATACTATATCTACGAGAAGCTACAAACTCTTCAGGTTTGCATCCAAACAAACAAGCATCAGCATCAAATTTCATATTCCTAATTTTAAATCTGTTAATATCACTAACGATTTTTGTTTACTTCTAAAACTCATTCAATTTAAGCTTAGAATTATTGTGTTCTTAATAACTTTTCGTATAGTTGATAAAGCATAGTATTGCCAACTGTAGGGATACATCTCCAAACTTCCTGTGATATCTAGCCATATACACATAACTTACGTATGCATATACTGATAAACATTAAGTTGAATGTTCAGCGGATGTTAAATCCATTCGTGCATTAAGGATACTCATACACACAAACTCACACCCACCCACACACTAATAGTTTACAATACTGGCAAAATACACATAGATTGGACCACATTTTAACTACTATATAATATATCTGTGTTGGGGACAGGAGACAGGCGGAAAGGCTTTCCAAAATTGTACGTTCATGTTAAGGCAAAATATAAATTAAATTGTCATTTGAATAACAACTGCGACAACATGGCCTGCTACCATATATGACATGGGTATTAACTGCAAATATTTGCAAATATTCTCTCCCTCTCTACTTCATATCGATTTCAATTTTCGAATTTATTGGGAATATTGGCATAATTACCATAAAGTTGGTGAGTAGTGTTGCATTCGAGGAAAAAGATATATGATACAAGGAATATCTGCTATTGAAACGTAAGTGTAATTATACATAAACAACTGCAGAACTAGAAAAAAGTTTTTTCAAAAACTTAAATTGCCAAAATACTGCATTATTATTTTTCAATTCATTTCGAACTTTTGTTGGCAAAAAAGAAACAGAATTTAGTATTTATAAATGGTCAAAGCTAAATTCTCAATGTCATTGCCATTATTTAAATGCTGTCCCCAATATCCTTGCCAAAAACAAAAAGTCATGACCATTATGTGGCTTTTCCAACATTAGAAATAAATATGCTCAATATACAATATTGTCGTATTTCTAGCCAATTCAAAATCACGCATACATAGAGATTTTGCTAGGGTGGCTAACAGCTTTATTTATAGTTTCATATGATAAAAGTGGATTAATTTTTTGAGTACATGATTTAAAAGTAAATTTTATAGAGAAATAGTAGGTCTTTTTTTGATACTTGGATGCAAATATAACGTGTCGCAAAATTGTCGCAAATATACTATACTTGTACCCAAACACATTGTGTTTGCTATGAAATATCACATGTTTGAGGCAAAATGATTAATAGGTTATAATGTATGTTTCTGAGACCCAAATGTGGCTTTTTTGGTCAAAACCGATAAAAACAAATACGAGACAGGCTACAAAGAAACAACAAAGCAGCTGATCTTCAATTCATGAAAACAGTGCTTGCAAACATGTACATGTTTCCTGCAATATGTTTGTGGGGCCGATATTTTACAGCGTGTATACAAGAGAGCACCAGATTATCATTTCATGAAAAAGAAAGCAAATAATGCACTCATAGGTAGGAAATGTGAAAAGGCGGGATTTAACAATTATTCATATCAAAAAATAATTTGCTTATAAATATTATCATGTTTGGGAGGAAACACGTGTCTGGTTCCACGTAAGCAACGGCTTGTTTTTTGAGGGACCACATGAATTTTCCACGAAAGTGTGTGGATAATTGGCATGAAACACGCATATCGTCCCACTTAAAAGCACGTTTGTTTGAACTTAAGCATTGCTAATGTTTTCATTTAAATTTAAGTGAGTTTGACAGTGGCAAACATATGCGTGTTCCAAATATATACATGGTTCCTGCAGAAAGTGTCTGCAACAATGTGTTACAGATGCCGAGTTTGTCAGCGTCTAGACTGTACTTATAGAGATATCTTTTCACTGTCACTACACAGCGGGTTATATTTTTTTCTCTGTGGACAATGTGATCGAAACTTCTAGTGTACAAGGGTTTTACAAATGATGCATTTAAAATGCTATTTAAACGATACTGTGGCTGCCACTAACCAACAACATATGTGATAAAATTTGATGAGCAGAATTAGCTATTGGTTTATTTAAAATGCATTACATTATTCAATGGTACGTCTAATACTATAGTTGGAGAACGTTATCATAGTATCATAGCAAACCATTTTTGAATCTCTGTGCAACTGTTACTGTCGATAAATGGAAACTAACTCTTATCGATCCCTTCTCTATAATTATATGCTGTTAGAAGTTGATCCCTTTTGGAACGAAGTTCTTTATCGCAAGGGGGCTAAGTGAAAAAAAAATTAAACAATTTTTGTTTTAACACTATTATGCTGCAACCCACTATTGGGTAATTCCAAAATTTTTCGACACAGACCTTGACCAGACACCCTTCGATTTCGATGAAATTTCAAGTATATATTCTACTCGTTTCTGTCGTTCCAATGACGTTTAGTTTAGGTCGAAACTCCACAGGGTTCATGTTTCATAGCTCCCTAAAGTTGGCTGTCGGCAGTGGTTTTGTGAAGAGATAGCTTTGTTCATGTTGGAATAACTTTCGAATGCGACATAAGATTGTAACGATCTTGGTATCAGCTGATAGATTTCGACCTCCTTTTTAGGAATAAAAAAATAGAAATGACAGGTGCTTGTGGGCCAAGGACATCAAAATTTAGAAAATGTCTTTTGCCCTTGAATATCCTGGAAACGTATTTTTTAATTTTCTTAATTTTAATTTTAAAAAATTGCGCATACTTTTTTCTTAAAGATGAACAAATTTCAGGGTGGGTTCATTTGGGGTTTAGAAAATATTTGCGTTTTTGTAATGCAATTATCACACTAGACTGACAAAAACGAATTTTTTTATGGGATTTTCATATATGGGCATTTCCACAGAAAGGTCAACCATTTGTCACATCACGTCACCCTCGATAATTACTTATATTTTAGGACCAGTTAGTTTGAGTGTCTTCTTTTCTTTTACTAAATATGCAGTTACTTACATTCTGTATTTAGGAAAAGAATAGAAAACAATCGAACCACATGGTCCTAAAATATGAGCAATTAACGAGGGTGACGTGATGTGACATGATGTGCACTTTCTCTGGAAGTGCCCATATTTGAAATGTATTTATATATTTTGTAAACAGCGTATGTAAATATTATATATATATTGTAGATTACAAATTATTTAATCATTTCATATATATTAAAAGAATCGGATTGTGAAAAATATCAGCTTTGGTATATTCTCCTAGAATAAAATTTTATTACTTTATAATTAGGATGTATCCAGATAAATAATCCAATTATTCCTTATACCTCATGGGCACTGTGGACTGTTTATTACCATAATATGTTTAAAAGTTAAGTAAATTATATAAATACAAGTTTTATTAATTATTGATTTAATGAATCAATTGTATAACACTTATTTCATTACTGAGTAAATATTGAACTCTGATGATAGTAAAGAAAACTTAGTTTTTACTTTTCAGTCACTTAATAGCTGCAAATGGTGGACGGACTTTGTTTTTGGAATCGGTTTCAATTTTGGACATAATTTAAAGAATAATTCTTCAGCTTCTGTATATTCTTCGTTTGTAGCGTACACAAAGTTCATATTTTTTAAATTTTCTACTGCCCAGTTATACATGGCATTTGGTGAATATATTACACTTCTATACTTTGGATACTAGCTCGTGAAACTAGTCGTTTGAGTGTACCACCAAGTCTATCGGAAACATTTTTCCCATGCGATGTACTACCAAAAAAATTCCATTCAGCGCTGATTCCATATTTCTGTTCATGCTTTGTGGTTTTCCAAATATTGGTTTTATTTTTATACTGGCTAGCAGCTCCATCCGAGAAGTAATATATTTTGGTGGGTGTCCCTGTATGCCCTTTTATAAATTTTATGATTTTATTTATGAACAGGTCAACTAATACCACATTATGTTTCATAATTTCACTAATTATTATACAGTTTGAAAACTGTATTTCGTTTTCAATATCATAGTAAAATCCTAATGGATGTTGAGTGGCTTGTTCGTTTGTCCAGTTTTAGAATTGTACCTCGTCTTGAATGAGAAAAGTGTAATTTGCCGAAAAATCGAGAACAACCAACATTTCTCCAGGTTTAAAGTTGTCTTTTATGTTATTGAAATACTATTTTGTTGCTTTGCAATGTAAGAGTGTGTAAGCAATTGAGGCAGGCGATCCTAAAAGTGTTCAATAAAGTCATTAACGTTTTCCATTTTTGTTACTAAATTTGATTTGTCAGTATGAGTCCACAAATTGTACTGGACAGTCTCTATTTTGTATATTACGTCCAAACTAAGCTTTGTGACGTGAAGCGCCTTGGTAGAATTTAAGATTTTAAGGTTCTAAACGAGAAATAGAAAATTTTGGCCAAAAATCTTTAGCCGTTTTTGTGCCATTTTAAATGAAAAAGTCGTAAATCTACCTTTACCACTTATTATTATAATAATTTTTTTTCTCTCAGTGTACGAATGAAATATTCATCTTAAATGAAAGGCGACTAACCCAGTTTATTGTAAAAAATTAAAAAATTCCAGTTTTTCGGATATTAATAAAATTACAGGAAAAAATTCGTAATCAGTTGAAAAATCATTGAAAAATCACAAGAACACCCTATAATTCACATATCATGTAATTGAGGGCCACCCTAATGAGCATTTCAGATAGCCGAATGTATCCCCAAATCAGGACATATAATTTGGTACATATATCTTTAAATTGGAAAAACCACATTTTTTTTGACATATTGCTAAATATAGCAAAGCTGAAACCTATACCATATTTTTCAAAATCCGATACTTTCACTACGTATGAAATGATTAAATAATTTGTAAACTATAATATATAATATAATACATTGACTTTATTTACAAAATACACAAATACATTTAAAATATATGAAAATCCCATAAAAATAATTTTCTTTTGTCAGTCTAGTATGATAATTGCATTACAAAAACGCAACTATTTTCTAAACCCAAATGAACCCATCCTGAAATTGTTAAATTTCTAAGAAAAAAGTATGTGCAATTTAATATAATTAAGAAAATTAAAAAATACGTTTCTAGGAAATTCAAGGGAAAAGGACATTTCCTAATTTTTGATGTTCTTGGCCCACAAGCCTATGCCATTTCAATTTTTTATTCCTAAAAAGGAGGTCGAAGTCTATCAGGTCATATAAAGACCGTTACAATCTGATGTTGCATTCGAAAGTTATTCCAACATGAACACAGCTATCTCTTCACAAAACCACTGCAGATAGCCAACTTTAGGCAGCTTTGAAGCATGAACCCTGTGGAGTTTCGACCTAAACCAAACGTCATTGTAACGACAGAAACGAGTAGAATATATGTTTGAAATTTCATCGAAATCGAAGGGGGTCAGGTTTCAAAAGCTTTATTTATGTGTCGATTTTTATTGGAATTACCCTATTACCAACTATATTGGATACTTTAGCTTTGGTTTGTGTCTAGACTAACGGCTTGGGAAAAATCAACTAGATCTCTCACATATGGTGGGAAATTTCTTGTTTAATAAGAAGCTTTCTAGGTGGAGCCTGTATGCAATATTTAGTATATATTGTCGTTTTGAACCCAATAAAAAGTAAATTTAGAAAAACGAAAGTGAAAGAAGTTTAAAAAAACACTTTCTTAAATCATTGCTTTCTCTTAAAAAAAGTAAATTTTCTCAAAAAAAATGCCTGGTCATATTCTGAAACAAAGTACCTATTCTTAAAAAAATACTTTATCTTAAAGAAGTAACTTTGCGTAAAAAACCAAATTTTCTTACAAAAAGTACCTTTTCTTAAAAAAAGGTAATTTTTTTTAAATAAGAACACTAATTTCTTACTAAAAATTTCCTTTTCTTAAAAAACTAACTTTTCACCTTTTTGTAAAAGAAAATAAGTTTTCTTGAGATAAGTACCTACTGTTAAAGATTTATTTATTCTTGAAAAAGAGACCAATTCACAAAAAAGTACCATTTCTTAAAAAAAATATTTTTTTCAAAAAAATACATTCTTTAAAAAAAAATACATTTTCTTACAAAAATTCCTTTTTTAAAAGTACCTATGCTTAAAACTATAATAGTACCTTTTCTTTCCTTTTGTTGAGATAAGTAGCCTTTCTGGGAATAAGTACATTTTCTTAAAACATAATCTTTTCTTAAAAAGCCTTTTGTTAAAGAAAGTGCTTCTACTTAAATATAGTACCTTTTCTTAAAAAAAACATTAGCTTTTAATAAAATAAGTAGCTCTCTTTAAAAAGGGGTCTCTTCGGGAAAATGTAATACATATTCTTACAAAAAGGACCTACAAATTTACTTTTCTTTTTAAATACTTAACTAATTTTTATTGACTATTTTACAACCACACGAGGTCAGACGTCTTCCACATATTAACTAAACAAACAGATTAAACAAATTTCAATATATTCTTCCTACTAGCTCTATCATTCACCTTTTCTCGCCAGTTGGTAACACCAAGGATACGGATTGATTCTTCAGCCTGATGTTTCCAGCGGAATCTTGGTCGTCCTCTTTTACTGCTACCATCGGGTACGTTATCAAAAACATTTCGCGCTGGCTCATCTTCATCCATTCTGATAACATTTGATTCGCTATGTCCACATCGGAATATATATTATATAGCCCTTAGTTCCAGCCACGTCGATATCCGCCGTTTTCCCTAACTGGCCCATATATTACGGAGAATTTTTCTCTCGTATACTCCCAGGTGTTTTTCATCCACTTGCGATATGGCCCAAGTTAAGGAGCCATATGTCAAGACAGGTAAAATAAGGTTCTGATATAGCTGGAATTTTGTCCGTCGAGAGAGGGCTTTGTTCCTAAACTGCTTGCTGAGCCCAAAATAGCATCTATTTGTAAGCACAATTTTCATATTTACGTCCAGGCTGACGGTGTTGTCCTTGTTCACGGCGGATCCAAGGTAGACAAAATACGCTCTATAAAAAATAATCTTACAAAAAGTTTATCATTTTAGAAAATGTATCCTTTCTTAAAGTTCCATTTAAATTATCGTATTTTTCAACGGGCGCCTTAGGCGTGTTGGAGCTAACTACTACATAATATATAGGGAAAAGAACTTCGGTCCAACTGGCTATCCCCTGACAGCCCTGTATTTTTTTAAACAATGTACTTTCTAGGTGGTCCCAGACATTCGCAATACAAAACGGTACACACGATGACATGAGGGGATAGTCCTATATTATAAATCCTGGGACACATTTAGGATGTAACGGAAAGTATTCGTCACCGAGTAGATTTGTTCACACGGATTATCTTGCAAACCATAACAGCTTTTGCATGCAGGCTTTCATTGAATTCCGTTGAACGGACATACAAACTCAAAGTTCGAATAATATAAACTTAAACGGATATTATACGCAGACGGTACACTGTAATGCCAATCTCATGATAATCGTTGTTTCTTTTTTTGAAACAACAACATCTATGCAACGGCACAAAAAAACTGACAACCCCAAAAAATTTAAAAATCAAAAATAATTTGATTTCCATACCAAAAATTCTAAAACTATAAGCAATTCAACGAACTCAAAGTAAATTACACTCAAAGTAAAATGTGCATACAGGAGTAAGAAAAGGTCCACGAATTTAGGTGAGTTACTATATTAGACATCAAACTAAGAATATACAGTACAGAAATTGAAACGACACCGAATATACAAAAAAAAATCCGTCGCTATCACAACCTAATTGCAATGTGGTATAAAAAGTTTGCTTTTACATTTATGCTAATAAAAAATGTGCCCAACTACATCAAAAAAGAACGCTGCACATATGTACAGTTATAAATTATTCAGAAATTTTGCACAAAAGAGCTCAACTGGGCTCAGGAAAAGTGTTCTTGTTCGCACGGGCTGAACCTGGTAGATATATGAAAAGATATATTGGCGTAGAAGAAGGTTTCGTCTACAGAATGGTGCAAGATTTCTTTGACGCGTTTTTACGGGAAGGAGTTATGCTCTATTAAGTAGCAGATATTCAGCCAATTTGGACCTCTTCAAAAAAAATTCATTTCTAAGAGTGACAAAACCTTTATTTTCGTAGCACTAATAGCTTATGAGTTACATAAATATTGGAAATATATCTTCCTTTAAATTCTCTTATAACAAAAAAGTTGTAGTCATTACTATAAAATCCTAAAGTTATGTAACCTATCTTTAAAATCGGTAACCTTAAAGAAAATGATTTTTGACCGCCTTCTCAAAATATTGTCCACAGTGCGAAGGAGCAGTACTTATTGCTGGCCTCACTACTCATATGAAGACTGACAGTGTCAGGTAAAAAATGTTCATAGTATCCCACAAAAGAAGTGTGTATCATAAGCCACCCTAATTCTTATATACCCTAATGATACAATTTTTCCGAGAAATTGATTTAGTGACCTTTAGTTTTAAAACGTCTATATATCCAAATATCACAGTGTCACTTTGCTATGATTATTGACAACAAACGGATATGGCTTCACCACTCACTCACGCGTTCATACAAACTAACTCACACACATGGCCACAGGCATAGACTCAAATTGCGATTTTATATGTCGAAGTTTTTGCCGGTATTGCGCTGATAACATTACTATCGAACGCTTAATGGTACCCAATCCACAATCCCTTCTCCACCCGACGCACATCAAAAAGCTTTAGAGTTTAATTAGTTACATGTTTAATTAGAGATAGATCTTGTTAATGATAATCACAAAAATGTTTGCGATGCTGTGACAGGTGATGTGGCATTGCCTTTAACTTCACAAAGTAAGTGTTTGGAAAATGTTGTGATAGAAATGCAACAAATTGTTTGTATACTGATCTACAGTATGGGATTATTTACGCACGATAATATTAACAGCGATAAAACTATTGTCTCCCAATATGCTATTTATGTACGTAGTTTATGTTTGTTATTAGGATATTAGGACAAAAAACTAACTAATTATGAAGGCAGATCCATTGAAACGAATGGCACAAACGTTCTGTTCAAGAATATTACATTTTAACATCTATAAACATTTTTGATCTCAATCTCATACTATAAGTATATGTCGCGTCGCGGCTCCATGAAATGTGGCCCCAGTGAAAAATTACCCCAAACCCAAAATGAAAAATGACCCCAATATTTTGTACTACCTACAACAACACGTAAGTAAAAGGCCCAAACTTGTGTTTTTGTAGGTAGTACAAAATATTGGGGTCATTTTTCATTTTGGGTTTTGGGGTAATTTTTCACTGGGGCCACATTACATGGAGCCATATGTCGCACCCTAACTACAAAAGCGTATTTGCTCAAAATTCATAGACATTAACTTTCTGCTTAAAAACAATAACCAAACGTCATTTCTATCGTCTCTAAATATCTGGAATCATTTTATTTTCCTGTTTAGTTGTCTTAGATCCGCGTTAAAGTTTCAATTTCCCTTAAGGCTCAGAGGTCATGTTTTCCCTGGTTAGTGAAAAAACGTAAATTCGTAAAATGGGGATGGTGATAAAAAATGGGATTCGAACTCACATTCACTGGAAGACCGTTTCGATGTTTGCGAAGCATCATCTTCAGTAGCGTCTAGCCCGTTAAGCTTCTGCAGTGTGTATTCACACTTGTCACTTACCGAAGTTTTTGATGTGTTAGCATCTATAGGCTCGTGTAGGGCAATCTATCAAAGTGAGCACATGCAAACAACCAAACAGCGTTAGCATCACATACGTGGTTGATGTACAAAGATAGCCTCTGCCTGAAAACAAGTATGATGGTATTGATGTAGCGGCAGCGAACACACAAGCAGGTCGTCGTCGCCAAAGAGTCTTGAATAGTATAGATATAATAGGAATTCATATTATTTTGCATATAAAAGAAATAAAACAACAGACATAAAGGAATAGCGGAAGAAGCAGACGAAGGAATTACTTTGAAAGTAAACCATCTGTGTGTTGCTATCAGATAAATATATTAAATTTGAATTTAAGTACATACTTAACTAATATATATACTGACAAATTGTAATAACTAACACTGACAAATTGTTACCTTTTATAACACTTTCTGAAATCTGAAACTTATTCAGAAAAACCAGATACATCAGCGTGTCATGAAGACACGCAGCAAACGTGAAACTTCATATGTGTAGTTGAAATTAATTTTGCATTTCGATTTTTTGTATTATTACTGTGAATATTCGTTCGAATGTATACTTAACTAGATGTATAACCACGCTCGATTTGAGATCTTCGTAGATGTCAATTTATTTTCCCGAATGTAGGTAGTGACTATGATGGACGGTTCGTGAGGCTGTGATTGATCAGTATATTTGTTAGGCTTAGTAGTTTTTTGTCCATTAATTACTTCTTCCCACTTTTTTACTTTTCGTTATACCTGTTGTTTTTTTGTGTATACATTTCGTACTTTTGTGTATACTTTCTATAATTTTCTGTACAATATTTATATTTTTGTTTATTGCTTTTGCATTTTTGTGTACACGTTTTGTACTTGTACATGTAGTTTTTGTGCTTTTGTACCCTATTTCCGCTAACGCGTCGAGTAACCTCACGATATTGTCATAATAGAAAAAGTTGCCAATCCAATGTCGTCCTATAAGAAGTTTCACTTAAGAAATTATGTTTTCCTTAAATCTTAAATCCATTATAAATACGTTCTTCCATAGTGAATGAGTTTAAAAACAAGTACAGAAATTTCAGTCGGGTGAACCGACTTAAACATAGCCTCACCCGAAGTCATCCATTCCGACCGAGTTCTATTGAATACTAGCAAATGGGCAGAATGGCATTGCGCTAAATATTATTCAAAACCCAACTTAATTGCCGTCATAAGTGATTTTGGGGAGTTATCGTGACTACCAGCCAATTGTCCGCCCAATATTTTTATGGGAGTTAGAAAAATTGGCATTTTGAAATTGTTCATCTGTTTTTACACAGTAGTACACAAAATATTTATCAGTTCCAAATTTTGTTAAGATTGGTTGTGGTATACGGGACATATCGAGTCCCCCAAACCCAAAGTCACCCAACTTTTGTATGGGAGGTACAAAACTGGGCTGGGACATCATTAATTTTTAGGAAAACATTGTCGAGTACCGCATTTCATTAAGATCGCTTGTAGTCGCATCAACCAACCAGTCATGCGCCCAACTTTTGTGTGCATTTGAATAAATGTTGTCTAGTACCAAACTTCATAAAGATTGGTTCGGTTTTGCGGGAGTTATCTTGCCGAACAACCAGCCAGCCGCACAACTTGTCTTGGTAAGGCATGGAAATATTGCCATTGTCTTAATCGGTGACTGGCGTTTGATGACCCGAAGCCTATAACCTAATTTGCTTAAGATCGGATGTGTTTCACGCGACTTTTTTCATTGACAACCCGGACGGCCACTAAGCTTTTGTATGGGTGATGCCAGAATTGGCGTGGCAAACAAAGTGATTTATTTTCCATAGAAGAGTAGCATTTGACTTAATTTTGATTAGTACCAAATTTCATAAAGATTGTTTCGGTTTTGCGTGAGTTATATTACCGAACAACCAGCCGGCCGAATAAATTATGAATGGGAGGAAGCAGCATGGACGTGGCAAAGTCACCCTTATCTTGGAGTTGCGCTTATACCGTCATGAAGTACAGACGTACCGAATTCGGCGGCAGCGATTTTGGAGTCTTTTCAATAGTCCAGACTTCCACCTTTATAAATAATTCTATAATCTGCTATATTTATTCAGTGAAATACAAAATAAATTAGTTGAATACAACGAAAGTACAATTTACTTTTTAATAAAATGAGTGTGAGCTCCGCTCTAAACTCAGATTTATTAAAACCAAAAACAAGTGAAACTATCAATGATAGAAAATGAAAAAATATTGACATAATGGAAAATGTAAATAAACATTTAAAGAGTAACTATTACTCAATTCTTAACCCTGAAGATGACTTTCAATGTGATGAAGCGGAATTACAAAAATTTAAAGATCATGTGCAAGTGTACAACAACAAAACAGGAGAAATAAGAAATCCTAATCTCGGAAGAGAAAATACGTCTTTAAATGATGCTCCCACTGCGCCATCAACAAGTATTAACCCAACTCAAAATACAACGAGTGAAAACACGTAGCCAAATAATCAAAACAAAAAACAAATGTTCCACCAATTCATATTTTTGATGTAAATTCACCAGAATTCAGAAGAAAAATTTTTTAAAGATCAATGACTTTAAAATAAAAGAGTTCAAAAATACGAAGAAAAACACTTTAATACTAAATACAATTGAAAATTATTTGCGTGTCAAAATACATTTAGAAAAAATACATACAAAATTCTTTACATATACACCGAAATGTGCAAAAATTAAAACCTTTCTTTTAAAAGGGTTACCAGCTGATACAGACACAGAAGAAATTATGAATGAACTTCTTGCTTTTGAATATGAAAATTTAAACTTTATCAAAGTGAACAATTTCGAAACATCCAAATCTAGAAAAGAAGGCTCTAAACTTCCGCTTTTTCTAGTTCAGATATCTTCTGAAAGCCATATAAAATCGCTAAAGGCTATTAATGTAATATTGTACCGATGTGTCCAATGGGAGGCACTGAAAAGAGAATAGATTCCTCAGTGTAGAAAATGCCTAGGGTTTTTCCACAGCGCCTCCAATTGCTTCATGGAGCCAAAATGTGTTAAATGTGGTAAACCACACGAAGTTGGTAAATGCGATATCCCGAATGTCGACAACAACAAACGAGAAAAGTTATTCTGTGTCATCTGCAATAAATACGGCCACCCAGCCTCCTATAAGGGATGCGAGAAATATAAGGAATTGCAGAGAAAAATTAAAACTAAAAGATTAGATAATTCCCAAAAACGACCCCAAAACTTTTTACACACAAATAGTAACTTAAGGTTTGCTGATGTTGTAAAAGCTAAAAATAATATAAATGTGCACAATACTAATAATTCTCTAAATAACAACTTTTTTGCCGATCTTCAAAACTCTCTCCATAGTTTATCCAATCAAATACTTAATTTTCAAAAACAATTATAAATTCAAGCATCAAGAATTGATGCCCTATATTCACATTTACAAGCGTAATGAACAGAAGTCCTAATAATGTTAAGATAACTTTAAGAAAATTAAATGTTATCCACATTAATGTAAATTCAATAATAAGACTGAATAGAAGATATGATTTACAGAACTTCATCCTGATTTAATTCTTTTAAATGAAGAAAAAAAAAAAAAAATGGTTTCCCATTAAATCCCATGAAGGGACTGGGGAGAACTTCTCGCAATCACTGAGCTGTGCGCTTTCCAGTTTTCACTCACTGATTGGGACCTACAGTTTTACACCGATTCCGAACGGTAATTTGAGAAGCTTTTTCATGGCTAGATACTCGATAGTGTCGCCGTCACTATGCGAGGTGACCGCCGCCGAAAGAAAATTTGATGGTGGTCAGAGCCGGGTTCGAACCCAGGATCTCATGTACAAGAGCCGCGCACACTAACCATTGCACCACCGACGGCCACCGAAATGAAACAAAATTGAATATTAAATTCGATAATTATAAGTTTATTAGAAAAGACAAGTGTGGTGCTTCGATAGGAGGTGGTACGGGTATTCTTATTTAGGAAGATTTAAAATTTAAAGTGTATAATAACGAAACAGTTAGTTCGTTTAAGTTCTTAGAGACATGCATTATTAAAATTCCTTTATCTATATATATAAAAATGTATGTATGTATGTATGTATGTAATGGGACTCGAAAACGGCTGGATCGATTTTGATGAAATTTTCAGACAATATTTAGAATAATCAAGTGGGTGACATAGGCTATATAGCTAGGGTGAAAGTGGGCGGTGCCACGTTCCCTTTTCAAAAACCGCACTGACTGCTTTTATAATAGACCAATAGACCGATTGTTATGAAAATTTCAAAATGTGGTACTGTCGACCTGCTGATACTCCTTGGCTATACCTGGTTGTGATTGAATAAAGGGGCGTGGCATCGCCCATATAACTTGAAATTTAAAATGGCTATATCTCATGAACTGTCAGAGATATCAAGATGAGATTTGGTATATAGTATGTTATTGTAACAGTATGAATTAAGGCCAGGGCGATAGTGGGGTGTGCCCCGCCCCCTTTTGAAAAATTATACTGACGGCTTTTCTAATAGACCGATTGTTATGAAAAACTGTCAGAGATATGAAGATAAGATTTGGTATATATGTTGTTGGAACAGTATGAATTACAGCCAGGGTGAAAGAGAGAAAGAAGCCGATATAACAGCCATAACTATAGTTTGAAACGTAATGGAACAACAAATTTTGCTCACGCTTTGGAATTACAAAAACTTGGAAGGCAAAACGTAGTTTGCGGGTCCAGCCAGTCATCTAATAAAAGTATATTTGTTATCTCTGCTTATTATCCGTCTGGCAATAACAATGAAAAGCACAAAATTGAACTTAAAACTCTCTTTGAGATAAAATTAGATAATGAGGACCATTTTTATCTATTGGCTGGGGATTTGAACAGTAAACACACTAATTGGGGGAATATAATAAACAATCCCAAAGGTGTGGCACTAAACAACTGGATGGCTGAGAAAGAACTACGATTTAGGTGCACTTTATATGCTACTGTGTTCATATTTAGATTTATATGCAAGTTCTTCATATTAAGATCTGTGTTTTGCGGATAGTAGGATTTTTGTCCTCAAGGAAAATGAAAACACAAACTGTTTAAAAACATTAGACCATGATAGTGACCATTGTGCGCTGCAAATCCGCATCTTTAAAAATTCAAAGCTGGAGCCCTTGGATTTTTTGATAGCTGACATTGAACGTATTTTTAACTATAGGAAAACTAATTGCAACAGATTTGCCAAAATTATTATAGACTCAATACAAAAAGATCCATTAATACCAAACGACAGAAATCTAACAAATATGATGATCAATTTTCATTTAGACAGAATCATTTAATAACAGATGCAATGAACAAACCTGCACCTAAACCTGACAACAAAGATAGTCTTCATTATATTGTTAACTCAGTTATTAAAAAATTACAGTCGGAGAAAAACAAAATTTTAACGGCAATTAAAAAACACAATAGGTTGGAGATATTACTTCCTCTAAATGAACTGTTTGCGGCAAAGAATTAGCCTATTAGCTAATTAGCTTATCAGAAAATTGCTACAGAATAACTTCATCAATTCAATCAATGATAATTATAGGCGAAAACTTTTGAAATTAAGTACTAACGACTCTTCACACATGTTCTCGTTGGTTTAAAAATCAATTCTGAAAACAGGCATCGTTAGAACTCCTAAAAATTTCACCCTGTGACGTAGACCTTCTGCAAAGTGCTAATATTGACCCCCTAATGTTGCAAACAGATCGGGATAATAAATTTTAAAATAAGAGATAACGTAAATATTCTTGATATTACAGAATCATATCTTGCATCAGTTAATGCATACAAGGATATCGACTTAAACAAGAATTCTCATGCACAAGGCAATGACTATTTCTTCTCGTTCTTAGAATCTAAGAACAGGTATGTAAATAACCAGTCAACCTTAATACAGTTCAATGAATGCACAAAGGCTAATGAGCCTTTCAATTGAAACGCCTATTTCGTCACCGGGGATGATCTTTTATACATCTTTGCTAAACTAAGGCCAAAATTATCATCTGGGATAGATAATATACCTAATAAAATGTTATAAAATATTCCAAGCATTTTGATTTACGAGTATTTGACATTGTTCAGTAATATGGTTAATAATGCATACTATCCGCAATCTTGGAAATTAGACAAAGTTGTAGTAATACCGAAACAGGGAAAAGATAACACCGGCCCGAAAAATTTCAGAGCCATTTGTTTGCTTACAAACATAAGCAAAGTGTTTGAAATATGCACTAATAACATGCTAATGAAAAATTGTCAAAAGCTGAAAATAGTATTTGAAAAGCAATTTAGGTTTAAGCTTAAACATTCTACTCTAAATGCAATACATTTACTGGTTTCAAATGTTAATTGGAACTTAAACAAAAAATACTGCACCGGTGCTTGCCTAATAGATTTTGAAAAGGCATTCGATAATATTTGGCTGCCTGCCTTAATATACAAGCTGTCAAATTCCAATTTCCCTTCCCAGTTTGTATATTTTCTGTATGAAATGTTGTTTGAGAAAAAATTTGTGGTATGTAATAAGACCAAAATGAGCTCGAAAATATTTAAAATGAACAATGCTCTTCAACAGGGAACCGTAAATGCGTCAATTTTGTTTACTCCATATATACACGATCTCCTAATTGAAATTGAAAATATAATTGGTTTTGCGGACGATATTATAATTTATTATTCCCACAACAAAATAGAGGAGATTAACACAAATTTACAAAACACTTACAATATAGTGGAAAAGTATGCTATTGACTGGAACATGAGAATTAATGTTGATAAATGTGAATCTATTCTTTTTCGCTCGCCAGACGACAAACGTAACTTTAAAGTAAGAACCAATTGGAGAAAATTTGTAATTAAGTCATCTCTTAATGACAAGAAAATTCCTACAAAAGACGTTGTCAAATACTTAGGTATTTATTTGGATAAATTTTTGTATTTTAACTTTCACGTCAATACACAAGTAGAAAAAGCAAGAAAAGCGTTTCTTATTTATAAATCATTATTCTATTCAAGATACATACAAAAGGATGTTAAAATCTTATTATATAAAGCATTGGTCCGTCCAATTATAACGTACGGATGTGCCATTTGGTTTAACATCTCGCCCTCATATATGGAGAAAATTAGAAGATGTGAAAGAAAATGTTTAAGAGCATATACTTCACTTACTAAGGCCTCCTAAAGCAACTACACTGAATTTATTTCTAATAAAAAACTATATAACTCTGCAAACATCAGCAGAATAGACAATTTTACTATTAAACTCATAAGAAACCAAATTTTAAAATGCATGGAATGTACCATTATCAATTTAATATCTGACCCTTATTATACTGACGATATATATAAAGGTTCCGCCAAATAACTTTTTTTTTTGAAAATGCTGTAAAAAAAAATCTGCTGAATATTTTCTCAAATTTCTTTTTTTGTTTGAAAGTACAATCCTTCCGGTTAATAATGGAAAATAATTTCATTCAAATGGCTGCCTCGCCTGGCCATGCCGTAGCCTACACGATCGGTCCAATTTTTAAGCACATTATCGATTCACGAATATTGTCCAATATTCACCAATGGCTTCACGAATACTGTCCTTTAAAGCGTCAACAAAAACAAGCAAAATTGTCGCATTTGGGGCACAGAAAACCCGCACGCATACATTGAAAAGCCGATGCACCCAAAACGAGTCACCGTTTGGTGCGGATTTTGGTCCAGAGGCATAATTGGGCCATTTTTCTTCGAAAATGAGCAAGGAGTGGCCGTTACAGTCAATGGCGATCGTTATCGGGCCATGTTGAACGAATTTTTGTTCACAAAAATTGAAGAGGAGGAAATTGGCAACATTTGGTTTCAACAGGACGGCGCTACGTGCCACACAGCCGAAGCTACACTCGATGTTTTGCGTCCTGTTTTTGAAGATCGCATTATCAGCCGCAGAGCTGATGTCGTTTGGCCACTTCGGAGCTGCGATTAGACAGCGTTGGACTATTATTTGTGGGGTTCCCTCAAAGATAAGTGTTACGCCGACCAGCCAGAGACAATTGATGCTTTAAAGGACAATATTCGTGAGGCCATTGGTGAAATACAGCTGCACACAATCGATAATGTGCTTAAAAATTGGACCGATTGTGTAGGCTACTGCATGGCCAGCCGAGGCAGCCATTTGAATGAAGTTGTTTTCCATTATTAACCGGAAGGATTGTACTTTCAAATAAAAAAAGAAATTTGAGAAAATATTCTGCAGTTTTTTTTTATAGCATTATCAAAAAAAAAGAAGTTATTTGGCGGACCCGTTATATCAAATACACTAATATCTGGATATGTACCTCCCGAAGCGTTTATTTATCTAGATAAATATGGTTACATACAAAATGAAGGCGGAATTCCAATATTCTATCACTTATTTAGAAGGGCAAGTAATAAATCATTTAATACAGACATTATGAATAACTATGAATTAAGATATGATGCTAGTATTGCTGAATTAGACAGAAACTAGCGGAACATGAGCACATATTGGTGGATTTCAACCTAAAATTTTCTTTTTATATTTTTTCTGACTATTGGTTTTTAATTTAATAATAAACACATAAGCAATGTTTTCTTTGCTTTTTCATTGCAACTGAAATATTAACTTGTATATTCTTTGTACATCATAGTATAATATGTTCATAAAAAAAAATTGTAAATGTATTATAAAATACACTAGAGAGTTCGAGTATGGGCCTGTGTGTAAAAAAACCTATGTATATTGATACTATTTCCTTATTTGTAGTTGAGTTAGTGATTAATTGATTTAATTAATAAACTTATACAAAAAAAAAAAGTCACCGTTTGATAACACGAAGCCTGTAACTTAATTTCATTAACATCGGAAGTATTTCACCCGAATTATCGCATTAGCAACCCGGACGACCACCAAGCTTTTGAGAGGGAGGTACCAGAATGAGCGTGGCAACTTAGCCAATTTTCTTCAGTTAAGTAGACATTCACAGATTAGTCATGTAGATAAATAGATTTTTCTATGAAGCTGACTGTATTAAATATTAATACATTCCGCAGTAAAAGTCATGAAAATACCAACACTAATTTCGTACAGTGCAAACACACAAATTCTTTCACATATATGTCATGTACTGCTTGTGTCCACCACTGATCTAAAGCCTACAGATTTAATACAGAGAGTGGATGTAAAATGTGGCGGAATACCGCTTGACAAATGCCTCGTTTGGAGAAATCTTATTCGGACAAAAAAACCCGTTGACCTACAACTGAAGAAATTCAGTTCTCTCATTAGCTACATATCTTCTCTCCAGCTCAAAATATGCTATTGACCTACAAACGTATTATCAATCCGATATGGACATAAGATATGGGGAACAGCATCCAAACCTTCTCTGAATCACACAGTTGCAATTCCCAGTCACCCAAGCATCTGATACCTAAATATAAAAGTAACGAGAATGGAAACCACTATTTAGGATTACATCATTCCGGGTAGTGATTGAAAATCTCCACAATTATGAATGGAAATGATTGCCTTTTACCAGAGTGAAACTATTCAGTGAAGGAAGTATTTAGAGTTTTTCGACAGACTGGTTACCGCAACCCGAATTATTGTAGAACAATTTTTGATATCGGTATTACGTATGTAAATATATAGGATACCTTGCCACTCATTTGTTATCGTTCTACTCTGCCTAAAGCGATCCACAGACTTCTCATTCATGAGCAAGAGCTTGGTCGATGATTTTTGGAACGAAGTTCCTTATCGCATGTTGCGGAATGAAAAATTTGTAAACAACTTTTTTTTAACTACTTTATTACAACCCATTATTATCAACTATATTGGGTACTTTTGCTTTGGTTTAAAGGGATGTTTTCTAGGTGGAGCCTGTGTATCACATATTGTAGTTTTGTACCTAATAAAAAGTAAACTTAGAAAAGCCAAAGTGCAAGACTGGCAAATCCATGAAACACAACCCTCAGCATGGAATTATATTTGGCAGCACTTTAACACTCGTACTTTTGGTTTGTGTCCAGACTAACATACTTCTTGTTTAATGGGAAATTTTCTAGGTATATTGTAGTTTGAACCGAACAAAAAGTATATCTAGAAAAGCCAAAGTGAAAGAAGTTAAAAAATAACATCTTAAAAAAGTACCTTTGCTTAAAAACGTAAATTTTCTTACAAAAGGACCGTTTCTTAAAAAAGTAATTTTTTAAATAAGTACCTTTTCTTAAAAAAGTATATTATCTTACAACAAATTGCCTTTTCTTAAAAAACTACCTTTTCTTTCTTTTTGCTATTGGCAACTCTACTCTCGTTTAGTTCGTTTTTTAGTTGTGCTCATATTTCCGAACTTGGGGTGATTCAATTGAACAACATTCCCAATTCTATGAATCGAGTCCTTGATCTAGTTTTAGTGGATGATTCTAACAACTTTGATATTTCTCGAATTGATCCGTTAATTTCTCCTGAGGATAGTTACCATCCAACGCTGGGAATTAATTATACATATGATACCATGCAGATTGGTTGCAATTGCTCTTCGTCCTATGTTGGCCTATGCTTTTCACGTGCGAACTTTATTCTTTTGAATAATCTTATATTTGATACCGACTGGCATAGTATTTATCAGTGTTATAATTCTTTTGAATTTGAAATCGCCCTGGATGATTTCTATAATATTATTAATGGCTATATTTCTAAGTCTGTACCCAAGAGGCCTATAATGGGTAGTACTAGTCCCCCATGGTCCTCAAGGGCTCTAAATAGTCGCAAGAAAGTAAGGAATAGATGTTCGAAAAAGTATAAAAAATCTGGACTGCTAGCAGACTATGCTAGGTATTTTTTTGCTAGGAGTAGATACATCTCTAAATCTTGTGAGAGTTACAGATTATATTTGGATAGGTTGAAGGCTAATTTTAAACGGAACCCCAAATCATTCTTTAGATTTGTTAACTTGAAGCGTAATTCGTCTCCCACACCTTGTAGGATCAAAATGAACGGTATTGAATATACAGATGAAGAGTCTATTGCAAATTGTTTCGCCGATTTTTTCGCATCTATTTATTCCACCCGAGCCTATGATGTTTCCAAATCATACCCATACACTGTCCGCTCTACCACTCCGTTTGATGCACCTGTCGTAAATTCTTCGTGGTTGCTAGATAACTTAATCAGCTTGAAAGCCTCGAATAAAGCTGGTCCTGATGGTATCCCGGACTCTATGTTGAAATACTGCTCGAATTCTCTCAGCTTACCGTTGACTCTCTTATTTAACGCTTCGTTGAAGTTCGGTCATTTTCCTGCACAGTGGAAGAGCTCTTATATAATCCCTCTCCACAAATCTGGTACTTTAGTAAATGTTGCAAATTAATTTCGAGTGTCAACTTTTGTGGAAGTTAGTCACAGAGGTAATTTCTGATCATATTTCCTCAATTTTAGATCCATGTCAACATGGCTTTCGGAAGGGTCGTTCCACCGTGACTAATTTGCTTCAGTTTTCCTCTTCTATTATTGACGGCTTTATTAATGGAGATCAAACTGATGTGATTTTTACCGATTTTAGTAAGGCTTTTGATAAAGTTAACCACAATTTGTTATTATATAAACTAAATGAACAGAAAACAGATGGTATCATTTGGTCGATCAGTCTCAAGATCTATTTTTGTGTCATCTGGGGTGCCTCAGGGCAGTCATCTTGACCCGGTTCTGTTCTTGTTATTCATTAACGATACACTCTAAATTGTTAATGTACGCTGATGACGTGAAGATCTATTTTTCTTACAAGGATCCTTGTCAATATACTTTACTTCAGAGGGATTAATTTTGCGAAATGTAAGCATATGCTGTTCTCTAGGTCATCATTCTTTTCGGCAAAATACATTTTAGGTGGCAATGTTCTTGAATCGCTGGATTCAGTTGTTGATCTTGGTGTTCTCTTGGACAGAAAATTGAATTTCAACTCCCACATAATTACAATGGTAAAGAAGGCTTATGGCGTTCTGAACTTTATTAAACGTTGGGCAAAGGGATTTTCAGATCCCTACGTTACGAAAAATCTTTTTAATTCACTAGTCCGCCCTATTCTCGAATACCACCCGGTACAATTGTATGTTAATATGATTGAATCGGTCCAGAAACAGTTTCTCATTTTTTGTCTGAGAAACCTTCAATGGAACCCGAACCATAATCTTCCTTCGTATAGCAGTTGACTAGCATTGATCAGATTGCCGACTCTTAGTAGTAGACGTACCATGATAAACTATATTACAGTTTTGAAGATAATTGATTGATGTATATGCTCTGAATTTCTGTTATCTAAGATTTTCATAAATGTCCCATTGAGACCCACGAGGTACTATAAACTCATTCACATCGAGTTTCAGCGTTCGAATTATGCGTCCTTTGATCCAGTTAGGAGAATGTGTCGTGACTTTATTGAGCTATATCAGTTTATTGATTTCGCTGGTAGTTCGGAAAGTACAAAGTCGAGGATAATTTGTCATTTGAACAGATTGCATTTACATATACATATGTAAATTTACTTTATCCTTACTATCTGGTCTGATTTATAATTTGGTTTTCATTTTGTTCGTAATTATTATATATTATTGAGTCTGTTATGTTAATATCTCGTGATGTGCTTTTATACTTATTTATGTTAGTGTAATACCAAGTGGTGAAGAATTTCTGTAGTTGGTTGCAACGTGTGAACTTATGATCCTTGCTCTCCCGTTATAGACCGGTCTATAATGTGGACGCTGTCCTCACGTTATGGGGACGTGGCCCTCTCGGTCGGTAGTGGGGGTAAGAGTGGCGGCGATGGGTTCGCTCGATAAAGAAAAAAAAAAGTACCTTTTTGTAAAATAAAATATCTTTTCTTTAGATAAGTACCTACTCCTAAAATTGTACACGTTCTTCCGTAAAAAAAAGCTTTTCTTCAAAACAAATTACCTTCTCTTACAAAAATACCTTGTCTTACAAAAATTCCGTTTCTTAAAATACCCTTTCTTAAAAATATAATAATGCCTGTTCTTTAATTTTCTTGAGATAAGTAGCCTTTCCGAAAATATGTAAATTTTCTTAAAAAAATAACCCTTTCGAAAAAAGAATACGACTTATTTAAAAAGTACCTGTTTCTGTAAAAAAAATTCATACTCTTAGGGCGAGTTTCACACTCGTCTTTTAAAAGCTCAATTTAAACGCTCACAGAAAATTTTCATAATAAATGACAAGCGTCGGGCATTTAAACTACATTTAAGTTGAGAGTTTTCAATTGTGAAATTGGCCATTAGGCTTTTCCTTACAGAAAGTACTTCTTGTTAAAAATGGTAGCTTTTCTTAAGAAAAACATTAGCTTTAATAAAAAAAAGTACCTCTCACTAAAGAAAGGACCTTTTCCGGAAAATATAATGTATATTCTTACAAAAGCGACCTAAAAGTATAAAAAAAAATGTTGTCCCATAACATCCCATGAAGGGATTGGGGAGAGCTTCTCACAATCAGTGAGATGTGCGCATTCTATTTTTACACTCACTGATTAGGACCTACAGTTTTGCACAGGTTCCGAACGGTTTTTGAGAAGCATTTTCATGGCTAAGTACTCGATAGTGTCGCCATCACTAAGTGAGGTGAGCGCCGTCGAAATAAATGTAAAGTGGTGAGGTAGTCAATTCAATTGCACTAATACATATCTTTTAACGTAGTTCCTCCGTTCGAATCTCTTTCTCTTTTCTAAGGCCGGCGTATCTTTCGAAAACCGTATAGATCTCTGTTTGATTACAACGGACACACTGAGCTTTTTACTATATCCGCTATGAGAGAATTACCGATGATCTTTTTAGCGAAGCTCTAGTCATTACTCCATTAGAAAATTGGTGGTAATGGCCACAAAATTGTGTTAAACTTTTGGCACGACTAAGTTATTGAATGCCAAGACCAAATTAGTAACATTCGTTGCTGTCGGTATTTATATGGGAACTGTGGAATATGGCATTGGAACATAATGCAACGTTTCATATGCACCATGTAGATACAACAAAAATCCCTCTCAATCGATGCACAAACATTGTCAACATTTCCGTAGAGACCATCCCGTCGATGGAATGGTGACTTGGGAAGACCTACATGAATTGTTGCTGCAATCATGCAGTGTCGTCATATACGTGATTGGCAACTACTTAGCTTACGTGACATTTTTTGACAACACTAGCATATATTTGCCACATGTCGCACGAATTGAAAATCTGAGCACTATTCTCCGATATGAGAAGAAGCAAATGGTCGCAAAGCAACAGCTCCAATTGCCAGTATTTGCGGAATTTGTAGTTGGGCTGCCACAAGCGTCATCTGAAGATTTCTCATTTGTATTACTCGTAACACAAAGTTCGTATGGGAGTTCGTGCTTGGTACATTCAGCAGGTATTTGACAGACAATAATATGTATGTCTCAATTCAGAGCAAGTGTTATTGTCTCGTTTGTCTTTGTTCACTTATTGAGTTTACCTAGCTCATACGGTATTGTGAGTGACATTAAGTACTTTATCACGATGTTAAAATATAATATGTTACGAATTTAAAGAACTATTTCATATTTCACGGCTATTTATCAAGTGCTTATTTAGTTAAAATATGAATAATACCAACCACTCACTTATAATACTCTTATTCTGGAAAACACCACAAACAAAAAATCCTTCGAAGGTATGTAAGACCTTGATATTCCCGCTAAAGCTAAACTGGTAATGAAATTGATTAACACCATTGACTAAGTGAAAACTGATGAATGCCTCATCAAGCCGTTATGATACAAAGCGTGTGGTTTGATGTGTGACTGCCCTGCCTGAGATATCTTCAACATATTCAACATAATATTAAAAACTTCATTGAACTTCGGGGTGGGGCACGAATTTATGAATCTACATTGCGTCCTCCGCGAATAACTCCGAAAATATCAACGTCCTCTCTCTCTAGCATATTCTCCCAAATATATTCTGCAGGAAAGATATAGATATATGTTTGCTACACACTTCAAATATTCAGATGTTTGCAAGTCCCAAACCCTCCGGTATTTAAATGCAAACAGTAGCATGTTTACTTGCAAACATGTATGCCTTTACGTGGAAACAAATGCGTTCTTAATCCCAAACCTTCATATACTTAAGTGGAACATATACGTGTTTCCTCCCAAACATAATATTCAGAATCGATTTATTCTTTGATTTCAATATAAGTATATATTATTTATTATAATTAATTTTATCAATATAAATCCACAGTTATAAATAATTAAGACAAAAACTTAAAATGTTTAATATGGCCGTATTACATTTACTTGCATTGAGTGAATTTTTAGTTTTTTTTTAATGAAATGAGAGTATGCTGCTCTTTTGCTTCTCCTTTCTTTGTTGTCTTTGACGTTTTGGTTTTCAGAAGGTTTCAACTATGCGTTGGTATACAAACAATATTCTTATAAACAAATCTAGTTCATGCAAGCCAAGCGTGGGTTAATTACTTGTTTGCTGTAAATAGTCCGCCGTTCCGATTTTTGCTGTAAAGGCTCGGGAAAATGATATACAAACACACAAAAACTAATTCCACATCACAACCCAATTAACCGTCCGAGCCTTTATTTATTGTTTTTTGTCCGATGACCCATTGCCGACTGAATGCTTGAAACCAAAAGGCACAACATCAGCCAAAAGAGGCTGTCTTCATCTGTAAGATACACATAGATTCAGAAAAATTTATGAATCACTGACTGAAGGAATAATGCAAAAATACAGATACGCACTTACAAGATTGTCTCTCTCGTTCTCCATCTTTTATTCTCTTACTTTCGAAAGACCAACACAGCTGTATTTGGGTCATAAATACATATATATTTGTATCTCAAACACATGTATTATAACATACAGTGATGTGAGATTAAATCGAATCACACATTCGTCAACATTTTTTTTCCTGCAAAAAAATTGTCCAAGGTGTTTCTTTTCGAGAAATTCTGAACCTGATTGACCGGTCCTCGGCTGAATATAATGCCGTAATTTCTAATAAATTTTGTACACTACTGTTCTCCAGGTCGGTGTCAGTATTTTAAAGGCTATGTAATGACAGGCGCTATAAAATAGAGTCAATTGCAAAACAACATTTTTTGAAATGGTTAATGGTAGTTTGAATTTGAATTTGAAAACAAAGTTTAGCATCTAAATATTATTAATGATTATTATTAGCATTAATAAATTGTCATTATTGACGTTCCAAAATGGGCCGATCTAAGTATTGCAATCATGACCGCCAAGAAAGAATTAAAGAGATGAGAAAAGAATACAGAAGCTACATACAAATTACTGATATAATTGGGTGCTCAAAGAAAATGGTGGAGACTGGAATAAAATATAACTCCAATCCAGGAAACAGAGGGAAACCCTGAAAATTACAGAAAATTTGGAAACAAAAATATTTCGCCACGTAGAGGTCGACTTTTGTTACCTCTTCCGCCCTTAAAAGGCAATACGATTGGGATGTTGACACCTCTACATTAAGAAAAATGGTAATCAAAAACAATGTAAAGGCACAAAGTGTCCGAAAAGTTCCATTTATATCCAAACGGAACGTTCAAAAAATGTTGCATGTGAAATAGCCCGTACGCAAATGGCGACATATTTTGAGGACAGCTGAAACAAAAGTGAGATTGATTAATTATGACAGGAATACTCTTCCTATACGAAGGCCTTCCAAACCCGAATTCTGGCTCAGAACACAATCCAAACAGTTAAACATGGTAGCGGAAACATAATGGTACGTGGTTGTTACTCTTACATTGGGACAGAACTTTTATTCATTATACCACTTTATTATACCACTTTATTAAAAAACACCATGATGCCACCATGATGTGTTTCAATATTATATCGACCCCAAACACACATCGAAGCGAGCAACAGCTTGGTTTGGAAATAATTGTATCATAATTTAAAGATGGTCTATGCAGTCGCCGGGCTTAAATCCTATTCAGAATTTGTGTCAGGATATTAAAGTGTCTATCAAAGGCATAAACCAATTTAATAAAGATGAGCTTAGGGCACTGATATAATCGGCCTGGGAAACACGACTTTTGGAGACTTGTGGATTCAATGTCAAGGTGTTGCTTAAAAATAAATAGTTAAAAATAATAGTTATTTCATTAAGTACTGAGATAATTTAAAGGCTTAATGAAACATACCTTTTTTTTGACGCAGATATTTATTCTAGTTCAGATGATGAATCGCGATGACTCTATTTTAATTCACAGGCAAAACGAGGCATTTTTGAAATATTTGGTTTATACCCAATGATTTAATTTTAGATTACGATATTAATGTTCTAAAATGTTTTACAATCCGGTTCACTTATTTAAAGGCACTAACAATTCCATATTCAGCAGCCTGTGTCTTTTGCAATTTGTAACGGATTGCAGAATTTTAAAATGTAAATGGAAGCTAGACATCTTTAGATATAAAAAAACATGACAATAGTAGTTTCTTGCTAAAACACTTTTTTGAGCAATTTATAAAAAAAAAGGTTCAAAGATGTGCTATTTTTTTTTGGTTCACTTGAATAAAGGCACTTTAACTAATTTTGTTTTTTTTAACAGTTTAACAGTTTTTCTTGTTTTTTTTTAAATTTATTTTACTTTATTTAAGAACTACTAGTAATGGGTACACCCCCCTTTGTCTTTAATAACCTCAAATATACGGATTTTCATTGGGAGATAAAGAGAATTTATGTAGTCCAACAAAATTTGATCCCAAGCATCCTTAATGGCCTCAATTAGTGACTGCTTGAAATGAAATTGTCTACCTCCTTCATAGAACTTGCGAGATTACCAACCCCAGACATTTTGGATAATGTTTAGATCTGGCGAATAGAGTGGCCAGTCAAGAATATTAACATTTTGGCTTGCAATGAACTCCTTTACTACTCTGGCGTTGTGTATAGGGGCATTATCCTGTTGCAGTATCCAAGATATGGGACCAAGTATTTCAATGAACTTCGGAAAAGCCAATTCAAATAACGCCAGTCATATTTGCACTTGAAAATTCAAGATCGATGATGTCGGTTCAAAAAAAGCTTTTCTTTACGCAGATCATGGAAATAATAGTTGTAGCCATCAGGCCCATTCACATTAAATATCTTCTCAGCCGTAAATACAACGGTTCTCTAGTCATTTACATTACCTCTTGGCTGAACATCCCATACCATGTAGTCTCTTGCGAATTAAAGACGCCTTTCCTTACGGGGAGCATTAAGTGGCGGCCTTTTTTGTAATTTCAGGTATTTAAGGTACTCACGGCTCTTAATTACTCTGCGTTCTGATGACTTGCTCGCTTCCACTCCAGCTTGAGCTCTTATTTTTGACAAGGATAAGGCAGAATTAGAAGCAATTCTGATTATTTTTCTTTTCTCGTACGTAGATAAAGACAATGAAACGCTTCCTTTAAAATTTTTTCCATACCAATCGGGATCCTTAATGTAATTGTCGACAACTGTTGGGCTCAGTCCAATTTTTTTAACTATTGCGCGGGTAGAATATCCTTTAGAAGGGTAAATATCGATTTTAGTTTTTCCGATAGATTTAAAATTTTTTGTTTTGCCATTTTGACTCGTAAAATGATTAAGATGTAATAAATTGTAATAAACAAATGCTCCCTACAAAAACTCATCGCTTACATCAAAAATAAAAAAAAATAACAAAGTGCCTTTTTTCAAGTGAACCAAAAAATTTCACATTTTTGCACTTTTTGTTACAAATTGCTCAAAAAAGTTCCTTAGTAAAGAAACCACTATTGTCATGATTTTTTTTAATATCTCAAGATGTATAGCTTCCATTTTCATTTTAAAAATCTGCAATCGGTCACAAATTGCAAAAGATACAGGCTGCTGAAAATGGAATTTTTAGTGCCTTTAAATAAGTGAACCGGAGTGTATATGACAGTTCTATTTTTCAAATATTTTATACAGTACTGGTTTATGAATTTGAAAGCACTATAAGCCAAAACCTATCGAAACCTTTACACATAAAGTACATTCAAGACAGAATTGCCAGCAGTCGAACCAATTCAAAACAATTAAAAGCGTTCCCATATTTTATTACAATTGGCATCTAGTTCCACTACCTGCATTTGCATTGCCTATTCAACATTTTTTAATTGCCATTGTGATCAATGGTAATTCTTATGCATTTATATTAGATAAAGTAATGCAAATTAAAATCCAATGCAAATTAAAAAACACATATATGCCCCATAGCGGTCGCTGAACAAAATGTTGTTCTGAGAATTTGGAACAACAGCAAGCCCATTTTGGGCTTTTTAACATACTGTTAGCCGTACCAGCATTTTAATGTGGGACAGAAATTTGAATTTGTCTGCGTTTGAAATGAAAATCGATGTTGTGTTAGAATTAGTGATGTATAGAATCGAATCGAATAGAATGGAATCCAGATTCCAAACGATCTTGAAACGGTTTGACCGTTGCTTGCAAAAACGAATTACGTTTCCAAAAGACCCGAAAAGGTATCCAGGGAACCGATAAACGGGTCCAAATGAACCGAAAACTGTTCCAAAAAACGGTTCCAAATATACAGAAAAACTATTCCAAACGATCTGGAAAACGGTTCCAAACGATCTGGAAAACGGTTTGTATGAGGGTATGAAAGTGTGTATTTTGTGATCAAATTTTATATTCTTATAATAACTTAAGCACTTAAGCCTCTTTGGGACAGCAATTTGCTGAGAACTGGAACCGACAAAATACCTGGTTCTTCTCAGAACCGGACTAGATAGAACCGGTTCTTAAAATACGCTGCCCCGTGGTATATTGATGGGTTGCTTTGTTGGATAACATTTGGTTGTCAGTTTAAACATTGTATACCAGTTTGATTATACTTAAAGTGTATTGTAGTGCACTGTCACTTTCAATATAGACATTTACTGGAAAAAAGCTGAAAAATTACATTATTTGTGAAAATTCAACGATATTTTGCATTGTGATTTGGCACACGCGAAGTGTATGTCGAGCCAAACTTAGTAAAAGTCAGGTTACAGATTTCGAAATTGTCGCACCTTTTGTATATAGGGAAGGTGTCTTTCTTTTATCCGATTTTGACCAAAGTCAGTGATTTTATTTTTCCGACTTATAAAATCAACACCGTAATTCTCTAACTTTTTGCCGAAAGAAATCGGTTTAAGTTGTCAAAATTCATAAAATGTGACTACCAAATTTCCGAAAGTTGTCAATTAAAGTACCAATTTTTGTAGTTAAAGAAATACAGAATTTCGGTGCAGGTTTAGAAATTTCAATAGGAATGCAGACTAAAGTTTTTGTTTTGCCACAACCTATTTAGGTGTCGTCACCGCCGAGTTCGAGGTGTCACAACCGAATATGAGACTGTCAAAGTCGACTTAGAAGGTTTTTTTTTTAGCTTGTTTAATAAAATGTTTTCTTTTAATATTTAAACGTCAGGTGTGAAATATATAGAAATATTATTGTAGTGTCCGAATTGAAAATGGAAAAGGTTGTATTAACAAAAGTCGTTGTTATTCAATTGACGACAAATTGAGTCATTGCAACCGCATTAGTGCCACATTTGGTTGTTGCATCTAAATTAATGCCACATTCGATTGGTGTAACCGAATTCAGTACCAGTTTCGGTTGTTGCATCCGAAATTATTGAAATGTTTTTGGCATGACGAAAATTATTGAAGATCCGAATCAATTATAAAACGAGATTGCTTTGCCCGAATTTCAGTCGTCCGGACAAAATTCAACCTTGACAATGTCAATTCGGTTGCAGCAACCGCAATTCTGTGGTAACAGATGAATTTTCGATTGCAACAACCTCTTTTTGAGCAATTATTACTCTGAGTGTATCGTCCAGATCAGTGCCATACAGTTGAGCCCAAAAGAACTCTGTTAACATCATTCACAGTCATTACATTTCCAGGCTCTTTTTCGAAGAACTAATTCCCAATCACCGTCTGTGTTACAATGGTGCTGTGCACACTTCTTGTGCATGAGGACGTGGGCTTGATTCCTGGTCAGACCTCCAAACATTTTAAGTATTTAGCCGAAACAGGTGTAAAACTGAAGGTCCCGAACAGTGAGTATGAATCTCTAAAGCGCACTGCTGACTTGTTGTGAGAAGCTCTCCCCAATGCCTTCATGGGATGTAATGGGAAACCATTTTGTATCCCCAATCACGCCGCCTGACCAAAGTAGTTCATTGTGGATCTTTTTGTGACTCATGGATTAGATCACATGCGGAAGGTCTCAACTCCAAATACGAAAAGTTTGTTAGTTGACGAATCCATATAGATGAGTTGTTTCGAAAAATCGGTATTTACTGCACCTTGTTGATGAATAGAGGACTTGATGTTCATAGTCGACCTAGTTTCTTTAAATTTATATTTGCACAATTATAATGTATTGTTCTTTTCTGGTTGCTCAAATCATTTCGAATTCTTAATAATACTTTATGTAAATGGTATTTGCAACCCTAAACTGCAAAATTTATTTTATTTTTATAATTTGTTTAATTTGAGTAATTTTTTTATTACGGACATAATTGGAGCGATGGTTAGATAGTAGGTTTATTGCTAATATTTGCTTAGTACCAAAAAATTTAATTTCAATGAAATACAAATTGTTGTCAAATTGGTTCTTAAAATGCACTTCACAATAGAGATCTTTGTGTGTGTCGTTAACATCAAGCATATTTTCTGATTCAAACGAATCGTCTTTGGCCACAGATTATTTAATTTGCTTAACCATGCATACTACGATATTATTATAACTCTCGTCCAACTAGAAAATGGAAATCCAAGAAATGCACATATAAATAATTTCAAGAAGCAACGTTTATGGAAATCAACATAAATGTATGTAAGAAAAGGGAGAACATGTTGAGCAGTAAAATGTTGCTGATGTGAAAAATTTTGTTTTTAACCAAGCGATAATTATCAAGAATCCCATGGTTGCCGTTAGTGTTATCAAGAAATGTCAAAAAAAGCTGTAATCACATATTCTTAGGGAAACTGGACCGACCGACAAACATGAAAAGACCAACTTTTAAACCATAACACCAAACACGGGAGTATTCTCACATCGATTCGAAATGAACCACGTGGATCTGAATTTAGAGAAACTATAGGTCCTATATTTGTCATCCTATTTAAAATGTTGAATTTTGTATGACCACAATCGAAAGTACAAATATCACTTTCAGCAATAGTAATTACCCTTTACTTCTTTATACCGTTAGTGCTTGTAATGGGTACAGCCACAGAGTAGTTCTCATTACAAATATTATAAAACCAATCATAAATAAATATTCGGGCAATATGTAAAAAAAAATGGTTTCCCATTACATCCCATGAAGGGATTGGGGAAAGGTTTTCACAGCCAGTAAGCTGTGCGCTTTCTAGTTTTATACTCACTGATTGGGACCTACAGTTTTCCAGCGGATCCGAACGCTATTTTGAGAAGTTTTTTTCATGGCTAAATACTCGATAGTGTCGCCGTCACTTGCGAGGTGACCGCCGCCGAAAGAAGTTGTAGGTGGGCAGAGCAGGGATCGAACCCAAGATCTCGTGTAAAGAGTTTTTCAATAAGAGCCTTATAAGACCTTCAATGTTAATGCAATACGAAAAAGTGTTTTGCGTGTTTTGTAGAAAGAGTGATTTTTTACACATAAAAGTTATTTTCTAATATGAATAAATATATTAAAGTAAGAAAGTAATAAAACTTCTTAAAGTCATCATTACCTTCCTTAATTGTGGAAAAAAGCGAAACGCGTTCATCGATTTTCATGACCTACGCCTTATTTGATTCATAAGTTATGTGGGTTTATGCGAAAGTAATAAGCCTTGACACATTTCTCCGTTATGGATTTTTAATAATTTCTGAAAACAAAAAATTTTAATTTTTTAGGCAAAAAAATATTTTTTTTCTTCATAAATTCATTTGTAGCCGCGAAACTATTGTCAATATAGAGAAACAGTATAGGAATTGATTAAAGAAATGGTAATTCTTAGTTTTTCGAAATTCGAAAATTTTTGATGTGTTAACATCTATACGCGCGCCTCTAGGGCAGTAAACTATAAATTTAATACATACACAAGTGTTAGGTTTGTGAGAGTAAATCATCGTTTGTTTGTTCGTTGCTTGGCAGTCGGTATTGAAAGTGATTATTGGGCGATTTTCATATAATTTTCCCACGCGATTTTCTCCGGAAATTCATAGCCGATTTTATTAATTTTTGGATTAAAAAGCTAGTGCGGGTTTCGACGAAGAGTTTAGGCCAAAAATTAAGGCGATCCGATGTCGGCGAGCCGAGATTTAAGTGTTTTAATTAGGAGTATTAATTTGGAGTAATATTAAAAAAGTGTTTTATGTTGATCTTCGGTTTTGTCTTATCATCGTTTGTTTGTTCGTTGCTTGGCAGTCGGTATTGGAAGTGATTATTGGGCGATTTTCATATAATTTTCCCACGCGATTTTCTCTGGAAATTCATAGCCGATTTTATTAATTTTTGGATTAAAAACCTAGTGCGGGTTTCTACGAAGAGTTTGTTCCAAAAATTAAGACGATCCGATATCGGCGAGCCGAGATTGAAGTGTTTTAATTTGGAGTATTAATTTGGAGTAATATTAAAAAAGTATTTTATGTTGATCTTCGGTTATATCGTACGAATAAAACAATGTATGTATGTATGTACAAGTGTCTGTTGCTTTGCATTCTTTGACTTTTGTGGGAATAAAACAAAAAGTATTGAGCAAGAAAATAATGACACATGTGCTTGCACTGGGTCTTTAAATAATTTTAAGTATGTATTAATATTATTTAACTGTAACGTCATCATATGATTGAACGCTGTTTTTTATTTTCCAATGTAACATTTACGAATGTGTTCATAGAAATCGAACAGGTACCGTGTAGCAAAAAGGTGTTAACACATCGCCCGTGAGTTCGAACACTCATTGGATTTTTTTTCGCCACAGCCGTTTTCGAGTTAAGTCAAACAAAAGACCATAAGATAACAAAAGGGGGAGGGGGTACCTCAGGGAAACAATCCTTTATGCAATCGTCATCATTTTGGATACACTAACGAACCGTCATAGTGGTGGTTGATTTGCAGAACCACTGTTGCACTGTGTTCTCTATGTGAGATTTCCATTTAAAATTGTGGTCTAAATCTACACCCACGTGTATAAGCAAACACCGCATATACATTATATTATTACGAACCCACGATCGCAATATCCAAGTAGATATTGGGTAACCCTCATTTTGCGGTCCACCGCTGAAGAACTCTAATACTCTCTTAAGATATACCAATTTTCATATATTTTCACTTTTAAATTTCATCCATAACTTTTCATTTACACAACTACTTTTTAGAACTTTAGCCACTATGCCCACACCAGTTAGGAAACCAATAAATGCCAAAATCATTTGCTGTTAAACATGTACTCATTCGCATTACATCCTACCCTTTTGTGTGGTATCAACATGCATGTAACGTGTGATATGCCTTTAATACCTCCTCTTAGCTTTTTGCCTTTGCTGCAAAGAACAACATTCTAACATACATTTGTAAATTGCATGAATGCACATGGAACCCAGATAAATTTCAAAATGCTTGTGTCGGATGTATGTTTTTGCTTCTGAAATTATAGCTCCTCTTCACCCAAATAATAACACTTGTCCTTTTGTACACCATCCCTGTTACTGCTTTGGCTGTAAAACCTCCTACAAATAATCGTATCCTGTTACTATTTGAAAGTATCTATGATTTAGTATTATGATTTTGCTTCAAATTTGTATGCCATTTCATTAGATCCTCCGTATTTAATTAGAGTTGAAAAGCCTTTGATTTCAGAGCTTGAAAAGTTAAATTGGGTCTAAACATTGCTAAGCAGCAGCAAAGTGTTATCATTGCAATTATGTTAGTTAAACTAGAGGTAAATGCTCATGCAATCTTCAAACTGCATCGCAAGTGCGAATACCAGAAACTGTGCCTCCAACAATAGCGCTTTTCTATTTGCTCGTGGTTTGCTTAACAGCGGCAAATCATGCGAATGCTTAATTGGATCTTTCGCTCTATATGCCAGTAGAATGTAATACATATGTTCAGCTGATTCATGACGAATTTAGGTCAACACTTTTTCAGGAATGAGTTGAGGTTGAACATTTCGGATTTGTTTTTGTATACCATTGGATACAATGAATACGAGTAGCTCTGTTAATATAATCAGTGTTCTACGAGGGTGGTTTGTAAAGGCGGGGATACTGAATTTGTATGGTATTGTAAAACCATTCATAATATCCGTAGTAATGATTTGAGATGCACGTACAGTTAAATTTAAAAAAAAAAAGCAATTAGGCGCACGAATGTACTTAACCAGTACAGAAATGTCAGTCGATTGAAGTGACTTGAAAATATCCTTACCAATTTGCGTCCGATTTCTATTAAAAATTTTATATTCGCGTTTCTTTTACACGAATGGTCGTGACAATTGATCCCATATTCTACAGCAAAATAACATTTCGCTAAATATTACCTACTGCCGAACTTAGATGGGATTCTAAGTGGTTTTAGGGATTAATCGTGACTTCCAGCAAATTGGCAAAACAATTTATATAAGAGGTATAAAAATGGGCATGGCGAAGTTGTTCGCCGTAGCTTTTCATAGAAAGCTTTGTCCAGTGTCAAACTTTATGAAGATCAGTTGCGGTTTACGAGAGATATTATGTCGGTCAACACGAAAGCAACCCAGATTTTGTATATTTGGTACGGAACAGGGCTTGACACACTATGAAATATTTAATTATAAATAAATAAATAAATGGTTTCCCATTATATCCCATGAAGGGACAGGCGAGAGCTTCTCACAATCACTGAGCTCCGCGCTTTCCAGTTTTCACTCACTGATTGGGTCCTACAGTTTTACACCGATTCCGAACGGTATTTTGAGAAGCTTTTTCATGGCTAAATACTCGCTAGTGTCGCCATTAGTATGCGAGGTGACTGCCGCCGTAAGAAATTTTATTTAAGGTGGTTAGAGCAGGGTTCGAACCCAGGATCTCAGGTACAAGAGGCGCGCACACTAACCATTGCACCACCGAATATTTAATTACACGCTGAAAAAACATATGCGTGCTTCAGCCCAAACATCCATATACTTACGTGGAAACATATGCGTATTTTCTCCCAAATATAGCGTAAGTGATACAATTATTGACATTGCGAAATTTTAATATAGTTATTGACACCCTCTTGAAAAATAAGGTTTCATGGTGTTATATGGTGACGAATTCCCCTGTTGGGAAATTTCATTGAATTTCATTGAATATCCAGCAATGGGCGAACTTTGTATAATTTATCATAGCCAGGTTGATCCTTTTGAGGCTGAACAGACTTATTGTTTAGATGAAAAATTGTTTAACTTTTTCAAATCTATTTCTTGGCAATGCATTTGCAAAACCTATAAGTGCGAAATTTTGATCCCATGTCATTATATATGTTGTAATATTTACTGCAGCAAGGTATAGTAGTATACCAACAGATCCATTTCTGTGGACTTTTGACAAAACAACCTCTTTCTAAAACAGCAATTTTAAAGGGGAGCGAAAAAGCTTTTTAAATACCTCAAAACTATTTTTAAAAAATAATTGCTAAAAATTTGATATTAAAATGGAAATCTACACTATTTTTAATTTTAGCCAGTTATTGTTTAAAAATAGCTGTGAGGTATTTACAAAGCTTTTTCATTCCACTTTAAAATTGCTGTTTTAGAAAGAGGTTGTTTTGTCAAAAGTCCACAGATTTAATTCCAGCACATTACATTTTAACTCCGTTACAGTAGTTTGTACAACATAAAAGTTTGTTTCGTCGCAAATCTTATGCCAGACTTCATGTGCAAAAAACTGGGTGATGTTTTCGGTTGGTTGTGCGCACTTCGCTTTTCCAACTGGTATTACAATCCATTACCTCTGAACTTCTTCGCCTCAAATTTTGCAAATCAATTTTCTCCATCATCTGTACAACCCCTTTAGTATTCATTTTCTCTGCTAATTAATTCCTCAATTATATCAACTTCCATATTTTCGCTATTATCAATCATTTTTTTAATGTTTCTTCGATGATGTTTTTCAAATTTACAGTTATTTTCTGCTCTTCTTCTTCATTTTCCTCATCTGCAAACTCATCCCAGTCAACATTTTTTCAATTTCTGCCTGTGTTAGAATTTTTGAACGCATCTAAATATGAATATACAGACATAAAGAAATGTACATTGTTCGGAAATTACGACAATTGACCAATGTAACAGGAAACAGCACTTTTACAAAAATATTATAAACAAACTAAACACTTATCTTCTATCTATTGGTTTTCTAAATAATTCGCTTACCTTCATTTATTTATATTCTTCAATTGGTTTTACAATAGAACAATTATTTTGACAAGTTCACTCTACTGAGAACGGATACTGAATGAACAAGTGCACAGCTTACAATAGAACAAAGAGCAGTAAGCCTGAACAACATATATGGCTACATAATGCAAACAACCGAAGGTCAAACAAATCAAAATAGCGGGACTTAGAATTAGAATCATATAAGTGCAATGTTGCCTGTAGGAAACATCGAGCATGAGAGGGATATATGTAAAATATAAAGAATATATAAAACGGTTATTCAGATTTAATGAATCTCCCAATGTGTACGAGTATGTACCTAGACAAAAGTGGGCAAACAAATTTGAGACCACAATTTTGAGACCATGCCGTTAATTAAAAGTCTTAAAATTAAAATATTTTCTAGGATTAGCATTCAACTTATGCCTGATAAAAACTAGGAAAGTATTATAGCACAATATATTTTACTGATTTTTAACGACTAAGTAGTTCGTAAGATTAGAATGCAACCAGTGAGAAAAATATTACTCATAAAGCCTATTTCTACGATTTCTCAAACTTCTCAGTGGTTGGTAGACCATGGAGGGCTATGAGTAAGACGTGTAGTATTCACCCCAGGAAACAAATAAATCTGTTGTTGTTTATAAAATTTAGAGAACGAGTGTGATTGATTAATTTCAAATGAGGGCCGAAGGCAGATTAAATAAAGAATTATAATTTTTACCCTTAAACCAGTGATGCCCACATTTTGAATTCCTCGGCACATGTGCCGGATAGCAAAATGTTATTCCAGCGCTGTCGACACACATATCGCACCTGTTCCACAAAAGTGTAACAACACGTGTGATTTCGATCGTGGGTGGTCGGTTCTTGCTCTGTTTACATTTTTTCAATGCAAATCAAATCAGTTGCTGGTCAGCATTTGTTAGAGAAGGGTCACGCTGCGTTATTGTTTAAAATACATCAAATTGAACTTCGGTTTACTCTGGTTCACACACAAGCGCAATATGTTATAATATGTGTGTGGGCATCACTGCCTTAAACTCAAGCTCGTAAATGCTATAGTCAGCGAAAATCCCCGGGAAGGGTCGGAATCAGGGTAAATAAAATACCAAGAATTAGATGACGGTTATCTTCTGGTGACACATACGGAGCAGCTCTACTGAGAGTAAAATCCGATGACTTACAAATAACAAGGTCAAGTAATTGGTTGTTGAAATTAAAAACTTTATTAAATTGACTCAAACATAATTGAGATAAAGAAGTGAAAATATCTTCCAATCTTGCCAAGTACAAGCACAATATCATTAGAAAATCAATTTCGTAATTAGATTTCGGGGAATACAGGAACAAGTAGTAAATGTTTAAAAATTATACAACGATATATAAGAAGCAATAAGTGCACTTAAATTATCAGTGGACAACTCGATTAGGGTAGATGAAATGGAATCACGAACTACAATCATTACGACGCCTCTATTTTTACCTGTACGATCATTAGGGTTAGTCACCTTTTTTTGCGGCGAATGCTCTCGGAGTATGATATAGGGCATGAAAAAATATGATCATATGTGTCGTAACATTTTTGATATTGCAAAAAAAACCTTCCGAACCAAATGCAATTACTTTTACTCAAAACAGATATTTTCATTTTAATTTTTTTGTAATATTTAAAATATAAAAAAATATGTTGTCCTTTTAGATATTTGGTGTGCCGGTTCTTAGTTAAGATTTGTACGCTGATTAGTTTTCGAGATATGGCGATTTGAAACTTTGTCTGAGCAAAAATTTAATTTTTTTGTGATTTTTAAAATTTAAGAAATTTTGCTTTCGTTTTAAATTTTTCAATTGACGGTTCTTAGTCGTGTTTGGTACGCTAATCACGAATCCGTTGATCGCTCAAAAAAACCGATTTAGTTCTCTAGATATAGCGATTTTAATGTAGGATTTAGGCAAAACTGTTTATTAGGCTAATTTCATGCCATATGTCGGAAACTGAATGACCAATTATTGATCGAACGATAGATAAGCGCACCAAAGTTACCTAAGAACAGTCACATAAAATGTTTAAAACGAAAAAAAAATTTCTTAAATTTGAAGAATCACAAAAAATTAAACTTTTGCTCAGACCATTTTTAAAATCGGCATATCTCGAAAACTAACTGACCAATTAGTGATCGAACAGCAGATTCGTAATCAGCGTACCAAACTTAATTAAGAACAGCTACATGAAAAATTTAAAACGAAAAAAAAATCAAATTTTAAAAATCACAAAAAAATAAAACTGATAAAATCTGGTTTGAGTAAAAGTAATTGCATTTGGTGCAGAAGGTTTTTTTGCAATAACAAAAAAGTAAAGGTGCAGTTCTTCATATTTTTGTATGCCTTATATCATATTGCGACAGCATTGTGATATTCGAAAAATGTTAAAAAAGTCACTAACCCTAATGATCATATCTATACACTGTATACTGAGGAAAAATCACTCTGTATTAAAAATATCTGGCTTAAGACACGTTTCCGAAAAACAACAATGGTATTATCTCACGAAAAGCTACTTAAATAAAGGGAACGAAATTTTGTACGCAAGCCAGGAACATTTTGATAAACAATGGAATTAGGTAAAATTTGGTTTTTTGATTACATACCAGCAGATCAATATTTCTGATTCTTCTAGGTGTATCATGGAATTAAATACTGTAAAGGGTAGAATTATCCTCAAAGAAGCAATACATTGAGGTTGAGAGTAATTAAGTTTAAAAATATTACAGTCTGTATAATTAAACTCAGTACACCTTATTTTTAAATATGCATATAATTTCTCAAAATTTATGTCGTAATACAAATAAACTCGGCTTTTTTCAGCACTATTACCACAAGATCACTTTCAGTATTTCCTGACATATGACCGCTAGTAACATTATCTAAATTACCAGTGTTCGCAAGTGTAACATCTTTACCATCAGCCAAATTTGATACTACCATAGACTGGTTATTACCACTACCCGTTGGGGGATTGGCTTGCGACGGAAATGTAACAGTCCCTTCATTCGCCATAGGGTTGTCCAGAACATTAGTGGGTACAGATGTTTTCTTTCGCTTTGGCCCTAGAATCTTTAAAAATCGTTTCAGTAAAGTTTCGATTTGGCGGATCCATTTCAAACACGTTACCAGTCCACTGTGATACACGACATACAGCATGTCTCAGTAAGAAAACACCTTTTCATTTTAAAATAAATAACGTATATTTTGAGATAGTTGTGATTTTTTTATTGGATTTTAAAGAATACATGTTCCCGATTAAGTACAGACTAAAATGTCCGCCAAAGCGCTCCTATGGCTCCGATGACAGGCCACTAACCTTTTCAGGCAATTTTCCATGACTTTTTCAATGATATGTGGCTGTATCTCGCCGATGACACGTTGGGTCTCGGATTTGAGCTCTAGAATTGTTTCTAATTTATTCCTATAAACCCGAGATTTCACAAAACCCTAAAGAAAGAAATCGCACGGCGTTAAACCGCATGAACTTGGTGGCCAGTTGACATAAGAATTTCTTGATATAATTTGTTCTGGAAATCGTTGCTGCAATAAATCGATTTTTTCGTGCTCGGTGTGGCAGGTGCCGCCGTCTTACTGAAACCATATGTCGTTCCTGTAAGGAATTCCGTTCACAGTCACTGCAATTTTCTCTGCAAATCCGCACCTGGCAGTTGCTCGTTGTGGGTGCATTTGTTTCTCTTGGATTGCGTGAGCATTTTCTGAGCCCCAAATTTGACAATTTGGTGTATTCACGAAGCCATTCAGATGGAAATGAGCTTCATCGGAGAAGATAACTTTTTATCAAAAACTGGCACTGACTTCACTTTTCTCTATTATCCATTGAACGACTGCTGGTTTGAGCTCCTGAGTAAGCTGAATTTTTTACGCATAAAGGTGGATATCTTTTGCCAAAATTTGCTGCGTAGTGCTTCGTGAAGTTTGAAGTTGTTGAGAACGATGTCGAATTTATGTTTTCGAGTTTTCGACGACACTCTCATTTACAGCAGCAATGTTTTCAAGAGACCGACCGGTACGTTGACACAGTTGACACACATAACCTACCCAATTTCTCAAAACCTCAGTTTCTTGTGTGACCACTCTTCGAATGGTTGACACATTAGGTGCACTTTCTCGACTGAAAATACTTCGAAGTTTGCGAGCGGTCTTAGCAAAACGCTCCAAATTTTTGTAATAAGTTTTAACAATTATACATCGTTATACTTTCGCAAAGCGCTCGATTTTTAGTAATCGGAATAAACATAGGTGACAGCTACCAAAGTTCAGAGTTGCCATTTGCACAACATAAATTACACTAAATTTAAAAAGTGCAATCTTACTGAGGAAGTGAATCCTTGTTTTTTTAATGAATTTTTCTAATAGCGTCTACTTAGAAAGACGATTCCGCTTTCGAGCTGTTTCGAATCCCCAAAAATTGATAAATGTGAATCTGTCTCGAATCCATTTTAGTTAAACAAATCCAACGCGAAACCGACGGATCCGAAAATGTGCAAGAAACGATTCTCATTCTTCGGATAAATTTCAGAAGGATTCGTGAGGTATCTGCAACTGCCTTCCGTTTCGGGCAAAATGTGCGAAGAAGCGAGTCCATATTGAATACAAAACGGATTCGTATGGCCCAAGTATATTTGTTGCCTTTAGATAACTAACTCCCATGCAGCAATACAATTTTTCTTTAGATTCGTCGGTGATTTCATGTAATTAACCAGGATTGGCATTGCTGCTCATGTAAATGCTGTTGATCACCGCATTGGAATGGCTTTGAGCAATATCTTGATTTATTCAAGATAATTGTACGCTAGTTTTCTGTTAGAAATTCGTTTTTCGAACGAAATTTAAACTAATTTAAAGTGAATTGCATATTTTGAAGATTTAATTTTATTCCATAAACCAGTAATCGGTGTGTCGATACAACGTAATTTGTTGCAGTTTTCTGGTACATACTCATTGACACACCCAAACACACAGTTTATATGTGTCGATTTAAATGTGCGTATGTGTGTGTCAGTTTTATCATGTTTGGCCAAAATAATGTCGCCATTGAGGCTTATGGCATTAAGCCAAATTTACAAGCACATTAGCAGTAATGCAAAGATTTTTGACTACATATACTAACACATCCACGTAATATATATTTACACATCGATAAATTATTAGGGTGTTCCATAACAAAGATTTATATTGTTAAGATTTAATATACTATTTTATGTTTACACTCAGAAATATATTAGTTCTTAATTTAAATAAAAACTATACACCAGTTAATTATATACCCTAATTTGTCATCTTATGAAATTTGGTTAAAAATCCAAATTTAAAATCATGTAAACAGTTCAAACAATTGGACCTGGATGGTAAATTTCCTTCAAAATCTTCAAGTGCTGTGTTCAAATGCTACACTATACACCGAAAACATTAAAAGCAATAATTTTGTATAACCAAATTCCTCTAAAGAAATCTTAACAAAATTTCTTTAAAGTCTTCAACCCTTTCCTAACAATTAATTCATTTTATCGCAGCCGAATTATCACACGGGAATAAGGAGAAAATTATTATATTATATTGCGCTCTAAGTAAAAATTCTACTTCTATTTTCAACCGAAATATTGTTCTCTTCGAATTTCGAAATTTAGTGTAAAGAAACAGAGGAAGAAAAAATGTGTTAAATTTTTTAAAACAAAGTTGCAAAATATATAAATTGTATATAAGTAGTTTATGGCTGCGATATTTAATACTGAATGCATTATGTAATTTGCTATAAACTAACGTCATGGCTTTGAAATAAATGTATAGATTAAATATATAAAAATTGTATGATTACATTTTATTAGTGTATTAGAAGAAGTAAAACCTAAACAATATCGACCAGATCGTCGAAGTTGGCCAGATGCATCAAATATACCTGTTGAAGATTTGCTTAAGATAAAATTAGTGACTATGGAGTGATATGCCAGAGTTCCTGCTGATCTGCCGATGTTCATAGATTTGGTTAAAAGTCAGCCGGAATATTCCGAAGTTTGTTAATTGTAGTAGTCACCTTATGACGTTTACGCAAGACGCCACTGATAGCATTAGCATTCACTTAAGACGCCTTGAAATAATCACTCTTTAATGAATATCAAATTAAGTTTCACCGTCGACGGTAAACCACGCCATAACATCGACGACAACACTTCTATCAGAACTTGAATTCATCCTATGTAAAACCAGCCTGCAGCACAATTGAAAACCTCGCAAGTCTAGTGAAAACATCGTTACATAAGAAGCCAAATTCTAGAAGTATCGATGGCTAAAAATCCGCTATATTAAAACTTGTATTAAATGGAGCCGGCCTATCAATGCAAGTTGTGCGTTTTCTAGTCTGCCACAAAAAACATATTTTGAGCCATTCCCGGCGAGTATTGCCATACATGCTGAAAAATCTATCGTTTTTTGTTGTTTGGACGCAAATATAACGTGTGTTTGGAGCTCGTCGCAAATATAATATACTTGTGTGCAAATGCATTGTATTTATTATCCATTATTACATGTCAAAGACACAATTATTAATAGGTTAACATATGTGTGTTTGTTGCACTGTTTATGCTCTCTCGAGAGCAAGAAAATAAAAGAGGGACCACGAGAGAGTGTATCTTCTAAGTGTGTTCCGGTATTTTTGCATTACCCTCTCAGTCAGCGATTCCTACAAATAAATTGCAGATGAAGTTTCATGTAGTCAGTCGTCAACAGTTCATCGGAAAAATGATACTAAAAGGGCTTGATCATTGAAAAAATATAAACAAAGGCGCTTACGTTTAAACGGTTTGTGATGTTGCTTGTGTTTTTGCGTATTTGTTTCGTATATGTGTATGCTACCAGGTGTGAGGAAAGAAACTGGAAAAGGCAACAACGTAAAACCCTTTGTCTGTCCGAGAGAAAATCGGAACGGCGAGCCCTTGTGAGATATAATAAAAACACATAAGTAGTTTATACATACTTGGATTGCATGAACTAGATTTGTATATAAATTAAGTATATTGTTTGTGTACCAATCTCCAGGGAAAACTACCGTATAGTTGAAACCTTCTGAATACAAAAACGTGCTAGACAGACAATAAAGAAAGCAAAAAAGCAGCAGATTCTCACATCATGAAAAAAGCAAATAATGCATTCAATGCAAGTAACTGTAAAAAGGGCTGTTTGAAATATTTTAATTTTTTGTATCAAGTATTTATAAATGTGGATTTATATTTATAAAATAAAATTAATTAATAAATCGAAATCATCCCTAAAACTAATTATAATAAATAATACAAATATATTGAACTCAAAAAAAATATCGTTTCTAAATATTATTATGTTTGGGAGGAAATAGGCACATGTTTCCACCTAAGAAGATGGTGGTTTCGGAGAAACACGCGAATGTTTCCACTTAACTATATGAATGTTTGGGATGAATAACGCATATGTGTCCACATAAATTCATACATGATAGCTAGTAAACTTTCTACCGTTTGCATTTAAATACAAGTGTTTTTGGGACTTGCAAACATATGAATGCTTGACGTGTGTTCCAAACATGTACAAATATATTACAGAGGTAATTTTTTTTAGCGTGTATGTAAACGTGGCCGTCGGTGGTGCAATAGTCACTGTGAGTGCCTCTTGTACATGAGATCCTGCGTTCGATTCCTGCTCTGACCACCATAAATTTCTTTCGGCGTCGGTCACCTCGCATAGTAACAGCGACACTATCGAGTATTTAGCCATGAAAAAGCTTCTCAAAATACCGTTCGGAACCGCTGTAAAACTGTAGGTCCCAATCATTGAGTATAAATATAGAAAGCGTACAGCACTCTGGTCGTGAGAAGCTCTCCCGCAATTCCTTCATGGGATGTGTTGGGAAACCATTATTTTTTTATGTAAACGCAGTACGACTTACCGCAACTTATCTACAAGAATCTAACAAACTTTAGATTTAAGGACTTAATTTATTGTTTCAAAATTTTTTAATTATGGACTGTAAACGTATGTCATTTAAATTCCAATTGGAAATATTTATTAATCCAAACATAAATTACATCTTCCTTTCATAAAAATAATGCCGAATAGTCAAACATTGGCTAACCTTTTTAAACCCGTTTTCGCCTGTATTGAAATTTTCAAATTGTTACACTCTGGTTTTTACTTAATGAAATTAAATGAACATTGTCCCATTATATGCCACGAAGGGATAGGGGAGAGCTTCTCACAATCGCTGAGCGGTGCGCTTTTCAGTTTTCACTCATTGATTGGGATCTACAGTTTTACACCGGTTTCGAACGTTTTTTTGAGAAACGATTTCATGGCTAATTAATCGATAGTGTCGTCGTCGTCAAAAGAAATGTAAGGTGGTCAGAGCAGGGATCGAACCCACGTTCTCTCGCACAACAGCCGCGCACACTAACCATTGCACCACCGACGGCCACTTAATATCTACGATAAATTTATACAGCCTTGAGTTTTATATAATTTTTGAGCTTTTATATTTTGGTTTCCTATTTATGGTAAATTTCTTAAAAGACCATCGTCATTAAACTGGATGACTTTAGTTTCTATCTCTGAAAACTATTTTCAAGGATTGTGTCTATCTCGTCCTTCGAAATTGGTTGTAGTGCTTTGTAATTCGTGGTGCCATAATTTCTTTCTCGATAATACAACGCCGGTATAATTGTTGAGCGTCTTAGTCCTTCGCATTGTATTATATATATTCATTTACTGACAGACGGAGCAGTTACCGTGGAGGAGGGTTTCACATATTCCTCATCCTTATACTGCAACTACACAGTACCAAAAATTTGCAATGCCACTAAATAGACAAGTTCCCAAAATTGTCCGCGAATTTGTAAATCGCTCATTAAGCGCAAATTCCCGAAATATGGGGGTTTTGAACTGAGTAGTACAAAGTATCCTCCGCGAAGAATTCTTTTGGTTAAAATGATTTCAAGATATAAATTTATTAAACTTTCGGTATGAGGCAAACTTAAAATTAATATTATACTTTCAATCATTTTCAACTTGAAACATTCAAAGTCAATTTACTCGAAGCTATATATAGGGTTTTCCAATTTGAGTGATATGATTTCTTAGTGGCTTTTCGGCCATTTGTAGTATGTCATGATCTGAACTTTTTCATTGTATTCAGTAATGTTTGCAATTTCAACAATGTTTAAACATTATTAAATTATTAAAATTATCAAAATAATCATTCTCCAATTGCAACTTTTCGTGCACTTTTGCCATTTTGTGGTCATAATAATCGTTAACATGAGTTCGCTATTTGTCAAATTGATGCAAATTATGAGCGTACATTTTCTTTACATAATGTTCAACTGCCATTAAGACAAAGAACCGTTCGAAGTTATGAAAATATTGCTTCCGTTGCTGAAGACCGCAATTTATCGATTCCGTGACATTATCAATTATTGGGACTGCCTGAAACCACAACCTGGCGGATTATAAGAATGGGTTTGGGCTTGCATCCATATAGATTTGTTATCACTCAAGAACTGAAGCCATTGCACTACGTACACGCCATGAATTTGTTGACTTTGGCTTGGAACAGCATAAAAACGAAAAAAAATCATCAGAAAATCATCGTCCCCGATGAGGCTCACTTTCATCTGCGTGGTGCGGTAAATAAACAAAACGGCCTAAACTTATTCATGAACAACCATTATTACATTCACCTAAATTGATAGTTTGGTGTGGTTTTTGGTCTGGTGGAATCATAGGCCCGTACTTCTTTCGAAATGAAGCTGGTTACCCCGTTACTGTGATCGATGATAACTAACTTTTTATGACCGAAATTGGAAGAAGTTGATCGTGACAACACCTGGTTCCAACTAGTCGTGGATACGTGCCACACAGCACGTGTATCAACCGAATTATTACGAGAAAAGTTTGGAGATTCGATTATTTCACGAAATTGTGATTATTTCAAGAAATTGTTAATGACTTCCCAGAAGTTGTGATTTAACACCATTATACTCTTTCTTGTGGGGTTATTTCAAGTCAATGGAATTTTGCAATAAACCAGACTCTCGTCAAACTTTACAAGTCAATATTGAACGTAGAAAAAATGTTCGAAAATTGTGTTAATTTAATTCGTTCCTGCAAAAGAAGACGTTGAGGGCATTTGAAAGACGTTTGATTGAGAACTTAATTGAATCGATTTTGATTGACGTTAAATACAAAACATTTGAAATTCATTAACAATTAGTGTTGTTTTTTAAAGAAATAATATCACTCAAATTGGAAACCTCTTTCAATTTGTTCCTTGAGTAGTGACGGTCTTACACAATATGGCGCAAGTCATATTTTGGGGAAGAATTTATGAACTTTTTAGGAGTTAGTATAGATATATAAGTCAATGTATTATATCCGACCCGATACCTCGATAATCAATTAACTGCAAGTAGTTAATTTGAAAAAATTTACTACCCTATTAGAAAACGACTTATGCTTAATCGCAACGTTTTAACTTGATTTCTTAGTGAGACATATAATCCAATAAAATCCTTTAATTTATTGTTTTTTTAAATACGTAATGTCGAAATGTTCCATTGTTTCCTACAACGATTTTCCCAAACTGATATAAATCATTATGCTAGAAATTAAAGACTTCCATTAATAACAATTTCTTATGTGATTTCTCCTACAACACCTTCGGAACAAAGGCTAGCTATTATCGTTACGATACTTATAAACTTATACCATTGAAAGTGTGCAATAAATCTGTCCTGTCAAGTTTTCCCACAATAAAATGTATGGCTTAGACATGAAATGACAACGGCGCGTACAAAAACGGTTCACAAAGGTCACTTTTGATTTGTCTTAAAGAAACGTGTAAATAACAAATTTTCTCACGCATAAGTGTTTAAAGCAGTTTTTTCTGCTTTCTGCTGTACGGGGCAACAGACCACAGATACTGTTGTGCATGAAATAATCGTGTTGGGGAACAATTTGAAATGTTGATACACGTCGTGTCAAGATTAATTTATTATAGGTTTTGGCATGAGGTGTAGTTGTAGTTGTAGGTAACAACAACGGGCATATTTTTTTGTTTGTTGGCCGAGGATATCAAATTCAATACAATGTATACCAACAATAAAATTTAACAAAATGTAGAAAACACACTGTAAAAACAAAATACATTTTAGTTTTACAACAACAAAGGAATGAAACGAAATCAGTGGTTCCGCTGCTTCACCTGTAAATAACACAACCTGTAGCATCTCTATATTTCCCAAGTAAAGGGAATAAAATGGAGAAGTATTCTTCTTATGGGTATGTGGTTGATTAATTGGCATTGTAATGTTTATCATAATGGAAGTTAATAAATAAAATACTAATAGTTAAATCGTATAAAGAACGTCTGCCTCAAATGAAGCTTTGGTCTCTAGCACAATTAAAACCAAATACATTTGAATGATTTTCATAAAGCATCTCATAAACAATGATTTCTTGGATCTCCGGACGGACACTGATTGACCCATGTCCAAGGGTTATGCATACAGAATTGGTCTGTCGCTTGATTGCTAAATAGAGTCGCCGTCACTGAAAGAGCCAAAGTTTTCGAACTTTCTGTCCTCAATCTTGTGCCTATCACCTCATAAATGCTTCTGGTTATGCACTTTGCAAATTTATGGCTGAAATATTCGTAAATGTGACGAGAACCTCTGAATATAATGTTGAGGCTGCAATTGATTTCAAGTCCAGTACGGGGAACTTGAGAATAGACGAAGACGAAATATTATTATCATTTGATGTGGTCAATCTTTTTCCAAGTATACCCATAAATTTGTCATTAAGGGCCGTGGGGGGAAAATGGAGTAAAATTGCAGATTACACGAATATGCACCAGGATATTTTTATTTAATTACTGTCGTTTTGTATCAAGGATACACGTTATTTTGAATAAGATGACAGATTTTATGGACGGTTAAATGGCATGCCAATGGGTTCTCCAACGTCACCGATAATGACGGACATTATAATGGAAGGATTACTTGACACGACGTTCAATACATTAACGAGGAGGCCGAAAACTATAACTAAATCTGTGGACAATATATATGTAATCAATTCAATTATTTCAATGAATTATTTAGAAATTAAGATCTAACTATTCAAAAACTTCGAAGAGAAAACGAAAAATAGAATTGGTATTTTTATCTTTTTTCTTCTTTGTACGTACTTGTATTTATAAGATACTTTTATTTGTAAATTTTAGTTTAAAATGAATTTTAAAAAAATTATTCCACCTCCAGCTGGACTTATTTGTAGCGGAGTAAATAAACAAACAAACAAACAGACAACTTTAATTTACAGTGGAAGGGGAAAGGTGCCAACAATTGCCATACCTTGATTGTATAGTTATAGGACAAGATGGGAATTTGAAAATTGACAGGTGGCAAGAGCCTACAGTGTCGGGACGAATGATAAATTATTATTCTAAGCATTCTAGGGGGACGATAATTAATACGCCAAAGAATTTCGTTAACAGAGTGCTGAAAATAGGGGACGTGGAATTTCATGGGCAGTTTAAGTGAAAACATTTTGCAGATGACAAGTTTTCTCCACGACATGATTTAAGACTTGATGACGCGAACAGATTTTAGACCACCAACGCCAAAGGATAGGACAGGACAGTAGAAGATTTATAAATCCATAACGTATGTATCGAACGTTTGGGCATTTATGACAGGGGGAAATGCCATTTGGCTCTAGAATCTAACTTTACACTGAATCACCTTTTTAGTGGGACTGAATCGAGAGTCGATACGGATGACAAGCCAAGTATGGTGTACGAAATCAAGTGCAACGGGGACAAAACCAACATATGCCAGAAGGTATATGTGGGTACTGCGACGAATAAACTGAAGACGGGACGCTGATAAGGTCCAATCAGGTTTTCAATAACTGGCTTTAGTCTTTCACACAATATGCTCGACAGGACCTTATACGCGATGGATAAAAGACTGATACCGCGATAGTTGGAACAGTCACACAGATCGCTTTTTTCGAATACAGTACATAATACACTGAGACTCCAATCGTCGGGCATAGATTTTCTCTGCCATATACCGCATATAAGTCAGTCCTTCGCCACATGTCTTAAAAAGGTCAGCGGGTAGGCCATCTGCACCAGCGGCTTTATTGTTCTTAAGGCTGGATATCGCCGTTCTAATCTCGTCTTGGTTTGGTGGGGGGGGGTACAATCTACACTTTTTCACTCTCTCTGCTGCCACTGCCATTTTGTCCGCTTAAATGGTTGGTTTTCCTCCCTTCTCAGCCTCTTGTACCGCTCACTCGCAGCACGCGTTGTAACTGACTAATTCGTTACCATACGTGAAGCATTTTTTTCGTCAGTTGCAATGTGACATTCTTCGTCGTACCATGGCTTATCCTTCTGCGGTTTTTGATAGAAAAGTTGAGTCCTTGCAGCGGTTTCCAAAGAGTGGGAGATGTGCTTCCACGGCGCATATGCGTCTTCGGGAGGGAGGGTATTCTGCTCTAGCAGGAGAGAGAGTTTCTGTCGGTAGGACATTGATATCTCCGCTATTTGTAGCTGGTCAATATCCAGCTTTTCCTGTGTTCAGCTTCGTACGTTTGTCACCCTGCTCAGTCCCTTGGGAACTTCCGAAGCCACCAGGTAATGATCCGAGTCGATATTGGCACCTCGAATCACACGTACATCCATTACATTAGAAGAGTGCCTGCCATCTATTACCAAGTGATCAATCTGGTTCTTCGTCCGCTGATCAGGAGATATCCAGGTCGCCTTATGAATGTCCTTATGCTGGAATCGTGTGCTACTAACTACCATGTTCTTTGCAGCGGCGAAGTCTATCAGACTTATTCCATTATCGGAGGTGGTATCGTGTAGACTGTGATTACCGATGGTTGGTCGAAAGACACTTTCCTTTCCCAATTTAGCATTAAAATCGCTTAGAATAATCTTAATGTCGTGGTCAGAGCAGCGTTCATATACTTCCTTCCGACGCTCATAAAATGTTTCTTTGACCTCATCATCTTTACCCTATGTCGGTGCGTGCACACAAATTAACGAGATGTTGAAATATTTCGCCTTAGGTGTCGCAGTCTCTTGCCAACTATAAATCCGCACCCAAATTCGTGCTTACGCTCATGGCAATTGTAGCAAATATGGAAGTTTTTCTTTCTGGTGAAACCATATCCTGTCCATCGCATTTCCGGGATCGTTGTGATGTCAGCTTCATATTTTCCGAGGACATCCGCCAGTTAGAAAGTGGCACCAGTCCTGTATAGGGTTCACACATTCCAGGTACATATCCTTAAATCATGGTCCTTATAACGATTGCGAGGGTCGTCAACATTTGGGGGTTTCTTTGTTCATCATATTTTCTGTGTATTTTTATTGGCAATATAACGGTGGCGGGAGGCAAACCCAGCCCACCGTGGTTTGCATTTTACCTACTGCCAGGATGATTATGTTTCAGCCGCCCATTATGGATCAGACGCTGACCAGAATGCAGTGTGTTGAAACTGGATTTTGGTTTCTTCAATTTTGATCCGCCGTTGGCCAGGGGTGTTGGCTCAACCGCCTTCAAAGGACAGAAGAATATGTCCACTACTTCGAAGAGCTTCAGTGACAGGGTCACCTAATAGTCCTGAGACGTATCAGTGATCGCATTCCCACTCATGTTGCTCATTCCTTTTTTTATATTAGATCCTTGAAAATTAACGAAATATTGAAGGCTAAATAAATTTTGACAAAAGGAAAATTATACAACTTCGTCTTCTTCTTTCATGCCTATGACCACGAGCTGATATTAGAATTGAAAATCATAATAAGAGGAAGGGACAACTATAATTACAACTTAAACTTTATTTTAACTATACATCTATTTATAGCCATGCAGAATATCCTTGATCTTGAATAAATAAAATAAAATAAGTCTAGTCAAAAGGCGGAATAAATAAATATAATCCTTTTGTAATACTTTCAAAATAGCAAGAACATTAAACGAAATTGGTAAAAATAATAAATACTTTCGTGCTTTAAAAAAACGCTTAAATTGGTCCTTGCATTTTGGGCATTAAATTATGCGAACTCTGGGTAAACTGGCGATAATGGCTAGCTGATTTTAACATCCTATGACCTTTTTTATATGCATCAATTATTTCCAAAATAAAGTTATTAATAAAAAAAATATATATAGATATAGATTGACAACATTTGTATAACCAAAAGCTTCACTCAGTCAAATGAGATTATTAAGAACGGCACACACATCAGGTGGAATTTAAAAAAATCTGTTTATATGTACCTTAAAGTACTGCCAAAGTTCCTTGCAATACTTGCCTATTGTTTCATAGCACCCTTCATGCAAATTAAATTTTAAATTGGGCAAAGACGAGACATCATTAAATTTTTTATAAACTTTCTTCCATTTATCATTCTCAACATGTTTTCTTGCTTTACAGATACCAACACAAATTTAACAATTTTTCATTTATGTTGGAATGAATGAAAATCCATTAAAAAAAATTTTCTTGAAGAGAATACGAAGAAGAGGAAAAAGTTAAAAAGAGAATGCAGGCAAAGTATGGTAAATCATAATTTGTATAATATTATCATACTTGTCGCCCATTTTTCACCATCGATTTTTGATGTTATTTATGGATGATTTATTGCTGGAATTATGAATACCAAAAACAAGCGGCATTTTCACCCACTTCACTTGCAATTCGAATTGTTTTCGTATTCAATATGTAATTTGATGATAATATTTAAACAAATGCTTTGTCTTCTTAGAAATATAAAGAGTGGATTGAATAAAAAATATTGTTCAGAGTATTGTCCGAAAATAGATAAGATATGATTATTTAGATTATCAATATTTGTATTGTCTCCAATTTTTGTGTTTTCGCGAAGAACGTTATTTACGACAGTGGGGCGTATGATTGATGAACAACATTAATCATACGCTTGTTGTAATCCATAGAATAACACATACTATAGAAGAACTTATTCTCTCATCTGACGTTTCATTTCACACTCTCTCGGTAGGTCTGTGGAAATGTCTACATACACCAGGTGGAGTTACAAAATATGTTCACTTAACTATTTCCTGTCGTTTTGGTGTAGAACTGAAAAATTTAAATGTATTTTGCACTTTTTTGTTGACTTTTAACGTTGGTATTCATTTGTATTGTATTTAACACAACTAGTTTGCCACAAAAACACGAAATTCGGGTGTAGTTCCTTTTTGGATCGCCGTATACTATTGCCACCATCTGGTATTATTGAACCCATATTTTCCACCCTCCACTGTGTAATTTCCATCGTACCTATGACGTTTAATTTATTGAGCGAATAAAACCTTCTACGTATGTGTTATTCTATGTTGTAATCATGGACATGTCATGAAATTATTACAGAGATTTTTAAAAAAGTTCCTAGCCATTACGACGTATGCAATAAATAGTGCTTAAACTTCATATGGTCTTCGGGTCAAATTTGACCCATTTTTGGAGAACGGTTGATTTTTTCTGAAAATTAGTGGTTTATACTTTTGATATTTTATGACTTTTATGTAATTTTAAATAAAATACAAATACTTGCGAGCAACTTATTTATATATTGTTTTACACTCAAGGTCTGTGGGTCAAATTTGACCTCGAGTGAAAAACTTGTGTTTCTGATACGCTAAGTCGCACAATTTACGACTTAATTGTGATTCGGTACAAGTAAATTCAAATATATATCTGTCTCTTTTCCTCGCCATACATGCTAAACATAATATTAGTCGTGTTTTGGTTACAAGCAAGCGATTGCCGCTTGCTAAGTTGCAAAGAAAACGGCAGATTAGCGATAAGTCATTTTATAGAAAAATATGAATAAGGGTCAAAAAAAAAATTTGTTTAAACTTACCGAAAATGATTCTCGTCGCTAAGTTCTCGCTAAGTCTTCGCTAAGTGCTTCATACAAAACAAGCGAATATATAAGCAAGCAATGTAACCTAAACACGCACATTGGTATAAACTGAAAAGAGTTATCATAAAACGTACATATGTCGTTCTTGTTTGCTTACTGCAACATGGTTATCAGTCGTAAAACACACACAGAACGAATAAGACGTGTCTAAGCTTGGAAACTTATATGTCCGCGGTTTCTTGAAGGAAAATGGATGACAGCAAAATGGAAATCATGCAGAATGCAACATCGGACGAGGAAGAAATTTGTTCAGAAATCGAAGATCATCTAGAATATGTTGAGCCATCTGAACGTGCTAATGAGAATGAAAGTGAGATTGCACACTCTCAGGTACTGACATCAAAAAAAGGCGAAATAAAATATTTCAAACACCTTTTGAACGGAGAATATTATCCACGTGGCGCCAGCATTGACTAGTTATTCTTGTTTAAGAATTACAAAGGAAGAGATTTCAAGCTTTCAACTGCTTCTCCTACCTTCTGTGATGCACACTATTTTGAAATATACAAATAGTGGTTTATAATTGGATAGAAGTTGACGACTCCGAAATGTTTGCATTTATTGGTTCTCTTCTGTTAGTCAAGTAATGAACGTACGCAAAGTTTTTTGGATTCTGAGAAAGGTAGACATATTTTAGAGCAATCATGCTATTGAAAAGATTCAAAAATATTTCGAGACTAATCACATTTGACAATAAGGACACTGGCAGTGAGCGACGAGTTTTAGAGCAGTTTGCACCGATATGTGGATTGTGGAATCAATGGGTTGGCATATAGCCCCAAACTTTATAATCCATCTCAAGATGTAACAGTCGATGAGCAGCTGGTAGCATTCAGAGGAAGATTTCCATTCCGGTATACATTCCGTCCAAACCAGTAAAATATGGCATAAAGTTTTGTGTGCTTTGCAACTCTGCCACGAGATACGCCTGGAATATCCAACCGTATACAGGCAAGGAAATAGGAACAATGCCTGAAAAAAACCAAGGAATGCGAGTTTTTCTTGATTTGATAGTTGGTCTGAAAGGTCTTAATGTGACCACCGACAATTTTTTTACTTCGTATCAATTGGGACAAATATTACTAGAAAAAAAATCCAATGAGTGTTCGAAATCACGGGCGATGTGTTAACACCTTTTTGCTACACGGTACCTGTTCGATTTCTATGAACACATTAGTAAATGTTACATTGGAAAATAAAAAACAGCGTTCAATCATATGATGGCATTACATTTAAATGGCATTAATACTTAAAATTATTTAAAGACCAGTGCAGGCCCATGTGTCATTATTTTCTTGCTTAATACTTTTTGTTTTATTCCCACAAATAACAAAGAGAATGGAAAGCAACAGACACATGAAAATACATACATTGTTATGTTCGTACATACGCTACACAAGTTCACAAATTTTCGTTGCTCTCTTGGTATCTCATTTTTATATACGTATAATACGTCATTATTCTCTTTACCCGGCTCTGACCATCTTCAAATTTTCTTTCGGCGGCGGTCACCTCGCATAGTGACGGCGACACTATCGAGTATCTAGCCATGAAAAAGCTTCTCAAATTACCGTTCGGAATCGGTGTAAAACTGTAGGTCCCAATCAGTGAGTGAAAACTGGAAAGCGCACAGCTCAGTGATTGTGAGAAGTTCTCCCCAGTCCCTTCATGGGATGTAATGGGAAACCATTTATTTATTTTTTTATTCTCTTTACTCTGAGAGTGCTCCGCACCCACAATTTATTTGACTTACCTTTCAGAATAATAAAAAACCAACCTGTAAAAAACAACCCGTTGTTCAATCTCGCCCATATTCGCAGCAGATCTTAGAATATGTACACCTAACCAACATACCCAATTTTGTTCAAATACCGTTAACAGGAGCAGAAATAATGAGTTTTTAATTCTGATTTATATGGGAGGTACCACGCCCCTTTACCCAATACCGCTCGTATTTAGACAGTTAATTTTTTTCGTAGCGATTAGTTTGCCTGCGAAGTTTCAGCTCGATTGGATTACGGGAAAAGTGTTAGAAATCAATCCAAAGTTTTTTCGGCATACACACATACATGCATACAGAGACCTGAAGTTAATATAAACAATTTACAAAGGCGTCCAACCATATGATGACGTTTTATTTAAATAATAATAATACTTAATAATACTTAAAAATATTTAAAAACAAGTGTCATTATATTCTTGCTTAATACCTTTTATTTTACACCCACAAAAAACAAAGATAATGCAAAGCAACAGACACACGTATATACACACTTTGTTATGTTCGTACAAACACTACACAAGTTTACAATTTTTGTTGCTCTCTTTCTATCTCATTTTTATATACGAATAACCACGTCATTATTCTCTTTGCTCTGAGGCTGCTCCGCACCCACACAATACAACTATTCGCTGCCGCTACTTCAGTGTGTGTTTTTTTTCGCAGTCTGACAATCTGTGTTTCGCAGTCGGAAAAATCTGTGTTCTATATAGGGGTGGGTCACCCTTATCGTTTAGGGGTATGAAAAATAGATGATGGCAGATTCTGAGACCTACCCGATATGCACACAAAATTTCATACAAATCGGTCCAGCCGTTTCGGAGGAGTTTAACAGCAAACAATGTGTGATCGCTGTGGGACAATCTGTGTGAGCGCAGTAGGCCGTACCCGCGCCTATAGATGTTAACGCATCAAAGATATTACATTTGTTGGAACACCACGCAAGACAGAACTACCACCAGAGATTTTGGCAACTAAAGGCAGACTTGTACATTCATCATCTTCTTTTTTACCAAGGATACTACACTCCTTTCTTATATTCCTAAAAAAACAAGTCTGTGAATCTACTCAGCACTTTGCATCACAGCCCAAAAGTTAGTAATAGTGAAGAAAAAAAACCCAGATAATATTAGATTAAAATACACGTAAAGGAGGGGTAGATACGCTGGACAAAGTAGGGTCATGTTATTCTTCCAAAAGGAAGACTAACCGAAGGCATCAAGTGGTAATTTGTAATATGTTGGATATATCTGCGTACAATGCTTTTATATTATCTACATCGACTAACCATGGCTGGAATGAAAATTGATTTGCTAAACGCCGACACTTCTTAGAAAATGTAGGTTTGCAGCTCATCACGCCTTATATAAAACAACGAAACACTTTCCCAAAAGCACCATTTTCACGAGAATCGCAAAGAAACTACGTGGTAAAGCAGAAGAGGCTCAACAACCGTAAACTTCTACCAAATCCAGAAAAACTCATTGTGAATCCGGCAACAATACAACCAAAAGAAATCGCTGCCAATTATGTGCTAAAACATACAATAAAACATGTATTAACTCCATAATATTATTGTATTCGCAAATTTGCAATAAATGTTTTCAAAAAATATAGTTGGCATTTACTGTGTACATTGCTGATATATACAATTTCTAAGAGGATCAAATTTGACCCGAAGTACGTTAACGTTAGTATTTTTGAGGACCTTATGAAGGTTAAAGAAAATTCAACATTTGCAGTTGTATAATTTATATTTAGAGATTTTGATAAAATACACACTGTACTTTATACTCGTATTACAAAAAAAAAACACCCATTTGAACGAAACATGTATGAGTGACGGTATTTCTTTGGAACTTTCCTCGAGATGTCGCATGATTGTGAAATTTAGTCAGCAAAATACCTAGGTCTGATGTAGGTATTTCTTTGTGTTTTAAATACATTCCGAGTCACTTATTTAAAGGCACTAAAAATTCCATATTCAGCAGCCTGTATCTTTTGCAATTTGTAAGCGATTACAGAATTTTAAAATGGAGATGGAAGCTAGATATCTTGAGATATAAAACACATCATGACAATAGTGGTATCTTAGCTAAAGAACTTTTGTTGAGCAATTAATAAAATGTGATTTTTTTTGTCCACTTGAATAAAGGTTCTTTAACTAATTTTAATGAAAAACAGTTTTTCTTGTTTTTTTTAATTTTTTTTTTTTGCTTTTTTTAAGGACTATATGTAAAGGGTACAACCCCCTTTGTTTTTAATAACTTCAAATATACGGGCTTTCAATGAGAGATACAGAGAAATTACGTAATCCAACGATGATGGCCTGAATTAGTGACTGCTTGTCATCAAATTGTCTACCTCCTTCATAGTCCTTATGAGATAACCAACCGCAGACATTTTCGATAATGTTTAGATCTTGCGAATAGGGTGGCCAGTCAAGAATATTAACATTTTGGGTTGCAATGAACTTCTTTACTACTCTGGCGTTGCTTATAGGGGCATTGTCCTGTTCTAAATACTAGGTATGGGACCAAATAGTTCACTGAACTTCGGAAAAGCCGATTCCAATAACGTTTTATAGCTTGTAGCAGTCATTTTTGCACTTTTAAAAAAAAACGCTTTTCCTTCCTTCAAAAACGCGTTTCCTTGCGCAGATCATGGAAATAATAGTTGTAGCCACCAGTCCAATTTAAGATAGGTATTTAGGATACTCACAGCTCTTAATTACTCTGAGTACTGACGACTTGCTCGCTTCCACTCCAGCTTGAGCTCTTATTTTTGACAAGGATAAGGCATAATTAGAAGCGATTCTGATGATTTTGCTTTTCTCATACGAATGATAAAGACAATGAAACCCTGCCTTTAAAATTTGTTCCATACCCCTCGGGCTACTTGATGCAATTGTCGACAACATAAGCTATTGCGCCTTCAGAACGGTAAACATCGATTTTCGATTTTCGATTTTTCCGATAGTTTTAAAATTTGTTGTTTTGCCATTTTGACTCGTAAAATGATTAAGATGTAATAAATTGTAATCAACAAACGCTTCCTACAAAAAATCATCGCTTACTTTAAAAATAATAAAGTGCCTTTATTTTTAGCGATCCTAAAAAAATATTACTTTTTTGGACTTTTTTTTATAAATTGCTCAAAAATAGTTCTTTAGTTAAGAAACTACTATGGTCATTATATTTTTTATATCTCAAGATGTCTGGCTTCCATTTCCGTTTTAAAATTCTGCAATCGGTTATAAACTGGAAAAGATACAGGCTGCTGAATATGGAATTTTTAGTGCCTTTATATAAGTGAACCGGAGTGTATAAGGTGTGCTACTGTAGTGTATTCTTACTACAATACTATACCTAAGGTATATATTTCTTTAAATTACTTGACTGGAATACATCAAAAACTGATAGTATTTGAGATATAGAAACACAAACTTACCTAAGTTGTGAAACCTATTCATAATTGAAAGCAGTACGTAGTCAGTTTATTAAACAGCAAAAATTACCATTTAACTTCAGAAATATACTTTCTCAGCTTTCTTTAAATATTCTTTAATATAATTAAAAACTTTTCCTATCTTCATAAAAGTTTCCAACATTTATCACAGCTCAATGAGTTTTCCTTCGCCATTTTAATATATTTTTCTTAATGTTGACATACTTTGATGTTAATGTTAACTATAAGTGTGAACTGGAGATCAAAAAACATAAAAAAATATACAAACTTGTATGTTATCTTTAAACTATTCTTACCACAATAAACACGGCATTAATATAAACCGCAACAAGTAAATTAATGTGAGGGCTAAAAGCAAGAAACAGGCATAAAAACGGGTCGACAGAATCGATTTAAAAACACAAACAGCTTGCTTTATGTAAACAAGGGTGTTGAAACCCGATAGTGAAACTGGGTATTGTATCTACTTGTCAAACTAGATTTTTTGAACTGATTGCAGTACATGAGTTTTGTTTCTCACTCATATTTTGACTTATTAGTCATCTAGATCCGACCCTTTCAAGAGCACTAGTTGATATGGAAATTGTTGCTAAATCCAACTGTTATTGGGCTGTCGACAGCTCCCAATGCTTTAAGTCCCTGACCCCGACAAGACATCAGCATAGCAATTTCAAGGCCGTGTCCGTTATAGTAATACCCTAGCCGAAAAAGTTATACCTTCGCGTGTATCGACTTCAGATGCATACCTAGAGGATGAAGTAATACAAGTTTTGTGTTCATTCCAAAAGCGGTATCACCGTTCCTATTAAAAACTTTCGAACGGAAAATAGATAGGTAGCTAAGTAAGATTGTTATCTGGTGCGCAAACTGCAATATGTCAAGAAGGACCTACAGAGAGAACCCTGCAAATTTATTGATGCTTAGGAATGTACGTTGCTTAGGAATGTACGTTGGTAGCGTTTCTTTATGTCGAGGGCGGGGTAAACAATATCACTCATAGTGTGATGGAATTAAAGCTATCCACCTTTAAGGTGGATGTGGATCTAATTGTATATGAAATGTTTATCGGGATATGTGTCACGGGCTAGTTTGGTACACCAACCTCTAACAGGTATGCTGGCAGAGCCCAATGCCAGCAATAACTCTCATCACCACTGCTATGAAACCCTGCGCTCAATGGAATAGTGGTCACTCTCAACAATTCGGGTGAAATAATTATTGCTTATGATGACAACGTGGCAATAGCTCAATGGGACAATTGTTTTAGTAACCACAAGGTTTTTCAACCGGGTAACTTACAAATTTTGGTATATTTTTCCTTTCACGTAAACTGCCTGACTATATTGGCTGGTGCCAAGCAGAAATTTTCGCAATTAAGGAAGTGATATACTATTCCTGACTAATACCATTCCAGCAGTCATTGGGGTCAATTTCTTTTATGATAGTCCAGCTCCTGTTAATTTCAATACTTCTGAACTCAACATCTACCCAGAACTCTTAGTGATATGTGTCAGTAGTACGATGTTTACCTCATATGGGTGCTGGGGATTGGGCACATTCTATGAAACTTCAGTTCAGATTAGATGGCGAGACTAGATACACCGTGACAGCATTCCAACTTATTGGAATGTCCCTAGCGACCTCATCGCGCGTTTACCCAGAACCTTCACATGTGCTGATGCTGAAGATGTAAACGATGGGTACACCTTGTATATATATGTATACTGCAGACCCGAGTCATAAAAAAAATTGCCTAAGTCGAGGCAAATTTTAAAGACCATCTCGAGTCAATTTCAAAAAAAAATCCAATGAGTGTTCGAACTCACGGGCGATGTGTTAACACCTTTTTGCTACACGGTACCTGTTCGATTTCTATGAACACATTCGTAAATGTTACATTGGAAAATAAAAAACAGCGTTCAATCATATGATGACGTTACAGTTAAATAATATTAATACTTAAAATTATTTAAAGACCCAGTGCAAGCACATGTGTCATTATTTTCTTGCTCAATACTTTTTGTTTTATTCCCACAAAAGTCAAAGAATGCAAAGCAACAGACACTTGTACATACATACATACATTGTTATATTCGTACGATATAACCGAAGATCAACATAAAATACTTTTTTAATATTACTCCAAATTAAAACACTTAAATCTCGTTTCGCCGATATCCGATCGCCTTAATTTTTGGCCTAAACTCTTCGTCGAAACCCGCACTAGCTTTTTATTCCAAAAATTAATAAAATCGGCTATGAATTTCCGGAGAAAATCGCGTGGGAAAATTATATGAAAATCGCCCAATAATCACTTTCAATACCGACTGCCAAGCAACGAACAAACAAACGATGATTTACTCTTACAAACCTAACACTTGCGTATGTATTAAATTTATAGTTTACTGCCATAGAGGCGCGCGTATAGATGTTAACACATCAAAAAACCTTTGTTCCTTTCCAAGCCCGTTATACACAGCCATAAAAAAGACCACCTCGAGACATTTTCAAAAAAAAACCTTTGTTCCTTGCGAGCCCGTTATAGACAGCCAAAGTCATCTATTTATCGTAGTTTTTATGTTTGTTGCTCGATCGTAACATGCAAAACATCCATGTATAGGTCTCGATTAGTACAACATTTGTCCTGTAGATGTCGCTGACGTAAGACATCTTTTTCTAATGAAGGCCTCATTTACTGCAGTTTCTGCTCCTAAAATTACAAAATATTTTTTCCTAGGATTAAAGCCCCTTAAAAACCAAGAACATTTTGCTTCTGAAGTGTACAGTTTTATTCAAACCAAAGATGTTACGTATGAAAAGATATATTTGCAGCATTAATACAAATACTTTTCATATGTTTGCATTACTACCGTCAATTATTGCATACTTTTTGCCGCTATTGATAAAACTTTTAAATAAAAATATTGCATAGTTTTTAGCGCCAATTATTGCATACTTTTTAGCGCTATTGAACATTTTTTTAAAATATTTTCCTGTGATAATTAATTTTTACTCTAGTTACCGTTGTAAGATATGCCTAGTAATAATTATATTGAGTATACTATATTATATATACGCTCTCTATAAATCTGGCCGATAGGCTCATGGTATCAATACTTGTTTCTTTTGGACGATACACTATCTGAATGGTAGAGAGATTCGACTTTGTATAACTGTAACAAAGAGGAAGCATTACCATCTTCTCTGTACGTGTCCAGCAGTAGAAATCAGGAAGTTCCCTATCTTACCTATTTATAGACCAGGGAGAATTAGAACTTGATTGTTTTCTGGTAAGGTTAGCGCTAAATCTAGTAAGCCCAAAATGTCGAAATGTACCAAAGATTGTGAGTTGTCCATCGTCGTTTACAAGCTCGAACTGACAAAAAACTTACCCAAACAATGCCATTTATCTGAAATATCCACTTAATAATTTTCTGTTGTTTTCCCGTTTATTATTAAGAAGGTAAGAAAATACATCTTCCTATATTTCGAACACAAGGAGAGTTTTGTAAATGTTTTACAGGGTGACTCAAACTTACATAAGGGGTTTTAATAAACTACAATTTATTGCAAAGTCAATTAAATTTTGTTTATATTTTTACTACACTGCATTAATGGTGTATTTATACATGAAAAATACCAACCCAGCTATTTGCAGCTTCGCACAGTGGCGGTCTTCCGTGTCGTTTTTCAAGATTTTTGGAGATACCGCTCGAATTTCCTCTCGATTTTTTTTGAATGGTCTGTGGGTTATTCAGACACACGCGTTCTTTCAGATACTACCAAAGGAAGAAATCGGTATAGGTTAAATCGTACAAACGCAACGGTCAATTAAAATCTCTGCCTCTTGAAATAATGCGTTCACTGAAAATACGTAACAGTCTCCCTTTCACGTAACAGTCTCCCTTTCTACAAGTACAGTGGTTCTATCCTGTTTAAAAAGTTTTGTGAATGGTTTCCCACAACTTGCCTCAAGAAACTCTCCAACATAATGCGGCATTGAGCTTCACCGCATTACCCACTTCATTCTTATAGAAATATGGATGATATCGGATTTCGGATGATATTCCACACCCAACTGTACAATTGCCGCTGATGAATAATCCTAGTATTTTCAATTGGCGGCATTCTGCAACTATGTTTATCGACAAAGCCAATTAATTGAAAATGGGCTTGGTCTCTCATTCCCAGGTTGTGTGTGAAGTCATGGTTTTCTTTCGTTATTTGCCTTAAAGAATGCGAAAAATCTAGGCCAAGCTACAGTTTATAATGGAAGATCTGCAATTTGCTCATAATTCTTTGAACTCATCTTCGCGATAATCCAAGACGCGTTGAATGCAACGCTGTAGAGACTGACCAAATTAAACGACTACAACTCCAACTCCTCCTCCAGCAATTTGAAAACCCACGCCTCCGCTCCACTAGACTCCAGCATTTTGACGTAGAATACGTCTTACCTTACGGTATGAGGAGTCACGTCAGGTTTTTATTGTTGTAATCTTTATTTCATTGAATTTGAGGAAACGGCTAGATGAATTTTTTTAAATTTTTTTTGTAGGTAAATGAAGATGCTATCTTTCGTTTGATATACATTTCATATTGGTTGATATATTTCTAGTATTTTAATTTCTCAAATGAAAATTGTTTAAACACATACACTCAAACATATGTGTGGTGTTTGGTTGAGTGTTTTTGGTTGCTCAACATTGCTTAGGAACATGTATCTAGTAAAAAGTGAAACGAACAGCAAGCTAATGTTGCTTGGCAACATGTATCTAGTAAAAAGTGAAACAAACAGTAAGCTAACGTAATAAAGCTTTTTTGCGAAAGCTTCAATAAAGCTGTTGTAACAGTAATTTTGAATTGTAAAGCGTAACGCTTTCACACAACGCTCGAATGCTAATGCGAAGACTCGATAAGGTAAACCTTTTTTAATATTAGGGCGACCCTCTGAACATTCGTAGAACTTATTTCAATAAAAATATTAATTAAAATACATAAATTAAATTTAGTTTAAAAAAATTTAACATAATATTTTTTTTTTTAAACGGACTTGAATCAAATGCCGTTGGTAAATATAAAAATTACAGCAGACAGTTGTCCGAGGCCTTCGGCCACGGACTGTCCCTGCAGGCTGTGTCAGAGACACGGCCATTAAGTTTAACGTAGAATACGCCTTCCGATAAGACAGAAAACATATATAACAATAAATGATAAATAATATAAGCAAATGAATTTATTGTTATATATGTTTTCTATCTTATCGGATGGCGTATTCTACGTTAAACTTAATGGCCGTGTCTCTGACACAGCCTGCAGGGACAGTCCGTGGCCGAAGGCATCGGACAACTGTCTGCTATAATTTTTTATAATACTCGACTACACTCCGTCTCGAATAGTAAATAAAACGTATTCCTAAAGAATCATTTTCACAAACAAGGAAATAATTTGAACCATAGATAAAGTAAATTAAAAGATGAAAGTCAAAAAAAAAAGTCAAAAAATATGACATTAAAATTCTAAAATTTCATATCAAGAGAGAAAATAATTTTCAACAAAAATATCACTTTGAAACAAGAATACAACACGTTACTTAAAGTAAAATATCTGATGGACATCGAGTTGCAAGGCCATGTCACCACCGACTATGTCCTAATAAATTGGTTCTTCCTCCGGTTCAGCTACCATATATCTGTGACCACAGCAGTTGATATAGTTTTTGGGGGGGGAAGTTTTTAGTTTAATTATAATTTTTTTATAACCGTCAATAAGAATTATGGGAAATTTCAATGAAAGTGACAGTAGTACAGGACAGCATCTAGTGAACAAAGTTAACAATGGGCGTGCTATATCTATTATTTCCTTTATCTATGATTTGTACTGTGTATAATATATCATTGTTACCAGCACAATACACAAATATTTGTTTGGTTTAAGAAGAAATATATTTTTAAATTAAAAAATTGTTGATCTCCTATTCAAAGTGATATAAAACGAATTCGCTTTCCTAAATACGGTTCACCATAATCTTATTAGTTTCGCTATAAATTTGTATTACAGTGAAAACTTGTTCGGAGTTTAACTAATTATGTTAACCCGCACTTAAGAATTTTTGTTTCAATTAATTGTTGAAAATTATGTCCATAGTATAACTAACAAGTAGTCGCAGTATAGACAATAACAATTTTGGGCAATAACAACTGGCATTTTGGTTTTATGTAGGTTGTCCTCATATCAAAGTAAACACATATGTATACCAACAATAAATGTAAAGAAAAAAAGTACGAAAATATTACCTTGAAATCTGTAAGAAGCGACCAGCTAAATAACAAAGAAAAATTTAAATCAGCTGTTGTACTGAGTTTACCTTCTCATTCTCCCATAATTATGTCCGAAATGTGGTCGCAAATTTGGGCTCGTTTGATTACATTTTGCATAACTGAGAGCAGCATTTGTGGTCTCAAAATGCCAATTTCGGCAGGAATGTTCTTCTTTCACTACTTCGCGTACATCAACTGGCAAGTAGAAGCACGGCCAGTTAAATCGGAAAATCTGGATGGGCAACTCAAATCACCAAAGCGTGAAATTACGTGAGCATCGTAGGCATCTTTCAAAATACGCATTGTGTCACGAGAAGTGTGGCAAGTGGCCTCTTCCTGTTGGGTCCGCATGCCCTCCAAACCCGGATCCCTAAATTCCGATAGGAAAAATTCGGCCAGCATGGCTCCATTGTGATAGCCGTACATCGTCATAGCGATACCGTCGGCTCTTTCGAAACAAAAGCTCCAGAGCCTTTGCGACGTAACTGTACACTACACGGTGACTTCGAGAGGTTGTTTATTGACGAGCTTAGACGCTCATAGTAAATTTTAATGGAAAATCATTCACATCGTCGTTGAGTTCCCAAATTCTACATCTGCATTCTAATCGTGAGACATAGTCACTTAAAAATAAATGTTGGACGAACAGAATTTTGTATTTTTTGAACGCCACGAAATGTGGAATTTTTGAGCACGATTTCTTGTGGAAGTTTCGGGCTCCCCTGCCACATGGTTACGAAATGCTTCGATGGTTTCCAAAGAACGGACGATTTACGGCTTTCCGGTGTATCCGCTGTCCCATTGTATGCAGATGTCTTCAAATCGGTCGAACTGTTTGCGCTGTGGGTGGTATATGTTAGGGATATTTTTGCCGAAATTCAAGTTGCATTAACACCATTCGAATTGAATTTGGGAAATTTTTGACGAACTAAGCACTATATCGTCTTAGTTGCTAGATATGACCGACATAACTATAGCGTTCATCGAATGAGAAACCAAGAAACCCACGACAAGTCGATTTAGACCTACAGTATACTGATGTTATCTAATGGGGTGACAAAATGTATATTAAGTGAAAATCGGTCATCAAATTATTCTTATCAGAAATGGTAACTTTTTATCGAAATGCTAAAGCTGGAGTCAGATTCGTCCAAATTTGTACAACTCCGATTCCGACTTCAAGCAAATATCACAGACTCTGACTCCAACTCCGACTCCACAGCACTGGTTTAATGTCTCGCTGGTGACGTTGTTGGATTTTCCTGCAGACTCTATTGAACGCCTTGAAGCTTACCTTCATAGAGAGCGGATTATAGTCCTCCAGTTTCACAAACACATATTAAAATAATGAAGTTGTAGGCTATTAGAACCGCTAGGTTTCTGTTGCACCAACCTGCATAATTTCTCCAGTTTTTTGAAGTGTTCGCAAGTCGTCCACTTTTTTAAGTACTGTTAGCCCATGGGTCCGTCCTGAATTTATTAATTTATAGTTCTCATATTGAACTTTATTAAGCCGTACATTAAGTTCGTTTAGGTAACAAATCTTGTATTAACCCAATATTAAGACTTTGTGTTGTAAAAGGGAGATTTGAGTGTTCAATAATAAATAAGTTTTAAACTTTAATTTGTTTCTTTTTCAGGTAAAAAAAAGTTAGAATTGTTTATCAAAAGGATTCTCTAATCACTGTAATGTTTGTTTATTTTCCAAAATTATTCAAGTTTTACGTCGCTTTTTAGTCCCCGGATGGTGATTATTATTTCTTTATTTAGCAAATATATAATACAGTGCTTCATTATTCCACATATGATAACTAGTCTGTTGAACACAAATACACAAAATCATCGAAATACATTTTGAGTTAACGCCAGATGTTGCCCTTTTTGTTTAGCGATTCTAAACGGCAAATGAATGCAATTAAGATCATTTAATAATTTTCAAATTGTGGAATGCACATAATTAATAAAAATTGTTGTTTAATTGAAAAATTGCAATATAATTAACAATTACCATTGGAAAGGGACACCAAGCTAGAATAAATATTATATCACTTGTGTAACTAGACTAATATAATACTACTGTTTTCAAAGGATGAATTTGTATGAACAGTTTAATTTGAAAAAATGTTTATATTTCTTTACGTTTAACATCAATTAATTTACTCATTAGTTCTTATTTGAAATTTCTAATATGTGTGTGTGACTTCAAATGACATTTGAATGCAATTAACATTGAAATGATTGCGCTAACGATAGTGAAAGCTGAAGAAAAATGCGCACTGAAGCTGTTTCCTCCAGTGTATAATTAGATACAGACAATTATTTCGAACGTGATGGCAATTCCAAATGTAGTCATATGGGATAATTATGGTGATTTTAGTTATGCATGCAAAGCAAATTAAGTCAATTCAGAGTGAATTGTTAAACAATAGAATAGTAGAACAGAATGGGTGAACACAGACATAGTCATAGCAGTTAAAACCTAAAATACAAAATTGGGATTAGAATAATTTCTCATACGTATGTGGTTTCGACTCAGGGAATTCCAGCAGGGGAAATTTTATTCCTTTAAGTTTCGTATGTCACCTATTTATAAATAGTATTGCAACATTAAAGATACATATTGCTATTTTAGCATTAGTAACCTCTCGTTCTAGTTCAGGACACAACATTTAATAAAATTTCTTTTTTGGCACAACAATATGAATTAACTTTTATGCAAAAATTGCTCTACTTCTTATACAGAAACGATTTTGGACCAATCAGGGCTACATAATTTAAAAAAGTAGATGACATTTTCGCTTTAAGTTCATATGAAACCTAAGAAACATCAATGACCCATGATCAATTCAAACCATTTATTTCAAGAATTGTAACTGTAATTACAATATTATTTGTAGCACATTTTAAGCACATATCTAAATAAAGTCTGTATGTACATTAAAATAGTTTTACAAGGACCTTAGGACAAATTAAAAATTTTTGAAAAACTAAAATGTATTTATTGTGCTTTAATATGTTTTAAATCAATTCATTTAATCAATTGATGTATATATCATTTATATCCATTAACGTAGCGTTTTATTTAAAGTATTTATCTAGAAATCCGAACCTAGATCCCATTTTCCCTAAGTAATATATTTTCCCGGAAAAGAAAAACTCTATATGTATATGAGCAGCTATTGTTACCAGTGACGTAGCCAGCTCATAGGATGACGATACATTTCATTGGTAAAGATTATGAATGATTCGCACCAGAAAGAATTTGGTGATAAGCAGAATCTGGTCAAACTCGTGAAAAATAATCTAAATTTTAAGAACTATGTTTCTCTTTATGTATTATTTCATTGTACTTTAAATTGCATTGTATTTTATGAATTTTATGTACTGAATTTTATATTGCACTGTTTTGAAATTTTTTGCAAATCCAATGCAACTATAAATGTAAACACAAAATTGCAAAAACAAATCCTTTGAATCTGAAAGAAGTGACCGACTGAACAACAAAAAAAAATGAAATCAGTTGTTGACGGAGGTTACCGTCTCGTTCTATCAGGACTGTGTCCGAAATATGGTTGCTGTCGGTGTTAACGCAAGTCTGGGCTCGTTTAATTACATTTTTCATAAATGTGAGCAGTATTTGCGATATCAAAATGCCAATTTCGGGAGGAATGTTCTTCTTTGGCACCAAAGCGTACATTTACGGTAGAGAAAGACGCCTGGACATCTTTCAAAATACGCACTGTGTCACGAGAACTGTGACAAGTGGCCTCGTCCTGTTGGATCCACTTTCCCTCCAAATCCGGATCGTCAACTTCCGGTGAGAAAAATTCGGTCAGCATGGCTATACTTATGTAGTGATAGCCGTTCATCGTAATAGCGTTAACGAAGGTTCCTTCGAAAACAGAATGTCCAAGCCCTCTTGCGATGTAACTGTACACCACATGGTGACCTTGAGAGGTTGCTTATTGGCGTTACCGCTGATATAAAATTGAGCTTCGACGTTCATGGTAAATTTTCATGGAAAGTAGAGTTTGTATATTATAAGTAAAGTATTTGTATAAGGAGCGTACGATAAGTTAAAAATTTTTGAATAACTGAAATTAATTTATTGTGATTTAATAGGTTTTAAATCAATTCAATTAATCAATTTATGTATATATTATTTATAACCATAAACGTAGCATAATGCAGAACTTATGTCGAAATACGACCCTAGATTCCCTGCTCCCTGAGTAATATGCTTTCCCGGAAGAGAAAAACTCTATAAGAATATGAGCAGCTTTTGTTACCATTGTCGTAGCCAGCTCATAGCATGACGTTACATTTAATTGGTAGAGATTCTGAAAGATTTTCACCAGAAAAATATGACGATCCCTAGAATGTTGTCAACGTCGTGAAAAATAATCTTAAGTTTTGTGGAATTATCTTTCTATTTTTGTATTATTTCTTTGTAATTTATATTGCATTGTATTTTCAGAATTTGGCTGAAATGCCTGAAAACCCCCAAAAATCAAAAAAAAAAATAGGGGAACTACAAAAACGAAACGTAACGGGTGCACCTACGAACAAGCAAGTGTGGGTACTGAAATTAAGGGTATTATCCTCGTGAATTTGGTTGTATATACATTTCGGCTGTGCGGCTGTCTGGTGAAATTAACAAAAAATCCAATGAGTGTACGAACTCACGGGCGATGTGCTATCACATTTTTTTTACACGGTACCTGTTTCTATGAACACATTTGTAAATGTTACATTGGAAAATAAAAAACAGCGTTGAATCATATATTGACGTTACATTTAATTAATATTATTACTTAAAATAATTTAAAGACCAGGGAAATGCACATGTGTCAATATATTCTTGCTTATCTAATACTTTTTGTTTTATTCCCAAAAAAAAAAAAAACAAAGAGAATGCAAAGCAACAGACACAAGTACATTCATACACTGTTATGTTCGTACATGCGCTACACAAGTTCACCCAATTTTCGATGGTCTCTTGCATGGTAAAATAAGTAAGGTAAACGCACTAGGAATTGTTACAACAAACACAGGCATTTTATTTTTGTTTGGTGTCCATAATCTGTCAAATTTTCTTCATGTGTGTATCTACTGTAAAAGTAAATAAAAAAGTACACACACAAAATGCATGTGAATTTGACATAAGAGTAACACCTAAGCAAGAAATATGTTGAAATCAGCTGTTCTGACGAGTTTACCTTACTCGTTTTACCATGGTCTCTTGCTATCTGATTTTTATATACGTATAACCACGTCATTATTCTCTTAGCTCTCAGAGTGCTCCGTACCTACCGAAGACAACTATTCGCTGCCGCTACATCTGTGAGTGTATTTTTTCGCAGTCTGACAATCTGTGTTTCGAGGTCGGACAAATCTGTGTTATATACAGGGGTGGGTTAACCTTGTCATTTAGGGGCATGAAAAATAGATGTTGGCCGATTCTGAGACCTACCCGATATGCACATAAAATTACATACAAATCGGTCCAGCCGTTTCGGAGGGGTTTAACGACAAACAATCTGTGATCGCAGTCGGACAGACCAAAAATACAAACTCTGGTTGTATGTATTAACTTTTTGCCTATAGATGTTAATAAATAAAAATAAAATAAATAATAAAAACTCCAAATAAGAAGTAACAAATTATGTAAATTTGTTCGAAAACTTTCCACGCTTACGGGTTTTCACAAAGGTAAAAGTTTGGCATTTTTTAAAAAAAAGTAAAATTTTTTTTTTAAAACATCGCGCGACAATTTTACACACATCTCCGTAGCTTAGTTTAGATTTTGCGAAGAAGCTACTTTTATTCAACGATACGCCAAAAGTGCATCGTTTCTTTTAACGTAGAATACGTTATACGGTAACGTAGGGGTGTTGATCTGGAGCACAAAATTTTGAGAAAATGTTTGTCACTTTCATTATAAGTTTTTTATACTTTATGCATGCATTGAAGAAACTTCAAGTATGGTCGTAACATATTTGATATGTCTTCTTTTGATTTGTATTTAAATAATCATATTGCTACATATAATTTTTTTGATTCTATAAGTAAATCAAAATTTAACTCCTTCAAATTTTGTATTAATTTTCATATGCTTTGTATTTTATGTATTATAACATCATGTGTAAGAGCAGTACGATTATCTGTGTGTTCATCACAGAACCAGTGTGAGAAAGAGAAGAAGTATAATGACAATGTATGTTTTATGTGAACATTACAGAACCAGTGTTGCCACATGCAGTATTTACACCTGTTTTCAAAAGTGCATCGAATTGATATAAAGTGTACCCAAATTTTGTTAAAAATTATCCTAAATTTTTAACATAAAAATTAAAGATAAATTTGAAAGATTTAAATCGTTTATCAAAAATTATATTTAATTCATATATTTTAATTGCAAAATGACTAACGTATTCTACGTCTGACCTATGCGCCCGTGATATCTAACACAGGCTTCATATTTTTTTTGTCTGTGTTTTGAATTCCAATAATTACACCTCAAGGTGAATTTATTGTCCTCGTCTTGCCTCAAAGCCATTGGGGTTAAATTATCTTTGGCACAAAACAAACTCCCATTGCTTAGGTAATTTTTTGTATTAAAACGGGGTGACACTCACGCACCCAATCGTGCACATCAAAAACTGTTGTAATTGACATCTTCTCTACTCAATGGACGTTGCATTAATGAAGTAATTGAACTAGATTACTTATAAATGAAATTATGTTCAAGAAAATCATATCCCAATTTAGGGAAATTATCGAAAATCATACAAAAAATGCAATACTGAAACGGGAAAAACAGCCACAAATGTTTGTTTTGAAACCTTAACGGGAATTTTTTTATAAAAAAAAGTTTTATTAAAATTTTTTCAAGTAAAACGTAATCTTTTTTTATCCTCACCCATAAGATGGGGTATATATCATTTACGGCTATGCGAATAATCGCCCAAGTGAAAATCGCCCAAAACTAAAAATGAACAATGACCCAAAATTTGTGGGTGTTTTTTCATTAAGAAGAAAGACCCAAAAAAGAGGTAAAATCGCCCAAAAATTTAAGAACATTCGCCCAAAAATATAAATCCAATTTATGAACAAACGCCCACTATTTTGTGGTGATTGTTCATACTGATAAATCGCTCAAGACTGTAGCGAAAAACCGCCCAATTAAGCAAAAGGGCGAATTTACATTTTTACAAATTTGGGCGATCATTCATCATGAACAAACACCCAAAAAATCAAAAATACCAAAACGCCCAAACATGATGAACAATCGCCCAATTTTTTTCCCCATATTTTTTGGGCGATTGTTCATTTTTGGGTTTTGGGCGATTTTCACTTGGGCGATTATTCGCATAGCTATCATTTACTACGGAAAAAATTCAACGCATCATGGGAGCCACTTTAGGCCCTTAGTATATTTGGACGAAATTTGTTTTACGACATTCTAAGATGATTGAGCCATGTGCGTGAGTCTGTCTGTCTGGCTGGCTGGTCAACACTATAACTGCCGTAAATCTTTACAGATCACAATGACATTTTTTCAGTGATTATTGTTTCCCACTATTGACTTTGGGATTGAAAATGGGTGTCTTGACAACGCCCCTTCTGGTACCTCCTATACAAATCGACACATTTAGCACAAAATCATATTTCTTTCAAACGTTTTTTCCGGTAGATGGTATTAGCTTCAACTCTTACACCGGTTAATAATCTGTAAATGCCTACTTAACTGGAAGAAAATCGAGATACAAAACAGGGTGATCGTACGGGTTGTCAATCCGATAAATTGCGTGAAAAACTTTCGACCGTAATGAAATTAGGTGTAAGGCTTCACATTATCAAAGGTCAATCACCGATTAAAACAAGGCTGATTCTGCCTCGCCTATTTTGGTACCTCCCATACAAAAGTTGTTTGGCTGTCTGATTGTTCGGCACGAGAATTCCCGCAAAACCGAACCAATCTTTCAAGTCAAATAAATTTCTCCTATAAAAAATTAGCTGTTTTGCCACACCCACAAAATTGGTCGGATGACCGGTTGATGGACACGATAACTCCCGTAAACTACAACCGATCTTAATACAATTCTGTACTAGGCAATATTCTGCTAAAAGCTACTATGTAATTAATAACTGACTATTGTGCCACGCCCAGTTTCGTACCTTCCATACAAAAGTTGGGCATATTTTTAGTTTGTCGACTCGATATCTACAATAAATCATAACCGATCTTAATAAAATTTGGTACTGATCAAATTTTTAGCAACAACTTGCCATGCCCAATTTTGTACCTGTCATATAAATATTGGGAGTTTAAAAAATTCCCCAAAACCACTTAGGATCGTGACTAGTTTCTGTATTCAATAATATTTAGAGCAATATGAATATGGTAAATTTTGAGTATGAGCGTTTTTAACAGAACTTCCATGCAATGGATTATTTAGTGTGAGGGTATGATTCAGTCGGTTTCAGTTGGTATGATTCAGACCCGACTGAAACTTATGTACTGGTTTTTGGTTCATTTTAAACTCGGAAATTAAATATTTCTTCAGAAAAATCCACTCATCGAAGTTATCGAAAATCCTAGGAAAAACACAATTTCGAAGCGGGAAAACGGCCACAAATATTTGTTTTGAAACCTCAACGCAAATTTTTTTTTATAAAAAAATATATATTTATTTAATTTTTTTTTAATTTTTTGTAAATTTGCCATTTCCCCATTTACGGAAATTATCGGACATCATACGGAAAGCGCAGTTGTGAAAGGGAAAAAAACCTATCCGTAAGAGACATTAGTTTTGACTAGAAATTCTTTATATATGATCACTAGACCTGGCGCAGCTAGTATGGGGTTTTTTTTTTTGGAATTTTGAATGTGGGTAGCGATGAAAATATGCGATTTGATGCCAAAAATGATGTAGCAAATTTTCAGGCATTATCGGATGGTGCCAACCCGTGCCATAATGAAGTCAAAGGTCCTGTCCGTCTGTCTGTCTGCCGAAAAAATTTTGGATTGATTTTTAACCCTTTTCTCGTAATCCAATCGAGCTGAAACTTTGCAGGCAGACTAGTTGCGATAACGAAAATGAACTGTCAAAGTTTCAGATCGCTAGGACCACGTTGTATGGTACCTCCCATACAAAACCACCAAAATACACTCTTTTTTGCATTTATCAATTTTTTTAATAAGAAATACTATAAATATAATGTTTTTTCTGTAATTTTTTTTTTTTTTAATTGAGCTCTAAGTTGCAAAAATGTATGGGGTTTCAGCTACAAATTTATAGGAAGGCAAAAATATTTATTAAAAAATGCTAGCAATATTTATCCAACAACTATTCCTGAAGAAACGGTAAAATTTGTTGTTCGTCGCTGTTTTGAAACTGCCTCAAAATTCCTACGCTTTGAGCTGTTGACAACAGCATATTTGTCTAAAAGTACCGTTTTTCAGCTCTGCTACTGAAACTGCCTGAAAATTCCTACGCTTTGAGCTGTTGACAACAGCATATTTGTCTAAAAGTACCGTTTTTCAACTCTGCTACTGAGCACATGGTACTGCTGTGTTCATATGAATTTGTAAAGTTTTGTCATTGCAAATTTAAATGTTGTTGAGAAAGGTTTAGCTTATTGTAAAATAAAAAACTTTGTTAATTTTTGTAATTCAATGGCTTAGAAGACAAATTCACCATTGAAACGGCTTCGATCTGCTGACATAAATGTGTACTTGATTGGTAAATGTGAACCCAAAATAGTTGGTGTGAAATTGCCATCAAAACAGCAAGTGCTTCAGTGTTTTTTTTATAATGTACGTTGTGAAAATAAAACAGTTAAAGAAAGTGCAAGATTGGTGTTGGATGAAGTATTGCCTTTTTATGAAAAAGCTAGAATCCCAACGCCAGATCAAAGAACATGTGCTGCAAAAGTCATTAAACTTTATGAAGAGTGGAGAACAGTCCAAAAAGTATGTAAATCTCCGTTCCCGAGTTATCGCAAAAAAGAAAATGACTTTAAGGAAAATTTAAACAATTTATTTGACATTGCCCACGTTGACGCTCTCAACCTTATAAGTATACCGGAAGATAGAGACTTCTTAACGAAGCAGCGAGAAAATGGGCGTGTTGGTAGCATGACTTGTGTCGATCAAAATGTCACAAATAAAGAAAAAAGGAAGGCACAAAGATTGGAAGCTGAAAATCGTCGAAAAGAAAATTATGAAGAGTAAAAGGGAACTTCAGGTAATTATAATGTAGCATTTGACGCTCAATGGCTATTTTACTTTGTTGTGGACTTAATTTCATGCACAGACTTGCCTATGGACTATGTTGAACTTGAGAGTGATGAATCAGCAGATGATGTGCAGGCGATGGATGTAAAACAGACTGATAACATTCCAAGTTGCTCCAATAAGCCGAATCGAAAACGTGGAAAGAAGAATTTTATAGACGATAGAATGCTAGCTTGTATGGATGCTGGCAATATGTCATCTACATTTCCTATACATTTCATCAGTGCAACTGCCAAAGCGTTGGGTCACAATATTGAGGATCTTGTTCTGAATTGCACAAGTTTGCGTTTACAATGTAAAAAATATCGTCGGCGTCATGGCAAAGAAATTATTGAAAATTTCAAGGTAAGTTGTTTTTATTTGGCCACGTTATAAGTTTTTCTTTGAGCTTAAGTTTTTTAGATCCCTGAAACATTTGTCTTGCATTGGGACGGAAAGCTACTTCCCGCAATTACTGGAAAAGATAAAGTTGATCGCCTGGCTATTGTGCTCACGTCGGAGAACGTTGAAAAATTGATAGCTATCCCCATCATTGAAGATGGAACTGGTGCTACAGTCGCTCAATCAGTCTACGACTATTTGCTACGAATGAACATGCTGAATTCATTAGAAATGATATGTTTTGACACAACTGCTGCAAATACTGGCCCTCACAGTGGTGCTGGAACTTTATTGGAACGCAAACTGGAACGCAGCTTATTGTGGTTAGCATGTCGCCACCATATTGCAGAAATTCTCTTAAGAGCTGTATTTGAGATCAATTTCGGAAAATCAAGTGGCCCAGAGGTGGTGATTTTTGAACGTTTTGCACGGGATTGGAGCACATTTAATTCAAAGGGATATAGCACTTGTATGCAGGATGAACAAGTTTTGACTGTCATATCTGTCGAGGAACGCGAAACAATCAAGAACTTATGTCTTGAGTATTTAACGAAAGTCCACATTCGGCATGATTATAGAGAACTTCTACAACTTGCATTTATTTTTCTTGGTGGTAGCATTCCCAATTTCACATTTTGTGCACCTGGAGCGACGTCTCATGCAATATTCATGTCCAAGGCCATATATTGTCTTAAAATGTATAATTTTAACGCACAGTTTAACATTTCTGCGAGTCAGTTGAATGGAATTCGTAATATGTGCATTTTCTTAGTAAGTCTCTATATTCCATACTGGTTCAGAACCGCAAATGCAGTTCAAGCACCAAATAGCGATATGCAACTGATAAAAGGGATTATTGGCTATTATGATAAAAAAATATCAACAGTGCTATTGGAAAAAATTCGGAACCATCTGTGGTACTTATCAGAGGAAGCAGTTGCACTTGCCTTTTTTGATCCAAATGTAGACGCAGAAATAAAGAAAAAGATGGTCTTTGCGTTGCAACTAGAGTCCGATATAGACAATCATATCGGTGATGATGTTGATATTTTCCTTTCTAAAAAAGTGTGTGTAAGCGTTGATGACTTACAGTTATTCACATCCAAGAATTTAAGCTCTTTTGTGACTACCAAAACAAAAAATTTTTTTCTCGTTTGGAAATTTCTATGGATTTCTTACGCTTTGATCCGTCAAATTGGCCTAACAACGAAGCATTTTGTAAAGGAGAACAGATTGTCAAATGTATTACTGTTGTGAATGATGCCGCCGAAAGAAAAGTCAAACTAATAACTGACTTTAACACATGCTTAACACACAATGAAGAAGAAAAACAGTACTTGTTACACATTGTAGAGGGCTACCGAAAGGATTTCCCAGCCTATACAAAATCTTCATTGATTTAAAATAAAAATAAAAAGCCTTTAAAAATAAAAATTAAAGAAAAAACATTATATTTAAGTTAAAACAAATGAACTCGACGAAAAAAATTACAAAATTTGACTTGACCCCTTTCGATTTTGATGAAATTTGGTGAGTATGTAGTTCTTTATAAGAAAAAAATGTGTGCCAATTTATATATGAGACTCGATCGAATTTTTTTTTTTTTATTTTGGTTTTGGTTTTTTTTGTCTATTTTATCTATTAAACAAACGTTCGTGAAAAGTTAAAAAAAAAGTTAAAAAAAAAAATTTTGTATGGGAGGTACAATAGGTCGTGGCCCTAGGGATCTGAAATTTTAATAGTTTATTTTTATTTTCGCCAGTAGTCTGCCTGCAAAGTTTCAGCTCGATTGGATTACGGGAAAAGGGTTAAAAATCAATCCAAAATTTTTTCGGCAGACACACAGACGGACAGGACCTTTGACCTCATTATGGCACGGGTTGGCACCATCCGATCAGCCTGAAAATTTGCTACATCATTTTTGGCATCAAATCGCATATTTTCATCGCTACCCACATTCAAAATTCCAAAAAAAATTTTGACGTAGAATACGTCTTACCTTACGGTATGAGGAGTCATGTCAGGTTTTTATTGTTGTAATCTTTATTTCATTGAATTTGAGGAAACGGCTAGATGAATTTTTTTCAAATTTTTTTTGTAGGTAAATGAAGATGTTATCTTTCGTTTGATATACATTTCATATTGGTTGATATATTTCTAGTATTTTAATTTCTCAAATGAAAATTGTTTAAACACATACACTCAAACATATGTGTGGTGTTTGGTTGAGTGTTTTTGGTTGCTCAACATTGCTTAGGAACATGTATCTACGCTCGAATGCTAATGCGAAGACTCGATAAGGTAAACCTTTTTTAATATTAGGGCGGCCCTCTCAACATTCGCAGAACTTATTTCAATAAAAATATTAATTAAAATACATAAATTAAATTAAGTTTAAAAAAATTGAACATAATATTTGTTTTTTTAAACGGACTTGAATCAAATGCCGTTGGTAAATATAAAAATTACAGCAGACAGTTGATAAATAAATAAATAATATAAGCAAATGAATTTATTGTTATATATGTTTTCTGTCTTATCGGATGGCGTATTCTACGTTAAACTTAATGGCCGTGTCTCTGACACAGCCTGCAGGGACAGTCCGTGGCCGAAGGCCTCGGACAACTGTCTGCTGTAATTTTTTTTTAACGCCAGGTCTAATGATCACGGCCTTTTGTCCTACCCTCCCATATTTCCAGCAGATCTTAGAATATGTGCACCTATCCAACATACCCAATTTTGTTCAAGTAGCGTTAACACGAACAGAAATAATGGATTTTTAATTTGTGATTTGTGTCAGAGGTACGACGCCCTTTTGTCCAATCCCGCCTATATTTGCAACAGACCTTAGAATGTGTACCTAACCAACATACCCAATTATGTTCAAATACCGTTAACAGGAGCAGAAATAATGCATTTTTAATTGGTTGATAGTTCATTGTTGTCGTCGCCATTAGTTTGCCTGCGAAGTCTGAGCTCGATTGGATCACGGGAAAAGGGTTAAAAATCAATCTAATTTTTTTCGGCATACATGTATGAATACATGGGTACCTATTTAGTCGGTGTTTTTGATTAATCGGTTGATCGTAAATCGTAAATTTCAATCTACTAATTAACCGAACAAAACGCAATCAAATTATTCGATTAATCGATTATTCGAATAAAATAAAGCAAAAAAAAAAGAAGACTGTATTCAAACTTTGTACTAGGCATATTTATTAAAACAAAACGTACCAAAAGCAACTTCATTATATAAAATATACGTATGTAGATACAATTCACAAATCATACTTGCAGCAATATGAAAATTTAAATTTGCGACTTTTGGTACTAAGACAAAATTAAGAAATTCTCAAAAATTGGACCCAAAAGTGCAGCGTAATTTTCTGACTATTATCCTTATTGTACATAGTTTGAGCAGAACCGGACCAACCTGTTTGGTACCCCTCATACAAAGTGAACAGAGGGCCTTGAAATTGCATCAGGCTTTACACCCAATTTAATGAACCAATTTTGAAACAATTTTTTTTTTTGATTTATGTCTATGAGCCAAAGCACTGTGCGACGCTTTCTCGCAACAATATATCAAATCTGGTCGAAAAGTGTGTAAAGTTACGAAATTTGTTCGCAAATCCTTGTCATATGAGTTGCCACATTGTAGGAGTGTTTCAAGGTGCACTGCTTGCAATAAATACGTAAACGCTGAAGAATAACGGCCGCTCTAAAATATTTTCCCAAACATATTGTGCAGGCACCATGTATGTGTTTGGAACACACTTCAAACACTAATATGTTTGCAAGTCCCAAACTCACTTGTGTTTAAATGCAAACAGCATCATGTTTACTGACAAACATGCCCTTTCCAGTTTCTTTCCTCAAAATCGTTTCTCACGTTTTTTAGCACACATTCGTATATACATGAAACTAAAACGCAATGCATCAGCCAAGATAAGAAACACCGACTTCACCTGCAATTTACACGCACATTCAGGCATATTTATAAATCAGTGACTGAGAGAATAATGCAGACATACAGATACACACTTACAAGATAGACTTTATCGTTGTACTTCTTTTATTCTATTGCTTTTGAGAGAGCATAAGCAGTGCAACAAAAACACAGCTGTATTTGTATCATAAAAAATAAATATATGTGGGTCGCAAACACATATATTATAGCCTATTAATCACTGTGTCTCAAACATGTAATATTGAATAGCAAACACAATATGTTTGGACGCAAGTATATTATATTTGCAACAAGCTCCAAACACACTTTATATTTGCATCCAAACAACAACAAAAAGACAGATTTTTCAGCGTGTTCTTATATTCTATTAATCGATTAATCGCACTGATTTGTTCGAGTTAATCGTAATCGAAAAATTTATTATTATAATGTTCGGCAAATTTTATAACATGATTAATCGATTAACCGAATAATGCCTAATTTAATGGTTACCCTAATGCATACAGAGAGGTAAAGTTAATATAAAGAATTTAAAAAGAGCAATAATTTAATATTTGGTTGTTTTAATTTCATATTTTGCTCGATTTTTGGTTTTTTTTTCGGTGGGAGTTTTCAAGCCATTTTCGGGCCCCTTTTTTCGACACTGAGGGTCCCATGGTTTTTTGAGCCGTGCCCGGCCAACTGAATTTTTGCAACAAGTTTTATGTATTGTATTATGTAATGCATTGTATTGTATTTTTTTTTTTTTGCAAATCGAAACACAACACTTTAAAAATATATATAAAGTGTTGAAACGCGTATATTACTATATTGTTGTTAGGTTGCAATGTTACCAGTCTAAATCGCCAACTTAATTTTTAACATATAAACCGAGGTGTAAATTAGTGAAATCTAACAACACACATTGACTGATTTGAGTGGTTTTTCGAAATCATCACATCAATCTACAATCTCCTCTGAACAAATATGAATGCATGATATTATTTACCGATTTAGCAAACAACTCAGTTGTTTCCATAGATTTATCATTAAATTTTCATTTTGTTATGGGCATGTTGCGAAAAATTATCTGATTATAAACTAGTACGATGCTCTAACAAAACTCAATTATAATTGAATCGTTGCAGGGGGATGCATTATCAAATGACAGAGTTTGATTTTCTGTTATTGCTGTGCCATTTGTTGACTAGCAAATGAACAAAGTTGTTTAAGCTCTACGCTTAACTGGGTCAAGTGTTTTGGTTTACAACTATCTATATTGTCCTGAACAAACAGTTGATTTGAAGTTTAGTTGGTATTATTGCAAAACCTTTACAGAACCAAAATTAAATCAAAATTGTTACAGATTCTATATTTTTGAATTTACATGTTATGCAACTAAAAAATTAATATATTTTAGGTTTTGATATCACAATGGTTTATCTGTGTCGCTTTTGTACATAGCAATGAAGCTTTGCGCCTTGTACCACGATCCAATTAAATAACACCCAATAAAATAATGTCCAATGAAGTCAACAAAACTTAAATTTTATCCAAAGATAGAATATAGTATACCACACAAAAGGAATGAACTAAGCTGATCACTAAATCGGAAGTGAAAACCCCCCCGAAAAATTCGGTATTTTTTTCACAATGTACAGCTACCCTATGCATTAATGACACTAAAGTTCAATGAAATAATAATAATGAACGAAATCCCAAATATGTGGGTGTTTTTTCGTTTAGGATAATAACCGAAATTGTGTAGACAAATTTTAGAGTTTTCCAATTTAGTTTGGGTGTTCTTTCATTGATTGTTATTTCGTATAGCCCTAACCACATCTTCAGCAATAGTTAAATTGTTTAGTGTCCAACTTCAGTTCCATATACTTCACTATAACAGATGGAAAAATGCGATAGACAGGGCATGGCTGGACAAGGAAAAAATGCGACATATACTAAAGTTGTCATGAGAAAAATTATGAATTTGGTTGCAAGTTTTGTAGTTGGCGAAAGACTGCGACATCTAGTCTCTATATTTAATCCTGTGAGTGAACGTACAGCCACAATCCGCATAAAGGCGAAATATTTTTTTAATTCCATATATTGCCCCGGCAGAAGAGAAAGATGATGATGTCAAAGACATATTCTATGAGCGCCTAGAGGAAGTATTATCAATGGCATTAAGATTATACAAAGAGCTTTTTATGCTAAGTAGACAGGGAAATTGTGTTTCATCCAACTAATGAACAATTTCTGTTCACATATTGACAGTTCCAACAACGGTATGAGTCTGATTGACTTTGGTCAATAGTGGTAAAATATTCCGGCATAATGACAGCCACAAAGCTCTTTGGAATCCCGTGTTCAAAGAACTAAGAACCATATTAATCATGTGGTAATTAATAGAAGTCACTCGTCCAGTGTAATGGACGTACGAGTGCACACAGGAGCTAGAATTGATTCTGCTCACGATCTGGTAGTAGCAAATGTTCCTACAAGATAATTAGAGCGTAACTCGTAAAAACTAGAGCGTAAAAAGGAAACCAGATGCACAGAAAGCCAGACATCAGAAGGTTGCAATTACCAGAGGTATACCCTACTCAAGGAAGCTCTCGCAACTTTTGGTACAGAACGCACCCCTCCCGAAGACGATTCTGAAGCTCAGTCCATTTCCGCTTCTATAAAAACTGCCGCAACAACCGCAATGGGTTTTGAAAAACCGCTTCGCGTCAAACTATGTGACGATTAGGGTTGTCGCATTGGAAATGATGAACATAGCGATGCATGCACGGCTTCAACATTGTGACCTTGTGTTTCAACTGAACAGTTTTAAACTGTTTACATGATCAAATTTTAGGGTAATATTCGTAATACAAATGACAGGGTTATTAGACTAAATCAGACTAAAAGAAAAAAATTGTGTAAATACACACCGCAGTGGCTTAACGGGCTAGACGCTGCTGAAGATGATGCTTCACAAACATCGAAACGATCGTCCAGCGAATGTGAGTTCGAATCCCACCCGCGGCATTTTTTCCACTAACTGGAGAAAACATGGTCTCTTACAGCTCTAAAGGAAATTACAACTTTAAACATAACGAGGATCTAAGACAACTAAATCCTCATTTTTAGGTCGCCGTTGTGGTCATGTATTTCATATATCTAACCCATACATTTTATTATAAGAAAATTTCTCAATAAATGCATTTATTTCAAAATTGTTGTCGTTGCTTTTGATTAACAGCTCTACACAAAGCACAATTTCTAACTATAATTTTTTGGTTCTTAAGTAAGAGATGATAATATGCATTTATCTAGAAAAGGTTTGAAATAATTACTCGTGTGCACGCAATTTTGCATGTAAGACATTTCCGCTTCAGTTGATAACACAGAGAACAGAATTAGACGAAGAGTCTGCAGTTTGTGACAATAGTGACAGAGAAAGATAGCACTATTTTTCTAGTGCAGGGTAACATTACCAAGATATAGGTGCATCCTTTTTACAACATCTTAAGAAAATCTCATCTCTCAAAAATAACCTTCAGTACAAGAAGTGCAGTTAAAACAAATTAGTCTAATGTTTGACCTGTACCTATACGGTAAATGTTTTCTCTTTAACGTTACAGTCGTACACATACGTTTTAAAAATATATCGAAAATATTCCCTTAAACCACCATTATTTTATATGGACAATAAAGTATGCGTCAAGAACTACTTTTCATGTGAACAAATTTATTTTCATTTCTCTTGTTTCGAAGATATAGCCAATTTTATGTGGTCTTCAACGTTACGTTTTTTGGAAGCGAGTTTCGAGGTAGCTCCACTTTATCAAAACATCTTGCGAAATTGGCAGTGGAAACTCCTAACTTTAGGAACTATATCGAAGATCAAGTATGGACTCCACAAGAATATTTCTCTTACACTTCAAGGAGTCCGGTAATTAACGTTCCACCAAAACGTCTATATCGTTACCTAGCGATTTTATTTCAAGAAACGAAGAAACACGATGCACTAATAAAACTACAAATTGTTACAACGTTAAAAAAAATTTATTGGATATATCTTAGTTTTGTTTCTTTTTCACTGGTTTATAAAAATATAACTTATAGTGCTCATAAGGAACATATTTTGTTAGAAGAGAATTGCAGTATAAATTTTTTTGTATGTTGTGTTATATATTCTTCTAGAGAAAACGAGAACCAGAAAATAAAATTAATCATGTCCTTATTTGGACGTGTCAGAAGAAATTGTCTTTTAATTTTTGACCTGAATTAGATGTGCCGAATCAATGGCTCAGATGTTCATTGGCGGTACAAATATTCGCGAAGTGTCCAATGGATAGTTGATTTTATCTAACTTTGTTTCGACCACCTCTTCAACAGACATTTTGAATTGTGTGTGATGAAAAATACTAACAAAATCAGCAGCACAGATAACGATTGATTCTCGATTGATTGATTTTCACACAATCATTTTTGCCCTTTCCATGTGAAGCTCCAGTATAATAGTTCCAGTAAACTGAATTCAGTATCCACTGGAGAAGTCATTGCAGCATTATATTTCTTTTTGAATTGTAACGAAATACCATCGCTCCAGATTTTCAAAATCTTCAACGATGTAGATGTATGGTATAAGTAATTGTTTCTTTGGGGTGTACTAAGCTGCCAGAAATAAATACTGTCGATTGAAACAATGCATTGAAATGTAAAGCGGTGGTGAATAATGACATGTGCCGTTTAATCCCATGTGCAGATTGATCATGATCCTAAGCTGCACATTAGAGGTGGGCACGGGCCGTCCTGTGTGGCCGTCGGTGGTGCAATGGTTAGTGTGCGCGGCTCTTGTACATGAGATCCTGGGTTCGAACCCGGCTCTGACCACCTTCAAATTTTCTTTCGGCGGCGGTCACCTCGCATAGTGACGGCGACACTATCGAGTATCTAGCCATGAAAAAGCTTCTCAAAATACCGTTCGGAATCGGTGTAAAACTGTAGGTCCCAATCAGTGAGTGAAAACTGGAAAGCGCACAGCTCAGTGATTGTGAGAAGTTCTCCCCAGTCCCTTTATGGGATGTAATGGGAAACTATTTATTTTTTTTACGGGCCGTCCTGTTTGCTGTGCCACGATGTGCCATGCGTGGCCACGGTGTGCTCATGCAGCAAATGTGAATTTCGTGCGTGCGCCATTTGTGTTTGTACAGAGTAAAAAAATATCGTGCGTGTGTAAAAAAAAAACTACACCATATTTATGATGAAAGGCAAGGCAAACTTATTATATTGGACTCTGACACAAGCCACGTATCACGCGTGAAAAACTTAATTCTGAAAACACAAACAGCAAAAAAATCACCAGTTAGAATTTGATGCGGAAATAAATGTGGCTTACAGTAGGATCCACATCAAACCGTAGATATGTTGTTATCAAATTTCCTTCATATTTCCCTAAGACGATTGCGCATATTGTTAGTATGTATGCCGGAATATCTATCTGACAGTCTGGTTAACACACTAACCGTCGTAAATCGTTAACGGTCGCATTATAATTTTCCCAGTAAAAATTATTTGTCACAACTTAGTTTAAGGTTGAACAAATGCAGCATAGTAACGGACGTTCTGGTACCTCCCACCCCTATCAAAAAACCAAGTACAAAATTTTTTTGCTTAAAAATGTTTGTATATATAACAATTTTAGGAATGTGGATAAATCTGACACCACCACATTTTCCTAATGCCGTCTGTACCACAAACCAGTAGCTTCACATTTTGATCTAAAATTCGAATTTGATACCAAATATATTTTATTTATTGTATTGTTAGTTGTTTTAAGAAATGAATATTGGTCACAGTAGGAATTGAACTCGCTTTCTGAAGCACATGAGTCACCCAATCCATTTACTGCAATACCGACGTTTACTGTGTCACGAATTTATACTTCAGAATAATGAAATAAATACAAGTACAGAGACTTCAACGGCATGAACTGCATGTTTCAGGAATCCGTCTACTCATGCACCTTAGAACATAGATGCGTTCACCCTCCATATCGATTATTCAACATATTTGAAACTAGTGCCTATTTCGTGAATGGTAACACTTGACTCATGTCTGATTTGACAGATAATTAGTTATGTCCTTGCGCTGAACGAATATGGTTGTGTATACGCTTGAACAACGCTGGGAAATATGGGAAAAAAGGGGCCTGCGATCGACTTACAGAAGATGCCGATTTTGCCAAAAACATCATCTTTTCAGATGCAGCTCATTTCGAACTTGGCGGGTATGTAAACAAGTAAAATTGTCGCATTTGGGGCACAGAAAACCCGCACGCATACATTGAAAAGCCGATGCACCCACACAGACGAAGCTACACTCGATGTTTTGCGCCCTGTTTTTGAAGATCGCTGCGATTTGACACCGTTGGACTATTATTTGTGGGGTTCCCTCAAAGATAAGTGTAACGCCGACAAGCCAGAGACAATTGACGCTTTAAATGACAATATTCGTGAAGCCATTGGTGAAATACAGCTCGATAATGTGCTTAAAAATTGGACCGATCGTGTAAGCTACTGCATGGCCAGCCGAGGCAGCCATTTGAATGAAATTATTTTCCATTATTAACCTGAAGGATTATACTTTCAAACAAAAAAGCAAATTTGAGAAAATATTCAGTATTTTGTTTATAGCATTTTCAAAAAAAAAAAGTTATTTGGCGGACCCGTTAGAAGGGCAAGGACTGACAATTATGCATTAAAGGGTCTCCCAAAAATCACCCAAGATTTAATGAAATTGAACTGTTTGTCGGGATACACGACGTGATGAACCACCTTTATGCAACCACGTGTTGCCCATATCCATATCATTGATGCATTGAAGCGCTTGTATTCTGAACCCCAATACGACAATTTTAACCATTAACGAATTTTCTAAGATAAAAATAGATTTTGTTGCTGAAGATGATTTTGTTCGAAATTCCTTCATTAATTTTAAAATATTTCTCTTTTAATTTCTGTTCTTTAATTTCATTTATTAAAAAAATAATAACCCTGAAATGCCTTTTTTCCAACAGCAACACTTTGCGCACACATGATATCTTTAAACAAATACTATATATATGAATATATTGTGGTTGGTGGAGTAGGTTGGACTTACAGTACTGTTAATTTTTAACCCGAAAGATATGCTGTTTGTGACACATTTAGCATCTGAAGGTCGCTGGCTTATAGAAGAAAGTATCAGTGAAGACGAAGTCTCACAATCACCGAAGCGATTGTCCTGTAATTCAGCCACAGTGCTGTCATAAATTATCTGACAATTCATTGATGGAATGGCTGTTTTTGAATTATTATGAATTACTTTGAACCTCCTTTGTCTTTAACAACACTGTGACACAAATGACAGGAATTAGTTTAGGGCCTCAACCAAACCAAAAAATTGTGGAAGTAGTTACTTGCACATGGTATCACAAAAGTCCATTCAGTTTTGCCCCTGGACGTAACTACTTTTTTTTTTACAGGCCGAAGACAATTTTGGAGGTGGGTCAGGGCCCTATTTCAGATTTTATTTCAATAAATCCTAAACACCTTGAAATATTGCATTACAACCCTTTACACTATTGTAACTATTTTCCCATTTCATAATTCCCTCTAATACATTGATGTGTTTGACAATTTTGTCGAAATCTTAAGTTGTACAACTTGGGAGAACATTACTACATTCCTGTGTTAATAGCATAGAAATTATAAGCGAAAATTTTAAATTTCTGAATTGGTACAATCATATTGGAACCCAAAATGTAAATTTTGTTCATTAGTTTATTTGGCAATATTGTAAAGTATATTGAGCACTACAACTTTGTAGATGGTAGCAATTCGTAATTTGTTTAATATTAAATACACATAGGTGAATATTTGAAGAATATGGTTAAACGCAGCATTTCTACACCAATTATGAAGCTCTAAATACAATTTTTGTTGATTAGTGCATTTAGAAAAGATATCAAGAAATGTATAAGCTACAATTCTTTTGAAGACAGCTACTGCAATTTATATACCGTTAGGCAAGAAATGTCAAACATATAAAATATGTGAAACTTTTCATGACGTTTCGTGAAACAGAGTACTTTTCCTTAGAAATATATTAGAGGGAATTGTAAAATGGGAAAATAGCTACAATATTGTTAAAGGTTGCAATGCAATATTTCAAGCTGTATAGGATTTATTGAACAAAAATCTGAAATAGGGCGCTGACCCAACTCCAAAATTTTCTTCGGCCTGTAAAAAAAAATTGTTACGTGTAGGGGCAAAACTGAGCGGCGTTTTGTGATACCACGTCCAAGTACTTTCACAATTTTTCGGTTTGGTTGAGGCCCGGTGCAATCGGACTTCACTTATTCGCTTTATGGATCTTTCTATAAAATTCATTCCATTGTTGATTTAATTTCAATTACAATTTTTTGCGTCTCCATCCCTGGAATAATACATATACAATTGTGTATATAGCGAATCTTTCATATGTCTATATGCGATACATATTTTTCATTTACATATGCATACATACGTATTTTGAAATATGTTAACGCTAAAATAAAGTCATATTTTATATACATATCAGCTTAACATGTATAAATATAAAACCACATAAAATTGACAGCAACTATCGATATCCTCGCATAAAAATAAAATCACAATAACGCTGAAATTGTTGAGGTCACACATTTTATCAAGTTCTAAATGTCAAATAAATAAGAGGGCGACAAAATGGAACAGCACTTTGTTTTCAGCCTGCCAGACATAGATGGGATTTTCTCGAAATGCTGTGAGAGAATACCCATAGAATTTTGGGAGGACCCGGATCATAATTTAATTCCATAGAAAAATAAATCGAGACCACATAACTGGCGCCCACAAAAAATTGTTTTTTCTCTGACTTGAAAGTCAAATGCCGTGATAGTCTAGTTTTAAGAGATGGTCTCATTCTGATAGGTCCCAGCTTCTAAATTATTCAGGGTTGTCAAAATTTTAGCATTTTCCATATTTGTATTTTTTATTATTAATATTAGAGAAATGTGTCCAAATGGTTCTCATGTGGCTTTAAAAAATGTGTTTTAGAAAAAACTGTTTCTTTGTTTCAAAGTATTTATATTGATTATTAAAATATTTAAATACTACGAGCATTCCTGAGATATTGCAATTTATTATGTTAGAAATATATGTACAAAATTACATGAGGTGTCAGGGGATTCGCTATATATTATGTACTAGTTAGTTCCAACACGCCTAAGGCGCCTGTTGAAAAATTCTATAATTTAAATGGATGTTTAAGAAAATATACTTTTTTTAAAATGATAAACTTTAATTTTTTAAAAAAAAAAAGTATATTTTTAAGTCCCTTTTGTAAGAATATGTATTATATTTTCCCGTAAAGGTCCATTCTTTGATGAGAGGTACATCTTTTATTAAAAGCTAATGTTTTTGTGTAAGAAAAAGCACAAGAGTATGATTTTTTTTTTACAAACAAATCCATTTTTTAAAAACACGTACTTTTTTAAGAAAATTTACTTATTTTCAGGAAGGCTACTTATCTCAAGAAAAGAAAAGGTATTATTTTATTTTTAAGAAAGGGTACTTTTAAGAAAAGAAATTTTTGTAAAAAAGGTATTTTTTGTAAGAGAAGGTAATTTTTTTTTTGAAGAAAAGCTTTTTTTACGAAAGAAGATGTACAATTTTAAGAGTGGGTACTTATCTCAAGAAAAGTTATTTTGTTTTACAAAAAAGGTACTCTTTAGAGAAAATCTTGTTTTTTAAGAAAAGGCAATTTGTTGTAAGATAATGGACTTTTTTAAGAAAAGGTATTTATTTAAAAAATTACTTTTTTTAAGCAAATGTACTTTTGTAAGAAAAATTACTTTTTTCAGCAAAGGCACTTCTTTGAGATAAGGTATTTTGTTAAGCAAAGGTACTCTGTTTAAGAATATGAATAGGTTTGTTTTCGAAAATTTACTTTTTTTTAAGAAAACGCTCTTATTTAAGAAAATTTTATTTTTTTAATTAATTTTTTTTTAATTCTTTTACTTTGGCTGTTCTAAATTAACTTTTTATTCGGTTCAAACTACAATTTGTAATAAACAGGCTCCACGTAGAAAATTTCCCATTAAACAAGAAATATCCCCCCATATGTTAGTCTAGACACAAACCTAACCAGAGGTATGAGTGTAAGAGCAATTGTGCTGCCAAATGTAATTCCATGCTCAGGGATGTAATTCATGGATTTGCCAGTCTTGCACTTTGGCTTTTCTAATTTTACTTTTTATTGGGTTCAAAACTACAATATGTAATAAACAGGCTCCACCTAGTAATCTTTCCATTAAACCAAACCAAACCAAAAGTATCGAATATAGTTAATAATAATGGGTTGTAGTAAAGAAGTTAAAAAAAGGCGTTTAAAATTTTTTCATTTGCGGGATGGGCAACGTGCGATAAGGAACTTCGTTCCAAAAAACATATATATAAAAAAACGGAAAACTTATCTTTCTCAAACTTAAAAATATTATCTCTACGAACTGCTCTCTGCAGTTTACAGAGTTGAGACTGTCCAAACGTTGTCTGCCCTATAGTTGCTATATATTTTAAGCTTTTATCTTAACGTTTGAAAATACTTATAGGTGATAGTGATTTTGGAGCGAGTGTTAATATCTGCATCCCGACTATTTGCATGGTTAAAAAGACTTTATAATGGTGCAAAATAATTAGAAATGTACACGAAACGTACTGCGTGGCCAAGTGGCGATTTATTACATTGAGTTTTTGGAAAATCATCCAATTTCCTCAATAAAATCAAGTGCCTAAGAACACCAAGCTGTTTATCTTTGCTCTTTTGTACTTTTAATTTTCACAAAAATGTGACTCATTTACAGGAAGTTTTTTCAACCATTTAGAAGCAGCTCTTGCAGAGCTGACTTTATAAATTGCAGTTTGTAAAAACAAAACTTCAGTCGAAAAATTTTAAGAAAATCGCTACTGATCAAGTAAATCGTAATATAAGTTTTATAAACTTTACATTTCCTATGTTATTTCCTCTTTGATATTGTTAAGTTTCCTTCCCAACTTCAGCTATTCTTTGGTATTACTTCCCTTTTCTATACTCATTCAATTCATACTTGTCTGTGCGTGTGCCAAGTCCAATGGGGAAAACAACTAAATTTCTAAACGAGATGTGAACAGACCAGCGGAAACCACAACCATTCACCATAAATGGTACTATTATCATAATAAAGAACTTTTAGTGCTTCTCTGTTCCAAGTTAAAGTACACTTCATGGGTAACGGATGCAGGATATTAAAATTGGTCAAAGCTAAATGTACATCACTCTACATTGGATCATGATGTAAGCAGTCTGCAACATGTGGAACATACTTGACTGTTAATCGGTCCCATAGGTACGGACACCCTACATCGCACTGTGGTAACAGGTTATGATAAGTTACTGCTACTGTTTGTAACATACACATATTTTTACTAATAATGTTAAACATATGCTGTTGTCTGTAACAAATTCGATATAGACCCAACTCGGATTCACTTTCTAGTTCGGCTTAGCCATATCTGCAGTCTTGTGATCAAGGTGCAGTGTAACGGACTTCAACAGAATTGAATGTATTTAGTTAGTAGTTGTTTCGATTTGGGCATTTGTAGGCCAAAAATCAAAAAATTATGAGCAAAATTTGCGTTTCTACAACTACTTGGTGTCGTAACTTATATTTTGTTGTCAAGAATCTAATTATTTTTATTTGTTGGCTACAATTGGCTCCCTTTCCCTACCGTAATCCGGAAAATAGCAAAAACCAAATATATTGGAAGTGTAAATTGACATTTCGTCATTTTATTGAGGATTTTGAATGTATTTTCTGAAAGGACTATAAGAGCGAATTATACTACTTCATAAAGAAAGAGCCCCAATATCCTCGAATAATCCTTTATAGAAACGAAGTCGCAAACAGTTCCTTGTCCCTCATTTGACGTTAAAACAAAAATTCAATGAGTGATCGAACTCACGAACAATGTGTTAACACCTTTTTGTTACACGGTAACAGTTTGATTTGTATGAAACCATTACTAAATGTTACATTGGAAAATAAAAAACAGCTTTCAATCATATGATGACGTTACATTTTAAAAATTATTAATACTTAAAATTATGTAATGACCCGTGCCAGCACATGTGTCATTATTTCATTACTTAATACTACCTTTTTTTATTGCCACAAAAGACAAAGATAATGCAAAGCAACAGATACATGTACATACATATATTGTTATGTTCGTACATACGCTACACAAGTTCACACAATTTTCGTTGCTCTCTTGCTATCTAATTTTTAAATATTCTCTTTGCTCTGAGCTGCCGTTACATCAGTGTGTATTTTTTAGAAATCTGACAATCTGTGTTTCGCAGTCGGACAAATCTATGTCCTATATAGAGGTGGGTCACCCTTATCATGTAGGGTTATGAAAAATATATGTTGGTCGATTCTGACATCTACCCGATATGCACGTAAAATTTCATTCAAATAGGTCCAACTGTTGCGGAGGAGTTTAACGCCAAACAATCTGTGATCGCAGTCGGATAAACTGTGTTTGGATGTGTTCACTTTGTGAGCTTAGTCCCTACCCGAGCCTATAGATGTTAACACATCAAAAAACTCTAGAACTTTCATAATTTTTGGTACGGTCGGCCGTCGGTGGTGCAATGGTTAGTATGCGCGGCTCTTATACATGAGAACGTGAGTTGGATCCCTACTTTCTTTCGACGACGGTCACCTCCCTTAGTGGTGGCGACACTATCGAGTACTTAGCCATGAAAATGTTTCTCAAAATACCATTCGGAACCGGTGTAAAACTGTGGGTCCCAATCAGTGGGTGTAAACCTAGAAACCACACATCTCACGGATTGTGAGAAGCTCTCCCCAATCCCTTGATGGGATATTATGGGACACCATTTTTTTTGAGGCCCTAAATCCACTATCGCACAGTGTTAACATTGACCTAAAAAAATGCTATTACATATTTTTCGTTGCCATTGAGAAATTAATATTTTAAAAATATTTAAGTCATTTGTTTTATTTTTCGAAAAATGATATTTTAAAATTTTGAAAGAACATGACAAGTAGAGTGCATCAAAGGACTTAGCTGCTTGTTTCTGTTGCTGAAGCGGAAATATAACAAGTTGTAGCATTCCCTTCATTTTCTCCTACTTCAAGTTAAACTAAGCATACATGTTCTTTTCCAGACATTTTATGTTTCAGTTTATATTTCTGGTCTCTTTTGATTCTATTTTTTGCGCTTGCATCCTATTCATGTATTAAAATTGTTTAAAATGTTTGCGGAAACATGCAGTTGATGGTTATGTTCACACAACATATACGATACGAATTCGTACTTGACGTCTTCACACATACATAAATACTTTCACAGCAGCTCATATTCACAAATATATGTATATCGTAGGTTAAACCAGCATTTAAGGAATGAATCTGCAAGTGTGCTTGTGTCTTTATGTTATTCGGACATGTATTGTAAAAATAAAATTACTTATTTTGGCATGGTATTTCAACAGGATTTTTGATATCTCCGCTTTTGTGCATAAAAGTGTGAAAATGATGTTGGGTAAATATTGAGAACATCAATGGTTTAAAAATTACAATGGATTTTGTGTTGTTGTCTCTTTGAAAGTTGTTAAAATGTTTAGACATACTAATACGATTTACAGCAATATGTGTCAAACAGTTCATGAAGAATTTAGTTGGAAATCAGATAAATACATGTAAAAATGTTATCAAATATTTACTTAAGTTTTGGCGATTACAATAAGAGTTTGCCTACCAATTATTCCGCCTTAGTTGTTGTACCATGCTAGAAGTAATAGCCGTAAATAATTCCACTTTCTTCCTAAAACGTGTTCACAGTTAACAGATTATCCGTTATAATTAGGCCATCAAATTACACTGTAAACACTTTCGACCGTTTACATTTTTAAAATTTCGCTAAAGCGCCGCTAGATTGGGTATTTCGAATAATCGACTAGTGAGTCTCGACTTAATTTTTTTTTTTGGCTAGCTGGAAATGAATATATCTTAACAATCCGGCAAATATGTTGATTTACACCTTGATAAATTTAAATTATTTTTCTTTTGGATAAGGTCGCGTGTTTATCTATTTTTTTTTCTACAATTGCGCAATGCAATATTATCGGGGAAAAAAAGAAGCAATTCAAACGCCCGTCAAAAATATAACAATAAATCGAGAAAATTATTCCATTTAATGTTAACTTGTCTTTAATCATAATATACAGAAAAAATAATTTTTAGTGGTTTATTTTATGGGAAAGATGAGAGCAAAAGTCACTGGTCGATTTTTCGACCACTAAGTGTATACGAAGTTGAATTTTCTGTTTCGGGATTAGAGAACAAAAACAAATATTAATCATCGAAAATCACTTTATTGTTTTTCAAAATATTCCCCATGAAGATTTATACACTTTTGCATGTGTTTGAACCAATTGTTGAAACACTTTTGCCACTCTGATTAAGGTATCTCCAAAAACATGCATTCTGAATGCAGCAACCGCTTCTTCAGGTGTCGAAAAACGTTGACCTCTCCGTTTGTTTTTTACGTACGGGAATAAAAAGAAGTCATTCGGTGCCAAGTCAAGGCTATACGGCGGATGACCCATAGATCGATGTTTTGGGTGCTCAAAACTTCGGTTGTTTCAGTCGACGTGTGAGAGCTCGCATTGTCGCGGTGAAGAATGATTCGTCTTCGGCGGTTGGTTTTCCTGATTTCGTGGAAGACAACTGGCAAACGAAAGCTTGTTTGCCACTCAGAATTCACTGTTCTGCGTTGTTCTAGTGGTACGGTTGCGACATGTCCGGTTTTTCCCAAGAAACAGGCGACCATTTAATTGGAAGTTCTTCGGGCGCGAACGGATTTGGCTCATCTTGAAACATCCATACAGTTGACTGCTGTTTAGTTTCGGGCTCATACGCGTAAATCCAGGATTCATCACCTGTCACGATGTCATAGATGTATTTCGAAGCACCGCGATCGTATTTTTGGAGCATTTCTTTCGACCAATCGACACGAGCCTTTTTTTGAGCGATTAACAAATTGTGTGGGATCCAACGCGAACAAATTTTTTTGGCAATCAAATATTTATGCAATATTGAACGCAAGCTGGTCCCAGTAATGCCTAAGGTTGTCTCAATCTCACGATAGGTCACATGACGATCTTGCAAAATCAGTTCGCGCACAGCATCAATGGTTTTCGGAACAACAGCTGACTATGGACGACCTTAACGAAATTCGTCTTTGAGTGAACTACGACCACGGATGAATTCACCATAACATCGATAAGCACTGGTCATCGCCAAAAATTGAATAAAGTTCATCCATGCACTGTTGCTGAGTCAATCCACGTCGAAAGTTGTAAATAATAATCGCACGAAAATGTTCACGATTTAATTCCATTTTTGGGCCGAGATGAATCTTTTAAGTTACTGTAAACAACACAAATAGCGCTCGTATGTCAAAACATTCTGGGTACGCATAACCTCAAAAATGTCCAACTTTACGATAGAGATGTCAGTTGCTAGATTGCAACACTAGGGTTGCCAAATCCCGAAACATAAAATTCAATCTCGTACAGTATACAAAAATTCAGTATTTACATTTTTTTGTAACAGATGTAAAGTACACATTCCGCTTTTTCTGCGTCCTCTTTGTGTTCGCTTCTTATTTATCAAAGTCCTTTGAATCAGTTTTTGTACCTTTGGATAAAAATATATGAGTCTAGGAGCGACTAGTAGTGATGAACCGACTTAATCATACCCTCAACCTAAGTCATCCATTGCGTTGGAGTTCTGTTAAAAACGCCCATACACAAAAGTGACCATATTCAATAACAGATCGACATTGCGCTAAATATAATTGAATACCCAAATTAGTTAGTTTCCCTACCAATATTTATATACGAGGTACAAAAATGGGCATGGGAAGATGTTGCCAAAATTTTGATCAGTACCAAATTGTATTATGATCGGTTATGATATATTGGAGACTTCCAGTCGGCAAATCCCAAATACACCCAAATTTTGTATGGGAGGTACGAAACTGGGCGTGGCACTATTGCTTAGTACCGAATTTTATTAAGACCGGTTGTAGTTCATGAGAATTATCGTGTCGATCAAGCGGTCATCCACCCAACTTTTATATGGGAGGTTCCAGAATGGGTGCGGCAAAACAGCTTATTTTCTATAGGAGAGCTTTATTTGACAAAATATTGACTAGTGCAAACTTTCATAAAGATTGGTTCGCTTTTGCGGGCCTTCTCGTGCCGAACAACGAGACGGCCAAAAAATTTTTGTATGGGAGGTACCACAATGGGTGTGGCAAAATCACCCTTGTTTTAGTCTGGGATTGGCGTTTGATAACGTGAAGCCTTACACATAATTTCATTAAAGTCGGAAGTGCTTCACGCGCTTTATCGGATTGACAACCCGGACGATCACCCTGTTGTGTATGGGAGTTACCAGAATGGGCGTGACAATCTCGCCCATTTCCTCCAATTAAGTAGGCATTTAGAGATTATTAACCAGTGCGAGAGTTTAAGCTAATACCATCTACCAGAAGAAAGGTTTGAAAGAAATATGATTTTGTGCTAAATGTGCCGATTTGTAAGGGAGGTTACCAGAAGGAGCGTGGTTAAAACGCCCATTTTCAATCACAAACTCGATATAGGCAAATAATAGTCACTGACAAAATTTTGTAAAGATTTACGGCAGTTACCGTGTTGACCAGCCATACAGACGGATATGGCTCAAACGTCTTAAAAAGTCCTAAAACGAATTTCGTACAAAGATATTAAGGGTATAATATGGCTCCTTCTATATGTTACATTTTCTTACGTGTTAAATGATATATACTCCTATCCCGGGTGAGGGTATACAAATTAGGCAGCTATTTGAAAAATATGGTATCTACTTTATATTTGTTTGTAGTATTTACCGCATGACCACACATTAATTTACAGGCACAGTTTGGTTGAATAGTTTGAACTCTTTGTCGACGGTAAAGTGATTGATTGGATAGTGAATTCCACTGTCCAATATGGGGCCGCTGATATGAACGACGCCTCTTTTTCAACGGATGCTGCCGTTATTCGACAATTTATTGGTATCCTGTCTGTAACGAATCTTACCGTGGAATGCCCATTGATTCGTTCCACAATGGCACGAAATCTCTTGTGCGTTTGAAGCGAAATTTTCACGTCTGCAATAATCGTCAATTCATGTAGATACAAATTAAAAATTTTCTAAAGTGACACCGTTAAACGATTTGATGAATGATAAATTTGTGCAGTTCGGAATTTTTTCTCACAATTTATCCATCGACGAACAAATGGTTGTATACTTCGCCCGCCATCCACCGGTTTAAGACTGGTTGGAAATGGGTTAAATGATTTTTATAAACAAATTCTCAGTCCCTTAAGTACCATCGGCTACAGAGGTTAAGAAGCTAAAATGAGTTTTAAACCAGTCCGGAAATATAGTCACTCTTAGGGTACCAGCTCCATTAAAAAAATTATAAGTTTTGATGACGAATAACGTTGCCTAAAAGTTGAATAACAAATTCTAATTTTTCACTCTCTGATGGGAATTCACCGGTTCCGAACGGTAATTTGAGAAGCTGTTTCATGACTAATTACCCGACAGCGTCGACAACAATAAGCGAGGTGGCCTTCGTCGAAGGAAGTGTATGGAACCCACGTTCTCATGCATAAGAGCGCCGCATACTGTCATTGCACCACCGACGGCCACAAATATAAATGTTGAACAAAATATTATATAATTTCCAACTTAATTAGGACCTGTTGATTTTGATTTACGAAGATACGGCATTAATCAACCGGGCAATCGCCCATATATTTACATGGGAGGTACACAAATGGGTGTGACAAAGTTGTCTCTTTTTAATTATTAGAAAGTAGCTTTTATCAATATATTTCCCAGCACCAAATGTCATTCAAATCGGTTGTGATTTACAGGAGATATGTAGTCGATCAACAGGATTACCGGCCGACTTTTGTATATCCGTTTTAGATACATGGTAACTTTTGACGAAACCTCGCCCGGAATTTTGTTAACATCGAAATAGGCAGTGGAAAAATCAACCATTTTTTCGGAACAGAGTGGCGTTTAACAAAATATTGCCTCATACCAAATTTTATAAAGGTTGGTTGTTAGTCCCGCGAATTATCTTGTTCACTAACAAGACGGTACTATATATTTGGTATGGGCGGTACAAAAATCGGTGTGGTACAATTAACTTTGTTTTGCAATTTGACTGGCCTTTGGTTAGATGCAGCCTAATAATTAATTTCATTACGACTGAAAATGATTTACGTGACTTATTGTATTGTGAATCCCGAGGTCCCACAGCTTTTGTAAGGGAGGTACCAGAATGGGCGTGGCAATCCTGTACAGTTTTTCCAGGTGAGTAGATATTTACAGATTATTAACCAACGTCAGAGTCCCATTCTATATATAGAAAAAAGTTTTAGAACAAAGACGGTTTTGTAACAAATGTGTCGATTTGTACCGGAGGTGCCAGAAGGGGCGTGGTCACAATGCCGTTTCCTATCAGAAAATAATTTTAAGCAACTAATAGTCACTGACAAGTTTCATTGTCATCATCAGATATTTACGTCAATTATCTATTTGACCAGCCAGGCAACCAGACAGAGAGACGGACATGGCTCAATCTTCTTACAAAGTCCTAAATCGAATTTCGTCTAATGATACTAAGGGTTAAATTTATTCCATCTTAAGTGATACATACCCCCCTCCCTATTGTTGAGGGTATACAAATTTAATAATGTTGGTTGCATGTCTCTAGGTTACATATAAATGACCATTTTTTTACTGTAATAACTTTAAGCCGCAAAGAAGGCGAACATATAGAAATCTAACGTATATAATATAATATGAACAAATTTCAAAAATTTTTTTCCCTAAGATTTATGAATTAATTTCAGAAATAGAGAACCGAAAAGATAAGATCACACTATGGAAGAGGTCCTAGCATTTAACATTTTTTACATTAATTTTCGTGGTTAGGAGAAGAAAGTACATCAAAAATGTATGGTGGCAATTATCGATGAACAACTATGTTCCCTAGTGTAATTACCTTATTGTTTATACCACTTAAGTCAGATTTAAAAATGTTGGCCCAATTCTGATGAGAACCTCTTGCATATAGAAACATTGCTATAGGATGCTGTATTGATTTAGGATGAGAAATCACAACATTAAACCCAAACAAACAAGAAACACTTTCGAAGAAATCATGTCATTCCTGTTGACGGATGGCCTTATGGATTACCGAAAGGAAATATTTTTTTACTTGCAACACACATCAGCAGTAACTCAATATATCCTGTTCTTTGGGTGGAGTAATATATTTATATACCCCACAGATTGTACAGATGAAGTCCCGCTTGTCGTGACAGTATCCCCAACTTTCACAATTTCATTCAACTGGTGTCAAAATCTCCTCAGTTGTTAATTATCTTTTCTGATATTCAGTACTTTTGACCCATATATTGTCAAGAGGCAATATTAGCATTTCCATTGCAGAACTTTGATTAAACGCACAAGTAGTTCTGAACTTGTTCCATGTCGTTAATGGTGCTACTGTTGCTTGCTCCCCACCGCATTACGCTCTATTGTAACAACTATACTGTTTCGGCATTATGAGTATTAATGGATATTGAAAAAAACGTGAATTAAAGGCTTAACAACCAATAACAATGGCAACAATCACCCAACATTCGATTTACAGAGCTAGCATATGCATTTATATTGCTAGGGCAGAATAACCAAAGTCAGAACAACGGATTTCTCTTTGTGCACTACTATATTGACCATAACCTATTATTGTTCGAACATATTTCATAATGTGCAGTTTAAACTCAAAGTTGAAAAGTGTTTACACTGAGGTTGGAGAGAAAATTTTCAGAAACAAAAAAAGTTCATAAATTAAATAATTAATAAAAAACCTTTGCGTTTTATTTCCATTCATTTATATGACCCCGGGCAATGACCAACACTCAACTTTATTAGATTGCATTTAAAAAAATGTGAATGAATCAACGGTATTGATACATAAAACAGCCGGATTTTCCTTTAGGAGGGTTAGAAATGATAAATGCACTGAAAGGGAGGGAAGGTTTAAAGAAATTGGTGAAAGCAATCTTAAAGTTGTATCATAAGTCAATTAAAAGAAACGGAGACACCACACATATCATACATAGGGTCAAGTTAACTATGTGACAATTAGAGTGTGTCGTTTAACTTTAATTACCTCTTTAAATGCAAATAGAAACAGACTTAAACGCTATTCGCCACTGTACTTATTTTTAAAGCATTTCGTCATATCTGACACTTTTGGTTTTGAAATATTTTATATATGTTATTTCTCAAAAGTTTTTGAGAGTTTTGAAATTTAAAAAATGGTGGCTTAATTGGGAAGCAGCTAGCAATTAGCAAAAGAAAAAGACGTCTTATTAATCCAGTTATCCAAACAACGAATGATTTTATTTTTACCCAAGAAAATGGAGCTTGCGCACTTGCAATTCCCTCTCGTTAGTGTTCTTGCAGTTGCCGTTAGATTTAACATATATTGCAATTCTAAGAAAGATTGTAGCCACCTGGCTGATTCAATAACATAGAACAATTCAAATGCGTTGGTGACAGTTAATCTTTAACTTCAAATTCCGATAGATGATTTACATTAAATAATCCTGATACCAAACAAATTCCTTATTTTCTTAAGCAATTGTATGATATATAAAGTTATATAAAATATAAAATATCGTATAAATTAGGCAATTCAACAATATGTATAAGTACAGATTTATAAATTTGAAAGTACTACGAGGCAGCACCAGTAGAAGTCACAAACCTCTTTATATCAAATATTTTAAAAGAAAAACTGCCAGCAATCAAACAACTTCAAAAAAAAAATAAAAGCATTCCCCTATTGCCTATGCCTGACTAAATTGAAATATAAAATTTTTGAATTGGCATTGCGAACAATGGTAATTCTTTTGCATTTGTTTTAGATAAAGTAATGCAAACTAAAATCCAATGGAATTCAACGCTGAAATGAATCAAAAGGGCTACATAAAATCATTACATAAATTTCAGTCAGGTGAACCGACTTAACCCTGCTGTTAGGTTAGGAAAAAAATATGAATGTTAGGTTAAGGGACCATTTGGTCCATACTGCATTTTTCGTGCATAATATCAATTTAATCGCATTCGTTGTATATATTTTAGTTCAATATTCCCTAAATATTGTTATTATTATTATCATCTTTGTTTTGAAAATAAATGTAAAGAAAATCAAAGGAAATATACTATGGACCAAATGGTCCCTTAACCTAAGATTCGTATTTTTAACGAATGTTAGCTTAAGAGACCATTTGGTCCATACTGCAATTTACAAACAAAATAACCATCTATTCGTATTCTTTGTATCTATCTTGGGTCAGTAATACTCAAATATTTTTATTATTATTGTTATTTTATATTTTGAACATAATTGTAAAGAAAATCAAAGAATATATTCTATGGACCAAATGGTCCCTTAATCTGAAATTTGTAATTTCTTATTTGACTCAGTCCCGTTTCTAGTTAGAAAATTTAATTTTTGCTCATGCCATTGGTTTATAAAAAAGATCACGTGACCTGAAAAATGAAGTCAGTATATATCACCGTTCAAAACTTACAAAGAAAACTAGCCATTATTTGGACCAAATGGGCTTAATCTAACAGCAGGGTTAAACATACCCTCACCCTAAGTCATCCATTGCACCCAAGTTCTGTTAAAACAAGTCTATATTTACACTTACATTTAACGAATGGGTATGGCAAATTAGCATTTATTCAGTCGCAGAGTGACATTGCTCAAAACTTTAGTTAACAAGCAACGTAAGTATGATCCTCTGGGAGTATTTGTGACTAGCACTCAATTGTCCGCCCAATATTTATATGGGAGTAACAAAACTGGGAGTGGAAAATTTGTTAATTTATTAAGATCGGCTGTGGTTTACTAGAGATATCAAGTCGGCCATCGGGAAATACGCACATCTTTAGTATGGGAAGTTCAACACTGGTCATGAAACAAAAGTCAATTATTAATTACACAGTAGCTTTTAGCAAAATATTGCCTAGTATTGAATTTCATTAAGATTGGTTGCAGTTTACAGGAGTTATCATATCGTTCAACTGGTCATCCGCCCAACTGTTTTATGGGAAGTACCAGAATGGGTGTGGCAACCCCGCGCATTTTCCACTGGAGAGTGGTATTTCACCAACTCTTGTCTCGAATAAAAATTTCATAGACAATGGTTCGCATTTGCGGGGACTTCTCGTGCCGAAAAACCAGACGACCAAACAAATTTTGTATGGGAGGCACCAATATGAGCGTAGCAAAATCACTCTTGTCTTAATTGGTGACTAGGGTTTGATGACATGAAGCCTAATACCTACTTTCATTAAGGTCTGAAGTGTTTCACGCAATCTACAGGGTTGACCACCCAGGCGACCACCAAGCTTTTGTATGGGAGGTATCATAATGATTGTGGCAATTTCGTCCATTTTCTCCACTTAAATAGACATTTGCAGATTGTTAACCATTGTGTGAGATGATGGTTAACAATCTGCAAAGTTATGGAGAGCATGGTTAACCACCATCTTGTGAAGTATCTCGAGTCAAATTACCTGCGTAATGATCGACAGTATGGCTTCCGTAGGAGAAGATCTGCGGGAGACCTGATGGCGTTCCTTTCGGAACAATGGAGTCGATCTATCCACCGGCTTGGTGAGAGTAAGGTGGTGGCTCTAGATATTTCCAAGGCCTTCGACAGAGTTTGGCATGAGGCACTCTTGTCGAAGCTGGCTGCTTTTGGTGTTGGTGATAATTTCACTCGATTTATATCGAGTTTTCTCAGAGATCGCACTATAAGAGTTGTTATAGATGGCATCTCTTCCGATGAACATAAATTAACGGCAGGGGTACCACAGGACTCTGTTCTCTCTCCTTCTCTTTTTCTTATTTTCATTGACGATCTCCTGGGTCGGACTGTGAACCAAATCTACTCTTTTGCGGATGACAGTAATCTCTGTCATTCATATTCATTCGACCACAGGCCAAATCTTCAGGAAATTAGTGATAAACGTCAATTAATGAATGAAACACTCAACCGCGATCTCGAGACCATTGTTGAGTGGGGTCGATTGAATAGAGTAAGTTTTAATGCGGGGAAGACCCAGTGCTGTCTGCTTTCGCACAAGCGGACAGCTGACCCAGTCGTATCGTCATTATCTATGGATGGTGTGGATATTGAGGAATCAGACGCTCTTGATGTTCTGGACATGAAAATACAATGTGATGCTCGCTGGGCAAAACATGTATTTGAAGTGTCGAAAGATGCATCGAAGTGCCTAGGCTTTTTAAAGCGGTGCAAGAAGTACTTCACTCCATCTGATCTCCTTAATATCTACACCACCTACATCAGGCCGCGAATGGAATATAACTCCCATATATGGGCAGGTGCTCCAAAGTCATCTTTGGAGTTGCTGGACCGTGTACAAAAGAGAGCAAAGGTGTTGATAGGGGACAGTAGGGTGTCCAGCTCTATTGCCTCCCTTGAGCATCGGCGTAATGTGGGTTGCGTGACACTGTTCTATCGGTATTTTCACGGTGCGAGTTCCTCGGACATCCGTCAACTTATACCAGATGTGAGGACATTTGGCAGAGGTACGCGGCTTTCAAGGAACTCCCATCCGTTTACTATCTATTGGCCAGTCGATCGCACAACACACTACAGAGAAAATTCGTTCTTCAGTCGTACGGTCCGTATGTGGAATAAACTTCCCGCAAGTGTATTTCCCGCCAATTGTGACATACAGCGATTCAAGGCAAATGTAAATAAGCACTACTCCCTCTTTCCACCCTCCTCTACCTAAATTTCCGTCGCCTGCACAATGCATTGCATTTATAGGGGGCATCCCCTGAGTGCTGGTCTTAAAAAAAAAAAAAAAAAAAAAAGATACTCACATCTGCCAGAAAATAGTTGTAGAAGAACTATTATTTTGTGCTAAATGTGTCAATTTGACAAAATTTTGTTGTGATTGGTGAAGATTTACGGCAGATGTCGTGTTGACCAGCCAGCCAGCCAGACAGACAGACATGGGTCAATCGCCTTAAAAGATCCGAAAACGAATTTCGTTCAAAGATACTACGGGTCTAATATGGTTCCTTCTATGCATTACGTTCTTTTTCCGTATTAAATGATATATCATTAAAACATGCAAAATGCTTTAAAAAATTTTTAAAATTTCTGAAATGATGACATTTATAAAGGGTGGTATTCTGTAAGTCGTGGTTCAGTCACTTCGCGTTACTTTTGTCGTTTTGGTAGTTTATAAAACGTTAAACGTTACAGCTGTTCGGTGATTACCTGCGTTGGTTACGTTATTTAATGGGTATTTTATAAAACGCAGCGCAACGAGTGTGTCAACTTCAGCTGTCTTCAACGAACGACGATCAAACACTTTATCTGCCTGCTTATCAGGGCTACAATTCCAAAACCTCCAAGTCGATAGAGTACTTAGTTTGGATTGGAGAACTTGACGTTTTTCCCGGGAGCGTAAAGATTGCCATAAATGGGTCATGAATCAAGGCAGTTACTTTTTTAATATTCTCTCTTAAATTAACCTAGTATTCTCATGCAGATGAGAACGTGGGTTCGATCCCTGCTCTGATCACTTTACGTTTCTTTCAGTGACGGTGACACTATCGAGTACTTAGCCATGAATGAAATATTTAAAATGCCGTTCGGAACCGGTGTAATCAGTAGTTACTATTTTAATAAAATTTAATCCAGCAAAGTACTATAGTACTCTTATGATAAATTTGAAACCCTTATTCCAAATTTACTACAGTACGTCTAGAAGAAACTTTATACAATAACAACCAGCGCTACAAGTTTATATTTATAATATACTCCATAGCACCGAATGACGGTAAATATATATATATATATATATATATATATATATATATATATATATGGTTTCCCATTACATCCCATGAAGGGACCGGGGAGAACTTCTCACAATCACTGAGCTGTGCGCTTTCCAGTTTTCACTCACTGATTGGGACCTACAGTTTTACACCGATTCCGAACGGTATTTTGAGAAGCTTTTTAATGGCTATATACTCGATAGTGTCGCCGTCACTATGCGAGGTGACCGCCGCCGAAAGAAATTTTAGGTGGTCAGAGCAGGGTTCGAACCCAGGATCTCATGTACAAGAGCCGCGCACACTAACTTTTGCACCACCGAAATTTAGTGTGACTAATGATGGCCACCATAGTACGAAACGATGCCCCGGTAGTTGTACAGAAAAATTTACATTTTAACTAATTTAAAATGTAAGTGTAATTAGGACCTATCGTTTATATGCATCTCAGTGTTGCCCTATTTAAAACCTCTTGTTTATTACCATCAAATTTTTAATGTGTTAACATCTATAGGCACGGGTAGGACAATCTATCAAACTGATCACATGCAAACAACACACAGTGTTAGCATCACATACATGGTTGTTGTACAACAATAGTCTCTGCCTGAAAATAAGTATAATTGTATTAATGTAGCGGCAGCGAACAAACAAGCAGGTCCTCGTCACCAAATAGTATTGAATAGTATAGAAAACTCATGGAACGAATTGTATGACTCAAAAGCACTGGAGACATATGGCGAATGATTCAAAACTTATTACTCTCTTTTTGTCATAACTTGGTTCATTCATAATTTTGATGTGAAATATTGATGCCTTTTGACACATTTATGCATTTTGTATTGTTTTATGTAATGACATTTTCGAAATGGTACATTTGTATTGAAATAGTCCACAAAGAGAATAAGACTCGTTGATGCTCTTTTACTCAGGCTCTCTACGTGAGAGCGTAAAAAGAGTACAATAAGATCTCTATGCTATTCAATACTTTTTGTCGACGCTCTGTTTATGTAAAAATAAAAGCAATTTTTTCGGTGAGCTAAATATTTTTTTATTTATTTTAACAATATTACTTTTAATGTTAAAGCAGATGTAAGAAAAAAGAAAGTAAAATAGCAAGAGTGTTAAGCACAAAAACTATTCTTTTAGTTATTTTCCAATGTGTTCATAGAAATATAACAAGTACGTGTAACAAAAAGTTGTTAACACATCGCCCGTGAGTTCGCATACTCATTGATTTTTTTGTCCAACTGATTTGCGGTGTTCGACGAATTGGCCTCTGAGTAGCTTGTATGAGGATAACATTACAGCAGGTTACTGCTCTGCTCATACAAAAACAATCAGAAACCAGTGAAGAAATCTTAGTGGTATAAACTGACTTATGCATAACGCTGAGTCATCCATTGGGTCCGATTTTCATTCAACATTTGTGATCCAAATTTTAGAAAGATGTAGGAGATGAAGTCATTTAAAAAACCAAATGTTGCTTCCCACCAACGTTTAGGTTCCCGAATTTGTTTGGCAAATTCACTCGTATTCTACAGAGGATTAGCATTTTGGAATATAGTGTCTAACACCTAATTTAGCAAACTATTCTCTTTTTTCGCGATTTGTCGTGTCTACCAGCAAATTATCCGCCCACCACTTTATGGGAAGTGACAAAATGGGGCTGGAAAAATCGTGCACTTTCAATTATAGAGTGGCGTGTAACAAAATATTGCTCGGTACGGACTTTCTTTAAGATCGACTTTTTTAAAGGAGCTATCACTTCATATGATCGTACGTCCCATATTAGGGGGATTTTTTGAAAAAAAAATTATATAAATTTACCATTTTTGGCTGTACATAACTATGCCAGCATATTTCTGTTGGGTTTGTATAGCAACGACTAGTTTTATATTATAGGGTGACGTTTATCGAAATATTGCCTAACATTAACTTTCATTATGATCAGTTGTATTGTACGCTACCAAGCTTTTGTGTGCGGTACCACGCTTTTGGTGGGAGGTACCAAAGTGGCGTGTCACAAACACAATTTTTCAGTACGTGACGGATATTTGGTGTAATATGGGTCAACTTAAAATTTCATTCAGATAATTAGAGTTATGCGGGAATTATTATTGGCTGACCAAATGGAAATTCAAAATTTTTTAATTTTCATTGCGAACACTGGTTATTTTTTGCATTGTAAAAAATAACCAGTAATGCAAATTTAAATCAAAAGTAAATTAAAAATTCCCAACATTGGCATACATACCCAAATTCAAAATTTTTCCTCTAGTGATCGACGTTTTGTAAGTCTATACCCGCAACCAAGGAAAAAGCGGGTCCTTTTTGAATTACCTACAACGGCAGGAATTGATATATAGGGGTTTCTGCAAGACCATATGAATACTTGGGCACTTCTTGTCAATGTACTTATACAGTGGTCTCATCCGGCGGAAACTATATATCTTTTTAATTTGTATATCTACCATTTTGCAATTTGTAATGTAGGTGGAGCAGAAATTTTTTGATTAGAACTAAAAATGGATGTATCAGGCACACTTATACTACAGGGTGGTTTTTATGTTCCAGGCCGATGTTTTTTACCCGCCATTTCTGTTTGGTTGACATTTGTCAGTTTTTATTTGTCAGTTGTGCAGAGCAGTTGATAGCAATTTATTGTGGAGCATCTAACGCACCAGAGACGTGTTGCAGTATTTATATAACAGTTTATCTAAATAATAGTTAAAAAAAGCGATGAATTTTGCCGAATTATGTGCCGAGGAAGTCAACCATTCAGCGTATTGTAAAGAATTTTGAAAGGAGATAAAATGAAGTCTGGCCGATATTGTAGCGTACGTACTGCACAGATTACTGCTTCAGTGAGAGACAGCGTTGATGAAAGCCCATACATGTCAGCTAGACATCGTGCATAATACGCTAAATGTCACCCAAAACTTTGTTCACAATTCTCAAAAAAGATTGTATACCCGTATAAAATCCATCTGGCTCACCAACTAATGGAAAATTACAATATGCCAAGACGGGAGTGGAGTTAAAGGTTTAAAAAACATCGGCCTGGAACATGAAAATCACGATACAAAGTGGATATTGTAATTTTAACCTACATTTCAGTTGACATAGTTGGTTACCTTTCTTTCTACTGCTGTAATTTTACACCGGTTCCGAACGGTATTTTGTGAAGCTTTTTCATGGCTAAGTACTCGATGGTGTCACCGTCACTAAGCAAGGTGACCGCCGTCGAGAGAAATTTAAGGTGGTCAGAGCAGGGATTGAAGCCACATTCTTACACTTACACTTACACTAACATTTTTAAAATTCAGTTTAAATCCACAAAATGCCTGGTACAATTAGACTTTAATTTTTGCAAATAATACTGCTTTGTACTGGTACAAATTTAAGGGAAACACGTGTGAACATAAAACAAAGCCTTCATGAATATTTTCTTGTTTTTCCCACTTGTTCCTAACAATGTTTGAACAGTTTGGCTGTCCATGCCACACGTACCAATAAATTAAATTAGTTTTCAGGAATATCCTTTAAAAACACCTGGAGAGATTGTACAATTTTCAGTGATGTTTGATTTTAACCCAGATATGCCGATCGTACTACATGTAGTACACCTATTATGTTCAGGTTTCTGGGTTTACTGTGCTTCAAATTTTCTAATCTACATGTTGTTCTGCTACAGAATATAACGGTCAACAATGCATGCGTTGATAAGGTTTGTCTAGGGTAATTGCTTATGTGTATTTTTTGAATCAGAGATTTCAGTTTTGTGAAATTGGCAAAAGTGTGAAGATGTCACGTAATCGGTGACAAAAAGTTTTATATGCATATTTTATTGTTGTTGCGTTTCTTTGTTTTTTTAATTGTAATAGTTGTAAACACTGATAGGTAGCTAAATTATATTTGAAAAAGAAAATTATATGTGATTTTAGTTGATGTATATGCTGATGTACTACATGTACTACGTTCGACAATAGTGTGCAAAAATGGTGAAAACAAAAATTTATTTTTTCCAGATTTTTAACATTAGATGAGATAATAAATGCTTTAGAGCAAAGTGATGAGTAGTTTTAGCAAAACTCTTACGACATCTCAATTGTGCCCACTCATGGTGCGAACAACTACGTCATATATGAAGATTCTGGAGAAGAAGATAAAGTGAATTTTGAAAACTTAACACCCCTGATATTAAATACTGAGGCTGAGCTTTTTCGAAATTCTTATTCTTCTGATTCGAGTAGTGAAGACGACATTCCACTTGCGTTATTGCAACAGGCCAAGAAACGTAAATGTATTAAGTCATCAGTAAAATGGGAAAAGCACGATCTGGAAATTTTACCTACACCTTGAATTGTTCGAAAAAATATTTGATGGTGACTTACTGCAAGTTATGACTATGCGTCCAAACAAAATGCTACTGCAAATATAACTCCACACGAAATCTGGTGCTTTATTGGGATTTTGCTACTGAGTGGCTGCAATATTGCTTCGAGACGCCGTATGTAGGTAGGGATACTCATCATTCTTTTGTGTCGAACGCAATGAGAAGGGATCGATTTGAATTATAAGAAACGTGCACTTTGTGGATAACAACAGTCTGGATAAAACAGACAAGTTCGCAAAAGATAGACCACTTTTACAAATGTTGAAAAAGAGTTTCCAAAGTAATGCTCCGAAAACCATACAGCATTCAGTGGACGAGCAGATGGTTCCATACTATGGTTGCCACCAAATAATTTTTTTATTCATTTGTTTTTTCTTTAGTTACGTACACAAAAGTTGCTGAATAATAAACGACTTGAACTAAATCACACGAAAGTACTGACTTTTGCTTCCATATGTGCCGAGCGTACTACATGTAGTAAGGACTCAAAATCCAAGTTAGAAAATATTTTTTTTTATTCTTTCTTCAGTTTTGTAATATAATCCGTCAGAATAAAGCTATTTTGGAAAACTACGAAGATTATTGCACTAGTACGCCCGTCGGCATATCTGAATTTAACGCAGTGGAGCCATATGGACGCGTCCATCATGCGTATTGCGTAACTGTCATAGACTGAAAAATATTATGAAGTAAACAAAAAAATTTTGGCCAATTTGACTACCAGCCAATTGTCCGCCCAATATTTATGTATATTCGAGATACAAAATTGGGCATGGTGAAATTATTAATTTGTCATTACACAGTAGCTTTTGACAGCATATTGATCAGTACCAAATTTTCTCAAGTTCGGTTTTGGTTTACGGGAGGTATCGAGACGGCCAAGTGAAAAGCCTCCCAACTTTTGTTACGGGAGGTACGAAAATGGGCAAAGCGCAGCAGTTAGTTTTTAATTACACAGTAGTTTTTAGCAAAACATTGCCTATCACCGAATTTCATTAATATCGGCTGTAGTTTACAAGATATTTCGTGTCGACCAGCCGGTCATCCGCCAAACTTTTGTATTAGAGGGAAAAGAATGGGCGCGGCAAAACCACTCATTTTCCACAGGAGAGTTGGCATTTGACAAAATTTTGTCTAGCACCAAATTTCGTGAAGATTTTTTCCGTTATCTGGCTGAACAACCAACCGGCCGAACAACTTATGTATGGGAGGTACCAAAATGAGCGTGGTAAAATCACCTTTGTGTTAATCTGTGACTGGCATTTATTGACATGAAGTCTAATACCCAATTTCATTAATATCGAAAGTGTTTCACTCAACTTGTCGCATTGACAACCCGGACGACCACCAAGGTTTTGTATGGGAGGTACCAGAATAAACATGGCAACCTCGCCCATTTTCTCTAGTTATGTAGAAATTTACAGATTATCAACCAACGTTTTAGTTGCAGCTAATCACGTGTTAGAAAAAACGTAATTTTGTAGGAAATATGTCGATTTGTATGGGAGGTACAAGAACGGGTGTGGTCAAAATGCCCATTTTCAATCCCAAACTAAGTTTGGACAAATAATATTCAAAAATTCGGTTGTGATTGGTAAAGATTTACGGCAGTTATCGTGTTGACCGGCTAGCCAGACAGACAGACAGAGATGTCTCAATCATCTCAAAAAGTCACAACACGAATTTCGTCCAAAGATACCTCGAATATGACTCCTTCTATGCGGAGGAGTCGTTTGTCAAACTGCACATAATATGTATCAAGATTTACAAAAAGGGTAGAAAAAAGTACATAAACTGTTCCAAAAATTTTCGAAAAATTAATCAAACCCCTTATGACATTACTTGAATATGATTTACTTAACTTTGTTTCCAGCTAATGAATGTAAATATAGTACCTTTTCTTAAAAATAAAATAAAACTTTTTCTTTTCTTGAGACAAGTAGCCTTTCTGTAAAGAAGTACATTTTCTTAAAAAAATTAATCTTTTCCTAAAAGGAGTACTACTTCTTTAAAAAGTACATGTTTTTAAAAAAGGACTTCTTGGTAAAAAAATACTACTCTAATGGCTTTTTCTTACAAAATGTAAATAAATAAATAAATAAATGGTTTCCCGTTACATCCCATGAAAGGATTAGGGAGAACTTCTCACAAACCAGTGAGCTATGCGCTACTTATTTTATACTCACCGATTGGGACCTACAGTTTTACACCGGTTCCGAACGGTATTTTGAGAAACTTTTTCATGGCTATCTACTCGATAGTGTCGCCGTCACTAAGCGAGGTGACCGCCGTCGAAAGAAATTTAAGGTGGTCAGAGCAGGGATCGAACCCACGTGCTCATGCACAAGAGCCGCGCACTCCACCATTGCACCACCGAGGGCCACTTCTTACAAAATGTACTTCTTCTTAAAAATAAAAAGCTTTTCTTCACCTTTCTTAAACACTTTTTTTTTGAGCCTTTTCTTAAGAAACATTAGCTTCTAATGAAAGAAGTTCCTCAGTTTAAAAAGGCCCTTTTCGGGAAAAAAGGGTCTGCCAAATAACTTTTTTTTTTTGAAAATGCTATAGAAAAAAAAACTACTGAATATTTTCTCAATTTTTTTTTTTTATTTGAAAGTACAATCCTTCCGGTTAATAACGGAAAATAATTTCATTCAAATGTCTGCCTCGGCTGGCCATGCAGTAGCCTACACGATCGGTCCAATTTTTAAGCACATTATCGATTGTGTGCAGCTGTATTTCACCAATGGCCTCACGAATATTGTCCTTTAAAGCATCAATTGTCTCTGGCTGGTCGGCGTAACATTTATCTTTGAGGGAACCCCACAAATAATAGTCCAACGGTGTCAAATCGCAGCTCCGAATTGGCCAAACGACATCAGCTCTGCGGCTGATAATGCGATCTTCAAAAACAGGGCGCAAAACATCGAGTGTAGCTTCGTCCTGTTGAAACCAAATGTTGCCAATATCTTCCTCTTAAATTTTTGTGAACAAAAATTCGTTCAACATGGCCCGATAACGATCGCCATTGACTGTAACGGCCACTCCTTGCTCATTTTCGAAGAAAAATGGCCAACTATGCCTCTGGACCAAAATCCGCACCAAACAGTGACTCGTTTTGGGTGCATCGGCTTTTCAATGTATGCGTGCGGGTTTTCTGTGCCCCAAATGCGACAATTTTGCTTGTTTATATACCCGCCAAGACCAAAATAAGCTTCATCTGAAAAGATGATTTTTTGGGCAAAATCGGCATCTTCTGTAACTCGATCGCAGGCCCATTTTTCCCATATTTCCCAGCGTTGTTCAAGCGTATAAATCAATCAATCCGTTTCCCATTACATCCCATAAAGGGATTGGGGAGAGCTTCTCACAAACAGTGAGCTCTGCGCTTTCTAATTTGTCACTCACTGATTGGGACCTACAGTTTTTACACCGATTCCGAACGGTATTTTGAGAAGCTTTTTCATGGCTAAATACTCGATAGTGTCGCCGTTACTATGCGAGGGGACCGCCGCCGAAAGAACATTTCTTTTAAGGTGGTCAGAGCAGGGATCGAACCCATGATCTCATGTACAAGAGGCGTGCACACTACCTGTTGCACCACCGACGGCCACGTATACACAACCACAACCGCGTATATACAACCACATTCGTTCAGCGGAAGGATCAAACTAATTATCTGTCAAATAAGACATGAGTTAAGTGTTACCATTCACGAAATAGGCACTAGTTGAAAAAAAACGTTAGACGGTGGACTCATATTCTTACAAAAAGGACCTAAAGATATACTTTGTTTAGAAGAAAGCATTCTATAAAATCAAAATTTTTCTTCAAAAATTTTTTTAACAAAAAGTATCTTTTCTTAAAGATCCATTTAAATTATCGTATTTTACAACTGGCGCCTTAGGCATTCCAACCGGGTGTCCCCTTACACCTGATATGATTTTTTCGTACTGCCATAAATCCATCGCGAGTACTATTACAATCATACTTGACATCAGATGAGGCTTTTTAATGGAAGTCTTAGTATAGCTAACCCGATTGTTAAAATAATAACGTATATCATAGTATATTCAAATACGACAACATTAACAAATGTACTAAAAAAAAATATGTAATATAGTCCCAAGTTGAGGGCATGTTGTAAAATTGTATGGAAAGAAGATCACCAAAAAGTACACTCAGTATCTTTGAACCACTAACATACCAATCTGCCCTCGTACTGATATCCTTTGCATTACCTCTTCCTGCTCCATTCAAGTAGATTTTCATTAAGTGATACCCAAAGTATAGACTTCCAACACCTATTCAAACCATTTATAAGTGTTCTAAGTGGATACAACACAAACAAGGAATAGCAAAAAAAATATTGTAAATGATGCAGAAATTGAAGGAAATTGTTCCTAGTATTCCATGTTCCTGCAAAATGAGAAACAAACAAACAAGAAAGTGTTTCACAATTGCTTTTATATTGCAATGACTCTGACCTCTTTCATCTCTTAACGTAGATGGAAGCTCTTTCCTGGACGATGAAGTGCGATGATGTACTAGTGTCAATGTTTTTTCAAGTTTTCTCCTTCTTCTTTAAAAGTTTCCATCGCACTTGATATTGCAAATATCTGTTGATAACCAAGAAGGGGCTTAAGTTAGTGTGCACCGTAAAATGAGAAGTTTTGCACAACAGCGGCCACAATCGATAATTTTGTTTTAACAATTTCCAAAGCCTTTCGTAAAATTTAATAGAAAACAGTATGGAGAATACAATTTCAAAAGACATTTTTTTTTTTGTGGGAGCTATGATAAAATTAAGTTTGATTTTTCGTCCTATATACAGAAGGCAGTAATTGTACAAAATTTCCCTTCATTTAGATGACTCCTATAATAAAGTATAGACTTTAAATTAAAAAGACTGTTATTTTTGTACCTTGAGATTTGGAAATTGGCAATAGTGGTTTTACCAATGATATGAAATCAAACTTACTAATCATCTGGACTCATAATGCATATGTTATGCATGCTTACAAGGATATATGAACGTGGAATCAAGATATTGATTTGAATCAAATATAAAGGAATAAATACGTTTGAATAATTACTTTATTTTGAAAACATCATAGATTGCTCTTTTGTATGTTTGAAATGTATTAAATTGGTTTTGTATTATTTTATCTTTTTATCTACATAAAGAGTTACGCTCACCGCTTATTCACTGACTCTGTCACACTTTTGTGTCACACTTTTGGAACACATATATATACACACAAAAAGAAAACGAAAAAAAAACGAAAAAAACGAAAAAGAAACGAAAAAAACGAAAAAAAACGAAAAAAAAAGAAAAAAAAAATGAAAAAAAAACAAACAAAAAACGAAAAAAAAGAAAAAAAAAACAAAAAAATTCATAGATTGTTGTACCACTCTTAGTTGGAAGATCCAATTGAGCTGCTTATTCTCTGTGCATGAATACATATATATAAGGTACAAGCTGACAAACGTGTAAATCATTTACAGGTTTGTTGTAATAACAAACAACAACTATGCCTCCCTCATCTTACAGAATTAATTTTTATTAAAAATCGATTAAAATTAAAGCATGTTTCGACGGGCGTCATAGGCGCATTCCAATCCACTAGTTATTTATATCAACTTAAAACTCGAGAAATATTGAATACTTGGACTAAAATAAACAAAAGACAATGCGGGTGGGTTTGAACAATTTGTATTCGGAATGACTTATTAACATTTATTTTCAATAGAAATTGGTCGTTGTTGTCATTTTAGGTATATATAAATATCGACGAACTATAGACTGGATTTTGTACCGAGTAACAATGATAATACAGCTAGAATAAATCATGCAGATACCGAGAAACCCTCTAGCATTAATGAGTATTTAAATTTTAAAAAGTTATTAAAAGATTCGGTTAGTTTATACTGGTTTAAATACTCACGCTATTAATGTCCATGGCGGCCGTCGGTGGTGCAATGGTTAGTGTGCGCGGCTCTTGTACATGAGATCTTGGGTACGAACCCTGCTCTGACCACCTTCAAAAAAAAATTTCTTTCGGCGGCGGTCACCTCGCATAGTGACGGCGACACTATCGAGTATATAGCCATGATAAAGCTTCTCAAAATACCGTTCGGAATCGGTGTAAAACTGTAGGTCCCAATCAGTGAGTGAAAACTGGAAAGCGCACAGCTCAGTGATTGTGAGAAGTTCTCCCCGGTCCCTTCATGGGATGTAATGGGAAACCATTTATTTATTTATTAATGTCCATGACTGTACACCAAATTTTGGAACGAACTTCCCTATCAAACGTTGCGGGATGGGGGCTAAATGAAAAATTGTTAAACAACTTTTTGTTTTACTACTTCATTACAACCCATTATTATCAATTATATTGAGTACTTTTGGTTTTGTTTGGTTTAAACGGAATTTTTCTAGGTGGAGCCTGTGTATTACATATTTTAGTTTTGAACCCAATAAAAAGTAAAGCTAGAAAAACCAAAGGGCAAGACTGGCAAATCCATGTAATACAACCCTGAGCATGGAACTACATTTAGCAGCGCCCTTACTCTTACACTCATACTTTCGGTTTGGTTTGTGTCTAGACGAACATATCTAGGAAATTTTTTTTTTAATGGGAAATTTTCCAGTTTGAGCCTGTTTATTACCGATTGTAGTTTTGAACCGAATAAAAAGTAAATTTAGAAAAGCCAAAGTGAAGAAATTTTTAAAAAAATAACATTTTCCTAAGTGCGGTTTGTTAAAATGTAAATTTTCTCAACAAAAAATAACAATTGATATTCTCAAACAATCTACCTTTTCATTAAAAACTACCTTATCTTAAAGAAAAAATCAACCAAAAAAGTAAATTTTCTTACAAAAAGAACCTTTTCTTAAAAAAGTACATTATCTTACAACATATTGCCTTTTCTTTCAAAAACTACATTTTCTTTAAAGAGTAGCTTTTTTTAAATCAAAATAACTTTCCTTGAGATAAGTGCCTACTCTTAAAATTGTATATGTTCTTTCGTAGTAAAAAAGCTTTTCTTCAAAAAAAATATACCTTCTCTTAAAAAAATTGCCTTTTCTTACAAAAATTCATAAAAATTATATAATACCTTTTCTTCTCTTTTCGTGAGATAAGTAGCCTTTCTGAAAATAAGTAAATTTTCGTAAAAAAAATAACCTTTTCCTAAAAAGAGTACCACTTCTTTAAAAAGTACCTGCTCTTAAAAATAATTACTTCTGCTTTTTCTTACAGAAAAAAGCACTTCTTCTTAAAAATGGTAGCTTTTCTTAAAAAATAATATACAGTAGACGCTCTCAAATTTGAACCGCTTTGTTTTTGATGCGATTCTATTTTCTGAATTATTCTAAGTTCTTGACGTCTTTATTCGAATAAAGAATAAAAAATTGAGTAAACTTAATTCCAAAAATTAAAATAAAACACTTTTATTTTAATTCAATTTTATTTGATAAAATCAAGAAAACAAAACGTAACAATTCAGGACATACAATACATTAAATGTATTTTTTTTAATTAAAAACTAAAATTTTTTACATATGTATTTAAACAAAATTAAGTAATAAAGTTGAAAGTTATGGGAGGGATAGACTGCACAATGGCCAAATTTACAACTAATCTTTGTTTGACATATAATCAGTTATATTTGATTGTATTTTTGGTTTCATCGAATACGAAATATCATTACGGACAGCCAAAAGATTGCTTATGTGCTTAGTGGAAAACAATTCACTGTTATTCCACCATTTTATTAACTTATTTACGCTTTCATTGGCTGTAATAATAGAGACAACTGGTAAGACTTAAACAACATCGTCTTCGCTGCTATCTGAAGACTCACCATCGCTACTGAGAACATATACAGATCCGTCATCAAACATATATTCATTCCATCTGCCGATGTCTTCTATACCGATGCAATCATTCGGAGCTATTTCTTGTAAGAGTTCTCTGAATAACTTCGTTGCAGTCCTAATCTATTTGCAACAATTGTGTTATTGGCACGTCATCGTCGCTGTCGTATTGGTTAGACTCCCAATTGGATAACTTTGACCAAGATTTCTTCATAGCACTTTGTGGTACCTCATCCCAAGCTTGTTTCAGTAATAATAATATTTTATTGCGGATTGAATGGGATTTCAAATGATTCTTCAGTTCACCTTTTTCAGTAATTAATTGAGAAAGATAATTATTTCTGTAACCTAAAAGGGTTTTTATCCATTGGTTGTAAAGCTGCTGTCATATTTGGTAGAGAGAATAATGCAACTATGTTTCCATTATCACTTTGAAGTTTCTCAATGGGTGCATGAGCGGAGGATTTATCTATAAGCAGAATGGCTTTCGGTGGCAAATTATTTTCCTGAGAAAAGCGAATCACTTGTAAATTGAAAAATATTTTAAAATCACTGAACCTGAAATCAATATTTGTTCTTACCTATTTCATAAATATTCAGTGAAACCATTCCTGAAAAATCCGAGAAATCATCCAAGCATTTTTTGAAAAGTTGTAATTGGATTATTGAAACTTTTAAAACACCTGGGGTTTTTTGCTTTTCCAATTACCAATGGAACTAAATTATGTGATCCATCAGAGTTTGCACCAAGTAGGACTGCAATACTGTCTGTTTGAACTTTATGTCCAGGGGCTTTTTTTTCAAAAGCAGAGGTATATGTTCTGTCTGGTAGGCAATGAAAAAATAATCCGGTTTAGTCGACATTATATATTTGTGACTCCATTAAACCCACCTCAGCGACCTTTGCACGATATCAATGAATAAAAGGAGTGACTGAAGCAACATCACTGGAAAGAATCTCGCCACTAGTTTCTAAAAAACGGATACCGTGTCGTTTCTTAAATTTGGTAAACCATCCATCACTTGCACGGAATGCATTTTCATCTTCACCGGGATATTCCTCTGTAAATATTTGTTTAATTTTCCCTTTAAGTAAGGGCCCAGTCAGTGTACACTTTTTTCTCGTTGATTTAAAAACCACACATACAGACGACTTTCCATTTTTGGATATTCAGCGCTGTGCAAAGATTTATTGCTTGCCTCCTGATATGTGTTGGAAAGAACATTTAGTATTGCGGTTCTATGTGATTTGATGAAGCTAATTGAAGATGTTGTCACATTAAAATCTAGGGCTAACCGATTCCCTTGAATGCCTGTGTCAAGCTTTTCTAATATTTTGACTTTAATTTATATAGTATATGTTATTTATATAGTTCGGGTAATACTTTTTAACTTATTTCTCTGCCGAGACACCCTATAAGAATCATTTGGCTCCATCAAATGGAAACATGTGTGGAAAAAAGTAATAGCCTTCGTTTGCGGTACATTGACATACGTAATGAAACTTGGAATGATAAAGTGGAAATTAAGTTTTACAAACATAAGATAACACAGTATTAAGTTTGGAAATGAGATCCAAAATGTCAGTATATGTATGAAAACGTAGCTTTGTTCAGCTCACTTTTTGTTAAAATTTATTCACACTGATCATAATCCATATAAACAGCACAGAAGCTCATTGAACCGGTGCGAATACAGAAACCTTGAATTTCAAGAAATTAGTTTTGCAGGAACTAAACACCTACGTAAACAAAATTGACTTTCTATCAACGGATACTCACACGTTTTTCTAAAGATTTACACAAGACTAAAGTTAAATATTAATGCCGAGTATATCATTATTAAGCCATCATATTAACAGTCAGCAACGTATTTCAGTTATAAGTGATGTCAACTTTACCAAAAGTCAATCAATTTTAATCAACAACGTGCACAAAATATTCTAAAATTCTACTCTTGTACATTAATTCATTATACAGAGGAGAATATTACTTTCAATAGTAATCAAGATCTTTTAGCTAGGACTTCCTTTCATTTATTCGTCCATGACCAAGCATTAGCAAAGATCTGAAGATGCATGCAGCGAAAACGATAAGTTTATTATTAAAATATATTTACATTTATAACAATTGCAAAGGATTCAACAAATGGGTGCTCAAGTACATTCGACGAATGCACTACTATATACGGTTTCTGGTTGAATTTTACAACACCAGCAATGGTATTTACAAATCAGGGTTTTGGTTCGTGGAATAGAATGTATGTAAGAACTCCAACGACAATGGCGGGAATTGATATCAGCAAATACTGCTCCAAACTACTTTGCTCATGCTGAAACTGAGACAGTGGATGTTGTTGCTGCTACAATCGTAATTGCAGGCACTGACATTAAGGCTATTTAAACAATTTACAAAGTGCTTTCAGCTGTTTTAATCAATATTATCAACCACTGGCATTAAAACTGCCACTATCTCTATCGCTAAAAAAAAAAATATGGCGACATCGTCCTGTAAATTGAATAGACAGGATTTTCTTTAATAGCTTGCAGTTTTTCTTGCTTATCCAGAGCATTTATATTCACACACACGGTTGAACACTACAAAGGATGTGGAAATATAAAGTGGTTCAGAGAGAATGCGTTGCTGCAAGGATGTGAATAGAGCGGGGTTTGGTAACGTTTAAATGAATTATGGATTCCATCAAGTGCATCAGTTAGAATAATATCAATAACATTATTGGTTTTATTTAAGGAAAAAGGACCAAGTATTAGAGATTTTTAGAAAGGTCTCTAAATATACCATTATTAGTTCAAACAAAATTTAACTATTTATCTATTAAATCATTAAAGTCTAATTTCGCACCGCGCACTTTTCTTCTGGTTATTATGATTTTTGGTAAAATATGATCTAACCTTAGATTAAAACATTAAAACTTAGATAAAAACATTACTTCTATTTAAATTCTGTCTTGTGGATTTAAATTATACTTAGGTTACCCAGAAACGAATGTGTGATTTGGAAGTTAGTTTTTTTTCTGTCAGTTCCAATTTCTTTGTATAACTTATAACAAATTTTGAGATAATCTTAATGAATAAAAGTATATACAGTTTTAGAAATGAACAAATTGTCGAAAAATGTAAAGGGTGAGGAATGTAACATTTGGAATTTAATTTCATTGCGCTTTAAAAAAATACGAATATACATCTTTTGAAACTCCTAAACCACTCAAGTGGTTTGCCCCCAATTTTTTCTACATTTTCTAATCTTTTGGCCTCTTTCTCGGGAACGAAAGCGTCGATTTCGTGTTCTCAGACTTCAATGGAAGACGTGTAGATTTTCTGATCCCCAAATGCTACAGTTTCGTTTGTTGACGTAGATCCCGATGTGAAACTTGGCTTAGTCGCATAATATAATTTTTCGCTAATCTAAAAGAGTCCAATCGCAGCTTCGAAGAGGCCAATTGACAACGCCAAGACGGCCGATAACATGATTACCCAACTTACTGCGCAAAACATCAATTGTGACATGGTGCGCCATCCTGCTGAATCCAAAGCTTATCCAAGTTCATATCTTCCATTTGAGCACATAAAACGCCCGTTCTCATGAATCTGTAGCGCTCGCCATCGACAAAAATGCCATTTCCGCCAGCATTTTTGCCAAAAACTGCATAGCAGCATTTTCAAAAAAAAAATTTGTCATTCCTTTAAAATTCACACCAAACTGTCACTCTCTGTGAATGCATTTTGGCTTCTCGATAATGTCATGCGGGTGTACCGATCCCCAGATGATGCAATTTTATTTGTTGATATAGCCGCAGAGAGGAACACGCATTTCCCAAGAAAATATTTTATTTCGCCCATATTGTCCGATGTCCGATTGTAATTTGCTATATTGTAACATTTCCAATGTTGAAAAAATTCTGGTCCGCGGAAGAGTGATACTGACTGATGGCCAAAAAATCAATAAGTGTCAAAATTTCATTTGATTTAAAAATATTACTATATTTGGTTACACAAATGGGTAAAATATTTAATGTAATCATATCACGATAATCGAAAACATCTGAAAAGCTCTCGACTACATGCGAAATCAACAATCTCTAAAATACAATTTCGAGAATCAGCTTGAAAGTTTCAGCGGCTGGCACGTACTAATCGCAAGATCGCGGAGAAAACCATCAATAATGAAAATACTCGAGGTGTATATGAGGTAATTAACCGGCAACCGGCCAACAGGAGCGCCGCAGTGATAACGACCATGATGGGCGCGATCAGGTGGTTTCTATGGCACAGCTGATCGAAAAGGTACTAGGGAAATTATGTAGAATGAGAGACCAAAGAAGACAGGCACTATGTTTAAATAGTGTTTATTGATAGTAATGACAGCTAAATTATGTTTTATGTTGTTTGTATTGAACGAAAATACACATTCCGCCTTTGATTTATGTCCTCTTTATGTCCAACCAAAGTGTAACATTGCTAAAATACAGCAGCAAATCGAACTCGATGAAATGGCCTCCTACCTCGTCGTCATGAAGAGGCAGCGAAGAGAGTAATAGAGGCTCTTAAGTATTACTCTGTGGCGCGATCTAACATCATGAGACGATCTTAGTTGATCAGTTGTTCATTAATAACACTTAATAACACACTGTGGATCAAAATGAAACTTTTTCGAAAATACCAAGGTTCTGACAAATAATTCTGGTAGAGGGGGCAAATAAGAATATATGTACGTGTGTCGGCGTTTTGAGAGTTTACGTCTGCACCATTTTTAAGTATGGTGAAATGTTCCATGTTATCCTTACATTTTATGTATAGGATGCGTTCAACAATTTTATGTCAAAACTTACGAGAAACATTCTTGTGGATACTTTAACCATCTACCATATCAATAAATGTGTCACTTTTGTTATTTTTTTGGAAAAGGGTAAAAATACCCATAAACCAGGGGTGTGACGGGTCAAACTGTACTAAAAAATATTCTCCATAAAATTGTAGTATACGTTTTTTAACACACCAAAGCTCAAAACACAACTTCAGTGCTAAAATTAAGTCAAAACTAAAAATCTATTTACGGGTTATTTTCCAACTTATTCCGAGTTGGTGTTAAAATGCCCCACAAACTGCGTTCCAGGGCGTTGATGTATATTGGGAAAATATTCTACGTAAAATTTAATTATTTCACCCTTTTTCACTTTAAAGGGGAGTCGTAATTTCACCGAACAAAGGAAAGCTGTATATACAATCTCTATAAATACAAAATATGAGAAAATGTTGTAATTTATTTACACTTTGCCTGATAAAATCAGTCGGCCTGCTACAAAAAAATATGAAGAATGTTATTTTGTTTGTATGCCACGATGTTATTAGTTGAGTAGGGTACTAAAACGCGGACCTACTATGTACTAGACATCTGCACAAGACGTCTTGACGTTTGGTTTTTTTCAGGACTTTAGGGAGGTTCCAATAACCAAATACTTCGGGGTATTACACACCAATCATTCGAGTATATGTTAAAAATACAATATGATGTTAAGCGGGGAAGAAGAGTTAGTACTGTGTTTTGTTTTCTCTCTGCAGCTACCCACACATACACGAATGTTTGGAGAATATTGGAGAATTTGGTTCCTTCATGGGTTGCCGCAACTTCGCTACAGCATATGTCTTTAAAAAAAGTTAAATATCTTGAATGACAATTCAAGATGTCTTATACAAATGTGTAATTAAATATTTTAGAATGCGCTAGGCACGCTGGCTCACATTTCTGTGGGGAGTTAACCAATATGGCTGATGTTATCATTCGCCAATCATTGGGAATTTAAAACGATCAAACTAGTTCAACTAAACAACAGGACAAAGTTATATTTTTCCTTTTGTCCCTTTGGTACTACAAAGTGTAATTTACAATGGACTACACGGTGTAAGTGAGCCTGACATGCAGGCTGTCAGCCATATTTTTGAAATTTCCCTTAAACATGGCTGGCATGTGTGTTATTATGTACAATATCATTCACAAAAATCTATTCACTTAGTGAAATATTTTTCGAAGAGAGTAATAGTAAAAGAACACCGACTGGTTTTTTTCTAGGTCTTTCCTACGAGTGTTACCGTTTTACGGACGTGTTACGAGTGTTACCATATTTCCTACACCTACTGATGGCGTTTCTGTCGATATTTCATTGTGTTGCCACATCTATACGAAATGCTTGACTTAAGTTAATACTAAACAATTCAACTCATTTGCACGTTTGACATTGTCTCCCTTTGAGATAAGCATTTAAGTTAATTATAGCACAGATTATTTGTGAAATATGTGTCGTCAGATAACTAGGTTAAATAATTGAAGATAATATTGGTCAACTGGGGGTTCCTTTATCTAATATGGTTTATAAGCTTAATTTAGAATATTTATTTCTTGATTAGAGTTTAAATTAGTACATTTTTTGTTGCCTGTCTGAACTAAAAAAAATAATTTCGATCGGTTGTTTGACTCGTAATAAAATAGGTGACGCATTGCGCTGTGTGCTGTTTTTATAATGACCCATAAAAAAAAAAAACTACAGCTTCACCGATTTTGACAGTTTATTCGAATGATTTTCATACCAACTGTCTCGATAGTGACGCCATTACTAAAAAGAATGGCAGTCTCCCAAACAAATTAAAGGTGCTCAATGCGGATCTAGATAATCCCACACTCTCGTGTAGAATAACCGTGCACATTAAACAGTGGAAAGACGCGTCGCCAACCTTATCCGATTAGTCGACCAATTTGTGTCAAACATATGCTCGAGTTATTTAAAACGACCGATTTCGAGTAACACATTAATGGAGCCATTTACACCTATAAATCGAGAAAATAATAACGTAGTATAATTTATAAGTAATATTAAGGGTGCCGTTAAATTTATAAACGAGTAGGTTAATAATTGGATACCCTAGTAATAACGTTACTAACATGTTGAATTCAACATAATATATCACAAAACTAATTTTTATTTTCTTATGTGGATTATCTTATACTGACCTCTAAATACTACTTTTAAAAAAATTCAGTGAGTGTTCGAACTCACGGGCGATGTGTTAACACCTTTTTGTTACACGGTACCTGTTCGATTTCTATGAACACATTCGTAAATGTTACATTGGAAAATAGAAAACAGCGTTCAATCATATGATGACGTTACAGTTAAATAATATTAATACTTAAAATTATTTAAAGACCCAGTGCAAGCACATGTGTCATTATTTTCTTGCTTAATACTACTTTTTGTTTTATTCCCACAAAAAACAAAGAGAATGCAAAGCAACAGACACATGAACATATATACATTGTTATGTTTGTACATACGCGACACAAGTTTCTCTCTTGCCATCTCATTTTTATATCATGTTTCCTATTACAGCCCATAAACGGATACGAGAAAGCTTCTCACAATCAGTGCGCTGTGTGGTTTCTAGTCACTGAACGCGTTGACCGTAGACGAAAGAAAGGTAATGTATGTAAATCTTAATGGAGATACCAATTGTCGACGTGAATAAATCTAGTACCGTCAGCAGTACCCATTTCTGTAAGTATGTGCGCTTTGCTCATGTACACGTGATATCATCAAGAAGAAAATAATGAGCTACTTTTCAGAAGTAAATATTTAAGTCGAAAATTTTACACAATTTTCATTTAATAACGTGTTATCGGTTTTTTGATTTGAAAGCATTCAAGTATGTATTAAAAGAATAATCAAAGCTTTCTAAAAAAGGCCTGCATTCAATTTTAGTTCTTACACACAGAGAAGAGATTCGTTGCCGCAACTATATTTGCAGCCAACTAAATTAGGCGGCTCCTTGGACTATCATATTATTCAGTTGTGATTACCAATAGTTATGTTCAGTATCACCAAATGTTGTAAATATCAATTGCTTTGTAATTCAGTTTTGGTTGCAAGAACTGAAATATTTAGTTGATGCCACAGCAACCAGAAATAAATGTGATCTGTCAATCGAGTTTTATTTCTAGCAATGGAATTATCCTGTAGTGGTGAATATTCTATTAGTTGGATGAACGAAATATGTAAAAACTAATTCGATTGTACCAAAAAATATATTGGTATGCTGAACTATTTATGTACTTGAATTTGATGACTGTCACAGCCATTTGGTAATGCTTTAAGCCATTATGAATTTTATAAAAAAAGGTAAAAAAATATATTTTATCAAAATTATATGTTTTATATCTAAATATAAACAAAATTGTTATTATTTATTACCAGGGTTCGTAATTCGTGACTAATGAGTTACCTTAGGTAACCTAATCCCATTTTTGATTGAAAATAACAAAAAATTTCTATATCTCGAAAACGGAGCATCCAATCGAAACATTATAAATTTTAACGGGTTTCTTACAAAGTTTTCCAATTCGCATGAAATAATTTTTTTTTTAAATCCCCAAAATAAGAAAACCGGTAAAATAAAAAAAAAATGGCTATAACTTGTAAACGGTGCGTCCAATCGAAAAATAGTAAAAATTTTACCTCCATAGGGGGATGTAACCAATGGATGTCTTTAATACGGCATCACTTTTACTTTTAAACAAATCGCTGAAACTACATTTTTTCGAATAAAAATTCGCTAAAACGCCATTATGTATATATTTCGCAATCGGAGCGCTCAGTCGAAATATAACTAATCACTTAAAATCCGTTAAACTACAATTTTTCAAATAAAAAATCGCTAAAATAAACATATGAATGCGTTAGAGATTTTTTTTAAACATTTATGTCGTATTAAAGACATCCATCCATTGGTTAAATTCTCTTTTATTTATATATAACAAAGTCATTATTTCTGCGATTTGACGCACCGTTTCTGAATTATGGCTATTTTTTATTTCAGCGATTTTCATATTTTGACGATTGTTTGGAAAATATTTCTTCGATATGATTGGACCACTTTGTGGAAAAGCCTTAGAAACTCGCAAAAAAATATTTTTTTTCGACTGGACGCTCCGTTTCCATGATATTGGCATAGGACGTTTTAGCGATTTTTGATTCCAGAAATTGTAGTTTTAGCGATTTTTTAAAAATAAAAGTGATGGCGTAGTGAAGACATCCTAAGGTGAAAGCCTCCTAAAGAGGTAACAAATTTATAATTTTTGGGATTTGACGCACGGTTTTCGAGTTATAGGCAATTTTTTAATATTTTTATTTGAAAAAAATATTTCATGCGAATTGGAACACTTTCTGAGAAACTTTTTTCGATTGGACGCTTCGTTTTCGAGATATAGACAGGTTTATATAATATGGATGTGTAAGTTAACAATAGTTCCTCCAGAAAGGTGACCACAATTTTTTGAATGGTTTCTGAAGGCGTCAATAGTGGCGTAAGATTCAACGACTGTATTTAAAACACCCACTGTACCTCAATTTAAGGTAATACTAGTAAAATAAAAAAATACAGGCAATTCAGAATCTAGTGTGGTAAGATATATCAACTGGGCATATTCGTCTTGGGGAATACATTGACTTTAATGACGTTCTGTTTTCGTATAGAAAAATATATATCAGCCATTGTTTTGTCCAATGCATATCAAATTCTGGTTCTACGCGACGAAAAATGTGAATATGTATACTTTCGATCTTCTTCGGTGGGATATCTTTACACTTTATATTTTTTTTACAACTTTGTTTATCACTTTCTGTTCAAAAGAATAGCTTTTCTGTAAAGTCCTCGTGTAACATCTCGTGTAACAATCAAATATGTGTAGTTTCTCTTTAACAGCAAAGTATCTTGTGAAAAATCGAATACGTAACTTTGTAACAAGTGTCTTTGGAACAGCAACTAAATTACGATTATAGTGACTGACTTGAATATGAATTCTAATATGGTACTTTTTATTAGTTTTATCTTCCATATTAGATGAATGAGGTTTTTGAAATACTTAAATTGGTTAATACAACTTAATTTTTTGTAGTAGTATTTAGTAAGACCTATTTTTAAATTCTTTATATTAACTTCACCTGTGTGTATGCATATATGTATGCCAAAAAAACTTTGAATTTAATTTTTAATCGAGCTGAAACTTCGCAGGTAAACTAATGGTAACGACAGAAAAAAAACTGTCAAAATATGAGCGGGATTAGACAAAGGGGTGTGGTACCTCCCATACAAATCACAAATTAAAAAAATTTGTTAATATATCAATAACATCGACAAATAATTCTGATGTATGACAATTATGAATCGCAATCAAAATATAGACTTTATAGATTTCCAACTAAACTTTTCCCCGTGTGTATGTTACTGTTGTCTTCGAATTTTTGCGAATACATCTTTATTTAAGGTTTTCATGTGCAAGAGCGTTTTCTGGTAGTCTTCAGACATGTATTTGTAAATGTTGAATGTGCTTCAAAATGTACTGCTCTTAGATCATGTTATAACAAACTTACTCCATTCGCCCAAGATTAGGCTAATGAAATTAATCTTTTTGTAGATCACAGTTGAAATTTACAACTTAGTTTTGAAATGCATAACACGAGTTGGAAGACCAGAGTTTCTCTCAGTCAATGAGCTCTGCGTTTCCTAATTATGTGTTTTTACAGAGCGCTACAAAATTGATTCAACGCCACTGCTCATTTATAAAGGGTTTTTCAACAGAGACGCTACAAAAGTAAATCGATACGGACAGCAAACGACGCCATATTTTTTCCCGCTCTTTTGTCATTCCTCTTCAGTAAGGTTTGCCATTTCATCATGGAAAGATATACGAGCCAACAACGAGTCGAAATTATTAAAATTTTCTACCGAAATTTGGAGTCAGTGGCCTCAACTTTAAGAGCGGAATTCATCGGAAAATCATCTTCAGCGATGAGGCTCATTTCTGGCTGAATGGCTTCGTCAATATGCAAACTATGCGTTATTGGTCAGACAGCAATCCACAAGTAATCCATGAGTCATCATTGCATCCCGAAAAAATTACGGTTTGGTGCGGTGTATGGGCCGGCGGCGTCATTGGGCCGTACTTCTTCCGTAATGATCAAGACCGGCACATTACTGTGAATGAAAATCGCTACCGTTCAATGTTAACCGAATATTTTTGGCCCCAATTGGATAATATGGACTTGGAGGACATGTGGTTCCAACAGGACGGCGCCACAAGCCACACAGCGAATGCCACAATCAATTTATTGGAAACCAAGTTTGGTGAGAGTGTTATCTCACGAAATGGCCCAATCGATTGGCCGCCTCGGCACACCTTGCCACTAAAGGCAGAATCATATGTAGAAAAACTGTCTTCATTTAATGGTTTTTTGTTCCAGCATTTTCTCGAAACGGTAAAAATTTAATTCCCACACCCGTATCCACAGTGACTAGTTCCATTATTGAAAAGTCACTTTTGCGCTGAGGTGTACTCCTAAAGAACAACATCAACTCTAAGTTGATTACAACGTTGAATACGTTGATTTAGTCACATGACTTCAATGCTGCCGCCCCTAACTGGAACTTTGGAAATGACTTCTTCGCTAACGGCTTCTTCTAAAAACAGATACCACCTCCATGCTTTAAGTTCACGTGTTTATCGAACAACAAAAAATCTCCAAATTTCAAATTTGTAATCAAAACTAATCAGCGTTTAACTAATTGGTATTGCCATTCCCATAATTATATCGTTCCTAATAGAAATGGCCAAACACCACTAGCTAGCTTATGTTTAATACATAAAGGGGACATACACACCATATATTATAAGAGTAGTAGTTGTATCTGGTCAAACATCTGGTTGATCTCAGCCCCAACAGGAATTTGGTGAATTCCACATTCTCATAAACTATGCTCCCCAGGAGGAACACATTCCCCAAATTCCCACTACCCTAAATACAATTTTCGAAATTTTTTTTTATGAGGAGAACACGACATCCAATTTTAATTAATACAGGATCTTATATCCGGACAGAACGCCAATTAATCATACCTAATGTGGGGCCGGGAATTCTGGGGCCCAATTTCAATTTTAAAATATCTATAATGTGTAAAGTCCTACTTCTGCAAGATCAATGTGCTGAATTTCCATTTTACAGGACGATGCGTTTGGTAAAACCATCCCGTTTTGTTAGGGTCTGTTAGACGAATTCTATAATCTTGTCATCGTTCCTGATGATGATCTTGGTACCCAATATCGGGCTGGTTTTTCAATTTCGATATTTCTATATCGAACTTTTGCAATTTCGAGATTCCGATATTAATATCAATATGGAACGGCTTTAATGAAAAAATTGCTAAATAAATTTTTTTCTGAAAAAATCCCCAGATATGAATGAACAAAAATAAACAATAAAAATTTAAGTTAACGGTACAATTTTTTCTTTAAAAAACAATGAGTGTTCGAACTCACGGATGATGTGTTAACACCTTTTTGCTACACGGTACCTGTTCCATTTCTATGAACACATTAGTAAATGTTACATTGGAAAATAAAAAATAATAGTTTATTGAATTCAATTTTATTTCTTTATTTTTATAATTTCTAAATGTTAAGTTTTCAACACAGATAAAATTGGTCTGTCATAGCTGAAATATGAGACATAAACTTTAGACCAATACTACAACAACACCAACAACAACAACAACTACTACTTCTACTACTGATATGTTGGTGATTTATTTGTGCTTGCTGTGTCGTGGAGTGTTTGTGTGGGTGGTGGGTGTAGGGGGGGTACCTAAAAGAAAAACTGTTAAGGGAATGCAAAGAGTGGAGAGTGTGAGTGTAAATTGTCATGATGGAGGGTATATAAGCTTCGGCCCGGCCGCACTTAACACCGTTTCTACTTGTTTCTGTATACACCGGGCAATGCTGAACATCAAATGACTCGCTTTGTTTGGCCATAGCAACAACAACGAAACAACCAAACACACAACATCACACATACTTTGTCCGAAGAAGCTGACGTATACGTGTGTCACATAACCACATGTTTGCCATATCAACAGCAACGAAACAGCCAAGCACACAACATCACACATACTTTGTACGAAGTAGTTCACGTATTAGTGTGTCACCATAACGTCGACTGCGCAAGCCAATGCAAATGAAACTTTGCGTGGCTATGCTTTATACCTCCGTTCAACAACAGCAACAGACATATGTACATACATACATTATTGTGTTAATACATACGCTATGGACACAATTTCGTTTGGCTAACCCCTGCCACACCCCTCTTTCATTGCTCTCTTGCTCCCTCATTTTTGTTTAACACATCATTATTCTCTTTCGCAGTCGCAGAAAATCTGGTTTTAGCAGCAGCATAAAATCTGGTTTTAGCAGCAGCAGAAAACCTGTCTGTGTGATGTTTGCATGTGTTGACTTTGATAGACTTAGTCCCTATATGCCGCTATAGATGTTAACACATCAAAAAAGTTTTGGCTGAAGTTAGATTAAGTACATTTATTTAGTTTTTTAAATATTTTTCTTTTGATGCATAGGGCATTAAACACCGAACACTCAAATTTACATCTGCTAAAGATGATCGCAGTTGTGTGACAAAATTACCATCGACGGAAAATGTTCTTTCAGATTCGACACTGTGTGGTTTTACAGTTTTCAAATATTTGTAAGCCTCACGAAGATACAATCCCCGCGATCCATCCTATTCGAAAGTGACTATTTCCATTCGAACAATTGTGGAGGTAACGCATTTAAGATACAGCCAAATCTGATGTTCCCAAATTTTTAATCATGAACTCTATGGCTGTATTGGCTGACAATAGAGTCGCGTCATTTCGACATAACGCTTCTACGGCCAGTGTAAGCGATTCAAAACACCCGACAACCGACGAAATGGTGTCAAAATCCATATCAATGATCGCAATTTGGAGTCAATATCAATTAGTGATTTTCTGATACAATTTTTTAACTTTAAGAAGCGACCAAGCATTGCATGGAGACTGTTCCATCGTGTTTTCCTGTCCAGAACCGAATGGCCGGGTTTGCGAAATTCATCGTTTGTGTACTTTCCCAGCGTTTCGTAGTTTTTTGTTGGGGAACAAAGAAATACTTGACAATAATGTGAACTTTGCAATTAGCGACTTCAAATCTACAACCACCTCAATTTCGTAGTTCTTTGCAGCAAAAGCGATTTCACACCCACCAAAATCGTTCATATGATTGTCGGTGTAATTCTCATCATCAGTGTCGGCAGTGGTGTCAACGTCACTTCCATCCCCTGCGTCGTCAGAAGCGTTGTATTTTTTCGGATGTTTATACAAGACTTCAATTATAGCAAGGTGATCTACGATTTCGAACCGTAGACTATTCGGCAAACGTTAAACTGAATCGAGATCATCGAGACCGGAGATGAGTCTGCTCACACTCCACTATCTTTCGATGGACGTTTGCATGATCCACCACCGTATTTCTTATTGTGGTTGCTGATTTTGGAACTTCAGACCCGTGAGCCTCGAGAGACATTCTCAATTCCGTCGAAGTTATGAACACGCTGAAGAGCAGTCCGTCCAAAGCAACGAGTCTGGACAAAATCGCAGGTAAAGTGATACCTCTGTGATACAAAATACGAAATTTAGTTGGCAGATACACGCAAAACCAATACAAAACAAAAACAACAAAATATTTTCAATATCGAAATTTCAATACTGATCCAAACCAAGTCCGATATTCTGGTACCTTGAAAATGCGAGATATTTCCGAGATCTCGGAATTGATATTATCGATATTGGATGTCCTACTTGGAACGGATAAGTACGGACGTTTACGGGCAGTAAGCGAAAGTATCTCGATACCCCAGTAAATATTACGCAGTGCACAGTGAATACAGTTAATAAAAATGTATTAGAACCAAGATTGCAATTGGCGACTCCGCGCGGTTTGTTCAATAAATCTGCACAGTCCTGGTGAAAGTGCAAATGCTCTATAAGTTATCATGAGGTGGCAAGTGCTAGAGAAGTGCACCTATTGCGTACTAGTGAATGGGGTTATTGCTTTTACCACTGATGCTCTGAATGTCATGTTACATATGCTCAAGGGGGATGTTGCTTCTATATCTGTTATTTTCTTGCCGTAGCTGTACCAATGGAATATGATCGGAGTCGGTATATCGACTACCCAAAAGCATGGCGAAAATAGAATGGGAACTATCGCACTCTTATGCCGGAAAGGGGCCCTTGAATAAGGGTGTATGTAAATTTCTAACCGGATGGTTCGAAACTAAATGATCAGGACGGGTATGGGGAATATTTAACCGATCTAGGGTTACCTCTGAAACATAGAATAAAGTTTGAAACGATTATTAAACGGGAACTCGCACCGCTAAAATCAGTGATCATGAACCCAACACTTCCCCCGAAGTGTTCCAGATTTCTTAATGAGATTGCTCAGCAGATCGACCTACATACTTACTTATGCGGTCTCGGACAACTCCGGGTATTTCGCCAACCAGTTCGAAAACCTCCAACGGCGTCTTGGTCTTCCTATTTTGCGTATTCCTTCGAGTTCGGTTTCGAAAACCCTTCGTGCTGGTTCGTCCTCATCCATTCTACTGGCATGGCTCAGCCAACGCAATCGCAATATTTTGATCCGCTTAACTATGTCAATGTCACGATAAAGCTCATGGTTCCTGCGTCGCCGATTCTCTCCGTTGTGAACTATAGGGCCATACATTTTTCTGAGTATTGGGACGAAGTTCCTTATCGCACGTTGCGGTGTGGGGGCTAAATGAAAACATTTTAAACAAATTTTTTTTAACTACTGTATTACAACCCATTATTATCAACTATATTGGGTACTTTTGGTTTGGTGTGGTTTAAAGGGAAGTTTTCTAGGTGGAGCCTGTGTGTTACATATTATAGTTTTGAACCCAATAAAAAGTAAATTTAGAAAAGCCAAGACTAGCAAATCCATGAAACACAACCCTGAGCATAGAATTACATTTGGCACTTACTCTTACAATCGTACTTTAGGTTTGTGTCCAGACTAATATATTTCTTGTCTTGGTCCGCCTACTTAGCACGTCAACAACAATGGTCTAGATACTTTCAATAAAGAGCGTAATTAAAATGAATTAGTTAATTAATTTTCTAGGGATCTCTCAAATAAAACGCTTGCATTTAAAATAAAAATGGTGACAAAATTAAATGTCAAATTAAATGTCACCATTTTTAATTTAAATGCAAGCGTTTTATTTGAGAGATCCCTAGGAAATTAATTAACTAATTCATTTTAATTACGCTCTTTATTGAAAGTATCTAGACCATTGCTGTTGAAGTGCTAAGTAGACGGACCATTGTACAACCTCATCATGAAGAAGAATATACTTATTGAGGCTAAGAGAAAATTATTTTCTAGCTTTTAGTGCATTTATAAGTAAAACACTGTAACTTACTTTTTTTTTATTATTTTTTGTTCTTACATGAAAACATTAGCTTGTACTAAAAGTAGGCCGTCGGTGGTGCAATGGTAGTGTGCGTGGCTCTTGTGCATGAGAAGGTGGGTTCAATCCCTGCTCCGACCACCTTAAATTTCATTCGACGGCGGTCACCTCGCTTAGTGACGGCTACACTATCGAGTATTCAGCCATGAAAAAGCTTCTAAAAATACCGTTCGGAGCCGGTGTAAAACTGTAAGACCGAATCAGTGAGTATAAAACTAGAACAAACACAGCTCACTGGTTTATGAGAAGCTTTCCCTAATCCTTTTACGGGATGTAACGGGAAACCATTTATTTTTTTTTATTTAAACAAAAGGAGTACCTCTCATCAAAGAAAGGACTTTTCGGGAAAATATAATACATATTGTTGCAAAAGGGGCCTTAAAATATATTTTTTTTTAAAAAAATACATGCAATAAATAAAAAATTTCTTAAAACAAGTTCATCATTTTACAGAAAGTACATTTTCTTAAAGATCCATCTAAATTACAGTATTTTTCAAGAGGCGCCTTAGACGTGTTGGAACTAACCGGAGCCTAATATATAGCGAAAGGAACTTCGTTCCAACCGGGTGTCCCCTGACACATCATGTATTTTTTTTTTCTGTCGAAGACTCCTACAGATGTTTCGTCTGCTTGCGATAGGACCCAGGATTCTGCGCCTTATTGCAAGGCAAGTTGAATGAGAGTCTGGTACAGTTGGACTTTTGCTACTCGAGAGAGGGCTTTATCTCTAAAGTGCTTGCTTAGCCCAAAATAACATATATTCGCAAGCACAATTCTCTGCTTGATCTCAAGGCTGACGTTGTTGTTTACGGCAGATCCGAGGCATATACATAAGTCCACCACCTCGAAATTATAACGGTTATCAACGTTCACGCTTTGTTCTAATCGCGTGGAGGCTCTGTTCGTTGAAACCGTTAATTTTGTCTTGCTCTAATTTACCGTCAGGCACACTTTTGCTGACTCCTTCTCAATTCTCGAAAAAAACCGCAGTAACTTTTCTAATTGTGCGCCCAATGATATCTATATCATCAGCATGTGCGAGCAGCTTGTGACTTTTGCTGCTGATGGTTTTATTCATATTGACTGCAGCTTTTCTCATAATGATCTCTATTATGATGTTAAAGACATCGCACGATAGGGTGTCGCCTTGCCGGAGGGCTCGCATAGTTTCGAAAGGTTCGGTAAGAGCCTTACCAACTTTCACTGCAGATTTGGTGTTTGTCAGGGTCATCCCGCAAAGGCGTACGAGTTTTGCAGGAATACCAAGCTCAGACATTGCTTCGTAGAGTTTCCCCTGTATCGGGCTATCGAAGGCCGCCTTATAATCGACAAATAGATGATAGGTGTTGATTTGTTTTTCATGGGTCTTCTCCAAGATGTGGCGCTGCGTGAAAATCTGGTCGGTTGTCGATTTTCCAGGCTTAAAACCACACTGGTATGGTCCAATCAGGTCAGTGATAATCCGTTTTAGTCTTTCGCGCATTATGCTTGATAGAACCTTATATACTATGGATAAAAGGCTTATTCCACGGTAGTTGGCAAAGAGACTCGGGTTACCTTTTTTAAACATGGCACATAGTGCACTGAGACCCCAATCGCCGGGCATGCATTCATCTAACCAAATTTTGCTAACGAGCTGATGCATGCACCTTATCAGCTCATCGCCTCCAGCTTTAAACAGCTCCGCCGATAATCCATCAGCTCATGCGTCGTTGTTGTTCTTAAGCCAGGCAATAGCTCCTCTGACCTCGTCCTGGTTTGGAGGGGGCAATCGACGTCGTCGTCCATATTGGGATCGATTGACCCATCGTCATTGGATCTCTCAGGTACCAGTAGCGCGGAAAAATGATCTGTCCATATTCCCTAGATGCTCTACACATCTGCGATGAGATTTCCGTCCTTGCTTTTATAGAAGGGGGTTCTGAACCATGGCCATTAGTTCCGTTTTTGACTTTTTGGTAGAATTTTCGGGCTTCGGTCTTTCTTCTGTATATCTCCATTTGCTCACGCGCGCTTTCTCCATTGCCGTTTCTTACGCCTAAAGAGACTGTTTACCTCCTTTCTTCTCTCCCTAATCGGCTCAGTTGCAGCTCGCGTTGAAATTGACTGAAACACTGCCATACGTGCAGCGTTCTCTTCATCGTTTGCAATGCGACACTCTTCATCGTACCATGGTTTATTGCGAAACGGGTTTTCGAAACCAAGTTTCCACTGCGCATCAGGTTCGTCATCGGGAGGCGGTGGGTTCTGTGCCAAAATTGCGAGAGCTTCTTTGAGTGGGATGTGGCTACATCTGGTAATTGTAGCTTTTCGCGATTTATTTTTGTGATCAGAATCAATGTTAGCTCCTCTAATCACTCGTACGTCCATTATACTGGATGAGTGCCTTCCATCAATTACCACGTGATCAATTTGGTTCTTCGGTCTTTGATCAGGGGATACCCAAATAGCCTTGTGGATGTCTTTATGCTAGGATTTTGTACCACTAATGACCATGGTTTTTTCCGCATGTCAGCATGTAGAGTGAAATTGCCAATAGTAGGATTAACCACATTCTCCCTTCCTATATTGGCATTAAAATCTCCTAGTACAATCGTAATGTCATACGTTACCTCTAGGAGCTCATAGAATATGTCTTTGGCATCACCATCTTTCTCTTCTGTCGGGGAATGCACACAAAGGAGGGAAATATACATATATTTCGCTTTTGGGCGGATTGTGGCTATATGTACACTCATTTGATTGAACCTAGAAATTAGATGTCGCAGTGTTTTGCCAACTACAAATCCGCAACCAAATTTGTGTTTTTTTTTCAATGCAACCGTAGTATATCTCGCAGTTTCTTTTTCCTGTGCAGCCATAACTTTCGAGGACATCTGCCAGTTGACACTGGATCTATTTAGAGTTCTTACCTTCTTTATGCATATCCGTAAATCGTCCACCAGTCCACCAGGTTTTTGCATTTTACCTACTGCCAGATTGCAGCAGCCCATTCTAGATCGGACGCTGACCAGGATGCTATATGTCGAACATGGATTTTCTTCTTTTGGTTTCTAACCGCCGAAGAATATGACCAACTGTTTCATGAGCTTAAGTGGCATCATTCACCTACTAAACCTGATTTGCTGCTCATTTGATTCATCTTCTCACTCTAGCTAGCTAACGGAGGTTTCCGAAAGCCGTTGTCCAGGACATACTGCGTGGAAGTAGTGAGCTGCTTGGACTGCCCAATGAAGGAATCATTTCTGGTAACTCCACGTACAGTCCCATGTCCAGATCGACGTTTATCTTAAATAGGTTGTCAGGGCACAATACCATTCCGAAGAATTATAGAGTGGATGAGATTACAAAACTAGGGACTCCAGGGCATGGTTGACAGGGAATTTAGCACGTTGGCATGCCGCTAGCGACTTGGATGAGAGTCACGGACTATGCGATTATTAAGCCATTCTGGGCGATATTGAATATAAGGAGATCTATGACTCACGGTCCCAGGTCTCAAGTCTGATGTGAACGCTGACAAATTTTATGTATTGCCAAACCCAGAAATATACCGCTCCTATTCGAAATACCCCACAAACTACTGTCACACTATCTGAGTGGAGGGCATGCTGCGAGACTGTTTGTCTTGGCGAATGACTTTTGAAGAAGTCGCTACGGCGAGGACGAGGAAAAGTCTACTGAGCATCTTTCTGCACAAGACCAGCTTTAGCCAGCAGGAGGACATTTGTTATGGGGTTCATCTTCTTTAAAGGCCAAGAACAATTGACTCAATTGAGCGTCGATAGGATTTTAAGCACGAGGCTAGCGCTTAATCTTGTTACCACAATGGCCCAAGAAGTCAAAGTGAGTCGCTTATTGACTATAAATATCGCAACTGCACTTATACACAACTGCACTTATTGAATTAGGAACAAAATATGATTTCCATTAATGGATATTTTAGCAAGTAATGTGAAAACCGAAATAGTGAATCACATATTTGTGGTCGCAAACAATAACAGCCTATGTCGATTCTAAAATTTTTGAGGGAGAGCAGTTCAAAGTTTAATATCTTTCTGGAAATCAGGAGTCGGAGTTTTTGTGATAACTTTGTTACAGATAACAAGGAAACGAATTATTTTACTTACTTCTTAACAAAAAAGAGTTGCTTATTTGAGCACAGTGACTTCTCAAAAATTTTTTTCAATTATGTCCCAACTCGAGTTAGGCTGTTATTGTTTGTGACCACAGATATATGTACAAGTTATGTTTTATAAAATCTATCAAATATTGATACTAATTGTCTGTCCATTCGATATTGTATTGTTCGCATAATCTAATGATGCTCCATTTATTACTCCTACTGTAAGGCACATAATCAAACACACTATTATACTTTATATGTGTGTGAGTGGAATGTAACATGCTAATGCTTTTGCCTGCAATCATTAATTTGTAATTATGAATGTCGAACATCATTAAATTGCATTTAAGATGAACAACAGCTCTAGTATACATTAGTTAAACTTTAGTTCGAAGTAAGTGATTGTGTGTGTTTCTGAAATTGGAAGCTGTCTACAAACACCCGTTCTCCTGCATATGTGCAGAGTGTCTGTCTACTCATAACGTTTACCATTATATATAATATACATGAATTACATGTATGTATGACAAATACACTTGAGAAAATTCGAATTCATTTTGATGAAATTAAAATTAAAGGTGTTCTTGTAGATGATTTTGTCCTAGAACAAACTTATAACATTTGCTGTTGGAATGAGATTAGGAATTTTTGCGAGACATGGCCTTTGTAGAAAAATTGAGAAAACTCGCCCAAAATTTTCCCTAAGCAATATATTGCGAACTCTAATTACTGAACCATTGGACTTATTCAAACCTTTTATATTCGTTTAACCGAAACAGTACAGAACATGATAATTATTTTCAATTTTCGTACATGGATCCAGAAGTAAAAGATGGCAAATATAAAATCTCTGTTATCTAACAAAAAATTTTGCGGAGATGAATATATTACGAGGGAATATGTTCAAGGGGAGTTGAAAGAAACCTGTTTAATTTAATATTTTTACGACTTTTACCAACCTTAATTTTCGAAGTACATTTAGTGCTTTCTATTTTAGTATTTGCAGGTGAATTGCTCATATATAAATGTTGTACGGAGTAATTCCCAAAATCAGTACATCCTATATCAAAATATGTTCATATATTTGTATCCGCAAATAGACCACGATCGATATTGGAGTAATGAGTAGTCTATTATTACAGTTCTAATAACAGGCAATAATATTATAAGAACAATGTCTCTCCCTGATTAGTTAGTTTACTTTTAGTGTTAGAAACATACATCAATTTTATTGTTATAAACATACATCACTTTGCATACGATGGGCAAATAAAATTTGAATCTAAAGTAACAAGACAAATTTTGTAAATAGTTTTTCAATTTTCTCATTTAGAACATCAAATAATCCAATCCAATCCAAACCGCACAAACACAGAATAAATAAATTGTTTGAAATGGTGTATTTTTCCTATTTCTAGAAACTTAAGCAACAAGTGGAAGAGTCACAGTGGAGGGGTGCAACTAAAGTTATATTGGTCTAAGTTTGAATTTATTCTATTCTGTAGTACACCGAAAGAAAAAAATCGTTTGAGACATCTACATTATCCACCACCGCATTAAGAGGTTGCCACACCGACACTAGAGAACAAATTTGAAACTGTTCCAACCGCAGTAAAGCTTATTATAAACGGATGAGGGCTTATCACAACCGAATTTGAGGTTGTCCCCACCGAACTTTGAGGGTATTACAACATAATCGTTAATTTCACTTAATTAAAACATATACATGGAGAAGTGTTGAACTTTTATAGATAAGCTAATTTCCTATGTTACCAGGTATAACTACAAAACAAACTATTAATGCACTATACATATATGAGGTTTTAGAAGCTCAGCCTTCATGCGGCATAGCCCGAATTACGAAGTACTGTGTCTCTGGCCGTCGGTGGTGCACACGTGACTTCGAGCCCTTCTCTTGCCACCTTACACTTATTTCAACGGCAGTCACCTTACGTAGTGGCGGCGACACTCTCGACAATTTACCCATTTAAAAGCAGCTTAAAATAAAAATCACATGAGGTGTCAGGGGACATCCGGTTGGAACGAAGTTCCTTTCGCTATATATTATGAACTAGCTAGGTCTAGCACGCCCAAGGCACTCGTTGGAAGATACGATACTTTAAATGCATCTTTAAGAAAAGATACTTTTTGTAAAAATATAAGCTTTTTTAAAAAAAATTATTTATTTTTATATGATGTATTTTTTTAAAAATCTCGATTTCTATGAACACATTACTAAATGATACATTGAAAAATAAAAATCGTGTGATCGCAGTCGGACAATCTGTTTGATCGCAGTCGAACAAACTGCCTATAGATGTTAGCACATCAAAAAAAAAAGCCAGAGGAGTATGGATTTTTGATATGTTAACATATATAGGCGCGGATAGGGACCTAACTCACAAAGTGAATACATCCAAACACAGTTTGTCCGACTGCGATCACAGATTGTTTGGCGTTAAACTCCGCTGAAACGGCTGGACCAATTTGTATGAAATTTTGTGTGCATATCGGGTAGGTCTCAGACTCGGTCAACATCTCTTTTTCATACCCCAAAATGATAAGGGTGACCCACCCCTATATAAGACACAGATTTGTCCGACTGCGAAACACAGATTATCAAACTGCGAAAAAAACACACACTGATGTAGCGGAAGCGAATAATTTTTTGTGTGGGTGCGAAACACTCTCAGAACAAAGACAATACTGACGTGGTTAAACGTATATTGTGTGAAACGAAAATTGTGTGAACTTCTGTACCGTATGTACGAACATATCAGTGTATGTATATTAATGTGTCTGTTGCTTTGCATTCTCTTTGCGTTTTGTGGGAATAAAACAAAAAGTATTAAACAAGAAAATAATGGCACATGTGCTTGCACTGGGTCTTTAAATAATTTTTAGTATTAATATTATTTAAATGAAACGTCATCATATGGTTGAAGGCTGTTATATATTTTTCAATGTAACATTTTCTAATGTGTTCATAGAAATCGAATAGGTACCGTGTAACAAAAAGGTGTTAACACATCACCCGTGAGTTCGAATACTCACTGAATTATTTTTAAATCTTCTTTCAATTTGGCTTTTCTAAATTTAAGTTTTCATTGGGTTCAAAACTAAAATATATACTAGTTATTGGTCAGAGGCTCCACCTAGAAAACTTCCCATTAAACAAGAAATTTCCCAACATATGCGAGACATCTAGTTAGTCCAGACACAAACCAAAGCAAAAGTAAACAATATAGTTGATAATAGTGGAAGGTAACATAATAGTGTTAAAAAAAGTTATTTATTTTTTTATTTTGCCCGCAACGTGGAGTAATGAACTTCGTTCCAATTATAATATATTTTTGTGCAGTTTTTCAGTTCAAGATGATTTCGATATGGGAAAATAAAATCCATGAAATTGTTGTCGTGTTGTAAATAAAGGATCTTGATATTTCAACTGCATTTCATTCAAATTCGATTTCTAGTGATTTGGATCCAGAATCAGAGTAGGAATTTAGACTTAAAACAGTTCTCGTTAATTTGAGAATTGCTTATCCCTATAATGTGTGACGATATACCTAAATACTTGTGGAGAAGGGAGCTGATGAGATGAATTGGTGGGCATCGAAATAGCTATATTCCCAACCATACTATATTTGCTACAAGCTACAATTACTTTATATTTTCATATAAACAACTAAAAACAACATATTTTTCAGCGTGTATGAGAAGGATTAGTTGAAGATACATAAAAGCAGTATAATCGTCACTTTGTTCTAAAAACATTTAATTAATTTTAGTATACGCTTGGTGGACGTGGCAATTGTCCACGCCACATGACATCTCTCGAAGTGGCAGGGAAATTCTTCTTACACTGAGTGGGCAACATATCGTCAGCTGAGGACTATAAAGCTCCATACACCAATTTAATTTTTTTTTACGCTAAGATTAGAAACAAATGTTTGAAATGTTGCTCTTTTGAACACTGTCTTCAGAATTGCGCTATCTCACTCCGTTGCTAAAATACTACTCTGTGTCAGTGATGGTCCATAATCAACTTTCTCATCGACCATTTAGTTTTCAATGCTGTCTTTCTCGAAACTAAGTTTATGTCGTATGGAGCTTTTTAGTACTCAGCTGACGATATGGGTTTTCTAGTATTTACTCTTACTGATTGGGGCCTACAGTTATACACTTATTCGATTTGTATTCGACATGTTTCAGTAAACCGTTTTAGTGCTAATTACTCGATAATGTCGCCGTAAATCTGTGGTGGTCAGAGGAGGGATGGAATCAACGTTCTCGTGTACAGGAGGAACACGACAGAGACCATCCCATGTCAATTGACTCATTAAATCAAAACTTTGTTGCTAGTATCAAAATCCCTCGATAAATATTTTAAGAAAAATTGATAGATACAAATTACCCATTGTACGTCGTAGCTCGGGAAACTGATAGTATTTGAAAGAATTGTATATTGAACAAAAAAAACGTCAAACAAATCCTGACATTGAGTCGTAGAAATAAAAATGATAGCAATAAAAAACAAAGGCATTCGGCCACAACCGGAGCCTACTTTTTGCAAAATGTAAAGCAATCAAACCATTGGAGGTATTTCATCAGAATCTTATATAGATAAAAATCCTGATCTAATCGAACCAAAAAGTGCAATTTTGGACTCGACCAACTCCGATTGAGCTAAAATTTGGTATATAAATAGTAAACATAAAATAAAAAATACAACTTCTCTTCAAAAAATTCTAAAACTGATATCTCGAGAATAGGGTGGGTCGAAAAGTTTTAGAAAAATGAAATCCGAGATATAGTTAAAAGACAATTGCAGGAGAACGGTCCAACCGATTTTAGTAAAATTTTTTTTGTTTGAAAGGTAATTACAAATACTTTCTGAGAAAATTACACTGTAAAAAAATTTTGCTACACTGTAAAAAATATATTGAGATAAGTTTTTCAAAGATGGCGCTAGGGTCCAAGGCCAAGCAATATGTAAATTTTTTTTTCGCCAAAAGAGAAGTCTACCCTTACACTAAAACATATAAATTTTTTCAAATATAATTATTTTTTTTTCCTGAGAAATTTAATTGTAAATGTTTGCACTACCTGTCAAAATTGAAAAAATGGAAGTTTTTTGGCCAATAACTAGAGAGGGGTACCTGGGATGAAAAAACTTTGTATGGGAGATAAGTAGAACTCATGAAGGCGCAACTCCGGTCTGAACACACCGGGAACACACCGTTTCGAGAAAAAAAGATCCAAAAGGTTTATATTTTTTCAGAAAGTATTTTTAATTACCTTTCAAAAAAATCGGTTGGAATCGGTTCTCCTGCAATCGTCTTTTAAATATATCTCGGATTAAATATATCCCGCCCTATTCTCGCGATATGAGTTTTAGAATTTTTTGAAGAGAATTTATATTTTTTATTTTATGTTTACTACTTATATACCCAAGAAATTTTCATCTATAGAGATATTTAAAAATATAACAAAGCTATAACTACAAATTTTCTAAAATATTAACAATCTTGATTTCGAATACATTGACTGATATGGGAAGATTGTTAATATTTATATGTCGTTGTTATGTCCCTTTTTACATTCCCCATACTAATTTCTCTTCGTGCACTTTCTAACCAATACCACAAATAGTTCATAATTCCACAATTATGGTTTATTATATTCTAGTTACTTTAGCTGTCGGGGTTTCTTTCTAAACGCTATAAATCTGATCTTATCTATATTGCATATTATGAGAGAACTTCACACATAAATCTACATATGTATGTATGCGTTTGTCCTATGGAATAAGGAAGAATGGGCCAAGTACGTGTCCGCATCGTAAGTGTATTGATTGGTTCAGTAAATACATCTTACTTGAAAGCAGATACTTGACTTTGCAACAGTAATATCGATGTCTACTATGCAAAATATAAGCTAAGAATATGAGCTCATTCGGGTGATATATTTATGTGTTTGAATGGGTAAATTCATATGAGCTTGTATTCTTGTGAATTTTGAATATGCCGTACGAAGAATACGTTTACGAAGATGGAAATACGTAATTATTAGTGGCAAGGTAACTTTTGGAATAATAACAAATATTGTATTTCAGTTTATATAATAAACCTAAGATTTGCATATGTGAGCTTTATTCTTATTTACCTGTGTTGCACTTAATGCATTTCATAATAAAGTATAGAACACTGCAACATTTGAAAATGAAGTCTTAATAAATTACAATTAATCATAACAGGAAAGAGTTTCGAGTTTTCTCATCGACAACGACGGTTCGATTAGCATTAATATAAAAAAAAATAATTCTGCTCACTTGACCTTATTACCATATTTACATTGAGGGTCTTAGTCATAAACATCCGTAAACATAAAAAAAAACCGCGCGCCATATGCAGTAGTTGCATCTATTGGAATATTGAATGTTTTGAGGATTTCAGAATAGGATATTATATTGATGTTAAAGTATTTTAATAAATGATATTTCTTAAACATATTGAATTACCAAAAATTATGATCATAATTGAAAAATTAGGCCACAATTTATTGCCGACAAAAACATGATTAAAAGAAGAATAAAAGTTTCCATAATTGACGAGAAAATTTCAAAAGTTCATACAACAAGTTTGATAAACTTTTCTATGTAATCAGTATTTGGTCTGTGTTGGAATACTAGATTATTCATGGAAACACACTCCTTGGCATGACTAGTTTCGATCTTCGCGACAAATGCATCATTATATGCTCGTCTAATGTGCCCAAATTGGGACCCTTTGTAGATCTTTAATCGTATATGAGTGATTGTTCGGAAATTGTTATTTTTCAGATAGCAATTTTTCCAAACCTCGATATGTCTGCAGTACCATTTTTTTTACGTTTCTGAATGTTATCATGGTCCACAAGTATGATCAGAAGATCACTATACTTCAACACCAAAGCAATCGAAGTTATGGAGCATTGATGGTATTCCGATGCCACGGTAGTGACTGCCTGAACGAAACTTAATTGTAATGACCGCTAATATATATCAATTGAATAAAACGCACTATTTTAATGTTTTAACTAATTTATTTAGTTAACTTCGCCAATAGACTAATACCTTTCACGACCTACACACGACTGACGATTGCCACAAGATATGTCAAATACTTCACTCTCGTTTTGCCAGGTCTTCGCAAAAGCCTACTGTGTTGCCAGGTCTTCGCAAAAGCCTACTGTGTTGTCAGGTCTTTCCAACAGCCTACTCCACATTAATCATTCAGTGTCAAGAAACCATTATTTATCAATTTTAGTCAGTATTGGAAACTATATGACACGGTTGTGACAGCCACGATTGTGACTTTCAGTGTTTAACCTAACCGTGCTCCAGACCGGTTTGGAATTCGACAAGTTCCAAAGACAATGAAGTTCAGGCAATGAAATATTACTTTCATAACCGGGAATCAAGCCTAAATATGGTACGGCATATGTGAATCATAAGAGAACGGTTGTGACGTATTATTTTGTGACTTAGCTTTTCAATTTTTCGAATTGAATTCCCCTTCGTATACATGTGCGTGTGTTGACTTCTGCCGGTGTAAATACTGGCACTACCCCCTCCACTCCAAACTGCCAGCAAGTGGGTCATATTGAAACCCCGGAGATGGCGCCACCACAGTCGAATTCAAATTGTACAAAATTCTGACAAAACTGTTGGACAGACTTCGTGGACCGTTCAATAACCATGGCGTGCATATTCCTCCAATTTTTTTGCGTAGAATTGTAAATCTAAATGTCCCTTAGAACATATATGCAGGTAACTTCTTTCAAGCCACGTCCTTGACGGATATTACTGCTGAAGTCCTGAATTCGATACGGAGGACAGGCCATGGTTGTGACATTTTGAACAGTTTTTTCTCCCTAAAACCGACTTACACGGTTAAGAATGGAATGTGTTTCATGGAAATAATAGAGTACCATCGTAGCTTCGGGAACATGTCGCAATTTAATCATCATTCGACCATTTTAGGGTGGGAAAACTCAAAGGACGAGAAAATGACAATTTCCGAACAATCACCCATATATCGGGTGATTCAGTGTGAGGTTTGATTTTTAAGTGGTTTGTTTTGCCGGATCACGTGTGACTTATATCAAACCGCTTTGTTATTTTTGCTTTGTATCGTTTGGCAAGTCATCATGGAAAGACTCACACCAAAATAGCGTCTCCAAATTGTTCACCTATCTTACAAAAATCGGCGTTCTGTACCCACTATATTAATGTATTTGGGCTGATGAGCAACCCAAAGAGTACCAAGAGCTACCATTATACCATTATATTCACTAAAAATAAGGGAATGGTGTGGATTATTGGCTGATGGAATCATTGGTTCAAATTTCTTCAAAAATGAGGCAAAGCGGCTCTACAAAATAACCCCCGAGTGAAATAACCCCCAAACGAGGAATGAAATAACCCCTAAATACATTTTTGGGTGTTACTTCATATCAAATAACTACCAAATTTTTTGGGGTTTATATCTTTTTTTTTTTTGGCTTATTTCATTTTCCAATTGTGGTTTCTAAATCAAGATATAAACCCCAGTGAAATATCACCCAACAATATTTTAAATTCGGGGGTTATTTCATTTCGTTCATAATTTGGTTATTGTTTCATTTCCCTTTGGGTGCTATTTAATTTTTTTAAGAAGAGGCGACAATTTTTTTTCGGGGTTATTTTTATTTGGGGTTTATTTTTATTTGGGGTTTGTTTCATTTCCTTAAAAATAACTAACTAACAAAGCAGAACGTCACCATCAGTGGTAACCGTTATGACACCATGTTAACGGACTATGTGCTTTTGCTACGGTCCTACGATATCACACTTGCGATATCACACTTTAGGACTATTTTCTCTGGGGGTATGAAAAGCCTGAGGTCTTCAGAAATAAGCCAGCTATGATTGACGATTTGTTAGCCAACATTACTCGTGTTATTCGTGAGATGCCAGTCGCTGTGCTCGAACAAGTCGCCCAAAATTGGACCTTCCGAATGGACCACCTCAGACGTAGTTGTGGCCAACATTTACATGATATAATTTTTAAACATTATATCAAACCAAACAGGAAAAGCACCCGGTTTTGATCTGATTACGTCAAACATCCTCAAATAACTCCCTGATACAACTGTAATACATTTCACGAACATAATAAATGCTATTTTCAGAGTCGGCTACTTCCGGTGCAGCTCAAAGTGGCCGAAGTGATTATGATTCCAAATGTTGGTAAACCGCTCGAGAACGTGAAATCGTACCGACCGATAAGCCTCCTTCCAGTGTTGGGCAAAATAGTTGAGAAAATTTTGCTTAACAGAATGAAGCCTATACTTCGAACCAAACACCTGATTCGTGACCATAAATTTGGTTTCAGGGATAAACACGCAACAATTGAACAGGTGAACAGGACGGTTAAAACAATACGGACAGCGTTTAAGGAGAAAAAATATTGTTCAGCGGCATTTTTAGACATCAGTCAAGCATTTGACAAGGTTTAGCATGGAGGCCTATTCTAGAAGTTAAAGAAAAATATACCCTTCCCCTATTATGAACTACTACGAACCTACTTAGAGTGTAGATACTTTTATGTTAAAGTCAATAGTAGTCAAACGATTTTATTTGAAATTAAATCTGGCATACCACAAGGAAGTATTCTCGGACCATTGCTGTATACTCGTTTACTATGGACCTTCCCACTTGCAACAACACCGTAACGGCTACATTCGCAGATGACACAGTACTATTGTCAACAGCAACACAAAACCTGAAAATCCACTTGAATAAAATTCAGGATTGGTGTCAGCCGTGGAAACTCAACGTCAACGCAACCAAGTCAGTGCATGTAACTTTCACGCTGAGAGCTGGAACATGCCCACAGGTACTAATGGGAAATACGGCAATACCCCAATCGGACAGTGCTAAATATCTTGTCATTCACTTAGATAGACGTCTAACTTTGGCAGAAGCACATACTGACAAAAAGGAAACAACTTGGTATTAAACTGACGTCTATGCATTGGTTCATGGGCCGAAATTCTAAACTGCCATAGGACAATAAGCTACTACTGTACAAGGCAATTATCAAACCAGTACGGACCTACGGTGCAGAACTGAGGAACTCGGCGTCAAAAACAAACATCGAAATCATACAAAGATTTCAATCAAAGTGTCTCCGGCTCATCGCTGATGCACCCACCTACGTGAGAAACGAAATTCTCCACAGAGACTTCCAAACAAATACTGTTCAACAGGAGATCGACAAAATCAACGAACGATACGCACTAAGACTGTCTTCGCACACTAATGTCTTAGCACGAAATTTTCTAGAAGTAGCTTTACAAATCAGAAGACTTAAAAGATTCAAACTCACGCATCTAGTCAGCACTCGGTGAAATAAAACCCACCTACAACGAGGACCAGCACCGGTTGATTCTCATCATGCCAAGACTGCAACAAATTCAAATTTGTATAATTTTTTGAAATTGTTTAAATATTATATACTAGTTGCCTACTGTCATGTATTTGATAGATTGCAATACAAAAAGGAGATAAAAAAAATAAATTGTTATTTTAACAGATAATAAAAATTGTATGTTTACAGTGCATAGATACGGGTCTTGCTTATTATTTTGAATCAAAAAGTGCAATTATAATATCTTGAGTTGAGCCCCTTTAACTGATAGTGTGCGATATGTGAATTGTACCTATCGAAAACCATGCAGTACCAACTCAATCTGAAAGTCAATTATTCACACAAGGCTTTTCCGCTCCATGTTCATATTTTCCTTGTGCATTCTGGCAGAGTTGCAGTTGCTTTGAGGTTAGTTGGTCTAGGATATACAGTTGCATATTTGTGTGAGAAAGCTGTTTCGAATGACAGAGCTAATGACAGTTAAGTTTGCATTTTTGTACTGAACTAATTATTTTATAACTTTACATGTTAACATAGGATTTTTTAATTTGAGTGATATGATGTTTTTAAAAAAAATCGAATGAGTGTTCGAACTCACGGGCGATGTGTTACACGGTACCTGTTTGATTTCTATGAACGCGTTAGTAAATGTTACATTGGAAAATAAAAAACATCGTTCAATCATATGATGACGTTACATTTAAATAATATTAATACCTAAAATTATTTAAAGACCAGTTCAAGCACACAAAAAAAAAAGAGAATGCAAAGCAACAGACACATGGCAATACATACATTGTCATGTTCGTACATACACTACACAAGTTCACACTATTTCCGTTGCTCTCTTGCTATCTGATTTATATCTACGTATAACCACTTCATTATTCTCTTTGCTCTGAGAGTGCTCCGCAAACACACAGGACATCTATTCGCTGCCACTACATCAGTGTGTGTGTTTTTTTTCGCAGTCTGACAATCTGTGTTTCGCAGTCGGACAAATCTGTGTTCTATGTTGGGGTAGGTCACCCTAATCATTTAGGGGTATGAAATATAGATGTTGTCCGATTCTGAGACCTACCCGATATGCACAGAAAATTTCATTCAAATCGGTCCAGCCGTTTCGAAGGAGTTTAACGCCAAACAATCGGCCAATCTGTGTGATCGCAGTCCGACAAACTGTGTTTGGATGTATTCACTTTGTGAATGTAGTCCCTACCCGCACCTACAGATGTTAACACATCAAACGCAAACTAATTATTAATGAAATTCAAATGTTTTTTATTTACTGTGAACTACAATCGATAGAATTAACATCTGAACAAAATGTCTTTCAAATGGCCTCCACTCTGCTTTTGCAGAAACGAATTCAATGAACCCAATTTTCGAGCACCTTTTCTACTAAATCAAGTCGTATGTAATGAATAAAACGTTGAATATTGACTTTTAAAGCTTGAAGAGAGTCTGGTTTATTGCTAAAACCCAATGCCTTCAAATAACCCTGCAAGACCTAGCCTAGTGGTGTTAGTGGAGGCTATTCAATGTTATAATTTCTTGAAATAATCGAATCTCCAAATTTTTCTCACAATAATTCGGTTGTTGCACGTGCTGTGAGACACGTAGCCCGGTCTTGTTGGAACCAGATGTTGTCAAGATCTACTTCGTCCAATTGCGGTCATTAAAAGTTGGTTATCAGCGATCTATACTGCTTTCCATTGACAGTAACGGTGTTACCAGCTTCATTTCGAAAGAAGTACGGACCGATGACTCCAACAGACCAAAAATCATACACAAACTCTAAATTTAGGTGAATGTAATTGTTGTCCATGAATAACTTGTGGATTTTCTTCGCACCAGAATCGACAGATTTGTTTGTTTACTGCACCACTCAGATAAAAGTGAGCCGCATCGTAGAAGATGATTTTCTTAAAAAATCGTTATCGTTTTCAAGTTGTTCCAAGACAAAATTAGCAAATTCATGGCGTTTACGGTAGTCCAATGGCTTCGGTTCTTGACTGATAACAATTTTATACGGATGCAAGTCCAAACGCTTCCTCAAACTCCTACAGGTTGTTGTGTGAGACTGTCACAATTGTTGATAACGTCTTCGAATCGATAAATTGAGGTCTTCAGCAACACATGCCTGAACTGCTGCAATATTTTCATTACTTCGATATTTTCATTACTTCATACTTACTTTTCATTACATTACCCCCTTTGTCTTGTTGGTTCTTGAGCATTATGTAAAGAAAATGCACGCTCGTAATTGGCAACAATTCGACGAATAGCGGTGGACGATTATTGCGACCATAAAATGTGCAAAAGCGCACGAAAAGTTGCAATTGGAGAATGATTATTTTGATAAAAAAAATTACAGATTTTGTAAACGTTGTTCCATGATGAAATTGTAAACATTCATGATTAAAACGAAAAAAAGGATAGACCATGACATACTACAAATGGTCGAAATATCACTCAGAAGTCATAAAACTGAAATTGGAAAACACTTTATATGAGCAGTTCATACAATGAGCTTTCAAGACCTGATAAATTTTTCCAACTGACAAATGATTAGTTAGTGTTGGAATAATAGATTATTCATGAAAGCACAGCCACTGCCATGACTATTTTTGAACTCCGTGACAACTTAACCATCATATGGCCCCTGCTGTGCCTGAATTGGTACTATTGGTAGATCATTAATCACTTTTAAAATTATTTTATCAGTAGAATGTTACGTTATCATAGATTGCTAAAGGCCATATTTTTTATTTTTTCCCTCCTACTAAAATTGAGGCCAAACTCTGCCGGGGTTGCTAGTCGTCTATCTAGTAACAGTCTTCATATGAAATTTACATGTGCGAATTTTATCGATCGCAAATCCAATAACTCAATCTGAAAATCAATTTTTCGTTCAATATATAATACTCCTTTCATAACATATTTTATTTAATTTATCTTTAAAATTTCTTAATAATAACAGGTGAACCATTTATACGTTCCACATCTTCCGTCTTAACCACTCCAGAAATCATCCTATGGGGTTATTTGAAGTTCAAAGTTGTTGTCAACAACCTATACACTCTCTTTATGAATACGTTCCTGATGAAGCCGTGAATATATGGTATAACGTTAAATAACTAACGAATGTTGTAATGCAATTTAAGTTTTTTATAACGAATACCTTAATCTGTAACCCTTTAGTTTTCCGCGAAGGATTTAATAATCCACCTATAGATTTTCGACTCACCTAATCTATAATTTCATAAATTGTAACTCATTTTTCATTTTGGCTCTTCAAATTTGGTTGAGTTTTGAATTTCGACAAACACAAAATTCTGTAAACAGTCCAAATAAAGTATGTCGCATTCTATTTGGTGTAATGGACTAACAGTCATCAACCCATTTTTGGAGCACAACAGTGTTAAAATCAGTTACATGCCCGCCATTCGTCATCTGACATAATGAAAAAGATTGCGCCACACTTAATCAATTGAAGCAATTATCCCTTTTGGCTGAAATTATTTAACTACATTGTATCGGCTGTTATCGACAAAGATATCTATTAGAACGCTCCTCGTTTATGGCACATAATTTCCTTACTATAACCGATAACCAAATTGTCATTGTTTAAGTACATAGAAAGACACGGTCTCATATTATATTTATTGCTGCATTCAACCATAGTGATTGTGGTGGTACCCACCATATAAATTCTGTGAATCCCTTTAAAGCTTTCAACAGAACCGGAAGTTATAAAAACTCATTCAAGTGAATTTATTGCAAACTGCAAATAAATCAAAATGCGGAAGTGCAATAGTGAATCCAAGTTGTAGTCTTTTGTGTGACAGTGCACTATGTCATTCGATTGAAAACGCTGCTTCGAGGTATTTGAGGAAATGATACAATTTCTTTTCAACTTAAAATTATTACGTCGTAGAAAATATCTAAAGTATGTCAGATATAATCATCGAGGAAATTGACAAGGCATTACAAATGAAGGCCTATTTAGAAATTTATAATTAAAACTAAATAAAAATTGCAAGTTGTTTATTTTAGCAACCATTTGTGTCAAAGCAACACGGAGGGTTAAAAACCTTCACTTACCGAAATTTACAAAAAGTTGACTTTCTTATTATAAATTTGTCAAGGGGCAAACCTACGGCCTGGCGAAAAATGAAACTGCTGGTTCGGGAAAACTTACACCTGCCTGATTTTGGTCTAAAATAAAATTTGACACAGTTATTAGCAGCAGTATGGTTGTTTCCGAAAATGGTAAATGTTACGAGTTTATTTCCACAATTTTAAAATTCTGAACTCCGACTCTAAATACATAAAACTAAATAGATTCCCAATATATCCCATTAAAGGATTGGGCAGAGTTTCTTCCAACCAGTGAGCTGTGCACTTTCTAGTTTTTCCACTACAGTTTGATAACGGTTACGTTCGGTAATTTGAGAAGCTTTACATAGCTTAGTACTCGATAGTGTCGCCATCACTAAGCGAGGAGTTCGTCGTCAGAACAAATTTAAGGTTGTCAGAGAATGGATCGATTCCTCATGCATGAACGATAGCGGCACACACTAACCGTTGCACCAACAAATCCCGCAATATTGTTGACATTGTTGCCAAATTATTGCAGCCTCCGTACTAGGTTTATAGCAGGGGAGCGGTTGCGAGGTTTATACATAAGTCGTAATTTAGGAAATTTGTCTGGAGTCGGAGCATGCGCTTAAATCAGGTTGAATTTAATTAATGGCACGGGTTAAGTTAACTTCGTTTCAGGCACTCGTGTAAAAACAATAGTAGAAAGGCCGTTATTAGCTCTATTAAAATATTTAGTACTATTAATCCCTGCCGTCGCACAGTGGCGCCCGTAAAGCACACGAGGTTACAACAAATAAAATGTTCATGTGCACCTACACAATTTTGAATAAACCTATCTTACAGGAAATTTGTCAGCGATTTCAAATATTCTCTCCTTGATAATATTAGATTTTTAGTTTAGAAGATATAACCGTTAAAATTTGACCGATTTTCGGTTTTTAAAAAACACCAGTTTTAGGTAATTTGGTCGGATTTCAGGTGAAATATTATGAAAACTAGGTAACGAATCGTCTTTTTTTATTTTCATTATTCTATGTATTTATTGTATAATGTATAATAATAAAAAATAAAGATGTGTTAACACCTTTTTGTTACACGGTACCTGTTCGATTTCTATGAACACATTAGTAAATGTTACATTGAAAAATAAAAAAAGAATAGTTTTTGTGCTGAACGCTCTGTTGCCATTGCGTTTTCTTTTCTCTTACAACTGCTTTAACATTAGATTTCATATTGTTAAAATAAATAAAGCAATATTTAGCTCACTGAAATATTTGTTTTTGTTTTGTCATAAACAGAGCGACGACAACCGGCTTGTTTGAATGCTGGCATACAACTAAATAAAAAGCAATATTTAGCTCACTGAAATAGTTGATTTTGTTTTCTCATAAACAGAGCGGCGACAAAAAGTATTAAATAGTATAGAGAACTTATTGCAGTCCTTTTCCGCTCTCATGTAAAGAGTCGGATTAAAAGAGCATTAACGAGCCTTATTCTCTTTAAAGACTATTTTAATATAAATGCACCATTTCGACAATGTCATTACATAGAAAAATACAAAAACATAAATGTTTCAAAGGGCATCAATGTTTCACAGTTTCACATCAAAATTATGAATAGACCAAGTTATGACGAAAATAAAGTAAAACGTTTTGAACCATTCGCCAGATGTCGCCACTACTTTTGAGTCATACAATTCGTTCCACGATTTCTATATACTATTCAATACTCTTTGGCGACGACGTCCTACTAACTTCAATCAATACCATCCTAATTCTTTTCAAGCAGAAAATATTTTTGTACAAAAACCACGTATGTCATGCTAACGCTGGGTATTGTGTGTATGTGTTCACTTTGATAGATTGCCCTACCCGTGCCTATAGATGTTAACATATTAAAAAAAATTACTGTTTGCTTTGTGTTTCTTCAGATAAATTACCATTTAAAAACTACCCATTTTTCACTAGTTTTTGACGAAAAATAAAAAAAAAATTATATATTTTTCTATATTTGCCATATTTTCAAAATATATTCTTTGATTATTCGCTTACATAATTCAAAAGTCTGTATCTGCCTCTAGGCGCCACTTTGGCTCTTAGAGGTAAAAAAGTCATGGTTCCAGAAATTGTATGGCGTGCATCGATGGCATATTCAAGATATATCGTATGTCCGTGCAACCCATTGGTATGTTATTGTTTTTTAAGGTATATGATTTATTTTTATATTTGTCATTTGTAATGTTTTGACTGACAGCTAATTTGATATAAAAATTGTATTTTAAGTCGGTTGCTTACCTGAGAGCCTCTACCAAAGTCTGCTCCCAATATTCTGTAACAGACACAGGATGCACACAAAACTACTTAGCACTTACTTTGTACTTTGTTTGACGTACAAATACTCAAGCATCTATTCACAGAACAATATTGATTTATGGTTCCTACAGGTAAGCATAAATCTTATTAAAACACGTGTATAATATCAAAATTGCATAATTCATCCTAAATCCGTATGTATGCAGGTATGTTATTTATAAACCCGTAATCGAATGGGTACCTGTCAGGAAATAGATTAGACTATATTATATATTTCAAAATAAGCAGAATCCCTGGATTAATCTACGTTGGCACAAGAAGTACTGAAAACATAGCGTTGAATAATTTAAAATTATTTGGCCTATTTTGAAAGGCAACCTCACCAACGTTTTTCGCGGAAGCTGCTTTAGAATAAATCGATGGCTTATACGGAAATATTGAGAGAAGCGAAATTATAAAAAATAATCTGATATATGCAAATTTTAATGCAAAATGGACAAAATCCAATCGAACGATTGGACTATTGAATCCAATTCAAATGCGGGGAATGGCTTAGTGACGACACCATCCTGGATACATTGGCAGAAAATAAACACACCACATCAACGAAAAAAAAATATGGAGGTATTCTGGTCTGCAGCTCTAGTTGTGCCGAAGGCGGGAAAACAAAATTCCAATTGATTTCCGAGATATAGCCGTGAGAAAAATTGCATGTTCTTCGGAAGAATTAAATGTTAGCCAAAATATCCATGAGGCCATCAAATTCGAACAGGATCTAAATTAGCCAAACCCAAAACTTTTAAAATATAGCAAGTATTTAATGAATCCTCAACTATAAACCCTAGCCAGTTGGTTTTATTACTGTAGCAGCTCATCCATTACAATATTTTTAATTCGTATTAGAATCCCTCACGAATCCCTTCATGGGATGTAATGGGACAGCAGTTATAATTTATTTGCAAAAACACATTAAAATAATTATGTAATAGTTATTTATAAAAAGATTTTATTGTAAAAACCATATGTCTTGCTTTAATTTCAATAGGTTTTAAATAGTATTCTGTACCTTCGTGATTACTTTCATTTATTCTGATGTTATATTAATTGTACAGTACCTCTGCGTACATATAAAGGATGTAAGTAGATAATATTTTAGAGCTAAAGTAAAAAAGCAATCCTGTTAACTGTATTTTTGAGGGATAACTAATTCATATGTTTATATATATTTTCCCAAGACTTTATCATTTCCCTTGCGGGAGTTTTTTTTATTCACAATTTTTCATAAAATTTGAATAAATTGTAAGTTTTCCCAAGAATTTTAAATTTCGCATGATTGTAAAAACATATGTACGTTTATTACAGAACATTTATGTTTTTCTTGTGGTATATAAATGAAAACAAGAATAAGTAAACACAAAGTAACTAAAGTAGTATAAACCTCACACAAATTTCAACATTTAGTTGCATCTAAATTGGTTTATTTACACTTATATAAAGTCAATAACTAAAACTAACTACACGCTAGTAAAATGTTGGCAGTAATATTTATATGGTTCATGCATATATAGTATAAAGTGCTTACATTGTATTTATAGATACTAATACTTTCGTATAAAATTAGGAAATTCTATCCGTATTGAATTGCATGCAAGCCACTTTGTTTTGTAATGCATACAAGCCATTTACAATTGATTAAACTACATACTTCTAACCAATTTTAGATCTGACAATACTCTTTAAGTTTAACTAAAAATAAGATCAAAATTAATCAGGGATGATTTTTATTAATTCTTGCTGGCACTTTTTTATTTTACTATTCAAGCTCATGACCAACTTGCATCGCCATTAATTGAGATATAGCTTTCTAAAAGAAGTTTTGCAAAATGCATCCCAGTGATTCCTGGCAGACGGTACAGCTATTTTAGGTCTAGATGCAGATCGTCTTCAACGGTTCTTTGGAACGATGCTATTGAAATATTCATCAACCTTAATGCAAAGAAACCGAACTCTTACTGAAAAGGTCATGTCTGATTGGAACGGATGGAAAGAAATTATTACTCGAATACTTGCATAGTGAGAGATTTTCAACTAAAATGAGTTTTCATTTGCGTTTTAGATTTTTTATGAATATACATAATTCCAAACATCCGATCATGAAGTTATGTAGCTTGATCATAAACATCTACATAGTATGCCAGGAATCATGAGGATGAATTTTGAAAAACTTGTTTTAAAAAACTATATCTCTATATTTCGCTGGAATAAAATCGCTTTAAAATTTATCATATATCGCTGATATTAAACAAAATAAATGGTTTCCCATTACATTCCACGAAGGGATTAGGGAGAGCTTCTCACAAACAAGTGAGATATGCGCGTTTTAGTTTAACACTCACTGATTGGGACCAACAGTTTTACATCGATTCCGAACGGTATTTCGAGAAGCTTTTTTCATGGATGAATATTCGATAGTGTCGCCGTCAGTAAGTGAGGTGACCTCCGTCGAAACAAATTTAAGGTGGTCAGAGCAGGGATCGAACCCACGTTGTTATGCACAATAGCCGCGCACACTACTATTGCACCACCGACAGCCATTAGTTGTGATTTTTTTTATAACATATATGCGAGATGTATAGAGGATAAAACTACGTCATTATACACTTTGCTGACAATCTGTGTTTCGCAGTTGGACAAATCTGTGTTCTATATAGAGTTGGGTCACCCTTATCAGTTAGGGGTATGAAAAATAGAATTTGGCCGAATCTGAGACTTAACCGATGTGCACACAAAATTTCATACGAATAGGTCCAGCCGTTTCGGAGAAGTTTAACGCCAAATAGTCTGTGATTGCAGTCGGACAAACAGTGTTTGAGAGTTTGTGAGTTTAGTCCCTACCCGCGCCTGTAGATGTTAACACATCAGAAACGAGTAGGAAAGGAAAAAATAGGAAAATATCATGAGCGGGGCTTGAACCCGAGTTTGGTTTGTACTGCACCTTAACCAGTTAGGCTACAAGTTAGCTTACGACCTGTGAGTCGAATGTGCTTATAAGTATATATTTGGTAGATCGGCAGCAGATTTTGTAGGTCGTTATGACGAAATAGTGGCTAGCTCTAGGTGAAAAGGACGGGAAGGTTAATGCAGTGGTATGAAACCAAAGAGAGTTTGGCGGGGGTTTTGTATGGATGTGGTAGTACTCATCAATTAGATTTACAGGATTTTTATATGTATTAATTCGAATTGGAATAATTAAATTATTTCCCGTTACATCCCATGTAGGGATTAGGGAGAGCTTCTCACATCCAGTGAGCAATGCGTGTTACACTCACCGATTGGGACCTACACTTTAACACCGATTCCGAACGGTATTTTGAGAAGTTTTTCATGGCTTAATCCTCGATAGGGTCGCCGTCACTAACCGAGGTGACCGCCGTCGAAAGAAATTTAAAGTGGTCAAAGCAGGTATCGAAACCCAGGATCTCATGTACAAGAGCCACGCACACTACCATTGCACCACCGATGGCCATTTGTCTTTAGTTTACATTTTTACTTCACAATTCTTTGAGATTTTCCTTAATGAGTGTGTTTCTATAGAAAATGTGTTTTACACAGACAGAGGAAATTACGAGCTTTGGGTTCATTAAGACAAATGTCGGGTACATTCGGTTTAGAAATCATGGTTAGAGATAAGCAATTTTGTAGGGCTCCTACTCGACTGAATGGTTTCTTCTAAATGGCTTGGATATTCAACATACAAGGATGGCAAATCTGTTTTGCGTGTACCACTGCAGAGTATTCAGGAGTAGTTTATTCACCTTAGCCGCTTATGTACCTTTCCTCAGATTTCGTTGGCATCAAATAATTACTCGATTTAAAGAACTCGAGTAAATGATTGACGCAAATTGTTCGCTTAATCGAACAACGGTTAATCAGTTGGATACCCTAGATTCGGTGGTTTAATGAATCAGTCGTATCAACTTTTAATCAATACAGGAATGTCAATAAATCCAATCAAAAAGCAACCACCCCCGTTATAGGTATTTAGTTTTACAACCGTTTTATGAATGTGAGAACTCTATCTAAAAAAGAGGATGTAATGAGGATGTAATGAGGATGTAATGAGGATGTGAGAGGATGTGAGAGGATGTAATGAGGATGTGAGAGGATGTAATGAGAGACTATTTGTTTATTTCCGCAGGAATTTCGGAATATAATTGACTGCGCTTCTTTTTTATAATATAATTTTATTATACATACACTATTTTTATGTGTTGGAAACGTCCGGTAAATCAATTAACGTCACTAAAATCAAAAACTTGTTTCAGAGACCCTTGAGTTGTGCTTGATAAGAAGATACTTTGATCTTTCATATCTCGAGTATTGTCAACAAACTCAACATAACTACAAAAACTATGTACGTTGTCATTTACCAAAGGTAAGAAATGTGTATTAGTATTAAATAAATACTTTCTTTGAAAGTTATGTTGCACAGCATTTTGGTTAATGCTGCCCTGCATGACACCAAGCTGTAGACTTTCATATAAAACAAGTTTATTCTTAAAATGATGTACAATCTCCTGTGAAAATATTCAACTTAACGGCTTCAATCACATCACAATATTACATTTGAATGTGATAAACTAAATGTAATCACTAATTACTTTTTTTTAAAAAAGTTTAAACTGTATGTATGATTTTTATTAAATTTCCATAATTTCACTAGGTTTTTTGCATTCTTCCTTGACTTTGTTTATAATATTTCTCGATTAAAATATTACAAATTGTTTGTATATATTTTAGTTGCTAAGTCTATCAAACTAAAAACATTTTCATGGCTATGAATATTCGTGTAAGTCATCAAAAATGCTACAGTTATCAATAATGCGTAAATTTAACTGGAAAAAGATAAATTTTCCATAGACGGATCGACTGCAACTTAATTGTTTCTATGACGTCTAAGGTCTCTAGGTATAAAAATGATAGCTCCTAACTTAACTAATTGTAGTCAATTACATTTTAAACACTCTAATGTATATAGACACGGAAACAACAATTGCATATTTTTAATACCAAACATCTTGTATTTCAAAGCTTTGAATTAACATATCACCAACGGCAATTTATTTGTATACATAAATATTTACATTAGAGCTACGACTTTGCAAAATTTTTAAAGTGTTCAATAGGAAAATATGTCTTAAGTACAAAATGTATTTCCACCAAATAGCATATAACTATTTGTCACATGGCCAGTGTTGCTGGTCAGATAGGATTTCTTCAGACTAACTTCTTTAAAATATTCCGTAATTGTCTTCTCGAAAAGATAAAAAACTATTAGGAAAAGTCAACAGTGCTTGTTTAATTCTGAGATTGAGAAGTTAATTAGGTAAAGATGTCTTACCTTTTAAAGAGCACTTTAAAACATCGGATTTTCATGATTATTTTAAATCTAGCCAAAATCTATAATCAAATCCATAGAATCCGGAAGAAAAACCTGGCAGGAAATAATTCGAAAAACAATTGCCTACCAATGAAGAGAGGTATGAAATATCGGGATCGACCCTCATTCCACTAAAACCAGACCAATGGAATTATATGTTAATAGGTACAATATTACATCCGCAATGGTAAATAATGCATGACCTGTAGTAGATCCATTACAAACCCTTAACGCAGTCTACTTTTAAATTTCTCTGTAGTTCCGTAGTGTTTCAAAGTTTAAAGTGATTCTACCAATAAAATCAAATGTAGTTGGCCCAGAGGACTTTATATTCGCAAGAACAACGTTTACAAATTACTTAATTTTGTATTCAAAATAATCGTTCTCCAATTGCAATTTGTCCTACGCTTTTGCCATTCTATGGTCGCATTAATCGTCCACCTGCGCTCGCTCTTCGTCGAATTGTTGCAAATTGCGGGCGTAAATTTTCTTTACATAATGTTCAAATGCCAGTAAGACAAAGAACCGCTCGAAGTAATGAAAATATTGCTGTCGTTCAGGCAAGTGTTGCTGAAGACCGCAATTTATCGATTCCAAGAGGTTGTCAACAATTGGGACTGTCTCAAACCACAACCTGGCGGATCCGTATAAAATTGTTATCACTCAAGAACTGAGGCCATTGGACTACGGTAAACGTCTTGGATTTGTTGATTCTGTCTTGGAAAATCATCTTCTCCCATGAGGCGCATGAGCAACTATTACATTCACCTAAATTGACAGTTTGGTGTGGTTTTTGGCCTGGTGGAATCATCGGTCCTATTACATTCTTCCTATTACATACTTCTTTCGAAATGAAGCTGGTAACACGGTTACTGTCAATGGAAAGCGGTATAGATCGATGATAACAAACTTTTTATTGTTGCGAGTAAATTTTGGGGATTCGACAAATTCAAGACATGGTGACATTGAATGACCTCCAAAAACTTGTGATTTAACACAATAATTCAATTTGTTGTGGGTTTATTTGAAGTTATTGGTCTTTAGCAATAAACCAGACTCTCTTCAAGCTTTACAAGTCAATATTGAACATGCTATTTATGACATACGACTTGGTGTAGTGGGACAAGTGCACGAAAATTGGGTTCATCGAATTCGTTCCTGTAAAATAAGACGTGGAGGCCATTTGAATGACGTATTATTTAGAACTTGATTATATCAATTGTTCTTGACATTAAATAAAAAACATTTTAATTTCCTTAACAATTAGTGTGTGTTTTTAAGCAATCATATCACTTAAATTTAAAAACCCTTTAGTTTGAGAAATAGCAAACCCGAATCATATAAGGGACACCAATACTACCTCGAAGATTTAAAGTATTTACCACTGTTAGTGATAGTACTGTCGCAGAAATTGGTTAGCGTTAAATGCTCGACTCCGGTCAATATTAATTTTTGCCAGCTATGTAAGATTCATTTAATTAATCAGTTAAAATATCCTTTAAATTGGAAACGGGTTCTTTACGTTGACTTCAGTTTCCAATGCGATTTTGAACTAGTAAAATGTATGTACTAGTTCTGAAAAATTTAATTTAGTTAACTCTGTAAATGATTTTATAAGTGACAGTAGTTTTGTTCTATTGTCAGTATGTTTGGAGATAATGCAAAGAAATGTGGAAAGACCCTTTGCTCTTCGTATTGGTCGTATTAGTCCTTCCATCACCTGTGGCAGTTCTTCACAATACCATGGAATATCTTCCTGCTCCAAATGACCACACTAGGTGGGTATAGTCAAACCCCAAAAATCTAGACTGCTGTGTGGCTACTCTTTTTTTAATGGGCGTGACAAGTTCGAATATCCGATACTGTCCGAGATGAAATTAATAGTCGAGTATAAATATTGAATTGGGCAAATTATTGTGATAACATGTCTGCAGTGAAATTTGACAAGGATTAGAATAGAATATTCAAATGATCTATTTCAAACTGTAAAGGGTCCCTTAAGTCCTTTGTTCAAAAAATACCAAACATGTACACTAAAGTTACCAGCTACGCATTCGGAGCGTTTTACGAATTTATACCTCATTAAATTTCATTATGGGTCGTCATCAAGCCAGTGCGCAGGAATTTTTTTCCGGGGTGGGGGGGGTGGTTTAACCACTTTACCAAAACTAAACACAAAGATTATTTTGCATTACATGTCGCCACATCGCACGGGCCGGGGCGTCATAGACCAAAATTCTATACCTTTATTTGCAGACGTTCTGTTTATCCTTTTTTGAAACAAGGTCAAGAAAACTGCACCAAATTAACCGGCAAAATATCCAAATGTTCTACTTATTTGTTGTGGTATAGATTTTACTAAAGGATTTCGCAGACGGGAGTCCTTCATATTTAATTTGCATATGTCTTTTTAGCCCTTTTTTTAAAGTTTAAATCTTGAAATCTTAAAATTTAAATTTGAAATGATATATTTTGAACACATTATGTTCTACAAAAATATTGCCAATCAAATATGTATATATTGCTCAAGAAGTTTATCTTTATTGTTTATACGTCCTTTAGTACCTTTTCAAAAAATGTCACAAAATTCCAGAGAAAGTAAAACCAAAATTGGAATAAAATCCTTGAGGCTCTTGTATTTATGAAAGAATAAAATTTTTGAGATGTGGAACACAAAGTTGTCTAAGATAAAATTTATAGTTATGACTACCAATAAAACTAAGCTTTTGTTCCAAGTCTGGTTGGCCGTGGTTCTACTAAATTAATATAAATGTCTATAATATATTGTATAAACCTCATCCAAAACTAGCACTATAATTTATTCTCTACGATTCTCATTATTTTTAGTATTTCGAATAGGTTTTCATATAAAAAATTCATTGAATAAATGATGATTTATCCGACCTTTCCTATTATATTCAAAACGAAAATGTTCCAGCATTTAGCCGCTTTTTAGTTAATTTTGTTCTTCGATATTTCGCTGCCATTTGCGTAATTAATAATTTTGTTTATCTTCCTGACGATGCTAACCCAAGGGCAGCGCAATATCGAAGAATAAAATTAATAAAAAAAAGACCAAACGCTCGAACATTTTAATTTTGAATATAAAAAATTCATAAAACTAAATGCAATTGCTTTCTTTGCGGACTAAAGTTTGCTGCAAACAAGTCATACCCCTAATATGCATACGACATATGTTTTATTAGTTACACATGTAAAATGATAATTCTTTGGTTACTTTGTTACAGAAGACAAAAACTATAATAAAATTAGCATAACTTATGCTTCGTTAACATTCTTGATGTGCAATCAAGTGCATCGGTGTTTGATTGGCAAATCAAGGCAAATAATATACGATGACATTTGTGCGTGTAACTGGGATGCCACCCGGACAAGTGATAAATGCTAGACCAAATATCAATTGGATAAATTGATTTGTATACCCTCACCCATTGGTGGTGCAATGGTAGTGTGGCCGGCTTTTGTACATGCTTCGATCCATACTCCCACCACCTTACATTTCTTTCAACACATTAGCCCTGTAAAAGCTTCTCAAACAACCGTTTGGAATGGGTTTAAAACTGTAGGCCCCAATCATTGAGTATTAAAGCACACAGCGTCATTTTAGTTTAAAGCGAAAATGTTTGGCATTGTAAAAAGATGTATCGCCGTGTCTCTTTCAGTACTCGCTATACAAATGTATAAAAACGCAAAGTTCGTAGAAAACAAACAAATAAATCCAACACCAATGCATTTGGCAAAGATACACCTAAATTATTGTTATTTTTATTTAAATTTCAGCGGTTTGTCAGGTTAATCCCTTTAGTATCCCCATAAATATGAGAGCTTATGTAGTTATCTGGTAACTTTTTTGTGTGGGAACTTAATGGCCACGTGGCTGGCCCCATATGGCCGGTATTATGTAGTTCGTATGTGTATCACTTTATTATCGTGCACACTTGTACCAGAAAATAAACTCGAGTACTCGCTAAAAAAGTATACTTTAGTATTTACTTATAATTTTCATACGTACGTACACTCATATTTGTGACTGAAGGATACTTACTCGTACGCTCTTGTGTTGTAACACAAATGAATTTACTCTATACTTATAAATAACAATATGGTTGTCTATCCGATATTTAGGATAGAATCGATAATGATTCTGATCACCTTCGAGCAATGTATAAATTACGCTTTCATAAGGTGATAAAGACTATTCGTTCGAGGTTCAACCGTAGTAAGCCAACACATTCATCGAGTAAAATAAGTTAATAGATTCATCCACAGTTGACTGCTGTCGAATTGAATGTCATATTCACGTTGCCGCGAAATTGAAGTCTTTCGAAATTTGGGCTGAAATTTTTAAAATTCGCATACATTTTGTCAACAATGAAATGGATATATTTATAAAACGCTATTTTTACTCAACAAAATTAACTTAGTACTTTTTTTTTTCCAAATATGTATGTACGAGAACGAAGCCAACAGAAAATTTCCCGGTGCGCCACCATCGTAGATAATTTTTTTAAAATTCACGGCGCAGTCATTTAAGGCTCGTATCGATTTAAAATGCACGTCGATATTACCGGCTAAACCGATGACCGGCTAAACCGAGGCAACAAATCGCATTTAATAAAACCGCCTTCACCGCGACCGATTATTTTTTTTTTGTTATTCCGCCGCCGCCGATAATTATTAATCACCGAATACTTGTTTACTAAAATGACAAAAAAACGGTTGTATGCCGCCTCATTTTTCAAAATGCAATTTTAGTTTTTCATCGACATCGCTTAGGGGGAAAAAATATACACTATGTAGAATCAGTGCTTCATGGTAAGGTTCATGCATTATTTATTTATTTTATAGATTTCTTTTATTTCCTAACAAAATGTTGTTTATTATGTCCAGACAGGAAAATCTCTCTCATTGTAATGTTTGTAATGTAATGTTTATAAACAAACAGTTGTCATTTTGCAACGAAGTTGCTCAAATGCTAGAGTAAACGGCTTCAATTTCGTTCGACAATTTCAATCCGAAATTGTCAGTTTAGTAGCAACTTGAACAAGGAATACGTCCAGAATCTCTGCATAGTGGCAATCGATTCTCGAGTGCATCATCTCATACCAATTTTGACAACATGCAGGTTACAGCACTCATTATCATTACTATATCTACCACTACGTAAATTGAAAAGAGTAGTGAGATTTTTGGCGAATTCCTAGTCTCCCGATAATATTTTATTTTTTGTATTAAATTGACTTAATATAAATAACTCACAAAAGAGATTCACAAAAAGAGTTCCCTTCCTCCACCATTCACAATTCGTCGGATTAACATATTTGAATCTTTAGTCGATTTAAGTATGTGTGTTTCAATTCAAAACGGCGGGAACACTATGTTCTAAACTGTGCAAAATGGGTAACAAATCTTTTCTTTGGCCAAGGGGACCATTGTTCCATTGAAATAATTGTTCAATTTTTTAAAACATTTTCCGCTGTGCTCCTGTGAATATTTAGAATTAATCCAATCCGACTGTTAATTTCGAAAAACTTAAAAATTCGTTATTTTCCAGAATATCCCTGAAAACAGGATGTTTCAGGATATGTTTTGACATGTTTTATATACCGTTGGGCGTGCCATAAAAAACAACGCTAATTTTGTATACATTGTCTTTAGCCAAAATAGAAATTTCTTTCGTAACCTAAAAAAAATATTTATTTAAATCGGTGCAACTCACGGGATTTTAATTCTAATCACGAAATATTTTGGGACTCTTCAGAAAACAATGCCCGTGGATCAAAGTAGCATAACACATATTCTTTTCCTAAAAAGCAAAGACATTTTGATATGGATGACAAATTACAAATAAGGAATAAATTAGTGTGAATATAGATAAAAATAGCAGCCCTGTCCTAGCATGTGCGCGATGCTATATATATGTCACCGCGCGGAAAAATCAGGTAACTAAATTTTTCAAAAACACGAGAAAAACGCGTTTAACTTTTTTGATGGATTTTGCATGTTTTTTCATTTTTATTCAATTTATGTTTTTACAACAGGAAACCTTATATTAAATGAGAATGAAGCTTTTTTAAAGGCATTTTAGGCAAAAACTACAGCTAAACACGGTCAGTTACCTGGTTTATTCTGCAAAAATGGAGTTACCTCGTTTTTCCAAAAAGATGTTCTATTTTCAATAGAACTTCAAAATCTTTTTTTAATATTTTGTTAAATGTTTTCACAGTATTTTCGTAACAAATTGTGGATTTAAAAACGAAAAGAATTCTTTTTCATACACTACACACAATAACAATAGTCTGCATCCACTTAAAAATACTACTTTTTTATTTGTTTTACGAGAAGTGATCAAACACTCAATTTTAACAAGTATTGGGATCAAGGAACTTACCTGAAAAGAAAGTCACACGCGAGAGTTCTTTTCCAGGTAGGCCCTAAACACCGTAGTCGTAGCAATGATGATGATGCCAAAAAACTTCGAAGATACACAGTTAAATACTTTCTTGAAACTCAATCGGACAAAGTTCAAGTTTGTAATCGCTGTTTTTTTGCTACTCTGGGCGAAACGAAGGCTTATGTAGAAAAGTTAGCCAAACAAACTTGGGAGAATACAGTCGGCTTACCTGATAAAGAGCGCAGAGGAAAACGAACTCCAGTAAACAAACTCTCAGACGAAAAAGTGGCTGAAGTTCGGGCTCACATTGCCAAATTCCCAGCATACGAGAGTCATTATGGACGCTCTCACAGCTCTAAAAAATATTTTCCCTCTGATTTGAACATGAAGCGCCAGTTGGCGAAACAAGGTATCGGGAAATATTTGCAGGCACAGGACTCGAATTCAAGCAACCCAAGATAGAAACCTGCCACAATTGCGACTTTTACGCTTTGAAATTAAAGTATGAGGCCGAAGATGATTGAAAGAAAGAAGTGCTGAAGATGCAGAAAAAAACATCTCGATGACGTGGAATCGGCATTTGGAGTGAAGGCGAAAGACAAATGCGCGAAAGATTAAAATGGGTCTAAGATTATGTGCTCCTTCGACTTGCAGCAATGCCTGCGAACTCCTTCGCTTAGTACATCCATCACGTTTTATAAAAGAGCCTTGTGGACGTACAATCTGACCGTCAACAACAACACTCTGTCCGAAACAACATGTTACATGTGGAATGAAACTGTCTCTAAACGAGGAAGCAACGAAATAACTCCTCGCAATTATATAAATTCTCAGAACTCTGTGTGTGGAACATGTTATTCTGTATTCCAATTCGTACTTTGGACAAAACAAACACAAAACTATGATGGGTACGTTATCCATAAGCGTCGCAAACCACCCAACGTTGAAAATGGTTGATCACAAATTTTTGGAGCCTGGCCACATACACATGGAGTGATAGAATGAGCCAAAAAAGGACAAACAAAGAAATTCACTGAAAAGAAAATTGGTACCAGTTAGTACGCAATTCGAAGCCTTCCAAGCCTTTTGAAATTGTTGTGTTGCACCAGTCATCAATTTACAGTTACGACAAACTCTACAAAGGCACTCTGATTATCCCAAAACGTTGCCAGGAAAACGCACCCTTCAAAATCAGGGATGTAAAGTGGTTCAGGTACACCAGGGAAGAACAGGGTATTGTTAGATATAAAAATACCCTTTTTGAAGAAGATCCCTTTTTCATACTTGACCTCCGGGAAAAAACTGACGCAAATTTAGATGATTACCTATTTCAAAGTAATCACACTACTCTTCCAATCACTAAAGAAAAGAAAAAAGATTTAGTCAGCTTGTTACCACTTTTGGGTGAGAAAGTGCGAACTTTTTACGAAATACTACCCTAAATATACAAGGCTACTGAGATGAATATAGATACTGACCTTGAGCTTCTCGATTGGCAACGAGATTTGGACGAAAGCGCGACTACAGGCGGCCAGCAAACGACCAGGAAGAACCAGAGACTAAGCGTGACCAAAAAAGTAAACGCCAAAATTACGAAACCGAACAAAAGTGTTAGTCGTCGATTAAATGATGAAAGTTTAATTGTGAGGAAATCCACAAGGTTGCAGCAGAAGAAAGATAATATTATTGAATATTATTAAATAATACTATCTGTCAATATAATGATGAACATAAATTTTACTTGAATTTCGGTTGAATTTTTTAGTTAAATTGAAAAATTTCTCAAAATGAATCATTTACTCTATTTCTAGTTTCTTAATAACTAGGAAATGATATGCATTATTAAAATTTCGCTCTGATAGAATCATAGTACATCAAAACATTCAATTTTGCATGGTTTTTCCATTTTAACTTTTCGCGCGACCACAGATATATGTATGTAACAATTTTAATCTTGTGTAGAATTTGAAATATTAAGATAAATTATGAGGTTTCTAAGTAGAGAGTGTACATATTTAATAAGCAAGGTGGCGCAAAAGTAATCCTCCTATCAGAAAATGCTATAAATTTTGCGATTGGCCCCTAAGGTCAGTTCTGTTTTGACATTTGTGTAGTAAACACATGCGAAATACACGTTAATAAACAATGTTACGCTACACTGCTCCAGAACGCGGAATATTGCTGACTATTTATTTGACCAATAATCGGTCGGTGACTTTGGCACAACGTGAATTTCGTCGCAGATTTCCTGGCCGTCCAACGCCTACTGGTGAAACACTGCGACGTTTAGCCGCTCGCCTCGAAGAGACTGACACAACACGAGATGCTGCCAGGCGTGGCAGACCCCGATGTAGCCTTTCTGCAGAGAATATTGCTGCTGTAGCCGAGGATGTCATGGATGCGCCGTCGACATCGACCAGACGACGTGCCACGCAAATGGGTATCAGTCGACGGTCTTTACAGCGAATTTTGGTACAAGATTTGAAGATGTTTCCGTACAAAGTCCAGACGGTGCATCAGCTGTTAGCTGCTGACCGCCAATCGCGTCTAACATACGCTCAAGCCATCCTTAATCACCACCAAGAGGAAGATGATTTTTCATCAAAAATAATCATGAGTGATGAGGCCCATTTCCATCTTAGCGGGTACGTAAATAAGCAAAATTTACGCTTCTGGGGCACTGAAAATCCGCGTGTAACCCACGAAGAGCCATTACACCCGCTCAAAGTCACTGTATGGTGTGCTGTTTTCGCTGGAGGAGTCATCGGACCTTTTTTCTTCGAAGACGTCGGTTACTGTGAATGGTGAGCGCTACAGAGCAATGATCAACGAGTTCTTTTTGTCACAACTTGATGAATTGGGATTGGAAAACATGTGGTTCCAACAGGACGGTGCAACGGCACACACTGCACGTGCCACAACCGATATGCTGAAGGATGCATTTCCCGGGCGCCTAATCTCCGGTTTTGGCGATTTGCACTGGCCAGCAAGATCGCCTGATTTTAACGCTCCAGACTTCTTTTTGTGGGGCTTTTTGAAGTCGCGGGTTTATGTCAACAAGCCTCAGACTCTTGCAGCTCTTAAAGAAAATATCCGTCAAGAATGTGAGGACGTATCGCCGGAAGTTTTGGCGAAAGTGATGGAAAATGCCATAAAAAGGGCTCAAATGACAATCAACTGTGGCGGCGGCCATTTACATGACATCATATTCTCGACTTGATGTGAAAAAAATTTAAAGACCAAATAAAAATAATCCACAAGAAGAATCAAAGTTTTTCATTTTTTTTTAAATTACAGCCAAAAAACATCGGAAGTTTACTTTTGAGCCACCTTGTATATAAAGTTGGTTCCATAGAATATTTCTCTTAATAATGACTTTTTCGATCAACACAGCAAATTTAATTGCTTTGACGATTAAAAGGTTTCTTCGTTATTGTCAGTTTAACCGATGCATTACATGCTATTAAAGGTCGGCACCGGAAGCATGTAATTTTTTAATGACACAACTCAGTAGTTGAATTGACAACTTTCGAAAATTTTGCACTAAAGATTTATGATCTTTGACAATTTAACTACCGATTTTTGTCTGTAAATGGTTCCAGAAATCCGGTGCAGAAAAGTGTTCGCACTACATATAACGCAGAATATTAAAGATTTTAAAACGTTTCTAAACACAGATAGTACATAACGTTCTCCACATTTCCATACAGCACTAATATATTAATTAAATAGTGCTGTTACTTCTCAGTTCGGGTACTCAATACTACCAACATTTCGAATAAATGTTCAATATAAATTCGGTGGCTTTGACAACATTTTATTAAATTTTTCTTTCTTAAATAATTTTATGCAAAAATTGTAATAGAAATATAACCTGTGGCAGTGTCATTTACATAATGTATTTATATGTGAGACAGAGAATAATTTATAACCTATTATTCTCTAAATAAAGCGCATATACTAGGGTGGCCGTTATACTCAAACATACAAAAATTGTAATAGTTTTAAAAAATGTGTTCTAATATTAAAAATATTACAAAAAAAAAATATTATTCATGTCACTAAATTTGTATGTCAAAAAATGATGAAGTTTATATTCCATAATCGCGGAAAAAATTATTCTAAATCTTCTGAAAATTGATAATTGAGCTTTCCATGAAAATGTGCAATTCATAGCTAGTTCAAAAATATTGATTTTTAATATAGTATAATTGTACAAAAATTCGCAATGTTAGCATGAAAGCTTGCTACTTATTTACAATTTGGTTCTAAGACACTTTTTATTTATGTGTAAGAGATTCGCTGAAATTTGGATTTAACTATAACAATTTTACAACGAAAAATATGAATAGGCTTTGAGATTAACCGTGAAGAGTTTATTTAGCAGGACAAAGCCTATTATTGAAAAAATGTCATGCAACATGTTTTGTACAAAATTCCATGTCATGGTGAAAAGTCCAAATTATGCCAGAAAGTATATGTTGGTACTACAATGAACGAATTGAAGAGTAGAATTTCTGCACATAAGGCGGACCAAGAAACTAATTTGAAAAAAATTTTGGAAAACACATGCAGACTCAACGGATTTACACTTACTCGGGTCCTACGTATCGGGTCATCATCAGGTTTTTGGCCTATAATGACGGTTTCATACAGAATTTTTGGACCGAAGTTTCGTAACCCACGTTGCTGAATGGGGACTAAATGAAAAACAATTGAACAACTTTTGTTTTAACACCATTATGCTACAACCCACTATTATCAACTATATTGTGTACTTTTACTTTGGTTTGTGTCAAGACTAACTAGATGTAATAAGAAATATGAATGAAATTTTTTGTTTAATGGGAGGTTTTCTAGGTGGAGCCTGTAACCAATATTTGGCTGAATTTGACGACCTTGGTGACACTCGCTGAAAAAACTGAAGAAACAGTTTAGTTTGACTTGAGCTCCTGAGTCGGGAACAAGTTGCGCGAAAGGTGGAAATTGCCCCTAAGGCTCACAGGCATCGGATGTGAAAAGTAATGCCACCAATGAAATCATGAGAAAATTTCCTTACATTTAAGTAGCAGCACAACACCAAATCTCAAATTCTGAAAATAAGGCGCCTATGTAGTATCATTGAACACTGGAGAAAACCACAGAATGGAAATAAAGGCCCAACCCAATGTACGAAATGTGCCATGTATGGACAGGGTGCAAGAAATTGCTTCCGTAAAAATGTGTGTATTGCATGTGGCGGTGACTATGATCTATCTAGCTGTCAAGTGATTAAGACACCACAAGAAGGTTCTGCAGCATATAGATGTTTTATTTGTGCAAAAAAAAACTTAAAAAATACTAGCCAAAGAGCAGATGATCCGAGGTGCCCTAGTCGCAGAGATTATTTAACATTTCGAGAAAATATGCACAACAAATCGAGAAGTCGTCCCAGCCGTAATATTCAGATTTTTTTTGAGGCAAACGTTAACAACAACAGCCTACCAAAAAGCAGCTGTGCCGAAGTTTTGAAAACATCAAGCCGTCAGCGTAACATCGGCGGTGATTTATATAGTATAGATGAAAGTTTTTAATATATTCACCGAAACAATATCTGATCTTCGTAAATGTACAGCTCAATTTTATAATGTCTATGCTCAAATATACCATATAATCACCCAAGCAATCGTCTTCAGGTACTGCACTGGAATTGTCAGGGCATCACAAATCGTTCCGCAGCAATACAACTTCACCATTTCATGAAGAAATACTTGATTGATATTTTACTTCTGAATGGAACTTCTCTTAAATCAAATCATAAGTTCTTCTTACCTGGCTACAATGTGTACAGAAATGATAGACCCTCCCACGGCGGTGGCGTAGCTATTGCCATAAGATCGTCGATAAACCATAAATTGGAAAACTCATTTTCAACAAAAAATTTTGAAAATATATGCATTTCTGTGGAGTTCTACAATAGAAATGTGACATTTATAGCAGCTTACTGCCCTCGATACACAAGCGACTTTATTGGTGATCTCGAATTGTTAACTTCCTTGAGGGACGACTTCTTCATCCTTGGTGACTTCAATGCCCATCATACCAGTTGGAATTGTGCATCATCTGATACTGCTGGAAGCACTTTATATAACCATATATACATTTTACACCTAATCCCACAATAATCCCCCAGAATATTACACTTAGAATACCATCGACAATAGACCTTATGCTCACCAACTCTTGTATACCATCTACAGATATGGAAACTCTCTCATATAAACTATATTCAGATCATTTACCTATTACCTTCTGCATAAATGAAGATGTTCTTGAACACATAAAGCTCCTTCCAGATTATCAGAACGCGAATTGAAAATGTATGAACGCCTATTGAATTCAAACTTTAATTCTTCCGAAATTCTAAAGGACAATTTGACGCTTCTGAATGTTGATAAATCTATTCGGGAATTTACTAGATTACTTGCAGATGCATCTTCGCAAGCCATACCTCAAATTCCACACAAAACCAAAGGTTACAAAATTACAGATCTATGTAAACTTTTAATTTCCACTAGAAATATGACGACGATACCAACGTAGTTCAGATTCTGACTTAAGATCTACGTATCATGCCATAATTAGGGAGCTTAATAAACTCATATCATGCCATACGGAGAACTCAATTAATTCGAACTCAATTAATAAGAACTTTTTTAAGATTGCGAAGCGTATTAAGGGAAAAAGTAATTTTATTAAAACCTTTACAGTTAACAATAGGGAAATAACCGATAATGCAGAAAAGGCAGAACTCGTTGCAAATCATTTCGCAAATGCTCATCTTACTACCTTAAACTCTCGTAGCTTAATGGACGAGGTTGTTAACTCAGTTGCTAGAGCTGTCGAAAACGATAAAACACTTCACGACGATCTAAATTCTCTAACTAAATTTTATTTTAACGAACGAATTTTTCATTAACGAACTTAAAAATTCGAAATCACCAGGCCTTGATAATATTGGCAATATTCAATTGAAAAATCTTCCCACTTCGGCTATTAGTTTTTTGCTAAAATTATTTAATTTCTGTATCCTACACTCTTACTTTCCAAAAGTGTTTAAAAGTGCAAAGATTGCGCCGATTGGTAAGAAAGGTAAAGATCCCAAACAACCATCAAGTTATCGTCCTATTAGTTTATTAAATTCCCTAGGCAAAGTGTTTGAAAGAATAATATCTCATAGACTCAGAACATTTGTAGAGGAAAATGACCTTATGCATAGTTGCCAATTTGGATTTAGACCACAACACTCGACTACGCACCAACTAAAGAGAGTGCTCAATATGATTAAAGCAAATAAGAGTAGAAGTTACCGCACCGGTGTATTATTTCTGGACATTGAGAAAGCTTTCTATTTGGCACAATGGATTAGTGTACAATGTCCACCAAATACAATGCCCCATGTATATGACAAAGTTGATCAAAAGCTTTCTCACTTACAGGAAATTCACTGTTGATGTCAATGGAGAATTGTCCAATGTCCCAGCAGGAGTCCCTCAGGGTTCAGTATTATCACCTTTGCTTTATGCTTTAAACACTTCTGACTTCAAGCTTTCCACAAGTAGTGATGTAGCTTTCTATGCTGACGATAGTGCCTTCATTTGTCACGGAAAAGCAGCTAATGCTATAGTAAAACGCATGCAGAAGTCACTATAAAGATCCATGAGGACAAATCCCAGGCAATACTTTTTCCTTATAATAAATCTCCAAAGAGAGTTCCAACTGAAAAGCTCATGGCACAGGGAAGGAGATAATTTTTTCAAACACTATAAAGTATCTCCGTATAACTTTTGACAAAAAACTCACATTTAAACACCACTAACATAATGCATGTGTCAATGCTATAAATTGCGGACGATTACTCACAAATCAAAACTAAACATTAAAAACAAAATGCTTCTATATAAGACTCACTTCCAAAATCAATCTTTCCAAAACTCATAGAAGACGATTACAAGTAAATCAAAACAAAAATTTAAAAATAATATACAATCTGCCGAATCGTTTTCCTACTACCGCTCTTCATAGAAAGTCTGGACAGAAGACAATAAATGATGTTATAAAGGACATGACTCTGACATTTAACGACAAATGCAGAAGGTCAAGCTATGTCCATTTGAGAAATTTGATTTAACCATAGTTAATATTACCTATATATAAAATATAGTCTTTATTATTTATTGTTTCTAAACCTTCTCTTCCTTTTCCTTTTTATTTTTTTTTTTATGATATTAAAAATAGGTTTTTTACTATATTTTTCCTATATGTAAGTTATAGTTTTAAACGATTCTAATTAATTATTAAAATGTTATAATTGTTGAAATATCTTTAAGATAGTAACTCAAACCCACGAATACATTTATGTAATAATCTTTGTATTATTAATAGCTAATAAAACAAAACATAACATAACTTACCTATAACTTCAAGGGTCCGTTTTTTCGTATATATTGTAGTTTTGACCCAATAAAAAGTACATTTAGAAAGTTTAAAAAAGTTTAAAAATATACCATTTCCTTAAATAAGTGCCTTTTCTTAAGAAAAGTAAATTTTCTCAAAAACAATACCTATTCATATTCTTAAACAAAGTACGTCTGCTTAAAACAAATACCTTATCTTAAAGGCGTACCTTTTCCTAAAAAAGTAAATTTTCTTAAAAAAGGACATTTTCATAAATATAGTACTTTTTTTATATACTTTTTCTTAAACAAGTACATTTTCTTCCAAGAAATTTCGTTTTCTTAAGAAACTAGCTTTCCTTTAAAGAGTACCTTTTTGTGAAACAAAATAACTTTTCTTTCTCTTCAAAATTTACCTATTCTTGATAAATGGATCAATTCTAAAAAAATCGCATTCTTTAACAAACAACTTTTCTTCAAAATCTCTTCAAAAGAAATAATATTTCTTACAAAACTTCCTCTTCTTAAAAGTACCTTTTCTTAAAAATAAATCAATACCTTTTCTTTTTTTCTTTTCTTGGGATAAATAGCCTTTCTGAAAAGAAGTACATTTTCTTAAAAAAAATAATCTCTTCCTAAAAAGGGTACCACTTCCGTAAAAACTACCTGTTCTTGGGTTTTTCTTACAGAAAGTACTTCTTCTTAAAAAATTGGAGCTAAATTCGGTTGGGTTCGATTATTTATGAGCGCGTAACTCATTTACCGATTTTTATTATACTCGTACACCTTAAGGAAGGAATAGAATTGGAGCTTTACAAGCGTGAAAATTGGTTTTGATTTCCCATACAATGTGTGATAGCTATTATTATTTGCTTTTGCGACTTTGACTACATATCTTTATCAAGTTTTTAATGAAAGTGTATGTCTAATAAAAAGAGTTTCCTGTCAGTGTGCAAATTTAGTAAGCCATTCATTAGCCGTTCAGTCAAACCTCCGAATACCCTAACACTTATATTGTACAATTGCATTAGCATTTTAATATAGATGAATACACAAAGGCTGACGCTAACGCGAAAGGGGTTGAAATGATTTATCATATTCTGAACGATTTAAATTTCATCGGCTTTATTGGGAAATTTGTGAAAAAGCTGACTATTAGCGTTTGCATACAATTCGTGTTTGACGTCAGCAAGCAGTAACTCCTCTAGTTCATGAACGTTGACATTATCTTTCAAAGCAGTAACTCCTCTTACTTATGGACGTTGACATTATCTTTCAATCTTGCGAATCCCCTTATTTCTGAAGCTATTAACATTGTTTGTCTATATTTGCTACAACACACACTTTTTGGGATATATTTTTATATATATTTGATATTCTTGGCCGTGCGCCTGCTGCTCCTTTAATAAAGCTTTTGGCAACAGTATCTCTATAATGTTATTTAAAAATCAAATGACATGCTTCTCCTAGTTCCTAATTCACGTATTAAAGGAACAGAAACATTTGAATGCAAATGCTCTCCACAATCCTAACTAATCTGCTCCTGCGCTTCGTTCCTTTAAATACACATTATTCATATTCTTCAATTTGATTTCCGCAAAATGATTTATATTTGTCAAACTCGATTTACAGTGTAACCACCGTTTTCCCCCTAATGTTTATATAGGATAAATTTTATTGGTTTGTTTTGCAACCAAACCATATGATGCCATAAAAAATATTTAAATCCACAATATGCAATAAATACAAGCGACAATATGAACCAGAGGATATGATGATGATAATGACAACAAATCGGATTCTAAATGAAACAAATTTAAATTATTTGCAAAAATAAATTTTAATCTTCACAAAAACAATCAAAATAATCTGGCTTAAAATATACCAAGTTACAGACACATCTAGGATGGGGAGCACAGTATCTGAAAAATAATCAGAATTTCTTATAATATTGCCCTCTTAAAGAATTTGTTAACAGAACATTTTTTATTAAATAAGAAATTGCAAGTGAAAGCTACACTCTAAAGATGTTAAAAATATCCTTAATCAATTCATTAAATAAATGTCTAAGATTGGTGTCTCTGTACCTTTTTAATTATTGTAAAATATATTGTAATGAAAACTAACTACAGGGTGATTCAGGAAGTTCCGGACAAATTTCACCAGTGTATTCCTTGGCTCATTTCATGAAGAAAAGTCCACTAGGACCATGTCCGAAAATGCAAGGGTGCGACATGGCAGCGGGTTCAAAATTTTCGGATTGGCGGTCGGAGGGTAGTAGGGTAAAGTTGCTAAGTTCTGAGCGAGTGGTTGGATTTTTTTCGGCTTGTTGGAAAGGTCTTTAAGAGGCCTTTCAGAATTAATTAAAAAAAAAGCTTTCGGACCAAAAAAATGGAAAAAAAATTCACATAACCTCAATTTGCTCAGCCAGATGGCAGGAAAGTAGGGTAAAGTTGCTCAAAACTTAGCAACTTTACCCTACTACCCTGCGACCGCCAATCCGAAAATTTTGAACCCGCTGCCATTTCGCACCCTTGCATTTTCGGACATGGTCCTAGTGGACTTTTCTTCATGAAATGAGCCAAGGAATACGCTTGAGAAATTTGTCCGGAACTTCGTGAATCACCCTGTATATGATATTCTGGCAATAACGGCTCGAATGTTGGCCTGGACCTTGTCCAGAGTAGTTGGCTTGTTAACGTATAGCCTCAGAGAAATTAACCAAGGAGTGTCAAGCCGCATGAACGCGGCAGCCAATTGACGAACGCTTACTGTGAGGTGACCCAGTCATCGAATTTTTCCCTCCTTCACTTGAATGGCATGTCGGGCGGTGTGGCAGTAACCAGAACTCTGATGTAACGACGATGTCCAGCTTTAGCTTCAGAAAGTTAACATCGTCCATACAGTGGACCATTGACGTAGACTCTTTCATCATTTAGAAAGAAATTATGCCTTATGAATCTTTATGGATGCAGTTTTGCTTTAGCGAACACTTTTGCACTGTGTTCGCTTCAATAATGGAAATTTTGCTTGTTGACATAGTCGCTGGGCCAGAAAAGGGTCTCCTCCGAGAAGTTGATTTTTGGCCAAAATTCACGTTCCGTAATTAAAACTTAACCGGAACTTAGATAATATTTTTGGAACCAAGTTCCTTATAGCACGGGACTAAATGGTAACTAAATGAAAACAAATTAAACAACCTTTTTTTAACTCTATTATGCTACACCGCAGTATTATCAACTATATTGGGTACTTTTGCTTTGGTTTGTGTCTAGACTAACAGCTGTTGGGAAATTTCTTATTTAACGGGCATTTTTCTAGGTGGAGCCTGTAACCAATAGTTAGCATATATTGTAGTTTTGAACCCAATAAAAAGTAAATTTAAAAAGCCAAAGTGAAAGAAGTTTAAAACCAGAACATAAGATTCAGCCGGGTGAACCGACTTAATCATACCCTCGCCCTAAGTCATCCATTGCGTGGGAGTTCTGTTAAAACACGCCCATTCTCAAATGTGACCATATTCAAAAGCAGATTGACATTGCGCTAAATATTATGGAATATCCAAATTTATTAGTTTCCCTCGGAATATTTATATGCGACGTACCAAAATGGGCAAAAATGCCCCATGGGGGCAAATGGGGCAGTACCAAATTTTATTAAGATCGGTTATGATTTATTGGGGACATCGAGTTGGCAAACTGCAAATGCGCCCAACTTTTGTATGGGAGGTACGAAACTGGGCTTAGCACACTAGTCAGTTATTAATTACACAGTAGCTTTTTCCAAAATATTGCCTAGTACTGAATTGTATTAAGATCGGTTGTAGTTTACGAGAGTTATCGCGACGATCAACCGGTCATCCGCCCAACTTTTGAATGGGAGGTACCAGAATGAGTGTGACAAAACAGCTCATTTTCTAAAGGAGAGTTTTATTTGACTAAATATTGACTAGTACAAATTTCTCGTGCCGAACAACCAGACGGCCTAACAGCTTTTGTTTGGGAGGTAGTAAAATGGACGAGGCAAAATCACCCTTATTTTAATCGGTGATTGATATTTGACAACGTGAAGCCTTATAACTAATTTCATTAAGGTCGCAAGTGTTTCACGCTATTTGTCGGATTGACAACCTGGGCGACCACGCTGTTTTGTATGGGAGGAACCAGAATGGGCGTGAATATCTCGCTCATGTCCTCCAGTTAAGTAGGCATTTACAGATTATTAACCGGTGTGTGAGTTGAAGCTTATCACATCTGGCAGAAGAAAGAAAGAAATATGATTTTGTGTTAAATGTGTCGATTTGTATAGGAGGTACCAGAAGGGGCGTGGTCAAAACGCACATTTTCAATCCCAAACTCAGTAGTAACAAGTAATAGTCACTGATGAAATTTGGCGGCGATAGAAAAAGATTTACGGCCCCTCCAATGTGTTACAGTTTTTACGTATACAATGATATACATCCCTATCCCTATGGGTAAGGCTATAAAAATAAAATTTTTTTAAATAAGTGCTTTTTCTTAAAAAAAGTTAATTTTTTCACGAAAAATACATATTCATATTTTTAAACAAAGTACATTTTCTTAAATAAAAAACCTTTTCTTAAAGAAGTACCTTGTTTTTAAATGTACATTTAATTACAAAAAGGACCTATTCTTAAAAAAAGAAGTTTGTTCTTAAATATGTACCTTTTCTTAAAAAAGTATATTTTCTTACAAATGACCACTTCAAAAAATTACCACTTCTAAAAAAAGGCGAATTTCTTTAAAAATAAACTTTTTCTTCAAAAAATACCTTCTCTTAAAAAAATACTTTTTCTTACAAAAAATCCTTTTCTTAAAGTACCTTTACATTTTCTCTTCTTTTTGGAGATACATAAATAGGCTTTCTGAAAATAAGTTCATTTTCTTAAAAAATAACATTTTCCTAATAAGAGTCCCACTTCTTTAAAAAGTACCTGTTCTTAAAAAAAGTACTTTGCAAAAAAAAATTCATATTCATATGGCTTTTTTTCCAGAAAGTACTTCTTCTTAAAAATAGTACGTTCACTTAAAAGAACATTAGCTTTTAATAAAAGAAGTACCTCTCTTTAAAAATTACCTTTTCGGCAAAATATAATACATATTCAAACAAAATACATTCTATAAAAAATATTCTTAAAAAAGTTTATGATTTTACAAAAAGAATATTTTCTTATAGATCCATTTAAATTATCGTATTTTTCAATGGGCGCCTTAGGCATGTTGGAACTAACTAGTAGTTAATATATAGCGAAAGGAACTTCGTTCCAAACGGGTGTCCCCTGACACCGCATGTAATTTTTTAATAACTTCCACGCGTTCGGCGGGCGCGAAATGATTTATGATGAAATGATAAATATTGTTGAATATGGTGACAGCTGGAAATTATTGGTAACTTTGACAGCTTCTGAAATTTAATAATTGGAAAATGTATCGTTACTACCTGGTTACTTTTTCCTTTCCAGTTCCTTATGTCTAATAAAGGCTTATCCATTTCGTGGTTTCAAAAGTATAGGGCTGGAATTCGACATCTGTCAAACTAAGATGTTCAACTAATTTTTTTTCTTTTCAGTTAAAAGTCTGACATTGACGAAAATGGATCGCTTAACTATCACACAACACATAAAAATTATTAAAACCTACTACAAAAATGGTGATTCTGGCACAGCCACATATCGTGCTTTAAGAGGAGATTATGGTTTACATAATCGTCCAACTACGCAAGCAATTGGCAAAATTGTGAAGAAATTTGAAAAGACTGGAGCGGTTACAGATATTGTAAGGCCTATGCATCATCGTTTCGCTGAAAATATCGCTGCTGTAAATGAAAGTGTTGCCGAAGACCCGAGTGTCTCGATTCCTCGTCGTTCTCAGGAATTAGGACTGTCTTATTTTGCATTTGGATCTACACCTACATCCATATAAAGTCCAGGTCACACAACAACTGAAGCCAGCTGACCATTCACAACGTCGTAGATACGTGGAATGGGTGCTTGAACGACAGGCGGTGGACGGTGATTTTTCGAACGAAATTTTCTTCAGCGATGAAGCACATTTCGCTCTCGGTGGGTATGTTAATAAACAAAATTGTCGTATTTGGGGTTCCGAGAATCATCTGGTAATTGAAGAGAGGCCGTTACATCCAGAAAAAGTTACTGTTTGGTGCGCTCTTTGGTCCGAAGGTGTGATTGGACCTTACTTCTTCGAAAACGACGATGGAACGACTGTCACCGTCAATTCGGAGCGTTATGGTCATATGATAACCGAATTTTTTTTGCCCGTTATTGAAGAATACGACTTGGAGAATATGTGGTTTCAACAAGACGGTGCCACATGCCACACAATTCGAGCGAATATGGCTTTATTGCAAGAGGCATTTCCCGGCCGCGTAATTTCTCGTCGTGGCGATATCAACTGGCCACCAAGATCATGCAATTTGACACCATTAGACTTTTTTTGTGGGGCTACGCAAAAGACCGTGTTTATGCAGATAAACCTTTAACTCTTGAGTACTTAAGAACCAACATTAGGCTGAGATACCGCCTAATATGTGTCAAAAAGTGGTAGAAAATTACCTCAAAAGAATCAATGATTGCAACACTTCGCGTGGTGGTCATTTGAATGATGTAGTGTTTCACACATAATGTCAACGTTCAAACTTTATAATAAAAAAGAAATATCATGAAAAAAAATATATTATATGTCTTCTATTTACGTTTACTTTTGAAACCGCAAAATGGATAACCCTTTAGTTATAGTAATTACATACATAGCATACTACCTAACAAATATTCACAACTATAAACAACACTGTGCGACAGTAGATTTAGGGTCTCAACCGCAAGAAAAATGGGAGTATCACAAAACCCCGCTCGGTTTTACCACTCACCATAAGAATTTGTTTTTACAGGTCAAAAATAGTACCCCGAGGTCAGGGTACTTATTGTCAATAAATCTTAAATAGTTTGAAAGTATACATTTCCATCACTGACTATATATTTTATATTTTTTATCATTTTCGGGCTCAGAACAGAGAAATGTAGGTAACTCTATTCGAACGAATTGAAACCTGAAAATTTCTTGGCAACTTTATGAAATACACTTATCAACAATACATATTTAGATTGACAAAATGGGCGTAGAAATGCAGAATTCTAAAATGTTTATCTTTTCACTTATATGTGGCCAAGCAATGAAAAACTGCTTGCTTATTGCAGAAATCTCATCAATCAACAATTTAAAGTTTTTGGAAATTCAACACCAATTTCAGATTTATAATCTAGACTTTGGGATTTTAGCAACCAATTTCATGTAATTGCTGTACACATTGTGTAACTTTTGTTAAGAAATTAAATCATGTGGTTTCTGCAATCAACGATTCAATTGGAGTCTGATTGGCTCAAATCAAACATTAAGAAATCGAAACAGTTTAAGTGTTCCAACTTAAAATTGTTTATGTTCAGTATTCACTAAACATGAAATATTAAATTCACCGCCACTAACCAAGGAAGTGGGATTTATAATTTGTCTAAAATACATTTAATATTTAGTGCACAAATTTGTTTACTGACTAAAATGAAACACAGTATGTGGTTCCACGACAGTTATTGGGACCGACAGCGACAAATTTTAATAATTGCGAAAATTGTTAATTTTCCTTCATCAACATCATGATAATCTATTAATTATTGCATACGTTTTCAACGTGTTTCTTTAGATTCAATATGTACAAATATTTTAATATGCTAGCCTAAATCTGTCAGCAGTATAACGTAAATTTTCTATTAAATATTGTTGTTCCATTGAAAATTTTTAAAGAGCAAATTTTTTACAATTTGTAAACAACGTCTATCGTTATATCAGTTGATTGAAATAAAAATATATTAGTTTTTACTTATTTAAAAGTTAAATATTGATGGCATTTTAGTAAGCACTGCTTGGAACAGTTAAGCCTCTTCAAGGCATAGTACTACTAACACATTTCAATTCAACATTGCATAACTGAACCATCAAATATTTTTCTACCCAAATATTGTACACTAGGGCGGGTCGATTTAAAAATCACCCACGTGATAAGGAAAATCGTTATCTAGGGATCACAATAAGAAACTTTGCCCGAGGTACCATACCTCTAAAACGAAGGCTGATGTCCCGTCCCGACTTTGGAAAAACCGAAATTTGTCCGAAATTTTGAAAAATCCCACTTTGACCCATATAGAGTGCCCCAATCGAGTCCAAATGTAGGACCGACCCCCACCAACTTTTTGGGCCGACCCACCCATTCCAGTGGCACACCTCCTGGAACTCCCTGGCGGGTTCCCCATACAAATATTTCAAAAAAGTCACCATTTTTGGCACATTACATGTAAAAATCAGCGAAATGACTATGTTTTTTTACGTTTTGGAGTTTATTTTTATCTTTAGAAATGTATTTAGTCATGAAAAAATTTATTTAACTTAGTAACAGAAAAAAAACTAAAAACAGTTATTGTTTGAAGTCTTTTTTGCTTTCAAGTGCGGGCAATTTCGCACGGCTCTCTAATGTCGTCGAAATAACAGCCTCAGCCTACACTAAATCTACTCACATTGTGAGTTGGGGAAAAGTGTTTTTGTGTGTACCCCTCAAAATGTACCTTGGTTTGTTTTCTAATGATTCCCAAAGTATTTCCTGTCCAGCGTTAAGATCCCGTGAGCTGAACCTTTTTTAAAAAAGTATTTTTTTTAGTTTTTCAAATAAAGTCGTACATTAGCTAACGACAATATATACAATAATACTATTATATGAACGGTGTTTTTATGACACGTCCAACAGTATACAAAACGCGTGAAAACATGTTCCGACACATCCTTTATTCAGGGATATTCTGGAAAAAAAAACAAATTTTTAAGTATTTCCTACGTAGGTTTTTCTGATTTAAATGTCTGATGGGAATAATTCTAAATATTCAAAATTTTGCCCAGCTCAGCTCGAAAATGTATTTCAAAATAAAAACAGTATATCTATACAACAATGCTACCCCTTTTGCCCAGTTGAGAACGTAATGTGCGCATAGTATTAAATTTTTGGGAAAACGCGAACTACTACGAATTACGAAAACAGCTGAAACAAGGGTGCGTCACTACATACTTTTCCAAGTTCTATACCCTGAAATATTTGTATTTTGTTGTTGTTTGCATGCAAATATAAAATGTGTTTAGAGCTTGTCGCAAATATAATATGCTTGTGTCCAAACACATAGTGTTGGCTATTTAATATTACATGTTTGAGACACAATGATTAATATGCTATAATATATGTGTTTGCGACCCACATATATTTATGTTTGTGATGCAAATACAGCTATTTTTATTGCACTGTCTATGCTCTCCCGAGAGCAAGAGAATAAAAGAGGGTACGTGTTTATCTGTATTTTTGCATTATTCTGTCACTCAGTGAGTCCTAAATATTCCTGAATAGCGTGTAAATTGCAGATGAAGTGTTTCTTATTTTGCCTGATGTATTGCGTTTTAGTTTCATGTATCCAGTCGTCAATGGTTCATAGGACATTGGATATCAAAAGCGCTTGATCAGTGAAAAAAGAATAAACGAAGGGTCGGACGGTTAAATGGTTTGTTACGTTACTTTGGTTTTTGTGTATGTGTTTCGTATAAATATATGTGTGCTACCCATACATGGGATTTCTTAATTTGCATTGGATTTTAATTTGCATTACTTTATCTAATGCAAATGCAATAGAGTTACCCTTATTCGCAATGGCAATTAAAATATTTGAATTTGCATTTGCTCAGGCAATGCAAATGCAGGTTGTGGAATCAGATGCCAATTGTAATGAAATATGGGAATGGTTCTAATTATTTTGAATTTGTTTGACTGCTGCCAATTCCGGTTTTAAAGTATTTTATATGTAGAGGTTTGTGGTTTCGATAGATATTGCCTCGTAGTACTGTCAAATTCATAACCCTGTACTGTAGTACTGTTTAAAAAAAAAACAAAATTGCCAAATATGAAGGAAATGCTTTGAAAATAAGTACAATTGCTAATGGTATTGAAAGTTTTTTGATTTTGCATTTGGACAGGAAATTCAAATTAGACAACAAATTATAATTGTCATATACTTAATTTGCCCCATGTATGGGGCTACCAAAGTGAGATACGATTTTGCGGAAAGAAACTGGAAAGGGCAACAACGTGAAGCCCTTTGTCTGTCCAAGCCTTTACTGAGAAAATCGGAACGGCGGGCTATTTCTGAAATAAGTGTAATAAAAAACACAAGAAATTAATACACGCTTTGCTTGCATTAACTTGATTAACATATAAAGATCTTCTTTGTGTACCAACGCATAGTGGTAACCAACGCATAGCTGAAATATTGTGAAAACAAAAATGTGAGAGACAACTAAGAAAGGAGAGGCAAAAGAGCAGCAGATTCTCATTTCATGAAAAAAAAAAATAATGCATTCAATGCAAATAAACGTAAAACGGACCGCTTTAAATCTATTTTTTTATTTTTTATTATTTATGAGTGTGGATTTATAATGTTAAAATTAAGTATAATAAATAATACATCTACACTAGGGTGGGTAAAAAAAAAATTGCTGCTGTCACCACCTAAAAATTAAGTTCAGAGTGCTTAATGACTATGTGAAAAATATTGCGATTCTGGGTTCAGAAAATTGTGAGCTATTTTGCTTTAAAACACCTCTAATTATCAGGTTTTTTGGGTGTAACTTTTAACATGTTGCAAATATTTGGAAAATTTATTATGGGTACGTAGACCTTTATGAGGTCTTGCATTGCACATATTGTATTTATTTGTAGTTTTGAAGTTTATTGAGTTGTAGAAATTTAAATGCCGTTTTTTTGTGGATTTTCGTGGAGTCCTAACAAAAAATCAAAATATTGAAACATTTAATGCATTCACATTCAATATTAAACTGTTTTATAGACCTACAAGCTTCAAAGTTGTATTACATAAATGCAAATATTACGACCATTTCTTTTCGGATATACATAATTTATATATCATTTCAAAGGTATTAAATAGCGCTTTGTGTTGCGGCTAAAAATTTGCATAATTTTTTGCGATCAATGTAGTTTTAAATGACAACTTTCGAAAAATGTTGAAATACTACCGACAAAAATAAAAATAAGCTGTATAATTTAACGTTATGTTCCAAAGAATCATACCGAGCTACGAAGCCGAGTTCATAACCTTCTTAATGACATCTTCAGTATTAATATACGAGTTATTTTGAGTTTGGACGGAGTTATTTTGAGTTTTTCTTAGGACTCCACGAAAATCCACTAAAAACGGCATTTGAACTTCTACAACTCAATCAACTTCAAAAATACAAATAAAAACAATATGTGCAATGCAAGAACTCTTTAAGGTCTACGTCTCCAGAATAAATTTTCCAAATATCTGCAACATCTTAAAAGTTACACCCAAAAAACCTGATGATTAGAGGTGTTTTTAAAGGAAAATAGCTCAAAATTTGCTGAACCCAGAATCGCAATATTTTGCAAATAGTCATTAAACACTCAGAACTTCATTTTTAGGTGGTGACCTAAAAGTGATTTTTTTTTTGTATGGGATTTTACCCACCCTAATATACATGTATGGAAATCGGGGAATAATTCGTTTCTAAATATTATTCTATTTGGGAGGAAATTCGTATATGTTTCCCCGTACACGCGAATGCTCCCACGTATGTAAATGGATTTTTGGGATGAAGAACGCATATGTTTCCACGTAAAAGCATACATGATACTGTTTGCATTTAAATAAAAGTAAGTTTGGGACTTGCAAACATATTAATGTTTGAAGTGTGTTCCAAACATGTATATTCCGTTGGCCGCGTCTTAAAGCATCCTTGATATAAAAGATCTTGATATAAAGTACAAAATTCTTCGTAAAACTATAAGACTGCCTTTTATAAAAATGGCTCATGGGATATATTTAGGGGTGGACACAAACATTTATTTTTTGCGAGTAGGTCTAATGCGCACATTTACACATCGTTGGTCCTTTAGAGCTAAAACATTTTTTTTCCATGGGATATTTGCACCCGGCCTCTTCTTCTAAGGAACTCTAAAACTAAGTCAATACCTCGTCACTATATAATCGATTAGATTGTTTAACAACTTGACAATCAGCTGTCAAATGACACTGAGGACGTATCGAAAACAACAAATGTAGTATTATGTTAATAAAGGGTTTTTCAACACAGACACTACAAAAGTAAATCGATAGGGACAGCAAACGACGCCAATTTTTTTCCCGCTCTTTTGACATTTCTCTTCAGTAAGGTTTGCCATTTCATCCTGGAAAGATACACGAGCCAACAAGGAGTCGAAATTTTAAAATTTACTACCGAAATTTGGAGTCAGTGCTCTCAACTTTAAGAGCGCTACGTCCAATTTATGGTCGGCTCATTTCTGGCTGAATGGCTTCGTCAGTAAGCAAAATATGCGTTAGTGGTCAGACAGCAATCCACACGTAATCCATGAGTGATCATGGCATCCCGAAAAAATTACGGTTTGGTGCGGTTTATGGGCCGGCGGCGTCATTGGGCCGTACTTCTTCCGTAGTGATCAAGACCGGCACATTACTCTGAATGCGAATCGCTACCGTTCAATGATAACCGAATATTTTTGGCCCCAATTGGATAATATGTACTTGGAGGACATGTGGTTCCAACAGGACGGCGCCACAAGCCACACAGCGAATGCCACAATCAATTTATTGGAAACCAAGTTTGGTGAACGTGTTATGTCACGAAATGGCCCAGTCGATTGGCCGCCTCGGTCATGCGATTGGACGCCGTTAGATTATTTCCTGTGGGGCTACGTCAAGTCTATGGTCTATGCCAACAAGCCCAGCGACGATTGATGAACTTCGTACGAATATCGAACGTGAAATTGCAGCAGTATCGGCCGATTTATTCTTGAAAACCGTCGAAAATTGGGTTCAGCGTCTGTACTTCTGCAAGCGTGCCCGTGGTGGTCATGCAGAAGAAATGGAGTTCCATACATAATAGCATCGAACGTACTTTTACAGGAATAAAGAATTTCATTGGTATCTAAAACCGGTTTTGTTTTATTTAAAAAAACTTTTGTAGCGCTCTTATTGAAAAACCCGATATATGCTGAAGTGCGCATTTTCGAACTTTTCCCTAGATTTTCTGTATTATTTTTCTCAACTTAAAACATTAATTTTAGTTATTTCACTGCATAAGTGTCTTCCATCAATTAACGTGACCAATTTTCTTCTTCGTTTTTTGATCAGGGGATACCCAAGTAGCTGGAATGCTGGAATTTTGTACCACTAACGACCATATTTTTTGCCGCGGCTAAGTCAATCAGTCTTATACCGTTGTCGGTACTTTCAGTATGTAGACTTAAATACGCTACATTAAAACTAACACCTACTTTAACATTAAATCTTAATCTTAATCTAGTACAATCTTAACATGGCCAGGGTAGTGGTCATACGTTTCCTCTAGGCGCCCATAGATAATGTTTTTGGCATCATCATCTTTCTCTTCTGTCGAACCATGCACATAAATTATGGACATATGAAAATATTTGGATTTATGCAGATTGTGGCTATACGTTCACGCACTGGATTGAATTATTATATTCCAAGTGCATATCCATAAATCGTGATCCTACATTTGCGGGGGTCGTCAACAACTAGGGATTCTTTGTTTTCTTTTTCGTTCTTGTATATTCAGTACCATAATGAACGGTGGCGGGTGGCATTTTTCCTACTGCCGGAATATTTGATTGCAGCCGCCCGCTATGGATCAGAAGCTGACCAGGATGCAATATTTTTAACCTGCATTTTCTTGTTTTGATTTATGGTCATGATTGGCTCTTCCGCCTTCTAAGGGCGAAAGAATATGATCGATAGCTTGATGAGTGGCAGTGCCATTAGTCATCTACTACGCATCAGTATTCGAATAGCCAATCAGGCTGCTAATCGGAAAGACTTGACTTCAGACTTCAATATTGTACCGCTGCGTGGAACAACCACGTGTAAGAAAAAGTCATACACACATGATCTAGAACGGGAGGCTCCCAATCTTTGGCTGAAACACAGGTTCACACACTCAAACAACTACAGGTGCAGTAGCAATCCACTCAAGCGCACAAATTTAGATCACTAGCTACGAATTGACCGAAAGGACTTTGAGCAGGCAAAATTGCTAATGTTTAACAACGTTTTATTATAATTGTTGTATGTTAAGTTCGCAATGTTGTCATATTCATTACTGGAATGTTCAGCGGCCTTATGTCTACCATAATTAACTATCAGGACAATTCCCTAACACAATATTGACTTTGTCATTTTCTGCAAATTTATGCAGGTCCTTTACATTCTGTTCTCGATGGAGATAAAGGCTAAGATATTTTAGTGCATTAGATTTATTAACATGAGTTAGACAAATTATTGTGCTCAGTTTCTAATCAAATATTTTCATTATTCAAAAGCATTTCCTTTGAGTAACATTCTCGTTTAAATTCAATAATAATCATATGTTGTTGGGACTGCGGTCGGTGTTTTGAGCATTTTCGTTGCTGCTGTTATTGTGAGGTCTTTCAAGTTTTGATATCATGGCATTCAAAGAATTTGTCAAATTAATGAAATTGCCTGGTTGGCATCGTTAATTAACAAAATTAATTACACAGTCATGCGCTGCATTCAAAGACGATAAGATACATACGTATATATACACATATATGTACTCAAAAGTGAGGATAAACCTTTAATTTTTGCATGAGTATAAGAAATTTGCATGTATTTATACCCATGCTATTCACCCATGCGATAACAACCTGGAAGCTACTATTGTGTGAATCAGGCTTATGACACAATTTAAGCGATTTGGATATATACATATGAACAGTGAAGTTCCGTCTAAGGTGCGGAGGTGTTCTCTGAACACCCTAAAATATTTTGAGAATCAAGTTATATTTTTTTATAATTATTTCCTAAAGTCCAAAAATATTTCAGCGACATACATACTTATATATATATCCAACATTTATTTATTGTTTTAATTTATAATACAATTGTGTATGTTTCTGTTGCACATATTTTTTTGTGCTCGTGGGTTTTTCCTTTCTTGTTACAAGTTCTTCTGCTTAGCTTTTTGTGTTGTTCTTGTTTATTTTTTTCATTGCTGTAAAACTTTAACATTTGGTTCTACTTTCTAAGAGAACAATTTTAATATAAATTTATTTTGCTATTATTAATATACACATTTCATTATGTATAGGCATTTTGTTCGCTGACAGTGTTAACCCTTGGACAAACACATGGTTCTGGCCAGGCATATTTCATTTTTTGCTACCTATGGACCTGAACAGGAGAAAAAGGTAAAAAAAAATGAAATTAAAAAATTTTCGGCAAATTTTTCACTTTTGCGTGCTACCTAAACAGTGTTAAGAATAATTCCCAGGAAGTTTATAAGTTCTATAAATTTGTTTATTGAGATCTTAGGTAAATTTTTGTAGTTGATTGTTTCCTTGAATTTGAAACGGTTTGCTACCTATGGACTTGAACACGGGAAAAAAGGAAAAAAAATCGATTTTTTTTAAGTTTTTTGCGATTTTGATCTGGAAGTTGAAGTTTTTTTGATTCTATATGTTTGCAATTTTTGTTCTTTATGACAAGAGCTACAACTTTGCCTCAGAGAGTAAATCGAAATTCTGAACCGTTTGCAAGATATGAGCCTGAGAAAATGATCACATTTTTACGAAAATGATACCGAGGCCCCAAATCTTTGGCGGCCCATAAAAAAAAAGTGCATGACTTTGGAAAAAATTGGGAAACATGGGTCTTTTTTTTTTAGTCTTTTATCACGTAGTGGTGTCCGTATATGGTTATTTTTTTTCGTGTTGACATAATGACATAATTATCGAGACATAATGAACAAGTTTCTGAAAACCGACATGTATTCGAACGCTTAGTCGATTCGGTATGTTTTCTTGGTGCAAAGGAACTTGCGATTAGAGGTAACGATGAATATGGAAATTCCGACAATTATGTGGAAATTTGTCACTTAATTGCTAAAAATGATAGTAAATTAGATCGACATCCACGATATTTAAAGGCACTTCCAACCGCATTCAAAACGATATAATTAACTCTATTGGTACAGTCATAGTAAATAATATCGAAAAAGAGTTAAATGAAACTTTATTTATCGCAGTAATGCTCGATGAAACAACAGATATAAAAAAAGTTTTCTAATGTTATTTTTATTCATTGTAATGCTCATATGTTAAATTTAGTTTTGTCTCAATAAACAAAAATATTTTTTTAACATTGTCAGGGCTGTCTGCTTTTTTTAATCAATCCACCAAAAGAACTTATTTTTTCGATCAGGTGGGAAAACGAAGAATACCTACTGTGGCAACAACAAGATGGAACTATTCCTCTAGACTTATAAATATAGTCCACACTTATCGTTCAGATTTAATAATAATATTTGAAGGAATGATAGATAGTCCTGATACTTGGGGTGCGGATCCAGTTCAAGCTAGGGGATTTATGCTGTTTTTAGATTCACTTAATACAGCTTTCATGCTAAATACCTTTAACGACATTTTTGCATACACTGATGAATTGTTTCATATTCTTCAAAAAAAAAACTCTTTTGACATTCAATATTGCTGCGAACATATTGAAATAACTAAGAAGAAAATATTACCTAACAAATATATTAATTATGACGAAAGCTACTGCTCAAGTAAGTTTAAAGCGAGGTGAAAACATTGAATATTTCGATTTGAGGTACAAAAAACACACAATCACATAATTGAAACACTGTTTGAACAACTGAAAACTAGATTTTAATCTTAACAATATTTAAAATTTGTAGAATTGTTAAATTTAAAAAAATATGCAAGTTATCTAAAAATATTTCCGACTGAAGCATTTGAGAGCTTAAAAAATTATTATGGAAATTTTTTTGATTTCATTAAATTAAAAAACTAATAAGTTGTGTTTTAGGCCCATTCGTAGTTCTATGACATTGCTATTTTTGACAAACCAAGTAATTTAATTAATTTTGATTTGTCGGATACTTTTTCTGAAGTATTTAGATTTAGCATGTTAATTTTAACAATTCCAGTATCAACAAGTTCTGTTGAGAGATTTTTTCAGCACTTAAGAGAATTAAGACTTATTCCACAAACCAAATGTTAGAGGAAACGTTATCAGAGTTAGCCTTAATTTCTATAGAAGTCTCTTTTTAAAATTTTTAAAAAATACAAAAAATTTCTACGATTATGTGATTGAAGTTTTCATTCAAAAAACACGTCGCGACGTGTTGAACTGGTTTATAAATAAATAAATTTCAATTTAAATAAAATGAAAAAAAAAGAATAATAAACTTGGAATAAACTTAGAATAGACAATTTTTTTAAATGTGGAGAACACCCTACTAAAAACTCCTCCACACGTCCCTGCATATGCAACAATTGATCAGCATGTCAGCCATTTTAAGCCAAATCATCAAGCGGTATTTGAAGTGAAGAATAAATAACCTCTTCTGAGAGGTTATTGCACTTCATTATATTATGTCGTCAGATAGCAATTTGAAAGCAGTTTCAGAGGCCGTCTATTGCACCTATAGGAATTTATACAATATTGCATTAATGGAAATTGCTGCAATAAAAGTGAAATTGCCACGAATTGGAATTTTACCAACACAAGAAATTCGAAAAAATATTTTTAAATTTTATAAGTTGCTAGCTGACCCGGCAGACTTCGCCCTGCCGACAAAAAGTATTCAACGATGTCATGGCCACAAATGAATTCAGACATTTTATATAGGTAAAACACATCTTCACAAAAGTGTGCGTAAAACGGCAATGCGTAGATATTTTTCGATGTTTTTTTGGAACGAAATCATGGGCTAAATGAAAAATATTAAACAACTATTTTTTATCAACTTTATTACATCCCAGCATTATCAAGTATATTGGGTACTTTTGCTTTGGTTTGTGTCTAGACTAACATATGGAGGGAAAATTCTTGTTTAATGGGAAGTTTCTAGGAAAAGCGCCTGTAAACAATATCTATCTATATATGTATACATATATAAGCATAGCTGGACCTGGCAAACTTCGGTTTGCTTTAAAGTTTTTGTAATGCCCAAGGGTGAACAAAATTATTTTATTCCATTATGTTTGTAGTAAATGAATATATCTGCTGGAGTTCCGACACGGGCTAATACCACGTTTAGTTGACAATGGGCAAGTGATCCTGTAGAATGTAAAATAACTATTTGTTAGAAGTATTTGTTTAGATTTCCATCGTGTGCTGCTTTGTCTATAAATTTTAATGAATCACAATTTTTTTATTTTTGATGTGTAAACATCTATACGCTGGGGGTAAAAATCTTTTTCACAATACAATCACAAATTTAGAGTAAGATGTGAGATGTAATCGTTGACCAATCGTAAAGCGTTATCAAATCGGTGTGAGCTATGTATGAGTGTATTAGTGTACTCATACGCTGCATACAATATACTCAACACCATCTAGTGTGCAATAGTAGCTACTAATTTTCACTAATTGTCGTACATTATGTTATCGTAGGCAAATGAAAACAAATAAATAAAATGAATACAAAAACATTTAATTTTAATAACTTTTAAAAAGATTTTTTGCACTTTTAATAAAAAATTTACTAAAACAAAGCAAAATAAGGAAAACTAAAAACTAAACTTGTCAAATATAAGGAAAACTAAAAACTAAAAGTTTTCTTCATCTTTGAGATTGCATTCATACTTAACAACTGCATATAAGCACCATCTAGTGTGCAATATTAGCTACTAATTTTCGAAAACCATTGCTGTAAAATAACTACATGCATTACATTTCAGTAAACAGCTGATTAGTAACTTGTCAACCACAACAAATACGAAATAATAAAATATTTTACAAAACACCAAAAAAATTATAACTCAGAACATAAAACAACACAAAGTGTATCAAAGCTGAATGGAGGTAATGTTAATTCTAATAAAATTTCTATTAGATTCCAATATAAATTAAGATTATAACATATCTTCATTACGAACTTTTGTCTTACACTGAAGCTGGTGCACGACAATTGGATAACAATCTCCATCTCACGCCAATTATTATGGGTGGAAATTTTAATACAAATTGTGCAAACCCACAGTCGCAAGCTTTATGAAAATTTTTATTTGACGTTTTCCACTTGCATATGAGCAATTCTCCACAAACCCCCACAACTAACAATTCCACTACTATAGATGCAGTTTTCCATAGATTTTTAAATACAATCGAGTCAAAAATTTAAATATGTATCTTATTTTAGTTACCATAAGCCAATATTAACTATTTGTACTTAAGGCATTTACCATAGATGGGCACTTTACACTACGACTAAAATTTCAGTAAAAATAATTCTTTAGTTTTTTTTTTTTTTTTTTTTTTTAAAATTCATCTTGATTTACAATTGTTGTTATTTATATACATATTTACAAGGTTTTGAGATATTATCCATAGATATTACAGCAAGTAAAATTTTTCATCATAGATTTTGTGTATAATTCTTTAACTAGTAAATTTTTAATGATTACTAAAATTTTTTTCAGCAATTTATATAAAGTGCCTACATGATTACGTTGAGGTGCATTGAATTTTCAGTAATCAGTAATGCCCGATTACTGATTATTATGAATACGGCGCTATGATTTGACTGGTAATGCAAATTAAATCTCATTATCAGTAAAAATTTACTGAATTTTTTCAGTAATCAGTAAATTTACTGCTTACTGTAATTTTTAATGCAGTACATATATACTGCAGTGTGCCGATTTACTAACCAAATAAGTTAAATAAAACAAACAAAAACCAGCAAATTCCTATGTATTTACAATATTGAAAGTTTTGATACTTTTAATTGATTAATTAAAAAAATATACTAAAAGCATAAGTACTTCCAACTTCATTACTAGATGTTTACACATCTCCCCTGTGATCGGACTCACATTAATTTTTTTTCTATTTATTCAAGTGCTCTAGGATATACAATAGGTCTAGTTTTGCCATCTGCTGCAAATGTATATTAGTCGGAAGGTTTACCTACACGTGAACATGCAACATATATTGTCCGTGGGAAAACACGGATTTGTAAAATTTAAGCGACTATCCTTGCGTTTTATTAATGGTCATCGCAAATGGCAACAGAATCGGAAACTGGAATCTTTTGAAATCGATGGGCTTGTCTGTAGGTATCATGGGAATGTGTGGAATCAGAACAAAACTTCGTTTATAATTTCCAGTGATTATAGCAGCCTCTATAAGAATATTCTGAATTTTTTTTAAAAAATGCATTATTGGGATTACGATATTTAGGATGCTCTCGAAACTGACCTCCTCAATGGTAGTCATATTCATTCGTACCTGTGGTCACTATCTTAGCGTCATAGTCTGACCTTTTTAATAGTCGTATTTATACTGGTTTTCCCCAAAAGGTAATTTGCATCATATCAGTAGTATATGTACTGAACCTCACATTCCTACACTGTATTAAACAATTGTCCGTACACGTGGCAGTTGTGAACATATTTCAATGTATCTCAAAAGCTATATGGCCGATATGACTCAAAAATTTTTTTTAAAGTTAGAGGCATTGAACTTTAGAAAAAAATGATTTAAATCGAATCGGCCATATATTTTTTGAGATACATTGAAATATTTTGCCAAGTGCCTGGTTTACGGACAATTGTTTGATATAATATATGTAATAGTCAAATAACGACGCGTGTGGGCAGCACCTCGGCCCTTTTTGCCAACTTGCGTCCAAATAGCCTGCTCGTATATGTAGGCCAACTGTAACATACCGTGAAATTTTCAGGACGATCAAACTATTATTATGACTGCTATAACGGTTTCTTTTAAAAGGGGCCTGGTATAATCCCACTACCACTCTGGCTGTAATTCATAATGTACCAACAACGTATATACAAAATCTCATCTTCATACCTCTGATAGTTAATGAGATATAGCCATTTTGAATTTCAAATGATATGGGCGGTGCCACGCTGCATTATCCAATCACTACCAAGTATAACCAAGGACTATCAGTAGATCATCAGTACCACATTGTGAAATTTTCATAACAATCGGTACATTAGAAAAGCCGTCAGTGCGATTTTTGACAAGGGGGCGTGGCACCACCTACTTACAGTCTGGCCGTATTTCGTACTGTACCAACAACATATATACAAAATCTCATCTTCTTACCTCTGATAGTTCACGAGATACAGCCAATTTAAATTTCAAGTTGTATGGGCGGTGCCACGCCCCTTTATCCAAACATTTCCAAATATAGCCAAGGATTGTCAGCAGGTCATCAGTACCGAATTGTGTAATTTTCATAAGAATCGGTATATTAGAAAATCCGTCACAGCGATATTTGAAAAGGGGGCATGGCACGGCCTGGGTTACCCATATCATTAAAGGGTATGAAAAATAGATGTTGGCCGATTCTCAGACCTACCCGATATGCACACGAAGTTTCATACATATTGGTCCAGCCGTTTCGGAGGAGTAAGGTAACTAACATTGTGACACGGGAATTTTATATATATACAGATAAAGATTATTTGGAAATCAAATGGTTGGAATAATTTTTAATTTTTTGCAGAAAATATTTCTTCAGGGATGATTTTTATTTATTCTGAATTTTTACTGGTATTTTCATATTTTACTATTCAACCTCAAAACCATTCAATATCACTGTTAATAGAGATATAGGTTTCAAAAGAACTTTTGAAAAATACATCCTCATGGTTCCTGGCAAATCGTATAGCTATATCAGATCTAATCTAGATCACTTGATCTTACGAAACCTTTTGTGTAAATTGAACGTATCGATCTTAATTCCTTAAAACAATGTGATCTGTAGTACTACCATCAGGCCGGCCTTTATCAGTCGGTTAACGGATTTTCCATTTTCATTGGCGATTTTAGATTCTATAAAATTATCATCACTTCTACCATTTGCAAATGAATAAACAACACTCAAATTGTAATGAAATGTATTGCGGAATTTTGTTAATTGAAAAAGTGATTAAAAAAATGCTACAGGACTAAGTTTTATAATCCTTGATTGTGATTATGTTGATTCAAAATTATAGACTTAAAATAATCCGACGTTTTTAATCACAACTTTTCAATGTGGAACAATTAATCCTATTTTAATAAATTAAAATTATGGAAAAATTTACACACATTTCATGGATTTGTTTATTCTGATAATGATAAACTACATATTACAAAAACATAAAAAACGACAGCAATTAGCGTGTTATATTCTATTTAATTATTTGTTGTTGTTATTATTAACTAATTACATGTGAAACATTAATTATCAGTGGTGAGAAAAAGGTGTAACATTATAATTTAATCTACCTGTTTTTATTGTATAAAGTTATATTAAGCTTTAAATGTTTAAGTGTTGATTGCGCTTTGAGCATTAAGTTAATTATTCGGTTTGTAACACTTTAAAATACTCATTGGCATTATTGATATTATGATTGATATCTAGTAGGCCCGTGTAAATAACTTAGTGTGCTTTCGTGAAGAACATTTCTATGACTAAACGCTTTTGGCTGTCATTTCTGATGAACGATAGGAATAGGTTTCTTATAGTAGAATATAAATCTGATTAAATTTGTAACATATTTTTTAAAACAACTTAATGTAGGAACCAGTAGGAGATAACGTAACTAGTTTTTCACTACATTACCGTAGATCAGAGCATTATTCATTTGATTTCGTCCAGAACCTTCCAAATCTACTGCCCATAATTGGATTTTCGTAATTGTTTTCTATCGTGTGATGATAACGTGTTGCAAATTTCATATTTCTAGGATCGGGCATTTGGACATAATGCCGATTCTACGACCTCAAAAATAACTTCTCAGAAGAGATGTACTGTGGAAGATGCAAGTGTTTATTTAAATTTCAAAAAATCACTATCCCGCTGACTTCAGCGTCATAAAACTCGCATGTTGTTAATATTTTATAACTCATTTAAATGGATCGCAATTGTATATACTTTGGAGCCGCATCCCTTTTTATCGCCACAAATTTTATAACAAAAATTCCCTAATACATAGCCTTCAAATCTTTAACACATTGCAATAACCTCTTTGGGGGGTGAATGATTCCTTTGCATAATTAAAGCATTAGGGGTGTGTATTAAAATCCCAGTAGGACAGACCTCTTATGTCTCACCATATTGGTATGACCTGCTGAAGTTTTTATTTCCCCGGAGGCCAGGGACCTTACAAAAGGACGATAACATATATCGACAACGAGTTCTATCTTTTGCCTTAATACCAAGTGTACGTAGGGATTCGTCAACCTGATCCCTCCAGCGGAGTCTTGGTCTTCATATTTTTCGTCTTCCTTCGCGTTCGGGTCCGAAAACCTTTCGTGCTGGTTCGTCTTCAGCCATTTTGCTGACATGGCCTAGTCTGCGCCATCGCGATATCTTAATCCGCTTACCTATGTCAATGTCCGGACACAGCTCACACAGCTCATGGTTCATGTATCGCCGAGTATCCGAGTACTATAGGGCATTACATTTTTCGGAGTATTTTTCTCTCAAAGACTCCTAAATCTGTTTCGACTGCTTGGGATAAGACCCAGGATTCTGCGCCATAAAGCAAGGAAAGTTGTATGAGAATCTGGTATAGTTGGACTTTTGTTACCCGAGGGGGCTTTGTCTCGAAAGTCCTTGCTTAGCTATCTGTTCCCAAGCACAATTCTCCGCTTAATCTCAAGGCTGAAATTGTTATTTTTGTTTACGGCAGATCCGAGGTATACATAATTCGGCAACTACCTCGAAATTATAACGGTTATCAACGTTCACGCTTTGGTCCAATCGCGTGGAGGCCCTGCTCGTTGAAACTATTAATTTTGTCTAAATTAATTTTTTACTGGCAGACACACTTCTGCGGGCTAATTCTCAATTTTTAAAAACACCGCAGTAATTTATTTCATTGTCCGCCCAAAAGTGTGCCATAAGTTGCGAGATCTTTCTTGAGTAGGCTTTGGCTACCTCTGATAATTGCAGCTTTCCGATGTCTAACATTCTCTGTGTGCGGTTTCGTACAATTTTCGCTCTAGTTAATCTTGTGCGAACGTTTGCTGCTACAAGGTAGAGATCAGAATCGATGTTAGCGCCTCTGATCACGCGCACGTCCATTACTCTGGATGAGTGCCTTCCAGCAATTACCTAGTGATCAATGTCGTTCTTCATTCTGTGATCATTGCATACCCAAGTAGCCTTGTAGATGTCTTTATGCTGGAATCTTGTACCACTAACGACAATGATTTTTACCGAGGCAAAGACAGTCAGTCTCATACCGTTGTCGGAACTGTCAGCATGTAGACTGAAATTACCAATTGTTGGACGAAATACATTTTCCCCGCCTACTTTAGCATTAAAATCTCCTAGTGCAATCTTAATGTCATAGCTAGGGCAGCTGTCAAACGATTCCTCTAGGCGTTCATTGATTATGTCTTTGGCATCATAATCTTTGTCTTTTGTCGGGGCCTGCACACAGGTTAGGGAAATATCAAAATATTTCGCTTACATGCGGATTATGGCAATATGTTCACTCATACACTCAGAGAACTAATTGTTAGAAGAGAGGTTGTAGCAACCATAAATTCGGCTGTTACCACCGAATTGAGGTCGCCACAACCGAATTGAGGTTGTTCCGACCTAGTTTAGTCCCCACAACCCAAAATTCGGTTGAAGCAACCCCGTTTCTTATTTGATTCGGTTGTGACAACTGAGTCTTCAATTATATTCGCTCAGTCAACTAAATTTTCTAAAATTTCGGTTGGAACAACCGAATTTTGAAATAAATACGGTTGCAAGAACCGAAATTGGTACAAAATTCAGTTGGAGTAACCGAATCTGGCATTAATTCGGTTGTAGTAACCGAATTTGGCATCAAATCGGTTGTAACTATCGAATTTGGTATCAATTCGGTCGCAGTAACCGAATCTAGTTTTAATTCTGTTGCAACGACCGAATTTGGCGTCAATCCCGTTGCTGTAACCGAATTTCTCAGGAATTCTGTGGGTACAACCGAATTCATATTCAATTCGGTTACCACGACATAATGCCATGTATTTAACATATGACGTTTAAAATTCTATAGTAAAATGTTATTTTAAAAAGAATTAAAAAATTCCAAAATTGTTTGCTATTATTAAGAAAGGTAAGTAAAATATGATTTGTATTAAAACGTCGTATTTTGCAGAAATTATTGAAGCAGATATCAACAGTTTTCAAGTTTTCCATGGTCGGTCATGTGAGATGTGCTGCAATCGTCTGTATACAAAATTGCTTAGGACCTAAATCAACCGATACATCAGCCGAATGTCAGTGTCCCGTGATGGCCGGGACTTGAAAAAGGTCGGAAGAGGCATGTTAAACAAATTTATTATTATATAGATTACCCAATATGTATGACTTTATTTTCTCGCTTTTTGAATTTTTTATAAGAATACAGGAAAATAAATCATCATTTAATAATAAAAAACGTTAATAATTAATTTGTGACACTATCTAAATTCGGTTGTAACAACCTATAATTCGGCTGTGACAACCTATAATGAGGTTGTGTCAACCTCTAATTCGGCTGTGACAACATCTAATGAGGTTGTGTTAACCTCTAATGAGGTTGTGTTAACCTCTAATGAGGTTGTGACAACCTCTACTGAGGTTATGTCAACCTCTAATTCGGTTGTGTCAACCTCTAATTCGGGTGAGACAACCTCTTAATTCGGTTACGGCTAATTCGGCTGTCTCAACCGAATTTTTCTGTGAGTGTATGCCCAATGACGCCGCCGGCCCATAAACCGCAACAAACCGTAATTTTTTCGGGATGCAATGATGACTCATGGATTACGTGTGGATTGCTGTCTGACCAATAACGCATATTTTGCTAATTGACGAAGCCATTCAGCCAGAAATGAGCCTCATCGCTGATTGTTGAGGCCTCTTAAAGTTGGCCTCTTAAAGTTGAGGCCACTGACTCCAAATTTAGGTAGTAAATTTTAATAATTTCGACCCATTGTTGGCTCGTATATCTTTTCATGATGAAATGGCAAACCTTACAGAAGAGAAATGTCAAAAGAGCGGCAAAAATATGGCGTCGTTTGCTGTCCCTATCGATTTACTTTTGTAGCGTCCTTTATTTAGATTGTCAATATGCAGACAAATGTTTTTCTCATTTTCATAAAAATAATAGTGCAAAACGAAACCAGAATGATGGTACGACTTCTTTAAAACTGAAGAGAGTTTTATTCCATATCTCTCTCAGCGAATCGTTCCATTATACATTCCCATTAGTGATACGGGATTCTTGATGTGAGAACATCTATAGACAGGGGTAGGGCAATCTATCAAAGTGAACACATGCAAACAACACACAGCGTTAGCATCACATACGTGGTTGTTGAACAACAATAGTCTCTGCCTGAAATAAGTGCGATGGTATTGGTGTAGCAGTAGCGAACAAACAAGCACCTCGTCGTCGCCAAAGAGTATTGAATAGTATAGAGGACTCATGGAGCGAATTGTTTGACTCAAAAATACAGGCGGATGAGTCAAAACGTATAACTGTCTTTTGTCATAACTTGGTCCAATCATATTTTTGATATGAAACGTTGATGCCTTTTGAAACATTTGTGCTTTTTGTATTGTTTTATGTAATAACATTGTCGAAATAGTGCATTTATATTGAAATATTCAATAAAGAGAATTAAAATATTCAAAGAAACTAAGGCTCTCTACATGAGAGCGGAAAAAGAGTGCAATAAGTTCTCTATACTACTCAATACTTTTTGTCATCGATCAGTTTATGACAAAACAACAATAGTACATCTAATGTTAAAGCAGATATAAGAAAAAAGGAAGTGCAATAGCAAAAGGGCCTTCAGCACAAAAAATATTCCTATTTTATTTTCCAATGTAACATTTACTAATGTGTTCATAGAAATTGTTAACACATCGCTCGTGAGTTCGAGTACTCATTGATTTTTCTATGGAAATATTGAGTTACGACGCTTCTGAAGGTGGGGAAGGAAAATTTAATTTCAAACAACTTGCTTAATTGCTCCATCCTCGCACTTTAAATTAATATCTAAAATTATAATACATACTCGTATTAATTTTTAGTATTTTTATTATAAAATTTTAATTTTTAAAGTCAAATATAAATGTGATTTAATTAAACTGAAGTCTTATATATAGGAATCAATATTGAAAATGTAATACAAGAAATACTTGGAAAATAAATGAAACTTGAAACTTGAACTGCAATCTTATTTGAATTTTCTTAATTTTTTATAAACTTAAAATATAAATAAGGGGGTGTTTTAATATAGTTTTTAGAAGCAGCTTTACTCTTGTTTTTTATTCCAGAAATTATAGTATGTCGAAACTAAGAATTACCCGAAAAACAAGCTGGTTCTATCGAGTAAACAGCTATTGTATTGAAATAATTGCGATTGCATACCTACATTTCATTGCACGGGAAAACGGCTTTTTTGCCACCAACATTTGTATACCCTTTCCTATCAATATGGGATATACTCTCTTATTTGGTATGGAGAAAGTGTAGAGCTGAGAAGAAGTTATATTACACCTTAGCTATTTTTTGACCAATTTTGTTTTCGGAACTTCTAAGTCAATTGAGAAATGCTCGTCCGTCTGTTTCCCTAGGTGGCTGTTTTTAAGGATCATAATATGTATGTGGTCACAAGTCATAACAACTTAAGTCGATTCTAAACTTTTTCAGGGAGAGCAGCTTAAAGTTTAATATCTTTACTGGAAGTCAGGAGCCTGAGTTTTTGTGATAACTTTGTTACAGATAACAAGAAAACGAATTCATTTACTGTGACTTCTCAACATTTTTCTTTCCAATTTTGCCCTAACTCGAGTTAGGCTGTTATGGTTTGTGACCACTGAAATGAGGAGGTTCTAATCAAAACTTGACTATTCCACTTTTGACAGAATTGATTTTTTTTTTGTTTGGTAGCATTGAGTTGAAAACTCTACGATAATAAAATTGTGCAAGGTCTTTATAATTACACCAGAAAAAAATTAATAAAAGGCATGATTTCATCAAAACTAGATTATTCCACTTCAAAATGACATTACCCATTACAAATATACATCTATTGAACAAAATGTGATTAATCCATAATATAAAAATTAACAAAATATACTTTGATTATTTGTTTTGTAATTTTAATTATTTAAAGATGAACCTCAGATTATTTTAATTCAAAATAAGATTTCTGATACCGAATTACTTTCAGCAAATCAAGGCTAATCTGCAGTGGTTTGAATCAAAACATGATTATTCCTCAAGAGCTCATAACAAAAGTTGACTATTCCATTCAGCCGCGTCAAAACTAGATTATTCCATTTCAAATTTTGGATTTATTCAAAATATATTAGTGGTAAATTTTTAAATCCTATACAAAGCAATGACTAAACTTGACGTCTTTAAAAATGCTCCAAAATTTCGGGTTACCTAAAGACTGAGAAATTCGAGAATTGTGCAAAAACACAAAAAGTGGAATAGTCCAGTTTTGAAAAGAACTTCCTCAAATATTATTCAGTACTAATTATTTGCGAAACTTTACTTAGAAAATGGGTTATGATTGTATAAGATCCTGCCGCGTATATGCAGTTAATTTTAACTCAGTTGTCATTTGGCACAACAATTTTCGTAAAACATTACCGTATTTTGTGATATTTGGAGTTAGACAACATTTGGTCAATCTTCGGTTTGCTGTTGATAGTCGGCGACTTTTTCACACCAATTCTGATACCTCCCACACAAAATTTGGACGAACACATGCTGCTGAATTTATGCCGACAAATCTCGATTAGAGACCAGTGTGCACTAGATGCATTTATCCAACCACATGAATATATAAATATGTGGCAGAAATTATTTGTCCTTTAAGTTCTTTAAGTTAAAATTGCTTAAATACTTCAATGCGTCACCAACATTTAAATACACAACAATACAAAATATATTCCCAATATTAACAATATATTCTCTAAGTTCTTTCAGTTAATTTTTTGCTAAACTATGTATACAAAAGTAATTGCAAAATTATGCATACACTTTGACTGGGCTCATCATATAGAAAACCATTTCATCCGGAGTCTAGTGAAAAGTATCATAATTGAAACTTTAATAAACAATTTCATTATGGCAATATTAATTAAAAAACTATTACGAGTTTCAGAAATTTATTATTATATTGCAATTATTTTTGATATTTGATATTTGTTTTTGATTTAAGTGAAATCATATGGAAATGCGCTTAATTAACGTTCGAAGTTGTTGTTAAACAATTTTCTGTAATAGTATCAGCAATTAAAAGTATAAATTTTAATATTTTTATTTATTTGTAAATATTTCATATGCCTGTATGTATTACAGTTGGTATAAGTCGTTTTACATGTAATCTTGTTGTTCCGAGAAATATAAATTAATTTAAATATTAAATTTTATTCATAGTCATTTAACAAATTTATAGTATACTGTGTCCATCGTAAAGTTCAAAAACTTGCAGCGGATACAGTGGGTTAGTGAAAAATTACCCAATCAATTTGCATTCAGAACAATGGCCATGGTTCTGAGCTCAACTAATGTAATTAAATCGGAGATGTTGCCAGCGACATACAAAATGTGCTAACCTAAGTTAATCGAAGAAAAATGCAGTCTCAAAGTAAACTAGAGCGAATCAATGGTAATGTTAGCGAATGCCTAACATTTGAGAATAGGTCAGAATTACAATTTCCTGGCTTAAACCTAACACAGCTGCTAATCCCTATCGATTTAGCTACTTGCATCAGCTTATAAAGCAGAGATTTTGGTGGGCTAACACACATTCCGAACATTTGGTCGTCGAACAGTGTGATTAATTAAACTTTGTGATGTAATAGGATTTTTCCATCAATCTCTATAATATTATTTTAATCATTAACATAGAGTTCTCTCAAGCATAATGTAGTAACGTCTAGAGCGTCTTATTTCAAATCTAATCAGATCTTATCGCTGGGGCATCAAACTTTAAAAGCACCGAAACAAAACGCAGAATACGAGCCTCATATCACTCCCAAGCTGATTAAGCTAAGCCTCAATACACAAAAAATAATAACACTAATTTGACCTCCATTAAGCCATTGTGTTTGTGGAGTCAACAACAAATTTGTCTATGCAAAGCATGAGAACCAAAAGCAATTACACTGCGCAAGTAGAAAAAAACAAAAGTGGACTCAACGAGTTACTCTAATTCAGATTCTACGAATCGAAATCCATCATTAGTATTTTTGCCCTATAATGATGGTTTTATAAAAAGTTCTTCATACACAACATTAGTTTTTTAAGCAATTTTATTTAACAAATTTATTTATTTTATGTTTGCTTATCTTGGGAAATATTATAGGTATAGACTAAAGGTGTTCTAATTCTTAATTTTTCTAAATTTCTTTAAACAAAATCGGATGTGGAGGTCTCAAGTAATGGTGACATATGAATAATCTTGTCTCAAAAAATGAGCTCTAAATCGCACCTTCTGAGGAAGAAACTGAAAAAAATCTGTATGAAGCTATATCCCGACATTAACATAGCTTAGCGGATCAAAATAACGCGATTTCGCTGGCTAGGCCATGTCAGTAGAATAGATGAAGACGAACCAGCACGAAGGGTTTTCGAAACCGAACTCGAAGGAAGACCGAGACCCCACTGGAGGGACCAGGTTTGAGGAATCCCTGCGTACACTTGGTATTGCCAACTGGAGAGATAAGGCAAAAGATCGAACTGGGTGGCGAAATATGTTATCTGCGTTTTGTAAGTTCCCTGACCCCTCGGGGTTGTTCGAGACCGGATAAGTAAGTAAGTAAGAAAAACCCATCATTTAACGCCAAAAAACTAATGATGAAGTTCGATTCGTAGGACCCGAATTAGTGCAAATCCATTGAGTTCGCATATGTTTTCCACATTTTTTTTCAAAAACTTGAGCAGTGTTATTATTCTCTCAGTCTCCCAGTGTTGGTATTTATACATTTATTTACTTCATTTCTTTAAATCAATCTACACGCAGAAAAAAAGGTCTCTGTAACAAATCCGCTCAAACACATTCTGCAGACGCCATGTACAAATTTGGACAACACTCCAAATATTCTTATATTTACACGTCCTAAATCCACATATTTTTAAATGCATACATTAACGTGTTTACCTGCCAAGATGTATACTTTTACGTGGGCCCATATGCGTGCTTTATCCCAAACGACCATATACTTTCGTCGAAACATTTATGCATGAAACTAAAACGCAACAAATCATTCAACAAAAAAGACACTCAATTCATTTAACACGCATTCAGAAGTATTTATAAATCCCCCACTGAAAGAATAATGTAAAAATACAGTTACATACTTGCAATAACTTTAATTTAGACTGCGAATAATCTCGTTAACCCTGCTGTTAGATTAGGACCATTTGGTCCAAATTTTTTCTGTTTTCCCTTGTAACTTTGGAACGGTGATATATACTGACTAAATTTTTCTGCTAATGGGGTCTTTTAATAAAACAATGTTATGTGCGAAAATTAAATTTTCTAACTTTATTCAGGACTGAGAAAAATACAAAATGACGAATCTTAGATTAGAGGACCATTTGGTCAATAGTACATTTTTTCATTACCAAGCGAATGTAAATTCATGTCAAATATTTAGAAGATGTTTTTGATATGTCAAATACTTGCTTTAGAAATTATTGAACCAAAATAGTTACAAAGGATAAGATAAAATTATTATTTTGGATGAAAATTCCAGTATGGACCAAATGGTCCCTCAATCTAAGATTCGTAAGTTTTTTCTAATCTAACAGCAGGGTTAAAAACACAGCTGTATTTGCATAACAAACACAAGTGTATTTGTATCACAAACACATATGTTACAACATATTAATCATTTGGTCTCAAACATGTAACATTGAATAGCAAACACAATGTGCTTGGACACAAGTATACTATATTTGCGACGAGCTCCAAACACATGCTACATTTGCACCCAAACAATAAAATACGTGTATTGACATACACTATTACTATATATCTACATGCTTACCGAGGCCACGATATTTTTGCTGTTGTGTACGCAAAATATGACTATGCAACGCAGAATTGTTTTCTCCACTTCCACCTACTATCCCATTTGCATAAAGAGCTTCCGTATTTAACGTATCCAGCTTGCTTACCCTAGAGAAAGCTAACAACTTTTACGTTACAATAGACCCGCCATTTGTGATCGTCATATTTTACTGCATCCAATATAATTGTTATCGGATCATAATTTTCCTTCATGTCAACTCCATTCGAAATGGGAATAGGAATCTTGGAATTATCGTAAGAAAGACTTTAAGACTTTTCTTGTATGATTCTATAAAGATACGCCAGTCCCCGGGGTTATATTCGATATTCACTTCCGCTACTATGCCTTCAAAATCATTGCAACTAAATAGAATAACTGTTGGAGTCGTTAACTCAAAAGTATTGCATAAAATGTCTTGGCGTTTACGAAAACAAGTAACATTAACAGCGGTTCAAGCAGATGAAACTTTAAGGCTGCAGCTAATATTTCGGAATTCTTTTTAGACTAATTCAGCTTCCGTGCTAATGGCAAGGCATGTACCTATTCAAATGTAATATGTCGGTATTTTTTGAAATACGTAGCAAGTGGTGTTGTCATGTTCACTTGGGTCTAGCCAGCGCATGGGAATACCAACCTGCATTGATATTCGTTGACCTACAGCGAAAATTAAACCAGTATATTAATTTCAGTCGGGTGAACCGACTTAATCATACCCTCACAATAAGTCATCCATTGCGTGGGAGTTCTGTTAAAAAATCGCCTATATTCAAAAGTGATCATATTCAATAGCAGACTAACATTGCTCTAAATATAATTTAGTGCCCAAATTGTTTAGGATCCTAAGTGGTTTTGGGGATTTGTATGGGACGTACAAAAATGGCCATGGCAAGTTGTTGCCCAAATTTTGAACACTACCAAATTTTAATGAGATCGGTTGTGATTTATTAGAGATATCGAGTTGGAGATATTGAGTTTCAAGAAGGTGTATTATATAAATTGTCATGACCTACTGAGATTGTCCTCAGGAAATTGTATTGACAAGGTCTTCCGACTGCAGTGTTCTTCATTTCCAAGTTCGTTAACCGACATTCGTTCTGTATGTGTAATTTTTGCAAAAAAAAGTGATCATTTTGTCAGGCTCATATCTTGCAAATCGTTCGGAATTTTTGATTTACTCTCTGAGGGAAAGTTGTAGCTCTTGTCATGTCGCTGCTGCGGTCGGTGAGGTATTCCAATTCTAGAAAGTTGTTTATATTTTAGGTACATTTTGATAACTGATTGCTTCCTTGAATTTTGAACGGTTTTTTTGCGATTTTGACCTTGAAGATGATGTTTTTTTCTATTTTTTTTATATATTCACATTTTTTGTTCTTTATGACAAGCTGTACAACTTTCCCTCAGAGAGTAAATCAAAATTGTAAACGGTTTGCTAGATATGAGCCTGACAAAATGTCGACCATTTGCAAAAATGGCATCGAGGCCCCAAAACTTTGTGGGCCCATATCCAACCACTAGGTACTAAGGAAAAGAAATACACTTATAAGGACACCCTCACACAGCTTATGAGACGCCCGGACCTTAATTAAAAACAACATTGTCTTGTTCAAAAGCGACTGTGTTCATACTATTGATTAAAGATAAAAGATGTGGACTTTACTTTCATCTTTATCAATGGAAAACCAATTTTCTCCCAAACATTTCTCTCCATTCTCAGAAATAAAAAAATTTATTTGTCACGACCCAAAACTGGCGATTCGATATGCTCAGATGATCACGAAAACAAACATGTAGAAACCTTAAATCAACCTTTAGACTTAGTAAGGATAAACCAAAAACATAACTCGATATTCGATTAGCCTGTCCAAGTAGCCCTGATCGAAAGTGTATTCAAGACACAAACTATACTGTTCATGATTTTTCTCACCAGATATATTGTAGGATTTGTTATATTATATATATGCTTTTAACACCGAACCAATTTTTCAGGTTGGCAAAAATATATATCAGACTAACTGTGGGCTAAATCCGGAAAATATGGAGGATGAGGTAGCAATTCGTAGCCCATTTATAGATTTTTGCGACGACGACGCCATAATGGAAGATAACTTTGTCTTCGCCAAATGCGGTCGTTTTTGCTTCAAATCAGTTTCTAATCTATATAACCGCTGTGAATTCTAGGCCGGACCGAAACGAAAAGTTGAAGCTACGGGATTTGGTTGGCAAAAAGTATTAATATATTAATATAGTACACCCAAAATTTCACGTCCCTTCAAGATGCAATTTCACATTTTGGATTATTTTAATATAATTGGGTTACACTTTCAAAATTGTGGGAATGGTGAAATGTAGCACATGCGATGTTGGTATGTGCATCAAATCTTTAGAAGAAACACATTAGAAGTAGGCAATAAACGCAATTTACTTTAAATTTTGAAGTAGAAAACGTAATTTTTTGCTGTTTTTTTTCTTTAAATCTGCAGCAGCACAACTTGAGAATTTAGACAAAGTGGGTGTTATAAAAGAGGTAATTGCCGATGTAACACATTAAAAATATCCTTGAAAAGTGTTGCTGAGATTCTGCAATTAGGGCCAAATTTATCAACAATTTGAAAACTATGTACACGGAATAATTAGGGGGAACATGTTTTTAACATTGCAATTCGTTGGTCTTCTTGTTTCTAACTTATAGAATGCCATCGTGTGCACCATTGCGAAAATCAAAAAGTATCACAAACTTTTTTGTGTATTTCGATACACACCTATGTGGAACTTCAATAACCGCCTTCTATCAGTAACAACAAAAAAATGTCATATTTTTTTCTTGTACTTTCATGTCGAGAAGATGATAATGTTGAGTTTGCGTACCGAATGTAGGTACTTTTTAAAATTTTTCCAGGATTTTTGGAGGCACTACATTACCGCTTATATGTAATCCACTACATTACCGCATATATGTAATCCTAAGTTCTCAAAATTGCGTCGCTGCACTTTTAAAGAGCAAAAGCAAAAAAACAGTTAGTTTTCTAATTTAAAATTAAAAGTGAACTGCATTTGTTGCTTACTTTAAATGCTTTTCTTAAAATATTTTGATGGGCACGGCACACACACCTGTACGACACTTACTACATTTCACCATCATTACAATTTTGAGCTACATTAATTATTAACATTTTCCAAAATGTGAAATTGGATCTCATTTTCGCTTCAGGTGCATGGCGGGACGTGAAGGGGTTAATTGTTTTTTCTAAAATTGTGTATGTGTATTCTACTTCACCCATAGAACGAATTTTTTTCCTAACAAAAACCTGAACCTTCAACTTTTTTTTCTGCTCGACCTAGTGAACACAATTTGCCGGTGATCGCTTTACCCTTTTTAAGGTAATTAATGTGAATGACACCGCAGACATCGCAAAAATATATCGCCATGAACTTAAATCTTTGATTCAAAATATCTCTAGAACGGTTAGAATACCATACACAATTCTGCTTGTTTTTTATTTATGCTTATAAGTATATTTGGACAAATGAAAATTTTTGGAATCGGCCGCCAATCTTAAGTAGCACATATATTTTGAAACATAATAATAATAAGATTTTCAACAGTTTTTAAGTTCGCAATGATTTAACCTTCGAATAACAATTAAATAATTTAAATTTATATATCAGTTAATTGTGTACACTTTAGAAGATTCCTTTCAACTTCGAACATGATTTTTCAAATTTCAAATAGGCAATTTAAATTAGTTTAATGTGAATATGTATTATACTTGTCAATTTTACATTAAACAGACAGTGCAAATTGTAATAAGATTTACATTTTAATTTAAAAATAAAACGTTATTTAAAACGTCATTTTAATTTAGAAATAAATCGTTATTGTTAAATTTAAATACAGCTGTGAAATTTTGTGATTGAAACACCAATAAAAATATTGAATTCATTTCAATAAAACCCAATTTAATTCAGTTTAATTCAATTGAGAAGATAAAAGGAATTGAACCGAATTATAAGTAGACTAGATTATGCTTAGTTAGATTAGATTGGATTGAATTGCATTACATTGAATTGAATTGCATTGGATTGAATTGAATTGAGTTGAATTGAGTTGAATTGAGTTGAATTGAATTGAATTGAATTGAATTGAATTGAATTGAATTGAATTGAATTGAATTGAATTGAATTGAATTGAATTGAATTGAATTAAATTGAACTGAATTGAATTGAATTGAATTGAATTGAATTGAATTGAATTGAATTGAATTGAATTGAATTGAATTGAATTGAATTGAATTGAATTGAATTGAATTGAATTGAATTGAATTGAATTGAATTGAATTGAATTGAATTGAATTGAATTGAATTGAATTGAATTGAATTGAATTGAATTGAATTGAATTGAATTGAATTGTATTGAATTGAATTGAATTGAATTGGATTGAATTGAATTGAATTGAATTGAATTGAATTGAATTGAATTGAATTGAATTGAATTGAATTGAATTGAATTGAATTGAATTGAATTGAATTGAATTGAATTGAATTGAATTGAATTGAATTGAATTGAATTGAATTGAATTGAATTGAATTGAATTGAATTGAATTGAATTGAATTGAATTGAATTGAATTGAATTGAATTGAATTGAATTGAATTGAATTGAATTGAATTGAATTGAATTGAATTGAATTGAATTGAATTGAATTGAATTGAATTGAATTGAATTGAATTGAAGTGAAGTGAATTGACTTGACTTGAATTGAATTGAAATGAATTGGATTGAATTGAATTGAATTGAATTGAATTGAATTGAATTGAATTGAATTTAATTGAATTGAATTGAATTGAATGGAATTGAATTGAATTGAATTGAATTGAATTAAAGTGAATTGAATTGAATTGAATTGAATTGAAATGAAATGAATTGAATTGAATTGAAATGAAATGAAAAGAAATGAAATGAAATGGAGTGAAATGAAATAAAATGAAATGAAATGAAATGAAATTAAATTAAATGAAATGAAATGAAATGAAATGAAATGAAATGAAATGAAATGAAATGAAATGAAATGAAATGAAATGAAATGAAATGAAATGAAATGAAATGAAATAAACTGAAATGAAATGAAATTAATTGATTTGAAATGAATTGAAGTGAATTAAATTGAATTGAATTGAATTGAAACTGATGTGTTCTGTAACGAAAAATTTAAAAATTTCAAAATCTGGCAAATGTTGCTGTATTCCCAGAATAACAATGACCTTTTTTATAGGCAAACAGAACAAGACAAGAAAATGTTACTTTGTATCGACTATGTTTTATTTCATTTCCAAAGATATTGTACAAACAAACAATATTTTACAAACATTAGTTTACTATTTTTATTTTAACATATTGTTTTCCACACGAAACGAAAAAACCGAGAAATAGCCGTAGTAAAAACCGAAAATTAACCGGTTTCACAGCTTTTCCCCATTATATTAACCTGAAAACTGATTCACTCTAATTCAAACACAACAATTAGACCAATAGTTTCTACAAATAGAATAATAAAAGTGCGATAAGTCTACAAATAGTATGATCTTCTTGGTGGAAGATCACAATATGTTGATATTTGTGGTACTATATCAGGTGCACTGTTAGTCAAAAGGGGAGTTCCTCAAGGTTCCATACTACGACCACTCCTATTTTCTATTTATGTAAATGACATTCCAACAGTCGTAAAATACAGTGACGTAAGGGTGTAGGCTGATGATGTGCAGTTGTATATCAGAAGTGATGAAGACTGTTTGTCAAACCTAGCTGCAGTACATAAATGGCCAAAATTAAATGGTCTAATGTTAAATCCTAACAAATCTCAGTATTTATTTATACGTAAACCTAAAGTTCAAATCGATCTAGTGCACAGTGTTTTAATAAATAGATAGCAAGTTGAAGTTGTTCAAAGAGTGAAGAATTTACGAATTATTTTCAATGACGACCGCACTTGGAGAGATCAGATTAATACAGTCTGTGTGGATACGGTCTTTATGGATGAAACAACAGTGTACGCTTTTAAATATTAGAATGCTTCTGGCAAAGACATACTTAGTTCCCATTCTTACTTATGGCTGTGAAATTTTTACAAGATGTGATGCCCGGAGCATGCGAAAATTACAGTCAACTTTTAACGCCATTACGATGTATGTCTACGGACTAAGAATATATGATTACATATCTCAGTTTTAAAAAAAGTATTAAATGTAGCATTCGAAGGTTTTTTAAAAATTAGATGTTAGATATTTTCCCACAAACTGGTAATATACCGTCAACCTGAATACCTGTACAGCCGATTAAAATTCAGCCTGTCCCTTAGAAATAAAATTTGTATTCAATTCAACCACAATTCTCATGTATCTGAGCGTAAATTTTTTATTAATGTCATACGTTTGTGGACTGCTTTACCGACGACCAATGTTAGAAATATCCATAATATCGGACAATTTAAACGTATAATTTTTGTTATTTACAATCAAAAGTCTGCACATAATTAAGTTTTGTTGTTTTCCACTATGTATTAATTATACACTCTCAAAATGTCTATTGTTTCTGCTCTTTTGTTGAATGTTGTATTTCTCATAATTTATAAGTATTTTTAGATTTTTTGTAATCGTAATTTGTAACAAAAATGTGTCACAATTCATAATAATTGTATTGATGTTAATGCTAATTTAGTCCTATTGTTTTTCGCCTCCAAATTTTTAATTTTTATGTTTACTTTTTTTATTTTTTAATTATAATTTATGTTCATTTTTTTTCTAATTTTCAGTTTTTTTTAAGTCATAATATATAATATAAATTTTTCTTTGATTAAGACATCCCTGTACGGTAATTATAAGACATTAGATCTTGTTGTACAGTTTAACAAATAAATAAATAAAACAAATAAATGTTGTAGGTTTCCGTAGATTTATTTACTGTTTAGTAAATTGTAGACTGTTTTCCGACATATTCCGTATTCTTTCCCAAGTCTTATGCCGAGAAACCAATTCCAAATTTTGTTACGACCTTAACTCGGGTCTCGACGGGATTTCCTTTATCTTCACAATTTGCAATGTTTATTTTAGCGGCGTTTGTATAAATAAGTACTTATTTGTAAGCAATATAAATTTTCTAATTACAAAACAAATAATTTTTTTTCAAAGATTGCAGCAAATTGAACTAAATTTCAGGAATGTGTCAATACCCTTTAGAGACAAAATAAGTGTGTAAATAATTTTGAAACATGAAGGGTAGACTTCTTCTGTAATTTAGATCTAATAATTTTCTAAGCATACTAAAATTTGTAATTTGAGTAAATACAGGGTGATTCAGGAAGTTGTTGGAAAGGTCTTTAAAAGGCCTTTCAGAATCGATAAAAAAAGTACAAAAAAGTCAAATCGCCGAGATACAGAGCTTTCGGAAAAAAATGGAAAAAGAAAATCACATAACCTCAATTTGCTCAGCCAGATGGCAGGTAACTTATGTTTTTTTCGAAAATGACCTAAACGAAGCCCAGAGGTCTTACCGTTCCAAAGTTATGACCATTTTACTGAAATGCAAAAATGTTTGTTTTTGTTTTTGGAAGCGAAATAACAGCACACATTTATTTGTTTTTGTAAATTAACACGTTTAAGATTTTATTTTAAGATTTTATTATTTCTACATTATTTTATTGATTCCGAAAATTTCAATAAAATAAAACCTTAAACGTGTTAATGTACAAAAACAAATAAATATGTGCTGTTATTTCGCTTCCAAAAACAAAAACAAACATTTTTGCATTTCAGTAAAATGGTCATAACTTAGGAACGGTAAGACCTCTGGGCTTCGTTTAGGTCATTTTGGAAAGGAAAGAGGTGTGGTTATCTTTCAACAGAAAAACATAAGACATAGGTTACCTGCCATCTCGCTGAACAAATAGAGGTTATGTAAATTTTGTTTCCCATTTTTTTCCGAAACTTGGCGATTTGACTTTTTTTTACTTTTTTATCGATTCTGAAAGGTCTCTTAAAAACCTTTCCAACAAGCCCAAAAATACGACCACTGGCTCAGAAGTTAGCAACTTTACCCCACAACCCTCCGACCACCAATCCCAAAATTTAAAACCCGCTGCCATTTCGCACCCTTGCATTTTCCGACATGGTCCTAGTGGACTTTTCTTCATGAAATGAGCCAAGGAATACGCTGGAGGAACTTGTCCGGAACTTCTTGAATCTCCCTGTATTTATGTATTTATTTCGAACTGACTAAACTACATATTCCTATTTCATATCGTTGAATCCTATTATTCCACAGTCGCTAGAGCTTTATCTCCGTAAACAATACTCTCACCGCACTCTTTTAACAATTGAACACAAAGGTCATCGAAGATCTGTATATATGAAAACTAGGCCTTTTAAGAACGGCGTTTAAAAAAATATCGGCTTTATTCATAAGAAGTTGTGAGCGATTTGAGAGACGATTTTTGTATTATAAATCATCTCTCAAACCTCTCATAACTTCTTATGACTAAGGCCGTATATATTAGGGTGTCCCAAACAATTTTTCTTTTTCGATTCTCATGGTTTCTCAAGCTTGATTGGAGAATTTATAGGGTATAGTATTTTTGAGATTATTTTCAGATTTTTCGGAGGAGGTATTCCGGACGTTTTTTGAATTTTACTTAAAAGTCGGTCAATAGCACATTTTTAAAGCAACACGTTCAAATTGTTATTGTATATGCATAACCCACCAGTTTTAGCAATTATTTTTCTCACTAAGGTGTCACGTATTAAATTTTTTCGTAAATTTTATTTACATTTTGTTAGTGACGCTTTAGAACTGTTAAAATTTCTATGCAAATTTAAAAAACTAATGATGTATTCTAAAAGACGGATAAATTCCAAGCAATCTTGTTGGAAAAAATTTTTAATTTGCTGTTACTGTTCCAGAGTTATACCATTTTAAAGCTTTTTACTCATTGTATGAACCTAAAAATATTGGAACGAATTTCCTTTTCGCTCGTTGCGGGATGGGGGCTCAACGAAAACATTTTAAACAACTTTTTTTTAACCGTATTATTCTATAACCCAGTATACAACCCACTATTATACTGCATACTTTTAGGATTTGGTAATTACTACCAGATTTGTACAGTCAGGGACGTAGGTGAGAGTTGTGTTCTTTCATGTTGGCTCTGTGATAGTCATGCCCATGTGAAGTGTGCTGGCTTCAATGGAAGGCATTATAGCATCATTACGGCTAAAGAAAGCGGGCTTCGCTGAACATGTTGGTAGTGAAAGGAATTCGATGTTGACTTTTTTTGAGGTTATTGTCTTTGCGTTATTAACAGTATTACCCCATTCTGTGTGCTTGCAGTTCAAGTCTTCCGCTAGTACAAAGTTATTATTTGAATTTTGAAGATTCATAAAATGAAATAGTTTTTGCAAATCTGCTCGTATTGTATTTATATTGCCGGCCGGATAGTACGCACATGTAATAACTAAAAAGTTGTCGAAGTGAACGGGTTTCTTTAAGGCGCATGTCTCTAAAGCATCTAGCGAATATTTACTTTTGTTATTTTGACTGTAGTATTGTATGTTATTATTGATTAATATAGCATTTCCCCCACCCCTTGTTGCACCAATTCGATATTTGATTATTTTTTAAATATTACATTGTGTCTATGGTTCAATTTTGTCTCATTTGATAGGACAATATCTACTATCTACCTACTCTTAAAAATTTACCTGTTCTTGAAAAAAGGACAAATTCTAAAAAAAAAACAGCTTGTTATAAAAAATATCTTTTCTTACAAAAATTCATTTTCTTAAAAGTACCTTTTCTTAAAAATAAAATATTACCTTTTTTTTCTTGAGATAAGTAGGCTGTCTAAAAATAAGTAAATTTTGTTAAAAAAATAACCTTTTTCTTAAAAGAGTATGACTTCTATAAAAAGTACCTGCTGTTTCTTAAAGAAAGTACTTCTACTTAAAAATAGTACCTTTTCTTAAAAAAAACATTATCTTTTAATAAAAGAAGGACCTCTCTTTAAAAAAGGACCTATATAACACATATTTCGGAAAATATAATACGTGTTCTTACAAAAAAATGCATTGCAGAAAAAAAATTCTTAAAAATTTTTTTTATGTTACAAAAAGTACCTTTTCTTATAGATCCATTTATAGTATCGTACTTTTCAACCGACGCTTTATATGTACTGGAACTAACTAGCTAGTACATATTATATAGCGAAAGAAACTTCGTTCCAACCGGGTGTTCCATGACACCTCAAGTGATTTTATAAACTGTTTGCCATTTTTAGCATCGGATTTGCTTTAAATTGCTATAAAAATTTAAAACACTAATGATGCACTTTAAAAGACGGATAAATGCCAAGCAATTTTGTAGACAAAATTTTGAATTTGCAGTTACTATTCCAGAGCTATGCCATTTTAAAACTCTTTACCCATTGTAAGAAACTAATAATACTAGAGCTATGCCATTTTAAAACTCTTTACCCATTGTAAGAAACTAATAATACTATAAACTGTTTGCAAATTTTTATACGTACCCAAGGAGTTACAGCCAGAAAAAAATGGCCCCAGCAACATATTGCAGGAAACATATACATGTTTGCAAGCAATCACATATATGGTTCCATGCAATATGTTGTCGGGCCATTTTTTGCTGCGTGTAATTCTCTGTTGTTACTTAGCGCATTTAGATTCTTTCAATAATACAATGTTTAGAGCAAATCCGATGAAAAAAGACAAACAGTTTATAATATTTATTATTAGGTTCATACAATGGGTAAAGGGTTTTAAAGTGGTATAACTCCGGAACAGTTACTGCAATTTCAAAATAATAATAATAAAATTGCTTGCAATTTATTCATCTTTTAAAGTGCATCATTAATTTTTTAAATTTTCATAGGAATTTTATAAGATATATATTGTTATTTTCAAAATTTACCCAAAATTTACGAAAAAATTTAATAATTGGTATCTTTATGAGGAAAATCATTGCCAAAACTGGTGGTTTATGCATACACAATAAACGTTTGGACGTTTAGCTACAAAAATGTTGAATTACAAACTACGAAAATCGTGGTTATTGGGCCAGTTTTAAGCAAAATTCTAAACACGTCCGGAAAACCCGATTTTTGGGGGAAATTCGACTGGTGCGACCTCTAAACCACTTCCGAAAAATCTGAAAAAATTCTCAAAAATACTATAACCGCTAAGCTTTCAAATAAAGCTTGAGCAAAACAAATTGTTGTTGATGGGACACCCTAGTATACATATAGTAGACCTTTTTCATATTCGAATTTAGATTTAGTCAAATGACTTTATTTTCAGTTAAAATTAAATTAAAAATATCCAAACCCAATTGCGTGCTTATAAGTTGCCTACCAACTTCAAGTTTGTGAACTCCCAGTTTTAATTGTCTGCAATAGTTAAAGAAATTTATATTAAGCTCTTCCTAAAGTAAAAAAAAAATAAAGATTTGGTATCCTTAAAATAAAACAAAAAAAATGATTTCCAACATACAGACTCAACCTTTCTATTGTCTGCAAGTAGCAACAATTGTAGACATTTTGTCTAGTACATCAAGTAGATGTCAGACACACTCCATACATGCAAATATATACATATAGTACAATCACAATCACAGTAGCACTAGAAACTGCGACCCAAATACACTGAGCATACAAAAAGTGATGTCATTGTTCTTATATATATTGCAGGTCAAGAGAGAGATTATTACAGTTGTCATATGAGACAATAAAATAACAACAACACAAGGAAGATGCTGATATAGACGACACAGAAACGTCCACACAAAAATCCTTAACAGACCAGCTGTCAGGTTGCACATTAAAGTTCATAAATATTATAATAGGGTAACATCAGAATAAGCCAAAGGAAAAGAAATCACTACAGATGAAAGAAAAGTTTTCACTGAAACCAGATACAAATAAATGATCTAGAAGTGGGAAAATTGCCCCGTTGTTGTTTAGAATTACTTGTTGACTGGAAAACACAAGAAATTTATTAATTCCAATATAATAAGTTCATATATTTGCGAAAGTTTGAAAAGAAATTATACAGGAAACAGAATGCATACAAGGATGAACAAAACCACCAAGATATTACTGGTAGGAGTATAACAATAGGGTGTAATCACTGGTGTAATTAACACGGGTTATTATAGAAGAGATTCATATTTTTGTGGTGGTGAATAATCATATTTCCCTACGAGTGGTTGAAGATGTAAAAATTCATATATTTTAAAAAACTTTCCGATTGATGCCAATGAAATATGAGGGCAGGCCAATTAAACACTACCGATCATAACGAAATTTGATCAAATACCTTCCATTTTACAAATTCTACAAATACCTATACTAGCCAATACCTATACTAGACAACATTTGACCCAACGCCACTTTGATTCAACCTAATGAAATGTCTATTGTGGTTAAAATCTACAGTCAATAACACCAATCATGATTGTTTCAATTTGTAACGGAGGTACATAAAAACGTAGACCGATATCTCGCATTGTTCAATTTTAGTTGTCTTTGGTCCGGGATATTTTTAAAGTTGTAATTTCTTTTAGGCTAACAGATCATGTTTATTGTGGTTAGTGAAAAAACTTTAAACGGCGTAGGTGGGATGCGAGTTCACATTCGCTGGAAGATCTTTTCGATGTTTGTGAAGCATCATCTTCAGCAGCGTTTAGCCCGTTAAGCCACCTCAGAGTGAATTCACACATGTCACTACCCGAGGTTTTTTAACGTGGTCTTTTATTCTACTTACATGCACGCGTTGCTACATGATGTGAAATGTGCTACCACAGACCTGACAACTGAAGATAATACGCTAGCTGAGACCCAATAGAAAGATTAAGCAAGAACTACCATCTTCTTCAATGTATTCCATCAAAAAGGCGAGGAGCTCTCTTAATATCAATACAGTGCAAGAAATACTTTTACTGCAGCTCTGAATATAGCCGAATAATGTCAGCAATGAAAGATTATAAATCTGTTAAGGTAAGTTTATAAACAATTGTGATATAATCCTGTATATTCATCAATTATATTTTCAGATTAACGGAGAGCGAATTGAAATTCAAAAACGATAATTATTAATGAATTTGAAGGAGTTATACGCAGAGTTTAAAAAACTGAATCCAGATATGTGTGTGTGTGAGTTCGACCAAAATAAGTACAATGATTTTCATACTTGAGTAAACCTGGCCACTTTTAAAATACCACGAACAGAACGTTATTTGGCGGAATATTCGACATGCGCCGGACTAATAAGGGACACTTTGCAAAAGTATTTTTACCGATATGGAATAAAAACAGTGCAGTACAATATGTGTACGACCACGGATAGGTCAGAATTTGTGACAAAATAGACGAATTCATTGAACATTTTTTGGAGAAATTGCCAAACCTTGTCAAACATTCATTAGTAAACAGTTGGATTATTTATTTTAATCATACAAAACAAGATCTAAAGGCAGACGAATTTTTGGTAGTTCTAGATTTTGCGGAAAATTATATTTTCGTCATACAAGATGAGGTACAATCATGTCATTGGAGGAACGCTCAAGTCCATTTGGAGTGTCTTACAAAGAAGAAGACTAAATCAAATTTCCAAGCTGCATCATTATTAGCGACATTTTAAAACTCAACACAATAGTTGTACAATTATTTGTGAAAAAATTTCTAAACTACATAAGTAACCATATCAAAAAATTTTCTACTTTTCGGGTGGATCAGAACAAACATAAATCTAATATGTATTGCCGTATGTAGCATGAAAATAATTTCAATATCAAAGTTGAGTGGATTTTTCTTATACCTCCCGTGGGAAGAATGTGTGCGGAACTTTAAAGCTACTAGGTTCACGTGGAAGTATACAAAATAAGAATGGAGTAATCTCGACCAGGGTCCCCAGTTTTTTTTTAGGCGAAATCCCCAAATTGTTATTTTTAATCCCCGAAAATCCCCAAAAAAAGCTAAAATCCTCGGAAAAATCCCTATTGTTTTAAAGGTAGTTCGAGAAAGTTTTAAGTTATAAAATTAAAATGTATTTAGAATTCAGTTTAACAAAACGAAAGCTTAAATATTGAAAAATTTAAACGTAAATAAATTATTATTAAATTATTAATTGAAAATAGTTATAACAAAACGATTATGACATTAGATCTGGGTTTAATTTATGTTCACATTGGTTAAAAGTCATTAAGGCTTAGTATATATATCAAATACTTCAGTCTCATAATCTTCAGATTCATCTACTTAATTATTTGTTTTGTACATAGTTTTAGTATTTCTCGTTATTTCTTATCCACTGCTTCTATTCTTTTCAGTAACACCAAATATCAAAAATGTTTTTTACTTGTTTTATTCTTGTCATCACGTACAGCCTTGCCAGTAAAACAATTTGATATTTTCAGGAACTGACAAGTGTATGCAGTTCTTTTTGCTGACAACATTTAGCAATACCTCAGCAAATTTATGACATTTGGCCTGGCGTGATATTTACATTCGATGTTGAAAAGAACTGCTTTACTAATACCAGATAGAGGCAATGGTTCAAAACAACGAACAAAATAACAACAACGGCATTTCGTTTTGTGTGTTAAAATTATTGTGTTAAATACAACACAAATGAGTTGGCTAACAATAACAGTCAATAAAAAAGTGTAAAAACACATTTAAATTTCACAGTTTTCACCAAAACGACATGAAAAATTAAAGTCAGAGGTTATTGTAATTCCACCTGGTATATGTCACTTTTCGTCAAACATCTCTCTATCACACCGACCACATCACGAAGAGTGTGAAAGGAAACGTCAGATGAGTCAAATATTCTCTCTAGTTAGTTTTACTCTATGCCAAATATTATTTGTGTGTTTATGCTTTCTTTGATTTAGGTAGTACCAGATCAAAACTTTCAAGGGATGATACGAAAGATGCGCTTTTAGTGCAGCTTAAATTTTCATCCCCAAAAAATCCCCAGATCCCCAGAGCAAAAAAACAATCCCCTGTTTTGAAAAAAAATCCCCAATTTGGGGATAAATCCCCTAAATTGGCAACACTGATTTCGACACCTTTATCGGTGCTCAACTGGGCGAAAGAGAATAAAAAACACATGAAATTTATATACGTTCCCCAAGAAGAGTATGCAAAAAAAGAAGACCAGCTCCTTAGATTGTGCCCAAACCTTAAACCTCCACCAAAAACTCATTCAATTCATAATGTCTATCCAGTTGTTGTAGGAATGGTACACACACAATATTTTTCACAAGCAGATACTTTCAACATATTGTCATGATTCTGTTTCAGCTAATAAACACCGTTCTGGCACGACTTTTGCACCAGTCAGCTCGTCGGCATATGGGAGCAGGAAAACAAGCTTTTTGTAGCCCAAAATCATATCGTACAAATAAGAAAAAAGAAAGAAAAAAAAATAACGTGCCAATAAAGTTGCGTACGAAAACTGATAGTCCGTCCGATGTCTAGGCCTCCCTCCCCATTTGTGTTCAACTACACATCATTAAGTTACAGCCAAGGCCTTTGAGTTGCCGTAACTCTCTCAGTACAATAATCTGTCCGGTTAGTCAAGTCGCCAATTACCCATTCCCGTAGTGGCCACTACTCACTTTGCAGCTTGCCCCGCCATCACCAACCCCTTTGTAAGTAATTAGCAACTCATGTTTGAATCTTACAAATGCAAAACAAAATAATTCATTTCATGTTTAATATTTAAGCTATTAGATTTTCCTAAAATTAGTATAGCCAATCCCTAAATTTAATATGTATGACTAATTTCATAAAAAAAACTAATATGACAATAAAGTAATATAATAAAAAAAATATAATAATTCTGTTACAAAAACAAATAAAATATAACAAAATGAGGAAAACAGGGAGGCTAACTTCACCAATTATTCCCCTTTTTATACAAATAACTGCAAGAGAGGATGGTTGTCTTGTTAATCTAACGTTAACTCTTTATTTCTCTTTTATCTTTAACGACAACCCTTATTCTCTAAAGCTGATCAACAATCGCAATTTTTAGAACCCACAGTCTGAAAATAAACAAGAGACAGTTCTGGGCAAAGCTAAGCCTCTCTACTTGCTTATTTTGTTGTTGTTGCTAATTTATGTTTTCTTATTTGTACACTATAATTTATTTACCGTTAGGTAAGAAAAGTCAAAACATATAAAATATGTTCAATTTTTCATGACGTTTCGTGAAATAATTGATAAACAGTGTACTTTTCCTTAGAAATATATTAAAGGGAATTGTGAAATGGGGAAATAGCTATCGGGTTTTTCAATAAGAGCGCTACAAAAGTCAGATAACACGTTCACCAAACTTGGTTTCCAATAAATTGATTGCCGCATTCGCTGTGTGGCTTGTGGCATCGTCCTGTTGGAACCACATGTCCTTCAATTCCATATTATCCAATAGGGGCCAAAAATATTCGGTTATCATTGAACGGTAGCGATTCGCATTCACAGCAATGTGCCGGTCTTGATCATCACGGAAGATGTGACGGCGCCGGCCCATAAACCGCACCAAACCGTAATTTTTTCGGGATGCAATGATGACTCATGGATTACGTGTGGATTGTCTGACCAATAACGCATATTTTGCTTATTGAGGAAGCCATTCAGCCAGAAATGAATCCATTCAGCCTCACCGGACGTAGCGCTCTTAAAGTTGGAGCCACTGACTCAAAATTTCGGTAGTAAATTTTATTAGTTATGACTCGTTGTTGGCTCGTGTATCTTTCCATGATGAACTGGCAAACCTTACTGAAGAGAAATGCCAAAAGAGCGGGAAAAAATATGGCGTCGTTTGCTATCCCTATCGATTTACTTTTGTAGCGTCTCTGTTGAAAAACCCTTTACAATATATAGATATATAGGATTTATTGAAGTAGAATCTGAAATAGGCCCCTGACGCATCTCCAAAATTTACTTCAGCCTGTAAAAAAAAAAAATTAATGTGAGTCCGATCACAGGGGAGATATGTAAACATCTAGTAATGAAATTGGAAGTATTTATGCTTTTAGTATATTTTTTTAATTAATCAATTAAAAGTATCAAAACTTTCAAAATTGTAAATACATAGGAATTTGCTGGTTTTTGTTTGTTTTATTTAACGTATTTGGTTAGTAAATGGGCACACTGCATTAAAAATTACAGTAAAAATTACATTCAGTAAATTTTTACTGATAATGAAATTTAATTTGCATTACCAGTCAAATCATAGGGCACGGCATTACTTAAAAAAATTTTTGTAATCAGTAAAAATTTACTAGTTAAAGAATTATTTTTACTGAAATTTTAGTAGTAGTGTAAAGTGCCCATCTATGGTAAATGCCTTAAGTACAAATAGTTAATATTGGCTTATGGTAACTAAAATAAGATACATATTTAAATTTTTGACTCGATTGTATTTAAAAATCTATGGAAAACTGCATCTAAAGTAGTGGAATTGTTAGTTGTGGGGGTTTGTGGAGAATTGCTCACATGCAAGTGGAAAACGTCAAATAAAAATTTTGATAAAGCTTGCGACTGTGGGTTTGCAAAATTTTTATTAAAATCTCCACCCATAATAATTGGCATGAGATGGAGATTGTTACCCAATTGTCGTGCACCAGTTTCAGTGTAAGGCAACAGTACGTAATGAAGATATGTTATAATCTTAATTTATATTGGAATCTAATAGAAATTTTATTAGAATTAACATTACCTCCATTCAGCTATGATACACTTTGTGTTGTTTTATGTTCTGAGTTATAATTTTTTTGGTGTTTTGTAAAATATTTTATTATTTTGTATTTGTTGCGGTTGACAAGTTATTAATCAGCTGTTTACTGAAATGTAATGTTATTTTACAGCAATGGTTTTCGAAAATTAGTAGCTAATATTGCACACTAGATGGTGCTTATATGCAGCTGTTAAGTATGAATGACAATCTCAAAGATGAAGAAAACTTTTAGTTTTTAGTTTTCCTTATTTTGCTTTGTTTTAGTAAATTTTTTATTTAAAGTGCAAAAAATCTTTTTAAAAGTTATTAAAATTAAATATTTTGTATTCATTTTATTTATTTGTTTTCATTTGCCTAGGATAACATAATGTACGACAATTAGTGAAAATTAGTCGCTACTATTGCACACTAGATGGTGTTGAGTATATTGTATCCAGCGTATGAGTACACTAATCCACTCATACATAGCTCACACCGATTTGATAACGCTTTACGATTGGTTAACGATTACATCGCACATCTTACTCTAAATTTGTGATTGTATTGTGAAAAAGATTTGTATCCCCAGCGTATATATGTTTACACATCAAAAATTGTAAGTATAGGGGAAAACCGAGCGGGATTTTGTGATACAACGTCTAATTACTTTCACAATTTTTTAGGTTGATTGAGGCCCGAAGCAAATTCCTTTCATTTGAGTCGCAGCGTAATCCACCTAACTTATAATATTAAAAATCACTTGTGTCCATATTAAAAGTATTTTGTATCTATATGCACATATTGTATTTCTTGACATGTATTTCTTTTCAAATTCAGAGTTATTGGATTTCTCTAGAACTTTTAGCAGGATCAAACTAATCCAATTTTAAAATTGTCATAGAAAATTCCTTTAAAGAAAGAATTTTCATGTTGATATAAAATGACACCTGATGTGCTCAAGCCCGTACTTTTCATATTAATGAGCCACGTTTAAAGTTGTACGATGTGCGTCACATGTTCAGCATTGTTGTTTTATTCGATAACTAGCAAACCCGGCGGACTTCGTCCTTAAGTTTAGTAGGAGGAAAAGAACAAAATAGCCTATAGCACTCAGTGATAACGTAGCATTATACTGGTGAAAGAATTATTAAAATCGGATGAATAGTTTAGAAGATTACCCCCTTCATACAAACTAACAAACACACACACATTTCCTCTATAGAAGAAGATATAGATATAGATGTAGATAGTCGAACTCGCTCACCTAATTCGTAATTTTAACTTTTTTCAAACGTAAAGCTGGCAGTATGGTTACACACAATGTAATTGGACTATATCAGATTATACGTATTTATCATTACTCTGCTTCAGAGACCTTAATATTTTCTCCTCTAGACTTTGGTATCCTAAACACCAAAATGAATTTAAAAAATTTGTCCACTGATTAGTTTGCAAAATATGAAGTTTGGATTTTTTTCGTATTTTTTATGAGATGACATAGTTTTTCCTACGCTACGGACTTCGGTGGTGCAATGGTTGGTCGCGGTGCAATGGTTAGTGTGCGCGGCTCTTGTACATGAGATCTTGGGTTCGAACCCTGCTCTGACCACCTAAAATTTCTTTTGGCGGCGGTCACCTCGCATAGTGACGGCGACACTATCGAGTATATAGCCATGAAAAAGCTTCTCAAAAATACCGTTCGGAATCGGTGTAAAACTGTAGGTCCCAATCAGTGAGTGAAACCTGGAAAGCGCACAGCTCAGTGATTGTGAGAAGTTCTCCCCGTTCCCTTCATGGGATGTAATGGGAAACCATTTTTTTTAACGGACTTCATATTCGAAACAAATATGGGTAAATAAAATGGATTCGAGACGGATAAAAATAAAAATTATAAAAAATAAAAATTTTTTATAAATTTTTTGCGAATTCGAAGCGGATTCGTTCGGATATTTAAAATTAAAATACGCAATGAACTATATTTTCTACCCCTAACCCATTGAAGTTTTTCACTTTCATTATATTTAAAATTTTACAAATAAAATATTCATTGTCAGATAAATGTAAATCGTTTTCGTATTTTTTAAAGCTTTTGTGTTTTTGTGTTTATACGCCAAATCGCAATGTCGCTGATTCGCTTTTATGTTTTACGGACATGTAACTGGTTCGAAACGGATCCGACAAACCGCTATTTCACTGATTCGGTTTTTGTGATTTTAATGCCTCTAAACGGGTTCGAAACGGATCCGCCAAATCAAAATTCCGCGAAGTCACATTTCCTTTTTTTTATAATTCTACGGACCCGTAATGAGGTCGAAATGAATCCGTATGCGTTTTTGTACATATTGGGTCCCTACAGTAAGAAGATGCATTAGGAAACTATTATTGTAATTCCCTTGAAAATATATTTCTCTTTCCTTGAATCCAAAAAGGTCAAGTATGTACAAGGCCATCCGTGGCGCAATAGTGAGAGCAACGTTGTGCATGGGGTGGTGGGTTCGATCCCTGCTCAGACCATCTTATATTTAGGTCGACAACGATCACCTCGCTCTGTGACGGCAACACCATAAACACAGCTTATTCGACAACCGTTCGGAACCGTTGGGAAATTGTTGTCTGATATTAAGGAATATGTATTTACATATAAAACTAACGTAACATCTACAGGAAACAATAATAAAAATAATACTCCTAACACGTTGGTGACTATCGGCAAACGAAATCTGCATAGAATTGGACAATTGAATGTAATAACGCTAAGAGAGACAACCCGTCTCGTACAACTAGATTTTGAACTATACAAATTTGACATAACCACCCTGAGCATTAGCGAAATGAGATGGTGTAGTTGTGGTCAGAAAAAATCATCAAATCAAAAACAGAACGAGACAACTACAATTAGAGTAGTTCGTTCTATAAATAGAACTTTCAAAACTTCTGCATGAGTGCGTGTAAGTACGAAAGCAATGTGTAAGTAGCGACAAACAATCACTCTGCACAATCAATAAATGTCTTCGGTTAGTGACTTGTGTAAATACACACCGCAGTGGCTTAATGGGCTAGACGCTGCTGAAGATGATGCTTCACAAACATCGAAACGATGGTCCAGCGAATGTGAGTTCAAATCCCACCCTCGGCATTTACATTTTTTTCGCTAACCGGAAAAAACATGATCTCTTACAGCCTTAAAGGAAATTACAACAGCAAAACATACTTTTGTTCACCGGCAAGGAGAGTCGAAGCGAGAGTGGTGTGGTCTTTCTAATATCGAGAATTTTTGCGAAATCTCCTTAACCAGGGAATCCAGTTTCCGGTCGTATTATAACTGCACGCTTTTACACAACAATTAAGAAATGCAAGACCATAATACAATGTTATGCACCTGCGGAAGACGCTCTATACGTAACGAAAGATGATTTTGATAATTAGCTTACGGCAACGATACATAATGTTCCAAAGAGGGATATGCCTATCTTACAATAGACTTAAATGCCAAAAACGGAAGTAACAACCAAAGCATAACCCATGTCATGGGATCTCATGGCATCGGAAAAAGGAACAAAAGTGAAGAACGTTTTATTGAGGTCTGTCAAACATTTGAATTAGTCATCGTTGGTTAGATCGATGGTTACAGTATAATATAATTAATTATGTAATAAATTATTAATTATTTTGCATAAGACGATCCAATAAATATGTAATAATAATAATAAAAACATTCGCGAATATACGTGGGCATCCCCTAACGGCACAGCCAAAATTCAAGTTGACCACATCTATATATAATATATAATAATCTATATATATAAAATACAATGTTTGTATGTTTGTCCTCTATAGACTCTAAAACTATCAAACCGATTTGGCCCAAACCAGTTTCATTTGAAAGGTTATAGTCCAAGTTAGGGTTTCGGCTATATATCTTTTTGATATTTCAAGTAGGCGTGGCCCCTCCCACATAAATTGAGTAACATCATATATCTTGACCGATTTGGCCCTAACCGGTTTCGTTTGAAAGGTTATGGTCCAAATTAGGTTTTCGGCTATATATTTTTGATATTTCAAGTGGGCGTGGCCCCTCCTACATAAATTGAATAACATCATATATCTTGACCGATTTGGCCCAAACCGGTTTCATTTGAAAGGTTATAGTCCAAGTTAGGTTTTCGGCTATATATCTTTTTGATATTTTAAGTGGCCGTCCCACATAAATTGTATAACATCATATATCTTGACCGATTTGGCCCAAACCGGTTTCATTTGAAAGGTTATAGTCCAGATTAGGTTTTCGGCTATATACCTTTTTTGATATTTCAAGTGGGCGTGGCCCCTCCCACATATATTGAATAACATCATATATCTTGACTATTGTGATAGCAAGAGATTTGACACATTGCAGTATCACATATGTTACTGATTTGAATAATCAGGACAAAAAGTGGGCGGGATCGGACCAGTGGGAGAATGCTGCTTCACACAGTCAAAGGTCCAACATCATTCCAAGCTTTGAAAACGGTTAATGAAGAAATATGTGAAACGTACATAGAAGCATGTTTTCGACTCGGCTTACTTGAAAACGTTCAACATTGGGACATTGCATTGGCAGAAGCAGCTCTCACGTGTCTTCCGCCACAAATTCGCACACTGTTTGCTATAATTTTAACGACTTGCGCGCCCTCAGATCCAAAAAATCTTTGGGAAAAACACAAAGAAAGCATGACTGACGATATATTAAGGCAAGCACGTACAACGAACCCTGATGTGGAAATCCAGTTTTTGGATGACAATTTCAATGAAGCACTTATACTACTTGAAGATAGATTTATTTCGATCAACAACAAAATTATTTGCCAGCTTGGACTACCAGCACCGCGACGTGATCGAAACAATGTCCACGACAGAGATTTTCTACGTGAACGGCAGTATAATTCTGATGAGTTGCGCCATTTTGTCCATGCTCAGAAACAACTGTTGACTGCTGATAAAAAAATAGTTTTTGAAAAACTCATGGAACACGTAGCAAACAAAAGAGGTGGAATTATTTTCCTTGACGCACCTGGAGGCACTGGAAAAACATTTTTTCTCATTTTGATACTCGCTGAGATTCGATCGAAAAATGAAATTGCACTTGCTGTAGCATCGTCTGGAATCGCATCAACTTTACTCGATGGTGGGCGTACAGCGCATTCAGCTCTTAAACTTCCATTAAATGTAAACCATACCTAAACACCAACATGTTACATCGGAAAAAATACTGGCATGGATGCAATATTAAAAACAAGCTCACTTATTGTATGGGATGAATGCTCTATGGCACACAAGAAATCTCTTGTAGCTCTTGACCATTCTCTGAAAGATTTCCGAGAAAATGATCGACCAATGGGTGGAACTCTATTGCTCCTTGCTGGTGATTTTCGACAAACTTTCCCAGTGATTCCAAAATCAACACCAGCAGATGAACTAAATGCATGTTTGAAAGCGTCATATCTTTGGAGACATGTAAAAAAACTCACATTGTCGACAAATATGCGTGTGCATTTACTACAAGATGCTGCTGCACAAATATTCGCCAAACAGCATTTGGATATGGGCGATGGAAAATTTCGGTATGAACCGACTACACGTGAAATATCTTTTCCGCTAAACTTTTGCCAAATGCAGTCATCAATTCAAGATGTTGTGCAGAAAGTTTTTCCCGATAGTGCAAATAATTTCAAAAACCATTATTTTCTTTGCGAACGAGCAATTTTGTCTCCGAAGAATGATGATGTCAACAAAATAAACCATCAAATTCAATTGAAGCTACCCGGTGAAGTACAAATCGATTGGCACAGTTATAGATGAAAACCAAGCTGTTAACTATCCAATAGAGTTTCTTAACTTGGAACCTTCTGGAATGCCAGCACACATCTTAACTTTAAAAGTTGGTTCACCGCTGATGCTCATTCGCAACTCAGATCCACCGAAATTGTGACACGGAACACTATCTCCAAATTTAATCGAAGCCACAATCATCAGCGGCAAATGTAAAGGAGAAGAATTGCTGATACCACGAATTCCAATGATTTCAACCGATTTACCCTTCGATTTCAAGCGATTACAGTTTCCAGTGCGTCTTGCTTTCGCCATAACCATCAATAAGGCTCAAGGCCAATCGCTAAGTGTTGCTGGTTTGAACTTAGAAAATTCCTGTTTTTCGCACGGCCAATTATATGTTGCTTGCTCTAGAGTTGGAACGCCAAAAAATCTTTATGTTTACACACCTACCGAAAAAAACTCAAAATATTGTTTATCCGCTAGCATTAAGATAAAGAAGTTAGCATTCAGATTAAAGAGACTGCAGTGTATAGAATAATTTTTGAGAGACGAACAGGTCGCACAGGACTTGCGTTGCCCAAACAAATACCTTCCGCATTCTAATTGAGCAGTCCATTGAATAGCGAACACCAGTTTATATTGTCTTCATTGATTTCAGATAGGCTTTTGACTCCATAAAACGAAGATCCATTTGGGCAGCACTTAAACCCAATGACGTACCATAAAAAAAAAAAAAACACGCAATCCAGGCGTTGTATTCCAACACATGCCTTCACGGACTTCACAACGGAACTGCAAGCGATCCGTTGTATAATAATGTTGGAGTGAAACAAAGATGTCCCCTCTGCCGTGGTGCTAAACGAAATTATGCTAAAACTATGCCAAGATAAAAGGGGAAACGTATGTGACTTATCGTACGTGAACATCATTATAGTCTAGAATATTCGAACGACATATGCATACGCCCACAGACACTCCACAATATTCAGGACAAACTCAACGACCTGGTCACAATGGCGAAGAAAATCGGTCAGAAGGTGAACAGTGGTAAAATATTTGCAGTGTACATGAACAATACCACCGATAACAGACTTACGATCGACCATTCTATTTGCAAACAATTTTTGCTACCTGAGATGCATGATGTCTACTGACAATAGTGTGGACAACGACGTTTTCAATCGGCTAAAGAAAGCTAGGTCGGCTATCGGTCGTCTGAATAAAACCTGGAGGGCAACGCAGATATCCCAAAATACCAAACTGAAAAATTTTAATTCTTGCGTAAAGTCCACACCCCCGTATGAGAGTGAAACATGGCTTAGGTCTAAAAATATAGCCTCATTAACCAATGCCTCCGAATGGTATAATTAATATTGAAGCTATGCTTCTTACAGCGGGCTTTGAGAGACGGAGTTAACTGGGAAAAAATGGCATAACGAAAATGCGTGAGGTGATAGTACCGTTATTTTTAACATAACAGAATAAGCTTTATCATATACCAGCGCCACCTCTACAGGACTAGTAGAAATAAAAGTAGCTAACCTGTTATCAATAACATGGATCAATCCAGCACAGATTACAACCATATTAATATTTCAGAAAGCTTTAATAAACATGACTTTAAATACAATGTGCCGGATTTCACTTTTGCAAGCTTTTATATCACCATGTAGTTATTGCAATTTGTCAAACTTCACGGAAAATAAAGCTCATCTTTCAACTCTTTCAAAATAACATTAACACTCTCACAACAGGTTTGTAGGCTAGTTGGTTGGAAGCTAGTGCAAACAAATTAACATAACAGAATAAGCTTTATCATATACCAGCGCCACCTCTACAGGACTAGTAGAAATAAAAGTAGCTAACCTGTTATCAATAACTTGGATCAATCCAGCACAGATTACAACCATATTAATATTTCAGAAAGCTTTAATAAACATGACTTTAAATACAATGTGCCGGATTTCGCTTTTGCAAGCTTTTATATCATTGTTAACCCAATTAAAATGTTTTCTTAACATACAATACGTTATACGGCAGTATAGGGGGGTAAAATCGTGCTAGTGGAAAAATAATAATAAATAATACCTGATGTGTTAATAATAATAGTAATAATAAATAACTATATATATTGTCAATCATTGTGTTTCAAAAATATTAAAAAACAATCGAAAGTAAGTTGGAGCATAGCTTCTGTCGGCAGTCCCCCAACTGCCACGTGTGTTTTTTTGGCCAAAGACCATCAGAAACATACATCTTCATAGGCGGATGAACAAAGACCCAATATAAATCGTTAGAAGGATATGTAGATAATAACATAACACTCTACGAAAACCAGCAACCAGTATTGCTCGATCTACCCGGAATGGAGCCTGGAATGGCGCAGAACCATACTCAATGAAGAAGTAAAAAAAATAAATGGTTTCCCATTACATCCCATTAAGGAATTGGGGAGAGCTTCTCATAACGAGTAAGCTGTGTGCTTTCTAGTTTTTATACGAGTACTCACGGATTGGAACCCACAGTTTTGCACCGGTTCCGAACGGTATTTTGAGAAGATTTTTAATGGCTAAATACTCGATAGTGTCGCCGTCACTATGCGAGGTGACCACGGCCGAAATAAACTTAAGGTGGTCAGAGCAGGGATCGAACCCAGGATCTCATGTACAAAAGGCGAGCACACTAACCATTGCACCAACGAAGTAGTAAAAATAGGTAAAAGATTCCATGACATAAAAACAACTTGCAATAATAAATTAGTTAAAAATAGATTAAGATTGCGAATCTTCTTGTAGAAGCCCTATGTTCCCAACTGGAATAATAAAGGACAAAAAATTACATATATATTATATTATTGGTATGGCCCACTACGTAACGAGAAATCGTGTCTAGAAACTTGTGGCTTGATTCAGTCACAACAGTGCAGCCGCGAAGGTGTTTAAACTAGTTGATTGTCTTTATATACTTTCCTATAGCGTAGAGTCAGCGTAATGCTATAAACAGCGCAAAGTAAATTCGTTCAAGTATCGACTTGAAAAGGAAGTTCTTTGTTTTTACTTTTCATCTCATTTACTTTTCATTCATTGTCTTCTTACTGTGCTTTAAATCTAAAAATCGTAAAAGTTTCTATTGTTTCATTTTTAACTTCCCTGTTTCCGTTTTATGTGGTCTTCCCGATCCTGAATCAAAGTAACCCTACAGTATACACCAGCACAACTTGGTTACGTAATAGTTAGAATGCCGTCCACTTCATGACGATGAAAAGTAACATTTTTTTCTTCTTTTGACAGCAGCCAAAGAAATTATGTCAGTAGGTTCACGAAGTCATTGAGTTATGTAGAAAAAGACAAGGTGTTATATACTTGTGTATTGCGGAAAAAAATTGCAGGTAAATATGTTCTCCTAATGGGAATGTTGCAAAATGAAAGTGGGTTGAAACTCAACGCCCCGTTTAGAACTTCCCAACTAATGATGTGTTCTATGGTTAAGTTTTTTATGTCGTTTTATTTGGAATAAGAAAAAACAGCTACGGTACTTTGTTGTCTTGTATACTTATGCGAGATTAAAAAGTGGTAACAATTTTCTAAAATAAACCAAAAAAAAAAACAAACAGCTGGATTTAATGTTGTTGCTTCTTATGGAAATTATTGTGCAAGTAAAAGGCTAACATTTAGGAGTAGGCATCACACAATCTTAATTGTATAATTGTCGGCCTAAGATGTGATACAGGGAAGAAGGTTTTGTTTTTTTTTAAGGAATAAACTGAATATTGTGAAATGGATGTTACATAATTCCCGGTATTCGTTTCTCTCAAATTTCATGTTGAGCATGTTGGGAATATGGAGATATAATTTTTCCGCGCTACTGGTACCTGATATATCCAATGACGATGATAGAGCCGAGGTGGACTACGACGTCGATTACCTCCCTGCTAACCAAGACGAGGTTAGAACAGCTGTTACCCTTCTTAAGAACAAATTTTGGTGAGATGAATATGTGCCATTAGTGATGGCGACACTATCGAGTAATTAGTCATAAAAAGCTTCTCCAAATACCGTTCGGAACCGGGGTAAAACCATAGGTCATAATCAGTGCGTGAAATATTAGAAAGCGGCCTGCTCATGCCCGGCGATTGGAGTCTCAGTACACTATACCCCATGTGTGAAAAAGGCGACCCGAGTATCTGTGCCAACTACCGTGGAATATGGTTTTTATCCATGGCATATAAAGTTCTATCAAGTATAATGTGCGAAAGGCTAATGCCAATTATCGCTGACCTGATTGCATCATACCAGTGTATCTTTAGGCCTGGAAAATCGGCAACTGAGCAGAATTTCACGTTGCGCCAAATCCCGGAGAGACCCACGAAAAACAAATCGACACAGAAGAAACTCAACGAAGCAATGTCTGAGCTCATACGCCTTTGCAGGATGACCTTGACGAATAACAAATCCACAGTAAAAGTTGGTAAGAATCTTACCAAAACTTTTGTAACTGAGCGAGGCCTAGGGCAAAGCAGGGTGTCGCCTTAACATCTTATTTCAGATTCCTTTTGCCTCCGACATCGACGATAAAAAATATGGGCATTCACATATCACAAAAACGTATTTCACACTTGGTATATATTTTTTGTGCGATATCAGATACAATTTGCTTCCAATCAATTTTAATTTTGGCGCGCTAGGGTCAAGTATTCTGGTCGGCACTTTCAAAAAGGGAAACATTGCGGTGTTAGGCATTTTTAAAGATCAATTTCACAAAAGTGTGTCGTAAGGGAAAAATTTCTAAGTTTTGGGATCAGGAGTCCAATTTCTATAGGACGTATAAAGTAGTATCCCTGAGCACGAAGGGATCCTAAATTTTTTCTACAGAGTGACTAATAACAAGTAATCTGTTGAGTAATTAGAATTTTAAACAAAATTTTCTAACAAATATTTGAGGCGGTTAATACCCTCTCTAAAAATATAATATGACTGATTTTTGGTTGCCATTAGCTCGGTTAGTTTTTTATCTGTCATATTCCGACACAGAGTTACTTTGTGCTACCGACTTCTTAATACTGCAGTAACTACTCTCAAATTACCAGGTATTGGGAAGATAGTCACAGTCTTCTTTTAACCCTAGTGAGATAACGTACGTCTTTGAGACGTATGAAAAATAAGCATTTATTTATTTCTTTGATTTTTAAGGGGAATACTGTTCGTTGGTTTTGCAGTTTAAAATTTGATGGCTTTTCTTAAGCTAGCATTTTTTTTATAGAGCAAGACTTAATCTTATTAATTTGAAACGAATTTTATTTTAAAACATTTTGGAACCTTTACTAATTAGACCTCAAACTAGCATACGTCTTTAAGACGTATGGTTATCTTTTATGTATCAAAAATTAAGGTTATCTTTCTAAGGTTAAATTCAATTAGACGGTTAATTTTTAAAATACTAAATAGCTCCATTTGAGATATCTCGCTTCATTGGAAGACAACATATTTGTTTCGAAAAGGAAAAAATATTTTACCATTTGTAAATACATCGACGAATAAAATGCATATTAACTGCTTCCTTAAAAACAGTTCTATGATAGCATCAAACACGAGCACAATGTGAAATGTGCAATAATTTTAATTTCAACGAAGTGATCTAACACTCTATAATTTGCAGTATATAAAATACCGCCACATCCGGTCAACTTTGTTTTGTCAAATATTTACTTGTCCCATGATCAGTACTATGGATCCATAATTTCAATCGACCATGTCCATCTTGCTTAGTCACGGTGACACTATCGACTAACTAACAATGAAATAATTTTAAAATAACCCATTCGGAACCAGTGTAAAACGGTAGGCCGCAATCGTTGTATACGAGAATAGAATGCACAACCTGCGGAAGAGGGTGTTTATGTTTATTGGCTGTGTGACACTAATAGGTTGTTTTATCCTTGATATGGCACCCATTCACATTTTGATGTAGCCCTCTACAAATTGGTTGGCACTACTCTAAACGGAACCGTGAATGAAATTGGTCACAATTTCGTTCCGGCTAGGAAAATGTATTTATCAGCTTATCATTGTGATGATAATCATTGTTGTTGCGGAAATGAGTATGTTTCACAGCGGCAATGTATATGTTTCATAGCACCAATGAATTTGCTTGATTACTGATTTGAATTTGGTTCATTGCTACTATGGAATTTGTTTCATTGCTGCACTGAATTGTTTTCATGGATTCAAGAATTTGTTTCGTTTCTGCAACGAATTTCCTTCATTGATGAATGATTTGTATTTGTATTGTGTTTGTAATTATTTTATATATATATTGTCTTAAATACGCTTTAAATATTACATTATGTTTTTCTATTAAATTACTTTTTGGTTTTTCGTTTCGAAAATAAATTTAGTGATTTAGTAAACTTATTTTGTCATTACATATTTACTTAATTTGCTCAATACATAATATGCCGCATATGTTGAAACACTCGTTTGTTGAAAGATTGTGGTATTTGGAAATTTGTGCGTTAATGAGGCCATCGTACTCTAGTGATACAAATTCAAACAGATATGAAGTATTAAAGTAGTATTAAGCTTGTAGTACTTACAAGATCGGATTGGCTTTTGTTGGAATTCGACCCGCGGCATTTACATTTTTTTCACTAACCGGAGAAAACATGATCTCTTATAGCCTGAAAGGAAATTACAACTTTAAACATAACGAGGATCTAAGACAACTAAATTTATAAGCAATTCAGTTAAGCACACACTCACAGAAATATTCGGTTGAGACACCCGAATTAGCCGTAACCGAATTAAGAGGTTGTCTCAACAGAATTGGAGGTTGACACAACCGAATTAGAGGTTGATATAACCTCAGTAGAGGTTGACACAAGCTCATTAGATGTTAACACAACCTCATTAGAGGTTGTCACAGCCGAACTAGAGGTTGACACAACCTCATTAGAGGTTGACACAACCTCATTAGAGGTTGACACAACCTCATTAGAGGTTGACACAACCTCATTAGAGGTTGTCACAACCTCATTATAGGTTATCACAGCCGAATTAGAGGTTGTTACAACCGAATTTAGATAGTGTCACAAATTAATTATTAACGTTTTTTATTATTAAATGATGATTTATTTTCCTGTATTCCTATAAAAAATTCAAAAAGCGAGAAAATAAAGTCATACATATTGGGTAATCTATATAATAATAAATTTGTTTTACATGCCTCTTCCGACGATTTTCAAGTCCCGGCCATCACGGACACCGCACTAATTCTGACATTCGGCTGATGTATCGGTTGATTTAGGTCCTAAGCAATTTTGTATACAGACGATTGCAGCACATCTCACGTGACCGACCATGGAAAACTTGAAAACTGTTGATATCTGCTTCAATAATTTCTGCAAAATACGACGTTTTAATACAAATCATATTTTACTTACCTTTCTTAATAATAGCAAACAATTTTGGAATTTTTTAATTCTTTTTAAAATAACATTTTACTATAGAATTTTAAACGTCATATGTTAAATACATGGCATTATGTCGTGGTAACCGAATTGAATATGAATTCGGTTGTACCCACAGAATACATGAGAAATTCGGTTACAGCAACGGAATTGACGCCAAATTCGGTCGTTGCAACCGAATTAAAGCTAGATTCGGTTACTGCGACCGAATTGATACCAAATTCGATAGCTACAACCGAATTGATGCCAAACTCGGTTACTACAGCCGAATTAATGCCAGATTCGGTTACTCCAACTGAATTTTGTACCAATTTCGGTTCTAGCATCCGTATTTATTTCAAATTCGGTTGTTCCAACCGAAATTTTAGAAAATTTAGTTGACTGAACGAATATAATTGAAGATTCAGTTGTCACAACCGAATCAAATAAGAAACGGGGTTGCTTCAACCGAATTTTGGGTTGTGGGGACTAAATTAGGTCGGAACAACCTCAATTCGGTTGTGGCGACCTCAATTCGGTGGTAACAGCCGAATTTATGGTTGCTACGACCTCTTTTGAAACAATTAGTTTTCTGGGTGCACTCACAGGCATCGCTAGTTTCGAACTCCGTAACAAATTCATCATCAGATGCCTAATTACTGTGCCTAAATTGATACTACCGGTTGATCAGCAATCGTAAAGGGTGTTTTTTCAAGCGCGATAGAACTTCAAATTGTAAACAAATAACACAAAAAATTTAATTTTATTAAAGTTTTTTTTTTATTCGAAAGACCAATACGTGGCATTAACATTTGAAAATGATTTCGGGCATATGGGCACCGCGGGTGTTCTTGACGAAGCGCATTCTGGACGTCCAATTTTTGAACAAACGAACAATGTTGGCCTCCAAGGCGTCAATTGTTGCTGGTTTATCAGCATTAATCAGTGCGTTCACGTAGTCCCACAGGAAATAATCAAGAGGTGTCAAATGGCACGACCTTGGAGGCCATTTGACAGGTCCATTTCTCGAAATCAACTTATCGCCAAATTTTGATTTCATAAGTCGATGGTTGCGATCGCCGTATGGCACGTGGCGCCATCCTGTTGAAACCACATCTCGTCTGAATCAATGTCATCCATATTTTCAAATCATTGATCATGGTGCGGCAACGACCTCCATTGACCGTACCGCGAGCTGCGGCCTCATTTTTAAAGAAATAAGGTCCGATGATGCCACCAGCGTGTAAGCCGCACCAAACGGTGCAATTTTTTGGATGTAATGGAGTCTGGCGGGTCTCTTGTGGATTGGTCTCACTCCATATATGGCAATTTGGCTTATTAACAAACCCGTTAAGCCAAAAATGAGCCTCTTCGCTGAACTCAATTTGGCGATGAAACAACGGGTCAGTTTCCAACGGAGTTTCATAGTAAATTTGGATAATTCGTGATTATTTGACAGAGTATACTGAAACAAATAATAGAAATTTTTTTATTAAAATTTAATTTTTTGTGTTATTTTTTACAATTTGAAGTTCTATCGCGCTTGAAAAAACACCCTTTATATATACAAACTAAATTATTCAATTTACAAATGCGAATTAGTAGCGATCGAAGATCCCTAAGTTTCAGCACACAATCAAGATCCTATAGTTCCAACATTATTATTATTAAGATTCGTATTTAAATTGCATTTGTAGAACACATATAGATACGTATGGATGTACGTACTTACTATGAGCATAAACCCTACTACCACCAGGATTTTCATCAGAATGCATTTAAGCGCAGTTGGTTCGTATTCAGAAATTCCCTTAACATAAGACCACACTATATGCAATACTCAAATAATAATTTGTTTTTGTGTTTAGGTTTCTTTCATTTAACTTCAGATCCAATTTTCCTCGTCATTATGCCAGCGTTCGATCTGTAAGAGAAACAACATATGAAATCAACAGAAAAATTAACATTTCTGACGTCGCCTCCGAATTTGATTAAATTTTGTACATCTATAGGACAGAACAACTTTCAGACATATAGCCCGCCTACTTTCAAATTATGTGCATTACAATTTGAAAATAATCAATAAAAAAGCCCTGAGATACTTTAACACAATTAAAAATTATTCAATGTAGGTAAATAACCAAGTGCACATTTTATAGATATAACCGTGCGCTAAATATAAATGTTTTACAATTTTTCATCAAGGATAATGTGAATCAAAAGGAACTAAAATTTCCAAAGGATATTTCCCGTAAAAGGTATTTTTAAAAATTTAAAAATATATATTAATCCTTATTCCCCTTTTTACACGTCTGCCAAGCTTCATTCGTGTATCTTCATAATGGTATGAGTTTTTAAAACAACCCCAAGTAAAGGTGTAGATATTTCATGAAATGTTTAATTTTGAATGTTTTTTTTCTTAATATAAGCAATGTACAATATATAATCAAAGAAGTCTATGGGAATATTGAAAATTTGGTAATGCTGCTTTTCTCATTTAATAGTTAGTACACACAAAACTTCTGCAATTTATTCGGTTCGGGTATTTTAATGTTTTAACAAACTCTGTGCCCGTGAAAACATTCAAATCAAGAATTTGCTGTAATCCTTTTATTTTTGCGAGCGATACTAGTTTAATGCGGGTCCGAGAATGGATGCTACGGTATATTGTAGATAAATGCATTGTGTGCGGCATGTAGAACAAAGATTTCCAATCTGAAGAAATCTAGTTTGGAAGAAGGTTTAGACATAAAGGGATATTTAGATACTTTCGGCGAATTGCATCTCAGTTCATTTTATTAACGTCTTCTAATTGAAATGGTCATAAAACTAAAAAGTAGAAAAGCTAGGGGACTGAAAGTTGGGGAGTGTTATAATTATGAAGTAATTCCAAAAGCAACACTTTTTAATCTTGGAGCCCTTCGATTTCGATCAACTTGGCCACAGATACGAGTATTGTACTAAAAATTACGTTAATTTTAGGTCATAACTCTTCATGGTTCATGATTTATAGCACACAAAAGGAGCTCATCTGTGGCTTTTTTTGTGACTTGGAAGTTGCGTTAAAATTTAATTAACTTTTGGAACGAAGTTCCTTATCGCACGTTGCAGGATGGGGGCTAAATGAAAAATTTTTAAACAATTTTTTTTTAACTACTTCATTACAACCCATTATTATCAACTATATTGGGTACTTTACAGCCCGATTCTGTGCACTTGATAAGTTCACCACATTGAGTATTTATCAACTTTTGAATATTTATCAAGATTTGGTATTCTACTACAAAAAATAAAAGCTTTTTAGTTGATAATTTGACAAAGCCTCATTTGGTATTGATAACTCTATTTTATTGTGTGTGTGTATATATTCAAATTCGGTAAATAGTGCACGCTTCATGTAAATATCAACATAATGGATTCTTTTTTAAAATACATTGATAAATTTACGTATCCTTTTAGAAAAATGGAAGAAGAAATAATTGTGTTAATGCTGATTTGTGCAGACGTAGAAAATACGGAAAAAAGAAGGCGAAGGTGTGACTTACGAAGATTAAGCGACTCAAGCGATCCTTTTCAGTTGTCGGAGGCAGAATTTCCAAAAAAATTTCGCCAGCGTCGTGTTCTTGCTCGGCAATTAATTGCAGATTTGCAGCCTCATGACGCCCAAAGAACATCATTACCATTGACAGTTCAAGTTTTGGCCAATAATTTGATAACAATAAACAAAATCAGCTGTCAATAGAAATTGACCACACTGGTGAATCTCAAAAGCTTTTTATTTATCAATGTTGCCACAGAATAGCAACCGAACTTTTGGCTGATAAAAATCTTGATAAAAAATTTATCAAGAATTCACAGAATCGGGCAGTTAGTTTGGTTTGGTGTAAAAGGAAGTGGAGCCTGCGTATTACATATTGTAGTTTTGAACCCAATAAAAAGTAAACTTTGAAAAGCCAAAGGCAAGACTGGCAAATCCAAGAAACACAACCCCCAGCATGGAATTACATTTGGCAGCACCCTTAAACTCGTACTTTTGGTTTGTGTCCAGACTAACATATTTCTTGTTTAATGGGAAATTTTCTAGGTGGAGCCTGTTTATTACAAATTGTAGTTTGAACCGAATAAAAAGTAAATTTAGAAAAGCTAAAGTGAAAGAAGATTAAAAAAATTACATCTTAAAGACGTACCTTTGCTTAAAAAATTAAATTTTTTTACAAAAAGTACCTTTTCTTAAAAAAAGTAATTTTTTAAATAAGTACATTCTCTTAAAAAAGTACATTATCTTACAACAAATTAAGTTTTCTTAAAAAACTAAATTTTCTGTAAACAATAACTTTTTTGTAACACAAAATAACTTCTCTTAAGAGTACCTACTCTTAAAATTGCATCTGTTCTTTCGTAAAAAAAGCATTTCTTAAAAAAAAAATATATTCTTAAAAAAATAATCTTATCCTTAAAAGAGTACCACTTCTTTAAAAAGTACCTGTTCTTAAAAAAGTATTTTTTTTAAAAAAAATCATTCTCTTAGGCTTTTTCTTAGCTTAGTGACGGCGACACTATCGAGTATTCAGCCATGAAAAAGCTTCTCAAAATACCGTTCGGACCCGGTGTAAAACTGTAGAACCCAATCAGTGAGTGTAAAACTAGAACGCGCACAGCTCACTGTTTTGTGAGAAGCTCTCCCTAATCCTTTCACGGGAAACAATTTTTTTTTATTTTAATAAAAGAAGTACCTCTCATCAAAGAAAATACCTTTTCGGTATAATATAATCATAGTCTTACAAAAGGGGCCTAAAAATATACTTTTTTTAAAAAAATACATTCAATAAATAAAAAATTTCTTAACAAAAGTTTATCATTTTACAAGATCCTTTTAAATTACAGTATTTTTCAACAGGCGCCTTAGGTGTTGGAAGTAACTAGTACATAATACAAAGCGAAAGGAACTTCGTTCCAACCGGGTGTCCCCTGACACACCATGTAATTTTATTAATGCGCCAACAGAGTATATCTGTATTAGTGCCGTCTGAAAGTTTTCAACCTCCTCTTCGCGAATAAAACATAGAAATGCACTGTCGTCTTTGAGCAAGGACGTCGAAATGGTAAAAATTTCCTTTATCCTTGGGTATCTGGAAATCTTAGATTTTCCTGGATTTATTTTCAAAAAATATCCATAACTTTGTCTCAGAGCCATTAATTAAAGTCTGGGCATAACCGGATTTCTGAAAATAAGAACTTTCGATCAACAGGGTTTTGCAAGCCAGATCCAAGGGGTTTCTTTTTTACTGATACGTAACGATTTTTTCTAATAAATAACAACCAAATATGATCACAAATAATTGGGTGTTTCTAATACCAAATGTAAAACTTTACACACCGGCAACAATGAAGTTTTTAGACCAATGACTTTATACTACGTAACTATTGTGCTTCTTGTTTTTTTTTAACAATTTAATATAAAATATACGGAAACATTATTTTTTACTACTACTCGATTAACCGAAAAGTTTTGAAACTTTAGTCGGCTATCCGGTGAAGAATTTCCCCGATTAATTATTCGAGCCATTGAACGACCAAAGTAAAATGTCGAATAATTTAATACCCTAATGTCAACACTATACCTTTAAAACTTCAGTACCTATTCTTAAAAAAAAAACCGTTCACTGGAAAATTCTATTTCTAGATTTTAAGCGATTGTTTATGTGAAACACAGATATGTGTATAAATTTGAAGCTGAATTTCTTGACGGTTTAGTCTGTGCCACAGAGGTTAAAGTTCACATTTGCCCTCAACAGGAGGTTTATATCGATTGTATTGTAGCAAATAATTTCAATGTTTTTGTACAGATGAAGGAAGACTAAAAAATAAAAGGAGACTTTATAATAGGGGCTCTTTTTCGTAACCTATATAAGTTAACATCAACTGTTACGAAAAAAAACGCATAGACGTTGAGTATATTCAACTTGGCTTCCTCCTATAATTTTTCATTTTTATTTGTCAATTTTTTTATATAAAAGTCAAAACCAAAACAAAATACTAAAGAAATCAAGGTAATATATGAGGGGGTTATTCTGCATTGACATTGCAGCAAAATTTATTCATTTGGAAATTTCGAGTAAATTAACTTCTGAATACAGTATTGAAAAGCAGATGTTTGGTTATACGAAATATTCAAATATGAGATTTCGATAACAATTATCCAGGACTTTAATCCCATATTGGTGTAAAACACTATTTTAAAATAAAACAAACATCGTAAACGCGCAGCTGCTCGGTAGTTGTCAGATGTACAAACAAAACCAACATACACGACTCGAGACGGGCAAATAATAAAACAAAAAAGGCGTCCCCGAACAAGCCGCGTCCTCTTTTACGTCTCAAAACGAGCTCGGGAGCAGCTAGCATACAGGAAGCGAGACGTAAAAAGCTATTCTATAGAGAGGTTAGAGAAAATGGATTGAAGTAATGATTGTGGATCGGTGTGCAATTTATTCACAAAGTACATAAAATGTACCAGAAACTACATACATCATGTATAAGTACATAAAAGTACATACAATTTACCACAAAGTACATATCAAGTTCCATAAAATGCATGAAATCCACTAGAAAGTACATCAATATAGGCAAGAATTTACAAAAACTACACAAAATGTACCCAACGTACTTAACAAGTACCACAAAATTTCATCAATTGTACAATAAATGCACCAAAAATTACTTTAAGTGTAGTGATTTGGGCGTAAACTACACCAAAAAACTGCATAAAAGTTCTCGAATGTGTAACAAAAAGTACACTAAGTGTATCAAAAAATTACATTGCAAGTAGACAGAGCCGAAGGTATTCTTGTGAATGTTATGGTTCCTTCTTCACTTTACTTTCTTTTAGTTTTGCTTTAGTTGTTTGGTATCCAGAATTGCCTTGGAATCCTTATTCTTGAAGAAGAAAAGACCAACAATATTTTATAAAACTTTTTAAATATTTTGATAAAAAAAAATTAACTACCCCTTATATTTATATCATAATTTTCGAAACGTCGTGGAAATATAAGAAATGAAATGACATACATTTTATATTTTCCATACAACAAAGTCGAACTTGGTAACACTTTTATCGGGGTTATTCTCAACTTCTAAAATTATACATGTTAACACCTGCGCGTTGTATGAGTTAACGTGTATAAGTTACGAATAAAACGCCCCTAATATAAAATTGTGTGTACACGATTAGTTACAAAATATTGTGTCAAATATTCAAAGTACAGTAATTGATTCTTTGAATGTTGAGTCCGGGGCTTGGAGTCGGAGTCTGGGATATTTGCCTAGAGTTGGAGTTTTAGTCGTAAAAAATTGAACGACTCCAACACCAACTAAAGTAAAACTTCAAAAAAGAATCATTTGTTGAAATTCTTACACCGCATTGAATAAAGTCAGTTTAACTAAGATCTAAATCGGATTCCGGTGGGTTTCTTGGTTCGTCATGTGAAGTAGCCTTTGTTTATGGCGGTCATATCTCGTAATAAAGCCGGCGTATTGTTAAATTATTGGCGTCGTTAAAAATGTTCCAACTAACATCTAAATTTAACTTGCAAATAGACAACGAAAGTGCTAGCTAGGCATTTAAAATAATAATGTCAAAAATTAAACTTCAAACTTTTCTTCCAATTCGAAATTTCAGTTAAACATTTCACAAAATGTCATCAGTGACTAAAACTGTATTCGCTTTATACTATTTTGAATAGGGGTTCAACTGGATTTTAATTTCAAAAAATTTTCTTCGAAAACAAATATATATTTTAGTGTTGTGCTGCCCACAATGGCATATTACATGCAACCGAAATTATTGCGCTGCAAATGAAAATGATATCGTACAAAATGCTGGAATCGAAGGGAGTAGTGGACTTTCAAATGGTTGAAGTGAGACTTGTAGTAGGAGTCGTCTAATTTTGCGCATACTCCACAGCCCTGGATATTGTAAACTTAAATGAAACTGCCAGAAGTCTTTCACAAGTTTGTGCACATCTCTATCAGATATTGAGGCACCTGGCTTTAAGGACTAAATTTGGTAGACAATTACTCAGACTGCGGATTTGATTTCTTTAACATATTGAAAGTACAGGGTGTTCTAACATTCTACTCTGCCGAATTTGAGTTATTTTTTTATATTTCTTTCTCTGAGTTTCTTTATATTATCCGGGGTTTCCTTTCTCACTTTTTACCCGACGTGGTCCAGTGCAATTCTTTGCATTAGATGTCGCCGCTACCTCTTTTTGTTCCAAAGGTAATTGAAAAAGTTTGATTTAATTCAAACTTTATTGTTATTGTTTGCGCGTATGTTTTTATGGGTGTTATATATACATATATATGTAATTGTGTTAGTTGAAATTTCGCTTAATATTGGCTAGGTCTTTTTTCGTGAGGATTTACACAGTCACAGGCACATAAAGTGAACCCATCTCAAACTCACAACTGGTTCATATCCGATTTACAAAGACGAGCGACAGCCAAAAAACAATATGACAAAATTTCTTCAAAAAAATTCTCCGTACAATCTTATACCACATAGGCTTTTAGTGGAAGTTGAAAATGGAGGAACAATCATTTGAATACAGCATCGGCATTTGTGTTGCACCAATACCTTCCCGCAACAACTCAGTTGGTAATATCCCATTGTTGCCGAAACGAGTTGATGAAACGATTGTAGTGCAATACCGCAAGAAAAAGCTGTTTAAGCTGAAAACCGGAGCATAAAGCTACGAAGGAATAATTTTTAGTGCCAAAATTGAACTGAAGTTTTGCAGTTGGTTTGAAATGGTTTACTCGAAAATAAAAATTTTAATTTTTGAGTGATATGTTTTGTCAACAAAAAACTAAAAAATTTCACAACCTTAATAGATCTACACTATTTCTAATTGAAATTTGAAAAAACTCAATCGGATTATGCAAATTCTATTTAGAGTTTGAAATACATCAATTGAAAATTGAAAATTCTATTTCAAATTTGAAATACATCAATTGAAATTTCAAAAATATCAATTGAACTTTAAAAGACATCAATTCAAATATAAAATACATCAATTGAATGTTCAAAAACATCAATTCAAATTTAAAATACATCAATTGAAACTTAAAACACATCAATTAAAATTTAAAACACATCAATTGAAATTTGAAATACATAAATTGAAATTTAAAACACATCAATTCAGATTTAAAATACAAAACTTGAAATTTAAAAATTTAAACACATTATCGGTTAATAATTTTTAAATTTCAAGTAACGAATTTTAAATTTCAAAAAAATTTTTGAAATTTCAACTGCTATTTTTCAAAATTAAATTGATATTTTCCAAATTTCAATTGGAAATGGTGCAGACTAGAAAATTTAGTACAATAAATATTCTTTGTCGGGCTGGTTGCTTGTGAAAAAATTGGATGACTTGGTACTTTGAATAAGGAACTTTGTACATTACTTCTGACCAGACGACAAGTGAACCTCTTATGGGTAAAAGTAAGCGCAAGATTAAAGCGCATTGAACCTTCTGTCAGTGTCAGGGAATTCAAAAACTCGCATTTTCCATACGAACACAGGGAAAAGATTAGTTGGAAATCAATTCAGGCATTGGAAATTCCATGATGAAGTCTATATTTTGCTTAGAATTCATAATTGTCATACATCAGAATTATTTGCCGTTGATATTGATTGATGAAAAATAGGTCTTACTAAATACGTATTGCTACTACAGCAATTAGGTAGTATTAACCAATTTGAGTATTTCAATATCCTCATTCATCTGAAATGGAAAATACAACTAATAAAAAGTACAATATTAAAATTCGTATTCAAATATTAGTCACTGTAATCATAATTTACTTTCTGTCACAATAACACTTGTTACAAAGTTATGTACTCGAATTTTCGCAAGAGGCTTTATCATAGAGTTCCTTTCACATATTTCGTTCCCTTCACACTATTCGTGGTGCGGTCTGTGCAACAGAGAGTTATTTGACTTAAATTGATTTAAACCAAGTGGAATTACAGAAATTTTTAACTTAAATTTTTCATCTCGTTTTGATGAAAGACTTTGACATTTAAACGTATTTTGGACTTGTTTGTTATATTTTATTGTTAGTATATGTTTGAGGTGTATTTACAAAAAAAAGTTTGACGCACTAATCGAAATGCCGTGGCTGATTTATTTTTGGATGGTTTGAGCCATTGCCTCTATCTGGTATTAGTAAAGCAACATTTCCAACATGCAACTATATGGGCAGACACACTAAATGTCGTCAAAATACTGAGAGAGATGGCGGCTCTATACATCAGTTCTGTATGGGTTTTATTGTTAAAGAGAAACTACATATATTTCAATGTTACACGACGACTTTACAGAAAAACTATTATTTTAAACAGAAAATGAGAAACAGAGTTTTGAAAATACAATAAAGTGCATAGATATCATCCACCGAAGAATATGGTAAGTATACATAATCACATTTTAAATCGCACAGACCCAAAATTTGTTATGCTTTGGGCAAAAACAATGGTTGACATATATGTTTCTATACGAAATCAAAAGGTCATTAAAGTCCATGTATTCGACAAGAGGAATATATCTCACCCCACTAGATTCTGAAATGCATGTATTTTTTTATTTTACTAGTATTATCATAAATTGTGGTGAAGTGAGACTTTTAAACAATAGCATCTGACGCCACTATTGACGCCTTCACAAACACATGCAAACAATTGTGAACACTTGTCTGGAGGATCTATTACTGTGGATGACACAAATTAACTTAAACATTTTTGATCGAAAATATGAAAAATTTGGAAAAATCGTCTATATATCTTAAACGAAGCGTCCAATCCAAAAAATAAAAAAATTTTACGGATTTCTAAGCGTTTCTGACAAAGTGTTCCAATTCGCATGAAATAATTTTTCTTTCAAAAAATCGCCAAAATCGATTTTTTCAAAATCCAATCGCCTCCTTTTTACATCCTTAAGAGGCTTTTACCTATGGATATCTTCAATACGGCGTCACTTTTATTTTTAGAAAATCGCTAAAATAAAATTTCAGGAATCAAAAATCGCTAAAACGCGCTTACACTAATATCTCGGAAACGGAGCGTCGAATCGAAAACATATCTATTTTTTACACGTTTTTTTTTTTTTTTTTTTATTTATATCGAAGAAATTTAGTTCAAAAAATCGTCAAAATATGAAAATGACTGACAGAGAATATGGCTACAAATCAGAAACAGTGTTTCCAATCGCACAAATAATAACTTTGTTACCTCTATAATACCCCTGACACACATGTGGTACAGAAACTATAGTATGTGTACTATGGTGTTACATACTACAATATAGTGACACACATGTAGTATGTATTGATTGTGGTTTCATTTGACATTTGATCATATGTTATGAAAAAGAAATGGAGAAAAAAATTGGGCTTGTAATAAATAATTGTAATAAAATTATTTATTTTTTGAAAAAAAAACACATGTGTTTGCGATATGCTATTTTTATGTACAATCGCATTAAAAGGAAATAAGTTCTCCTACTTAAAAAACAAATAAAAAAAAATACAGACAGAAATACAGACAGATTTGACTTGTAGCTGTGTTCATTTTGTTTTGGAAGTGTTCGCAATTTATATTTTTAGCTGCGTTAATTACAATACCACGTTTATACTACGTACATGAACGTAGTAAACGAACCAGATATAAACCAGTTTGTTCAATGGTTTAATGGTGGTATAGGTTGACACACATGTGGTATTGAATGCTAGTATGGCCTGTGTGTCAGGGGTATAAGAGGCTTTGCCCAATGGATGTCTTTACTACGGCATCACTTATTAAAACAAAAACATACATACACTCCGGTTCACTTATTTAAACGCACTAAAAATTCCATATTCAGCAGCCTGTATCTTTTGCAATTTGTAACCGATTGCAGAATCTTAAAATGGAAATGGAAGCTAGACATCTTGAGATATAAAACAAAAATCATGCCAATAGATGTAAACACATCAAAAAGGTGTTGTCGTACTAAAGACATCCATTGGCTACAGCCACCTTTGGAGGTAAAAAATGTATTATTTTTGCGATTGGACGCTCCGTTTACGAGATATAGAAATTGTGTCATATTTTCGATCAAAAATGGGCACGAAATACGAAAACTGGTTACAAATAATAATGGTTTTGTTTATATATAAATATAAAATACACAATTTTAATGAAAAGTTTTTTTTTTTAAATTTTTTCTATAAAACTCATAAGGGGTTAAAGCATCACCAAATGGTTGTGACAGCCATCAAATTCAAGTAATTAGTTGAGCATACCAATATATTATTTGGTACAACCCAAATAGTTTTTACATTTTTCGTTCATCCAACTAATAGCATATTCACCACTACCAGATAATTTGATTGCTATAACTAAAACTTGATTGACAGATCACATTTATTTCATGTTTCTGTGGCTTCAACTAAATCTTTCAGTTCTTGCATCCAAAACTGAATTACAAGTCAATTGTTATCCATAACATTTGGTGATACTGAACACAATTATTGGTAATCACAACTGAATATTGTGATAGTCCAAGGAACCGTCAAATTGTAGTTGGATGTAAATATAGTTGTGACAATGAATCTCATCTCTATGTGTGAGACGGTATATGTTTTTAGTTTGCCTAATACTTCGGCTGTCGGTGAAACAGAGGTTTCCCTTTAAATTCAATTTGCATATCTAATACTTTTTTGTCAGAAGAAAATCGCCTTTTAGAAAGAGACACGGTCCTTAACACATTTTTTAGTAAAAGTTGCAATTCTTATGCTTATTTACACATTTTTAATCCTATTACTAACCACGTCATGAAACCTTTGAAAGAAACATGGTAGATCTAAAATTTGCGAATAAGACATTTCATAATTATTTTCCCCATTTTTGAGATAAAATTAGCTTAACATGTTGTTGATTGTGGTCGTAGCGAAACTTAGAGAACGTAAAATTCAGACGGATTACCATACACCAAAAGTGGAGAATCTAACTTGTAAACCGCCACACAACAACGGGTGAACAGACATATTCTGAAAACCGGCCGGACGGTTGTAGCACAATAACCGTTAACCGTTAACCGGTTAATCGGTTTAGGTTTTAAATTCCCTAATTATAACGTACTTTTTCTCAGTCACTGTTTTAAGTCCTCAGAACTAAGTTCTTAATGCCACTTTTACCAAAAATTAACGGTAAAGTAAACGTTTACCTAAAATTAAAAGTAATTGCTAAATTCTATTTATACAAACTTTCAACCCATTTAAAGGGCTTTTATGTATACCCAACATGGCCATTGCCTTCATTTACTGTAATTCAATACAATACTCTTGCGTGGCACTTTGACATTATCCTTTGACACCTTAATTTCCCCTTGGGTATTCTACAAATGCGTTTGAAATTTGAAATAAAAATATGTTTTCCCCAAAAGTTACCACAAGTTTAGATAGGTTAAGTGAAGTATTTGACGTGTGCCACTTGACAGCGAACACAGTAGCAGCAGTATAACATACAAATTTGATTTTCGTTTCACTTCTATACTTTCTGCCATAAGCAAAAGGATGGAGATGAAAGGAATCAGAATATAGAATGGGTTATCAAGTTTGTTTTATGTGATTGAGGACAATGGCGGCGATAACAAATAAATTTAATTAAATAAATTAAACATATACATTTCTTTTCACAAAATGGGTTCAAGGGATAAACCATTGAAGTAAATGGACAATGTATACAATTGATTATAAATGTATCACAGAAAACTCAAAGAAGAGAAGGTCCAGTGGGCAGTTTTGGATGCCAAGTAAATCAATAATGAACATTTGAAATTGTTTTTTAAAAAAAACTTTTACACAAAGGATGAGGAAATTGAACTTATGTTACGTACCTTTGAAATGGACTAAATTGTAAAGTTTAATTTATAAAATAATCATAAAATAATGAAGAAAATAACTAGCACAGCACCAAGGCATCAAAAGTGTTACAAAAAAATGTTATGTTTCCCTTGTATCTTTTAAAGGGAACCATAAAAGATTCGTACAATGCACTCTTTAAATGTTTAAGACTCAATGATGGGCTACTACACTTTAAAACCAGTTCCGATAGGTTTTGCTTTGATAAGCTTTTTGCTGCTAGTTAATCGACAGTTTTGCCGTCATTAACCCCCCATCAAACACATATTCTGAAACCTTCGAACAAACACATATGCCTGGCCAGACCCCTATACGATTTTATGCATTCTATGGCAAAAATGGTACCGTAACTTTGAATTTCTAAGTATGCTCGATTATTATTTTTGTCTTTAGACTTTTTTTTTTGGTTTGTTGATATATGTAGCTGCCTAAATGTAAAAAATGAAAAACAAGTATAATCAACTTTAGAATGTTGTTGGCACACAGGATTAGTGCATTTGGTGCAGTAAAAACGTGTCTTCCTACACAGCTTTTCATCTTGCGTGGCATAAATTCTGCAATCTTTTCTTGAATTCAGTGTACTACGACCGCTTTGTTGGTTAGGCTGCATGTAGCTGGGAATATTCAACGGCCTTCCAAAGAAAGATTCAATGGCCAAACGGGTTGAATGTTGTCCCAACATATGGTTGTTGTTCATGCGATTTTCAGTATTAGCAAGCACGAATTGTATACTCACCGTTTTCAAAAATATTCGTTGCTTCTCTTTTAGGGTTCCTTCTGTATTTTCATTCCATATTATGTAAGCGGCTAATCCCATGACGTCTATCATGTTGCAAAAAAATACTAATGGCCAACGTCTGGTTGACCGTTTTGTGGAGTAATGCGTTACCATTTTGTCTATTGTATCAACGCCGGCCTTTGTTGAATTGTAAAATAATATAGCTTCCGGTTTTTTTGCTACGTCTCCAACTTTCTCAGTGTAGTGCACAGTGAATAGTAAATTTACTGCTTTGTTCTTCTTTGGAAAGTTACTGCACAGTGATACAAGGTTATCATTGAAACCGAACACAGATGAAAGCACTGGCCGTTTGCTGACTATTTTCACTTCTTTGGGATTACACCTTTTGTTGGATCTAATGGTGCCAACGTATGCTCGTCCAATCGACGAAAGACTTTTAGCTACGTCTAATGCTGTAAATAAGTTATCAGCAATAATAGTTCTGCCGCTGTTGGTGTATCGATTAGCCAAACTCATGAGCACATTTTCGCCTTGGACAGATGAAAGCACTGGCTGGATGAAAGCACTGGCCGTTTGCTGTCTATTTTCACTTCTTTGGTAATACACCTTATGTTGGATCTAATGGTGCCAACGTATGCTAGTCCAATCGACGAAAGACTTTTAGCTGCGTCTAATGCTGTAAATAAGTTATCAGCAATAATAGTTCCGCCGCTGTTGGTGTATCGATTAGCCAAACTCATGAGCACATTTTCGCCTTGGTTTGTCTTTCGTTGTTCTCCCTCTTTACCAGTGTACAGTTTTCCTTGCAACGGATATTTGGTTTTCGCATCGCATGCCCACCATACTTTTATACCATACTTTGCGGGCTTTGATGGGATGTATTGCGTGAACGCATGACGTTGTGCTGGCGGAATCTCACTGTAGCGGGGTTTAGCTGTACTCCACTTGGTACCATATTTTCCAAGCAAAAAACCGTCTGCAACTTGAGTGGTGCATTCTCACTTTTTTCTTCTTCGGATTCTTCATCGCTGTCTAATATTTCATTTGCTTCAATTTCCAATTCATATTCAATGTCCGAGGTGTTATCTTCGGGCACACAATCTGTGTTTTCACCGCTTTGGTCTTTAAATAAATCGAGTTCTAGAAAGCACCGGAAATTCGTTCAATTTGTAATGGAGCAAAGTGAAGTCGATGTCAATTTTTCAAACAAATTGCATCTTCTCCGATAAAGGGCATTTCCACCTGAATGGCTCCGTGAATACACAAAATTGTCGAACTTGGGGCTCAGAAATCCTCGTAAAGTTGGACTGAAGTTGAAAATACTCTTACTCTTATTAAATTCGTATAAATTCACGTGAGAAGGGTTAAAAATTTCCATATATGAACTTCATTGTGTTTCGACAATGAAATGTTCTTAAATTAGATTGGTACCAGAAGGCCACTTTTTTTTTGACGTTTCATAAACTTTCTCTCTGAGCATCCAAAATGTACTATGATTAAGATTGCGACTGGATTTATGGACAGGTTCTGAGAATTGGTGACAAGGAGTTTCACGCTGAGAGTAGGAAGAAAATCCTGACAATTCTGCAGAAAAATTACTTCCCACCAAAAGCTATGCACAGTCTATTATATATCTATATTTCTTGCGGGAAATAGTGGACAAACTACATCGGTGGAATATGATCCAGCATTACAAGACGAGAATCTACAAATCGACAACGTATGTTCTGGATACTCTGAACGTATACAACATTCGAACATTTACGACAATGGACGATGTGAACTGGCTCTCAAGACGCACAACACACTTATTCGGCCAAACGAAATCCAAATTGTCTGAAAAGAACAAATCGAATGTGATATATGGTATTGAGTGTAAAGGTGATAATACCGACGTATGCCATAATAATAATGTCGGCCTTTCGATGGCTAGATTAAGAACTCGACTTTCATAACATAAATTTGATTTGAAGGCTACCGGTAATTGATTAGGGCGGGAAACAGCATTGCCAGAGCATTGTACAATTACAGGATATTTCTTTGATTTTGACGACGTCGGTATCATGGAAGGGTAAGGCAATTACTCACGATGTTTTGCACTCGAAATGTTGCATATTACTGACGTTCCACTGGAGAAAAGACTCAATTATAATTGTGACGTAGACGGAAGCGTTCGAATATATCGACATGCAATAGACGGACACAGGACCTATTTAGTTGACGAAAGCTTGCATACCGCATTGGACAACCTACTCTTTTCGTTTTGTTTTAAACATGTAAATATGTCAATTGTTATTGTGTCCTTGATTCCTTATTAATGTTTAAAAACTTTTGTATACAGAACTCCTGAGAATGATTAGCGATGCTAATCGAAATATCGGGAACTAATGAGAAGATGATATACAACAGCGATAAATGATATAAACGCCAAATTATCAATCTGGATTTTAATATAAATAAACACAGTTAAATTCCAAAAGGTCAACAATCAACAATGAATAACTCTACTTGTTCAAACATTTTTAAATAAATTATAATTTTGTTTTTCTATTAAAAATTTTTAAATATTGAAAGTTATGTTTTAAAGATTTTAATAATGAAAAATTTTTCACTAAATCATTCTTCTGTATATTGCCCATTTAAATCTCTCGCGTTGAAAGTTATCCACAATATTGGCCCAATTATTATTATTTGGTAATTATGGTAAACCTTGTCAAAGTGAACAGAAATATTTCAAATTTTTATTAAAGCGACAATTTTGTTCTAAAGACTTTTGATTGATTTCCGATTAAAATCACTGCGAATGGGTGATATGTTGTTCACTCAATGTTCATCGCTCCTACAATTTGTGGTCTAAAATAATTTGATTATATTAACTTAAAAATTTAAAAAAAAATCCAATTAAAAATAAAAACCTGGATATTTTCATTACATTTTTTAATGGAAACCAAACAACGCCGACGTACTCTTTCAACTAAAAATAATATGCAAAGAGCGCTCAAAAAAAACTTCTACTTCAGGCAAAATTGTGAAGCGCCACAAACTCGTGGTTCACATTTGTACCAACAAAATTGGGGTGAGATACCCGCATAAAGAGGTCACTTTGCAGTGCTGCGTTTGGTGTTCATTTTATTTCTTTATAATGTCAGTGTTTTTTGTGTCCGTTGCTTAAAATAATGTTGCATTTAAAAAAAATATACAAATAAAACTTGAAAAGTTCATGCATAGCCGCATCAGGTCCTTAATGAAAAGAAAATAAAAAATAAGAATTTGTATAAATTTTTTTGGGACGCGAATAAAATAACTTTTGCAGTTGTGTATAATTTCAGGTATGTAGTCACTAATTGAAGTTTAATCAAATATGATTGAATGCGAGTATTTGCGTAGTTAGATATTTTGAAGAAATTGATGTAGCTAATGACTTCTTAGTACTTAATAGAGTTGTGTAGTTCACAAACGAACTAGTTCAATGGAACCATTCACTGTTCTGAACTTGATGATATAGTTCACACTCTTCAGCTCTTTTATTTCAGTAGTTCGCTTGTTTCCGAAGATTTTCATATTTCAGTTTTACAGTTCCCTCTGCCATTTTCTAGTCGATGCTGTCTTCTGCACAATAACTACAGCGCTGATCAACACTTTTATCCGAAACTATAAAAACATTACAGAAACAGCAATATTTTGGAAACGGAATAACAAAATCGTTAAGCCGATCTCAATTTGTATCTCCGCGTAGGTTTATATCTGGTAATGCCTTCAATTATGGCGATTTAATATAAAAAAGTATCACAGTATACAAAATACTTTAGAAATCTGCAAAGGTCAAGCCGTTTCCGCAATTATTGGCTCCGACTGAACTAAAACTACAAGTTGAACTGAAATGAGGTCTAAAGTTCACAGTTGACATGAACTGTTAAGCTGAAATGATACAATGAACTAGTGAACTAAATGAACGAACTAGTTAATTCTGTTCGGCTGGACTAAAAAGAGCGCTCACTTGAATGAACTAAAATTCCTAACTCTAGTACTTAATATCTAGAAAAAATAATTACATTAGGTTTCAGGCGACACCCTGTTGGAACGAAGTTCCTTTCGCTGTATATTATGTACTAGCTACCTCCAACACGCCTAAGGCGCCCGTTGAAAAATGCAATAATTTAATTGGATCTCTAAGAAAATATACTTTTTGTAAAATGATTAACTTTTCTTAAGAAAAATGTTTTTATAGAATATATCGTTTTTAAAAAATATCATATTTGTAAGTACTTTTTCTCAAAAAAAAGGTCATTTTTAAAATAGAGGTAATTCTTCTATTAAAAGCTAATGTTGTTTTTAAGAAAAGTTACTATTTTTAAGAAGAGTACTCTCTGTAAGAAAACGCCATAAGAGTATGATTTTTTTTACAAAGAAGTACTTTTTTAAGAACAGGTAATTTCAAAGTAGTGGTACTCTTTTCAGGAAAGGTTATTTTTTTTAGAAAACTTAATTAATTTTCAGAAAGGCTACTTATTTCAAGAACGGAAAAGAAAAGGCATTATTTTGTTTTTAAGAAAAGGTACTTTTAGAAAATGTACAAATAAAAATATACAAATAAAACTTGAAAAGTTCATGCATAGCCGCATCAGGTCCTTAATGAAAAGAAAATAAAAAATAAGAATTTGTATAAATTTTTTTGGGACGCGAATAAAATAACTTTTGCAATTGTGTATAATTTCAGGTATGTAGTCACTAATTGAAGTTTAATCAAATATGATTGAATGCGAGTATTTGCGTAGTTAGATATTTTGAAGAAATTGATGTAGCTAATTTCTTCTTAGTACTTAATAGAGTTGTGTAGTTCACAAACGAACTAGTTCAATGGAATCATTCACTGTTCTGAACTTGATGATATAGTTCACACTCTTCCGCTCTTTTATTTCAGTAGTTCACTTGTTTCCGAAGATTTTCATATTTCAGTTTTACAGTTCCCTCTGCCATTTTCTGGTCGATGCTGTCTTCTGCACAATAACTACAGCGCTGATCAACACTTTTATCCGAAACTATAAAAACATTACAGAAACAGCAATATTTTGGAAACGGAATAACAAAATCATTAAGCCGATCTCAATTTGTATCTCCGCGTAGGTTTATATCTGGTAATGCCTTCAATTATGGCGATTTAATATAAAAAAGTATCACAGTATACAAAATACTTTAGAAATCTGCAAAGGTCAGGCCGTTTCCGCAATTATTGGCTCCGACTGAACTAAAACTACAAGTTGAACTGAAATGAGGTCTAAAGTTCACAGTTGACATGAACTGTTAAGCCGAAATGATACAATGAACTAGTGAACTAACTGAACGAACTAGTTAATTCTGTTCGGCTGGACTAAAAAGAGCGCTCACTTGAATGAACTAAAATTCCTAACTCTAGTACTTAATATCTAGAAAAAATAATTACATTAGGTTTCAGGCGACACCCTGTTGGAACGAAGTTCCTTTCGCTGTATATTATGTACTAGCTACCTCCAACACGCCTAAGGCGCCCGTTGGAAAATGCAATAATTTAATTGGATCTCTAAGAAAATATACTTTTTGTAAAATGATTAACTTTTCTTAAGAAAAATGTTTTTATAGAATATATCGTTTTTAAAAAATATTATATTTGTAAGTACTTTTTCTCTAAAAGGTCCTTTTTAAAATAGAGGTAATTCTTCTATTAAAAGCTAATGTTGTTTTTAAGAAAAGTTACTATTTTTAAGAAGAGTACTCTCTGTAAGAAAACGCCATAAGAGTATGATTTTTTTTTACAAAGAAGTACTTTTTTAAGAACAGGTAATTTCAAAGTAGTGGTACTCTTTTCAGGAAAGGTTATTTTTTTTAGAAAACTTAATTAATTTTCAGAAAGGCTACTTATTTCAACAACGGAAAAGAAAAGGCATTATTTTGTTTTTAAGAAAAGGTACTTTTAGAAAATGAATTTTTTTAAGAAAAGGTATTTTTTTTTCAAAGGAAAACATTTTTTTTAAGAAAATGTTTTTTAGAGAAATGGGAATTTTTTTTGAATTGTTGGTTTTTTAAGAGCACGTACGCGCCCGTACGATAATTTAATGGATCTATAAGAAAAGGTACATTTTGTAATATAAAAAAATTTTTTTAAGAAAATTTTTTTTATCTGTAATGTATTTTTAAAAAAAAATTATATTTTTAGGACTGTTTTGTAAAAATATATATTATATTTTCCGGAATATGTATTATATAGGTCCTTTTTTAAAGAGAAGTACTTCTATTATTAAAAGATAATGTTTTTTTAAGAAAAGGTACTATTTTTAGAAGAAGTACTTTGTGTAAAAAAAAACCGTAAGAGTATGACTTTTTTTTACAAAAAAAGACTTTTGTAAGAACAGGTACTAGTCTAGTAGTCTTTTTAGGAAAATATTATTTCTTAACAAAATTTACTTATTTTCAGAAAGTAGACTTATCTCAAGAAAAAAATTTAATATTTTATTTTTAAGAAAAGGTACTTTTAAGAAAAGGAAATTTTGTAAGAAAATTTATTTTTTGTACCAAGATATTTTTTTGAAGAAAAGTTTTTTTTTAAGAAATGGTATTTTTTTTTAGAATTGGTCCTTTTTCAAGAATAGGTGAATTTTTAAGAGTAGATAGATAGTATACACTGTCCTATTAAATGAGAGAAAATTAAACCATAGACACAATGTAATATTTAAAAATTATAAAATCATAAGCAAATATCGAATTGGTGCAAAAAGGGGTGGTGGAACTGTTACATTAATCAAGAATAACGTACAATGCTATAGTCACGGTAACAAAAGTGAATATTCGCTAGATGCTTTTGAGACATGCGCCATAAAGATACCCGTTGACTTCGACAACTTTTTAATTATTACATTTGCGTACTATCCGGCCCGCAATATAAATTCAATACGAGCAGACTTGCAAAACTATTTGATTTTACTAATCTTCAAAATTCAAATAACTACTAAGTACTAGCGGTAGACTTGAACTGCAAGCACACAGAATGTGGTAATACTCTTAATAACGCAAAAGGCAATAACCTAAAAAAAAGTCAACATCGAATTCCTTACACTTCAAATATGTTCTGCGAAGCCCGTTTTCCTTAGCCGTAATTATGCCATAATGCCGTCCATTGAAGCCAGCACACTTCACATGGGCATGACTATAAAGAGAGCCAACATGAAAGAACACTCACTCACTCATATACGTCCCTGACTTTACAAATCTAGTAATAATCCTTAAAGAATGCAGCATAATACTGGGTTGTATACTGGGTTATAGCATGATACGGTTAAAAAAAAAACGTTTACAATTTTTTCATTTAGCCTCCATCCCGCAACGTGCGATAAGGAACTTCGTTGCAAAAAGTTATTTATTTTTTAGTTGTTTGTTTATTTACTAATTTAGCTAAATCAAATTCAATTGATTATTTTTACTTACTGCATTTTACATTATACTAGCTGACCCGGCAGACTTCGTCCTGCCTTCAAAAGTATTTATAATATCAGATGGTAAACAATGATTAATATCTCGACGTGGGCGCCATCTAGTTTATCAATACCTTTACTTTTGCCTAAGAATTACATGTTGCGAATTTGAAACAAATCGGTTCATAAATAACCTAATCGACATCAGCGCCACCTACTTTGCAGCGCCACCTATTTATGGAAATTATGGAATTTTTTTTGTCTCCCACACACTTTTTACGAAAAGAGGTTATGTATGAGTCGGTGTCGGGATACTTAACGCCGCCACACGCCGATTAAGCACCCAACGCATTCAGCGAGTTCTTGAGTTACGGTGCAAAAACACAAAAAAAATAAATATTACGCCATTTGTCGGACGAACTTAATACTACACAGAAACACTCCTCACGGCCCATAGAGCATGCATATAAAATTTGGTCAAAATCGGTCCAGTAGTTTTTGAGTTTAGCGATCACGAACATACACGTAATTTTTATATATGTAGAGATATATCAATTGGTTTTCTTTTTTTAGGCAGGAACAACAAACCTTTCTGTATCGTAAATTAATCCATCAATATAAATTAATCTGTCAATAAAAGTAAAAAGTATAGAGAACTTATTGCACTCTTTTTCCGCTCTCATGTCGAGAGTCTGAGTAAAAGAGCATAAATGAGTCTTATTCCCTTTATAGAATTTTTCAATTTAAATGCACCATTTCGACAATGTTATTACATAAACCAGTACAAAAAGCATAAATTTTTCACATCAAAATTATGAATGGACCAAGTTATGAAAAAAATTACTCTTACTCTATTCAATACTCTTTGGCGACGACGATCTGCTTCGTTGTTCGCTGGCGCGAACATATTTTCAGACAGAGACTATTGTTGTACAACAACCACTTATGTGATGCTAACGGTGTGTGTTGTTTGCATGTGTTCACTTTCACTTTCCCTACCCGTGCCTATAGATGTTAACACATCAAAAATATATTTTTTTTAAATAAGTACCTTTACTTAAAAAAGTCAAATTTCTGCATTTTGCATTTTCTTAAAGAGTACCTTTTTGTGAACAAAGATAACTTTTCTTGAGATAAGTACCTACTTTTAAAAATTTACATATTCTAGAAAAAAGGACCAATTCTAAAAAAAATCCAATTTCTTAAAAAAAACCCTATTCTTTAAAAACAAAACCTTATCTTAACTTTTGTAAAAAAAGAAAGTACTACTTTATAGAAAGTACTTCATCGTAAAAATGTTACATTTTCTTACAAAAAATTTGCTTTTAGTAAACCAAGTACCTCTTTTTACAAAATTACCTTTTCGGGAAAATATAATATATATTCTTACAAAAAGGACTTAAAAATTACTTTTTTTTTAAAAACCACATTCTATAAAAAATGTCTTAAAAAAAGTTTATCATTTTACAAAAATTATCGTTTCTTAAAGATCCATTGAAATTTTTTTATTCTACAAGTACATAATATAGTACATAATATACAGCGAAAGGAACATCATTACTCTGACACCTCATGTGATTTTTTATAATTCCACACGTTCAGAAGGCGTGAAGCGATGCACGATAAGATGGCAAACCTTACTAAATATGTCAACTGTAGTTTGGACAGCTTCTGAAATATAACAATTGTAAAAAGTTGAATTACCATCTGATTACCCTTCAACAGAGCTGAATTCCGTGCCATCGTTGAATTTGGCGAGTCTCAGCGTACCCCAGAATTAACCAGATTTCATAATTTACTTAAAAAACTAAATATTTTCCAGATGTTGCTGTGTATTTTTTTCTTATTCCTGTATTAACAATTTCAATTTCAAAATGTTAAGATTTATCAGTATCCCAAGGAAACTATAATCATTTGACTACTATCATATTAAGCTTGTAGTTTATAAAACAAACAGTACAAATAAAAATTGCCAGTTAAACAAGGCCAGTTTTATTACATTGCTCAAATTAAAGTTGCAACACATATATAGTTCATATTAAAAATCGATTTACATATACATACATATATGTATGACAAAAATGGATGTATATTTGCACCACTTCATTTCAATGGTCCCAACAATCTACTCGCAAGCAACTCCAGATGTCGGTTTAATTATATTTTCTCTAACGCGTTCCATTTTTTGCATATAGTATTATGAAAAACAACACAAGTGGTCAAGCGTATAGTTAAACAGTTGCATGCTGACACTAGGATACCCTATACTACTGCATCTAAATGGCCAACTTACAATTTAGCTAGGTATGACAAAAACATTCTGACATTCTTGCTCATATACACTTCAATGAATTTAGGAAAGTTTGACATGTTTGTGTCAAACTCCGTCTCAAAATTGAACTATTAATAAACAATTTAGTGGAGTTATTGAAACTTATACTAGGACGTCATCTTATAGAATTTTAAAATATTTTGGAATATAACTTATTCGTTAACAGTTGAGATTTGTAAGCAGATTTAAATATTTTTGAGTTTGGTTTGGATGCTTGGACCTGCAGCCTGATATACAGACAATTAGATGGACTAAATTTAGTTAGTTTAGAAAGGAGTCGGTAAATGTTAAATTTATCTAATCATAAACCACAGGAATGTGCAAACTTCACCACTAACCTATACTACCCTGTAGTAGAGCAGTGGGTATATGACACAACGAGCTGAGAACTTGTTTATTTTAATGCTTGCAATCCTTTTTCCACACTTTCTCCCGGTTACTCGCGAACAAGAACTCATCGGCGGAGAAAATATGCAAACTAGGAAAAACCACTCTAATACCAAACACCATAGAAAATAAAAAATATGTTGCAACATCTGTTATTCATTATATGAACATCTCGTTGCAAATCGTGGCAAGGGTGAGTAATTCAAATATAATTTGTTGTTAATTAAAAAGTGAGCACAATTAGTGTGGTAAAGGGTGGCCACTCTTCAGTGGATAACTATATGTACTAAATAGATTATAATGGCGCACGGTTCTCTGGAGTAAATTTTAAATATATTTTAGTATTACTAAATTTGGGAAACGGGATAAAATTCTGAATGGCGCAAGGAATAGAATAAGACCAAGAAGGAAACAACATTAGACTAATGTTTTTTGGCGGCATGAACTAAATTTGTAATATTTAAACAAAAGGGTTTCATGCGTCTACAATATAAATTATATTTTAGCAGACGCAAATTGGACGTACATGACTCGACACTCGCACGTCCACTGGTGAACTGCGTGCATTTCCGCTCGTCCTTTTAGGAAAAACGAGTAGCTTTAGCGGTTCGAGATGCAAAAAAGGCTATTATGTAGATAGTTAGTTTTTGTGTTTCAGGTTTTATGTGACATCAACATACGTTCAAGTATTGATCGAAATGATTCAGTCCCACTTGTTACTAAATTTGGCAAACGAATTGAAATTCTAACTACAAGAAACAAATACAATGAGAAGGATACCGCAAACGAAACTGGAACACAAAATGGAACCGATTCGAAACTAACATTTGAAACTGTCAGTGTTGCTAATCCACGATAGCATTGTACAACCGACATCGACTGAGATCAAATCGATGGTGAAACCTCAGAGCTGGGACAATCATACTGATGTCTCTATAGAGGTTGCTGCCTTGACCCCTATATTAAAGATCGTGGCAAGCACACTCAAACCCATTGGCAGCCAGAATAAGAATGGCGAGGAGGATGTAACCAAGGGGGACAGCAAAAGGCCCCAGCCTTTAAAAACAGTTGGGGACTCCAACTGTCGCTCCTTAAGCGATAACGAAAATTACTTTACTATTTTAGCCACACTGAAATGCTACGCAAGCAGGCAAGATCAGAATGTGCCAAAGTACTTCTACGCGAACAATTTCTTTACGAACAGCGTATTCGTGCTAATGTCCTCTCTTTCCCTAGGGGAAGTAAGAACTTTTGGTCATTTGCGAGAAGAATGAAGAATAGTTCTTCTTCTATTCCAACTCTTGTCAAAGATGACCACTTATTCACTGAACCGGTTGATAAAGCAAATCTTTTGGCTGAAATGTTTGCAATGTTGTTACCTGCTTAATGATCGACAGTATGGCTTCCGTAAGAGAAGATCTACGGGAGACCTGATGGCGTTCCTCTCGGAACAGTGGAGTCGATCCATCCACCGGCTTGGTGAGATTAAGGTGGTGGCTCTAGATATTTCCAAGGCCTTCGACAGAGTTTGGCATGAGGCACTCTTGTCGAAGCTGGCTGCTTTTGGTGTTGGTGATAATTTCACTCGATTTATATCGAGTTTTCTCAGAGATCGCACTATAAGAGTTGTTATAGATGGCATCTCTTCCGATGAACATAAATTAACGGCAGGGGTACCACAGGGCTCTGTTCTCTCTCCTTCTCTTTTTCTTATTTTCATTGACGATCTCCTGGGTCGGACTGCGAACCAAATCTACTCTTTTGCGGATGACAGTAATCTCTGTCATTCATATTCATTCGACCACAGGCCAAATCTTCAGGAAAATAGTGATAAACGCCAATTAATGAATGAAACACTCAACCGCGATCTCGAGGCCATTGTTGAGTGGGGTCGATTGAATAGAGTAAGTTTTAATGCGGGGTAGACCCAGTGCTGTCTGCTTTCGCACAAGCGGACAGCTGACCCAGTCGTATCGTCATTATCTATGGATGGTGTGGATATTGAGGAATCAGACGCTCTTGATGTTCTGGGCATGAAAATACAATGTGATGCTCGCTGGGCAAAACATGTATTTGAAGTGTCGAAAGATGCATCGAAGTGCCTAGGCTTTTTAAAGCGGTGCAAGAAGTACTTCACTCCATCTGATCTCCTTAATATCTACAGCACCTACATCAGGCCGCGAATAGAATATAACTCCCATATATGGGCAGGTGCTCCAAAGTCATCTTTGGAGTTGCTGGTGTACAAAGGAGAGCAAAGGTGTTGATAGGGGACAGTAGGGTGTCCAGCTCTATTGCCTCCCTTGAGCATCGGCGTAATGTGGGTTGCGTGACACTGTTCTATCGGTATTTTCACGGTGAGTGTTCCTCGGACATCCGTCAACTTATACCAGATGTGAGGACATTTGGCAGAAGTACGCGGCTTTCAAGGAACTCCCATCCGTTTACTATCTATTGGCCAGTCGATCGCACAACACACTACAGAGAAAATTCGTTCTTCAGTCGTACGGTCCGTATGTGGAATAAACTTCCCGCAAGTGTATTTCCCGCCAATTGTGACATACAGCGATTCAAAGCAAATGCAAATAAGCACTACTCCCTCTTTCCACCATCCTCTACCTAAATTTCCGTCGCCAGCACAATGCATTGCATTTATAGGGGGCATCCCCTGAGTGCTGGTCTTAAAAAAAAAAAAAAAAAAAAAAAAAAAAACTCTTTCGGGAGCAGGCAGTAATGACGTAACCACCAACTCTCTCAGTAAATTGGTGACATTTGGTATGTTGCAGATGGGCAGTTGGACGTTGCAAAGTATTGCTTTAATAATTCCAGGTAGAGGCAATGGCTCAAACCATCCAACAATAAATCAGCAATGGTATTTCGATTAGTGCATACACACCACAAATATATACTAACAATAAAATATATTATACAAAAAGTACATGAGGTGTCAGGGGACACCCGGTTGGAACGAACTTCCTTTAGGTATACATATATTATGTACTACTTAGTTCCAACACGCCTAAGGAGCCTGTTGAAAAATACTGTAATTTAAATGGATCTTTAAGAAAAGATACTTTTTGTAAAATTATAAACTTTTTGTAAGAAATTTTTTATTTATTGAATGTATTTTTTAAAAGAAAAAGTATATTTTTAGGTCCCTTTTGTAAGAATATGTATTATATTTTCCCGAAAAGGTCCTTTCTTTAATGAGGGGTACTTCTTTTATTAAAGCTAATGTTATTTTAAAACAAAAGAATTTACGTAAGAGTAAGGGAGCTGCCAAATGTAATTCCATCCATGTATTCATGGGTTTGCCAGTCTTTTCCCAATTTTCTTTTTATTGGGTTCAAACCTACAAAATGTAATGCACATGCTCCACCTAGAAAACTTCCCTTTAAACCAAACCCAACCAAAAGTACCCAATATAGTTGATAATATTGGGTTGTAATAAAGTAGTTAAAAAAAGTTGTTTAACATTTTTTCATTTAGCCCCCATCCCCCAACGTGCGTTAAGCAACTTCGTTCCAATAATACGTTTAAATTTCACAGATTTTCAAAAACGACAAGAAAAATTTAAGTTAACAGTTTTTGTAATTCCACCCGGTGTAAGCCAATTTACGTTAAATATCACCGACCACACAAATCACATATTAAGAATCCATTATTTCTGCTCCTGTTAAAGGTATTGGAACAAAATTGGGTATGTTGGTTAGGTGTTTATAAAGAATTTATATTAAAAAACTATGTTTTTTACGGGTTGGTATTTTAAGTTAGTACTATTTTAATATATCTGCGGCTCTTTTGATCAGTTACCAATTTTTTTTCCTTCTGGCAATACTCCTATGTGTCCTAAGGAGAATCGATATATATGCGTTCTTAAATTTTTTCTCTAATTTCTGAGTTTTTCGAGTTCCGGTCCACCTACGACAATTCGGCCTACTGTTGCAGTGTGTGTTGTTGGGTATAGTGTTATGAATCTTATGCATTTATCAATAGTGAACTACAACCAGCATACAAGAGACTCATTTTGACTTTTACATTCGTTCAGATAACAGCGAAGAGAGATCGACCAATCAATAATTTTATTGGAATAATTAGTTGTACATATTTTGTATTTCCGACCTTTGTTTGCCAATAAATAATCCAAATTTTTCGAGCATGAGGTCAGTATTGCTTTTGCCATTTACGATTTTTCGCTACACCATTGGGTAGCATCATCATTTTTAATTTATTGATCTAGCTTCCTGATGATGCACCTAATGGTGTAGCAAAATATCGAAAATAAAAAAAATATTACTGACCTCAAACTCAAAAAATTTGGATTATTTAATTTTATTGAAATGCTAAGGGTTTCGTTCGTATTAATTTTAGTTTGCTTTATGATATTAATTAGAATATATATATTCGGAAAACAAATTAAATAGAAGCAGTGGTGAGGGTAATAAATGTCACAAATTCCCAATTCTAAAAAAATTATCTAAAAAAAATAATAGTTAAATTTGTATACACTGGAGTACATTGATCCCCAGGAACAACTAATTACTACCCATAGTCCATTAATTTCGATTTTTGTAGAATTTTAGACAGCTGAATCGGTTTGCGGTAATTTTGGATAACAAGTTAAGTTTTTACTACGCAAAGCGGGTAAGTTAGCTGAGAGGGAATTATACCATAAAAACTAACTCCGATCCATTTCAGTCTCACTTCACTCCAATATCACACTAAGCTAATTTACTCCCTTAATGGCGGGGTTACGATTCAAGAAGGGATAAGATATCAAAAGGCATGATAATGGGAGCTGAATAACCATACTGCACCGCAAGTTCTTGGCTTCTTTACCGCTAGTTACTTTGCCTATAATTATCCAGGTTTGCTTTTTGCAAATGACGAGTATATATATGTCAAATATCAAAGGAAACCACACAAAGTTTAATGATCTCTTCGTATAACACACATTCGCTTCTGGTGCACTCACCCTTAACAGATGACATCATTTCCCGGTTGAATAATTATCAGTGTCATTTGCAGACACCATAAGAACCTTTGATACCCTGGTTCATATTTTCATATGAAATATAAAAATCTCGGCATTACTTGCCGCAGGATTGCAAAAATGTTTTCTCCTTCCTTTTTTATAATGAAGCCAAGCCAACATCGAACATTTTCATACCTCAGAGGATGGGAGGAAAAAGGCGCCATGTATAACAAAAGAGTACTGTTAATGATTATGAGATCAAAACATTACAAAACACAAAACAAAACAGTCAACCTGAAGGAAGAGTCCATAACAACAGTAAAAAGCCATCGCCAACACCACAAATCCCTGCGTCTCATCAGTGTTAGAGGTAGAAACGACTACAACGTCATCATCAAGTACCACAACAATAAGTGAGATTCCTATTTCTGTACAACAAATTGAAAATAAATCCAGTACATCCAAAACAACAACTGCCGCAGCACAGCCTCAACGTCTGTGGCAACTGCGTCAGCAAATGGTGTAAGAAAATGAAACACTTGACAGTTTAAAAAGGTGCTTAGCCTGATGCCGGTGGCGACAGTAAATACTATGACATGAAAATAAATTATAAAAATACACACACACTGGAACATATATTATACATACATACTCGCAAGCTGATGGCAAGCAGCACAAATAAACAGGGAATGAGACAATGGACAAGAATCAGACATGAGTGAAAATACTGCATTTCAGAGAAGTCGGTAACTGTGCACGTTGTGCTGCAATATTTCCAATGTTACTCAAGATGTTTCAGCATGAAATAATTGGTTTCAAAATTAAAAATCCTTTTAGTGGAAAAAACGTAAATATCGTAATTCCTAAGATTACACAGTTGTAACAATGTTATAGTAAATTGTATCGATTAGAGGCAACTTAACTGAGTTAATCGCTGTCCATGAAATGTCTGTAGAACGTCTAATTTTTGTTTTCCAATTCTCAGATTTTCCTGCACTTTTTTTTAAAAAAACAAAGATTTTTTTAAATTTTTTCAGCAAAATTTCAAGGGACTCCAAATTGTTCACTCACATCGTTGCGTAAAATTGTAGGCATGGTAAAGCTGAAGACGTTCTCTGAACATATTAATACAATCTGAACGTGTCTAGTCGCCATAAATAGCACGTAAAAACCACTTTGTATCTTAAAAATGGCCATTTGTATGTACATATATGTCATCATTACTCGATTACGACGTATCCGATTTTGTCCAAACAAATTTAGATAAATTAGGCATTATAATGTCTATAATCTATTCCTATACTATTTCTCAACCCAATCAACACTTTCTCACATATAAAAAGAAGAATGGTGGTAAAATATATTTTTTTGCTTAAAAAATTCAAACTTTTTATTATTAAAAAAAAACAAGAAACATAGGAAACGGCATTATAAAATTTAAAGTTTTATTAGTTTATCCTAAAACCACATGACCTGTGAATAAAATGAGATATGGATCATAAAAATCGATGGACGTATTCCGCTCTTATTCACAATTTAGTGAAGGTATCTCATTTTGTCAAGAATGGTATTACTCATCATATGCAACCCAACTAAAACGCACAATTCTCGACAAATCCTTCGGATACCGGCCCTAATTGCAGCAACCATGTAACACTATTTCAAGATATTCGTAGTGCGCTATATCAGATTTTAGCCCTTCTATAAATCCCATTTATTCTAAATTCTTAAAATTGTGAGCTTTAAAAAGCAAAAATAGCAAAAAAGTACGTTTTGTACTCTAGAATTTAAAGTAAACTGGATTTACTGCATAATTTAAATGGTCTTCTTCAAACCGCTTGATCCCATACATACCAACATAAGTCATGCTACATTTTTAGCCCAATTATAAGGTGTCTCAGTAAGATTGTACTTTTAAAATTTAGTGTATTTTTTTTTGTACAGTGAAAACTCTAAAATTTGGCAGCTGTCACATACATATGTTTATTTCGATTATCAGAAATGGAGCGCTTTATGATAGAACAACGCATTATAATTGTGAAAACTTAATACAAAAATTTGGAAAGCTATGCTGAGACCGATAGCAATCTTTGAAGAATTTTCAGTCGATAAAGTGCAACCATTCGAAGAGTGGTCAAAAAAATTTGAGAAACTGGGTAGGTTATGGACAGTAAGGATCCTGCATGCATAGCGTCATCGCGCCAAAGTTCTTTCTTCTCCCAGGGGAAGTAAGAGCTTTTGGTCATTTATCAAGAGAATTATGAACAATAAAAGTTCTTCATCTATCCCAACCTTAACTAAAAATGACATAATTTATACCAACCCGGTTGATAAAGTTAACCTTTTTGCCGAAATATTTGCAGAAACTGCTCTCTTCCGATTACCTCTCAACCACTTCCCGTCATCGCAAATATATCTAGCTCCATACCTGAGATATTTTTTCGTACACGAGGAGTTAAAAAGGTCCTTAAGGAGCACAACGTAGAAAAGTCTCCGGGTCCGGATGGAATTCCGGCACTAGTTTTGAGCAAGTGTTTTTCGACGCTTGCTCGTCCACTGTGCAAGCTTTTCAGCCTGTCATACCGTACAGGTATTTTCCCTACTCGCTGGAAGTTTGCAAGTGTCCAGCCGATCCCCAAAAAAGGAGAGGCTACTAATCCCGATAACTACCGGCCAATTGCGATATGTTCTACGCTCTCAAAGGTGTTGGAGACCGTGGTAAATTACTATTTGGTGAGTTACCCTGAAGTTAACAGTCTACTCAGTGATCGTCAGTATGGGTTTCGCAGAAACCGCTCAACTGGCGACCTGATGGCGTTCCTCACGGAACAATGGAATCGGTCCGTGCATAGACTGGGTGAGAGCAAAATAGTGCCATTAGACATTTCTAAAGCATTTGATAGAGTTTGGCACCAGACACTCATATTAAAGGTTAATGCTTTTGGTTTAGGTAGAAACTTCTCTCGATTTATTTCGAGTTTTCTAAGAGACCGTTCCGTACGAGTTGTAATAGACGGTATCTCTTCCGATGAGTATACAATTAATGCGGGAGTACCTCAAGGCTCTGTGCTTTCTCCCTCTCTTTTTCTTATTTTCATCAACGATTATCTGGATCGGACTACAAATCCCATCTACTCCTTCGCTGATGATAGTAATTTATGTCATTCATATTCCTTCGATCGTCTTTCTTTCCGCAGCGCAAGGAAAGAGACGAACAATGAATGACACGCTTAATCATGAATTGCATCTTATTAGTGAGAGGTGCAGGGCCAACCGTGTCGAATTTAATGCACGCAAAACACAGTGTTGCAGAATATCGCACAATCACACTGGTGACTAGACCCTGCCAATGATTTCAATGGGCATGAAGATACAATGTGACATTCGTTGGAATAAGAACATTTTCAACTTGTCAAAAGAAGTATTCAAGTGCCTGGGCTTTTTAAAGCGGTGTAAAAGATTTTTCACCCCATCCGTTCTTCTCAATATCTACACCACGTATATTCGGCCAAAAATGTAACTCAACTCTCATATTTAGGCTGGAGCTCCAGGGTCCACCTTGGATCTTCTAGACCGTGTGCAGAAGAGAGCGTTGAAGCTGATAGGCGGCAGCACTGTATCCAGCACTGTTGCCTCCTTGGAGCATCGACGAAATGTTAGCCATGTCTCGGTATTTTCTAGGTATTTTCATGGAAAGTGTTCCACCGATGTGCCTGACCTCATTCCAGAAGTAAGGGTATTTAACCTTACGACGCGGTTTTCAAGTGAAACTCATCCTTTTTCTGTTTCCTGGCCATTGGCTCGAACTGCGCATTACAGAACAATTCGGTCTTCAGCCGAACAGTCCGTATGTGGAATAAGTAACCCGCAAGTGTATTCCCCACTTCTTACAATATAAGCAAGTTTAAGTCAAACACTAACAAGTACCTCTATCGCTTTCCCCCTACTCTAATCCCCTTTTCCTAAGTCCAATGCAATGAACTGCATTTATAGGGGACATGCCCTGAGTGTTGGTTTTCGCGAAAAAAAAATTTACCGCTCGGCCTCTTGAAACATTGCTCTTGTAAACAAGAGCGTCGGCGAAAACTCGAAAACATAAATTCTTAATCGTTCACAACAACTTTAAATTTCACAATTTACTACGCAGCGAATTTTGACAAAAGTCCTCCAATGTCATGCGTACAAAATTTAGCTTTCTCAGAAGCTTAAACCAGCAGACGATGAAAAGCGCCGGCAATGCGTACAATGGGTAATGGAACAAAGTGAAGGCAATGGCAATTTTTCAAAAAAAAAACCTTCTCCAATGATGCGTACTTCCATCTGAATGGCTTCGTGAATACACAAAATTGTCCAATTTGGGACACAGAAAATCCTCATTCAATCCACGAGAAAAAAATGCACCCACAACGACCAATGGCCATTTGCGGATTTTGGTCTGGCCAATGAGGCCGAAATTGCAGTGACTCTGAACGGCATTCGTTACAGGCACATGATAACGGAATTCTTGTTGCATCAACTGGACGGTATGGATCTGGACGACATGTGGTTTCAGCAAGACAGCGCCACCTGCCACACCGCGCAAGAACCATCGATTTATTGTAACAACGATTTCCAGAACAAAATATCTTAAAAAATTCTGACGTCAGCTGGCCACCAAGATCATGCGATTTCTTTCTTTCTTTTGGTTTTGTAAAATCTCGGGTTTATTCGAATAAACCAGAAACAATTACTGAGCGCAAATCCGAGATCCAACGCGTCATCGGTGAGATACAGCCACATCTTTGTGAAAAAGTTATGGAGAATTTCATAAAAAGAGTAATGGTCTTCCATCAGAGACATGGAGTCCGTTTGACGCATATTTCGATATATACTTAATGGGAACGTACCTTCTTCTCAATCCAAGAAAAACTCACTACTGTGCCGAAAAGGCGTGTTTTTATTTTAAAATGAAAAAGTGCAGTCTTACTGAGACACACTTTATTAAATTTTCCAAAATGTGAAAATTCATCTCGTTTTTGCTTCTAGTGCATTGCGGAACGTGAAGGGTTAATTATTTTTTCTAAAATTTTGTACGCTTGAACCATAGAACCATTTTTTGCTAACCAACCAAATCTTGTACCACTAACTTTTTTTTTGGCCCGGCCAACAATATATTAAGCTAGTTTTTTTAATTCCTGCTAAACAAATTTTTCGGCGACTTTGTGTGTGGAAGACACTTAAAATGGCTTAGCTTCCCATACAAAGTGGTCGAAAAATTAGTTTATGCTGGGAATACAAAAAACAGGCTCATTGTAAAAGAAATAATAGACCTGTTTTTTTAAACTAATATTCGACCACTGTGTATAGCGAGCTAAGCGAGTATAAGTAGCGAGTTTAAGTAGTCCTCGAAAATTTGTGTAGCGGTGTTCACTGCATTGTCTGTTAGCTTTTATTTTTCAGTGTTACCAACCATGAATTCATTTTGCATGCACGAAGGCGGACATTCATTACTGTTGGTAACCATGTATATCGACACAGAGACACACTAGAGGTTGACGCATTAGAACAGCTGATTTTGTTTTCTTTTGACCCCATCTGTCAAATTCAGTGAATTTTCTTGTTGTAGTTTTGTGTTTCTTGTGTTTGTTCATATGTATTTTTGTTGAATTTTAAGGTTAAGAGTCATGAAACAAAAAAACAAAATGCCAGTTGTTGGCGCCTACAATTACAACAAATCCTACTGCGCCAACCTCTACTAGTTCAGCCATGGTTCTCATGCTATATTTTTGTAAAATACCTGGTTTGCTCAACAAAAATATTCTTAAATTTGAAATAAAATTAAATTGTAAACAAATAAGTGTCATTATTTTCTGTGACTGAATCGAATGGCATTGGAGTAGCTTTCCATGTCACACCAAGTAACATGTTATTTTTGATCTTTCAGAACCGATTTTGATCCTAGAATTGTAAAAACTATTTAAATTTCGTAAGTTCTAAATAGTACTTAAGATACAAAGTACTCTGGGTACACCATACAACATTTTTTAAAACGGTTCTATTAGAGTGTAATAATATTGGGTTGATTTGGTGGATTATCTTAGCGAATTGTAGACGAATTATATAAATATTGTATAATAAAGGCCAAACTCCAGTTTATAGTCTAGCAAATAAACCATTTAATATTAATGACAAAAAAATCACATGAGGTGTCAGGGGACACCCGGTTGGAACGAAGTTCCTTTCGCTATATATTATTTAGCAGTTAGTTCCAACATGCCTAAGGCGCCCGTTGAAAAATACGATAATTTAAATGGATCTTTAAGAAAAGATACATTTGTGATAACATTTGTTTCATTATATTTTCCCGAAAAGGTTATTTTTAAAGAGAGGTACTTATAAAAGAAAAGGCTATTTTTAAAGAAAAGGTACTATTTTTAAGTAGAAGTACTTTATGTAAGCAAAAGCCATAAGAGTTTGAATTTTTATTTACGAAGAAGTACTTTTTTTAAGAACAGGTACTTTTTATAGAAGTGATACTCTATTAGGAAAAGGTTATTTTTTTTAAGAAAATTTATTTATTTCCCGGAATGCTACTTATTTCAAGAAAATAAATGAAAAGGCATTATTTAATTTTTAAGAAAAGGTTTTTTTTTGAATAATTGGTACTTTTCTCAAGAATTGGTACATTTTGAAGAGTTGATACTTATGTCAAGGAAAGTTGTTTTGTTTAACAAAAAATTTACTCTTAAAATAAAATTTAGTTTTTTAAGAAAAGGCAATTTGTTGTAGGAAAATATATTTTTTCAAGAAAAGGTACTCCATTCTACAAGCTTACAAGTCATGAATATTTTTCTAATTGACAAATGGTTAGTTTTGTTTTTTGTTGGAAATAATAGACAATCTCGTTCAACACACACTCACTGGCATGACTAGTTTCGAACTCCGTGATGCCTAACTATTGTGCCTGAATTGAAACCATCGGTTGAGCATCAATCGTATATATACAAATTCAATTCTGCAATTCACATGTGCGAATTAGTATCGGTCGAAGATCCCTAAGTAACAACATCACTGAAAGGCCTATAATTCCAACAACAAGAGCAGACAGAATTTTTCCACCATGTTCTTCTTTTCCTCCTCCGTTATTGCATTGTTGCAGCGCTTTGAGGTGAGTTTTTAATCTATATCACAGAGTTGTATTTTTCCGTGGTATATAATTTTTAAAGACCGTGCTAGTGTCAGTTTCATTTATTTGAAATTGAATTTTATTGTCCGATTTTTGTTAGTATTTGGTTAATGTATGAGAAATTCATACTACAAGCTTACAAGTCATGAACATTTTTCGAATTGAAAAATGCTTAGTTTTTGTTGGAAATAAGAGACAATTCAGTTCAACACACACTCTCTGGCATGACTAGTTTCGAACTTCGTGACAAGTTCATCATCAGATGCTTAACTACTGTGCCTGAATTGATACCATCCGTTGATCATCAATCGTATACATAAAACTCAATTCTGCAATTCACATGCGCGAATTAGTATCAGTCAAGTCTTATGTCATGAATAGCACGTTCAATATTGATTTGTAAAGATTTAAGTGAGTCTGGATTGTTGCTAAAACCAATGACTTCAAATAACCCCACAAGAAATAGTCTAATGGTGTTAAATCACAACTTTTGGGAGGCCATTCAATGTCACAGTTTCTCGAAATAACTTTTCTCGCAATAACTCGGTTGTTGCTCGGTTGTCAAAATCATCTTCTTCAAATTTCGGCCATAAAAAGTTGGTTATCATTGATCGCTCATCTATCATAGCTCTCCATTGACCGTTACTGTGTTACCAGCTTTATTTCGAAAGAAGTAAAATAAAAATAAATGGTTTCCCATTACATCCCATGAAGGGACTGGGGAGAACTTCTCACAATCACTGAGCTGTGCGCTTTCCAGTTTTCACTCACTGATTGGGACCTACAGTTTTTACACCGATTCCGAACGGTAATTTGAGAAGCTTTTTCATGGCTAGATACTCGATAGTGTCGCCGTCACTATGCGAGGTGACCGCCGCCGAAAGAAAATTTTTTTTGAAGGTGGTCAGAGCCGGGTTCGAACCCAGGATCTCATGTACACGAGCCGCGCACACTAACCATTGCACCACCGACGGCCACGGAGAGAAAAAAGTATGGACCGATAATTCCACCAGACCAACAAATTACAGATCATGACATACTACAGATGGCCGCCATGTCATTTAGAAATCATATCACTCAATTTGGAAAACCCCTTATTATGACTACACACATACAAGTAACCTTTCAGGTGTCAATATTTTCATTTTCTGTACCTACGTAGCAGGTGTGGCCTGGATAGAATGGTGTGGGCCCGCACTGAGAAACGGTGCCCACACGGCACCTATACTCTATAGATGGGAGAATAATTGAGGGGCTATACTTACTAAGTTCCTCCTCATGCAAGGACCTAACTCTTTTCTTCATCAATCAACATCAGTTTTCTTCTTATTTATACCGAACCTATTCAATACCTACAAATAACTTAAGGCATTAAATGCATTCTTTTCTGCCCGCAGTCAGTCACTATGGAAACTAAATTCAGTCATGACCTACGCCAAGTTTTGTCAGTTTCGCGCGAGTAAAACAAACATATGCGCACCTTGCATTCTAGTTACCTGGACACACATTAGCGTTGGGCTCAATTGGTCAGCGAGAATGCAAGTAACCCAAATAATGAAAATGCAACGTGAGCATTTACTGCCAATGAGCGCAGACAAAAGAAAGAAAAAAATTTAACTAGTAAACAAAAATTGAAATGCAAACAAAAACGAGATGAATAAAACTCAAATACTGAATTAATACGAGTATAAAGTATATTACAAAATAAACTTGTAGATGGCTATGCATAAATTCCGCACCGCAACAATATAATTTTTTATCTCAAAATGACTTGAAAAATATAGTTTTTTTCTCTCTTTAGATTCCTTACTCAATTGATGGATATAAAACAATTAATTTATGCGACGGTAATAAAAATAAAATATGTTTAAATAAAAAGAAAACGTCTTTTATAGTTTATAAACTATTATAGAAAATTTTGTGGAAAATTTTCTCCTTGCATAACGTTTCAATTGTTCGATTCCTTATTCAAATGAGAAAAGAGATTTATTAGAAATTTATTAGAAAATTATTACTTGTATTGTAATGCCAATTTAATACTATTGTCTATGGTAATTATAAGTATATTGGAAGCATTTACGAAGTGTGGACAGTAAAGTGCTTCGTTTTGTATGAAGAAAAAAAGTCTAACTATCCATGTTTTGCTGCGACTTCCAACATTCGTGTTACGCGAGCTAGTTCAATGAAAAAAAACATCTCCAAAATTTAAGGGTTTGGTAGTAGCATAACACAACGCGCAATAAGGAACTTCGTTCCAATAATTATGCTCGAAGAAAAGGAATTAGATAGAAAAGTAGATAGCAAACGAAAATACCATTTTCACAGCGCTCCAACGTCTAAAATACGAGGTATAGCAAGCGATATATTTATCTATTTATAAGAAGGATATGAAAAAAGCCTAAGAGAATGCATAGAAATAATTCTAATTCGACTGAAATAACAGAGATTACAATTATTATTATATTAAGTATTTATGTTGTCGCATTGTCTTTTGCGTTATTTTTTTTCAAAAAGGTTGTAATTCCTTTTAAAAAATGTTAAGTATCTTTATTTATAAAAACAATTTTTTGTTTTACTTCCAACATAACAGTTGATATTAAACCTTTTCTGATTTATTTGTGACTTATTTTGGAACATAGAACACTCAAATTGTAACAATATATCAAATTGTACCACGAAGATTCGCAACAACATCATGTTTATGTTACTGTACATATTTATTTAACCGAACCTCTGACCTTGACTCACAAAGAAACTTTTATTGAATTCCCCACAAGGAAAAGTTTTTCTCAGTAAAGTTGTTCTACCCTGACAATATATTTACTTGTAATGCGATAATTTTTCCGCATGAAGTGACACCACACAGCCACAATAAATAAAAGTTTTTGTTCTCACTTGGCGCCAGCCCTTAGAACACCTCTGTTGTAAAGGGTTTGCAGTCGGAAGAATGTAGGTCTGTATAACTTTGTTCGTGTCTACTTTGAGTTAAAGAATGAAGTAAATAAAATAATCGTCGTTACATTCAAGTTGTTTTGTATAAACTATATACATACATATGTATGTATATGTGTGTAAGTATGTATAGGTTCAAAAGTTGTTACAATGGTTGTTGTTTTCAAACCATAATATAAAAATAACAAACACGAAATACTTTAACATAAGAGAAACTATAAATAACAGCGATGACATACACAAGCGTTAGTGTTTTTAACTCTGAACATCTTAAACTATCAGCAAGCCGATGCCAAAGGAAAACGAAAATATACCGCAGCCATGGATAATAACACCGAAACACCTTCAGCGACGTGTGTCTATTATTGTTGATGACAATATTGTTGTTCTACCACTGTAAACATACGAGTATAAGGTAGAAATTTGAAGGTAAGAACAAACACAGGGGAGATTTATAATCCGCTCTGAATATCAATACCTTATATCGAACTTGGTTTGCATTCTCATTAAATCTTAAGTAACAGTTCAAAGATCAACATTCGAAACGCAATTCACTTCTCGGCTGATGATGGAATGTTTTGTGGTCAGCAATAATCCCTACGGGCATAATTTCAAATACAGAATACGAAATTTTTACTTTGGCTTACGTTCGCTTCAAAAGAGCTCCTGCCCCCAAATTTATTTTATCTCTCGGATCTATACCTTGTTGTGGGGAGGGGGGGACTAATCCCAACAAGATCTATCGCCTTAACTGTTATTTTTTAGTTAATTTGTATTTCTTACCAAAAAGAAATTAATGAAGAGAAATAGAAAAGAAAAAGTACAATACTCAATTTTTTTGATGTGTTACATCTATAGGCATGGGTTGAGCCATCTATCAAGGTGAACCCATGCAAACAACACACAGCGTTAGCATCACATACGTGGTTATTGTACAACAATAGTCTATGACTGAAAATAAGTATGATGATATTGATGTAGCGGCAGCGAACAAACAAGCAGGTCGTCGTTGCCAAAGAGTATTGAATTGTATAGAAAACTCACGGAACGAATTGTATGACTCAAAACCACTGGCGACATCTGGTGAATGATTCAATATGTATTATTATCTCTTTCTGATAACTTGGCTCATAATTCTGATTTGAAACATTGATGCCTTTTTAAACATTTTTGAGTTCTGTATTATTTTAGTAATATCATTGTCGAAATGGTGCATTTATATTAAATATTCTATAAAGAGAATAAGTCTTGTTTATGCTCTTTTACTCAGACTCTATATGACAGCGGAAAAACAGTGCAATAAGTTCTCTATACTATTCAATACTTTTTGTCGTCGCTCTGTTTCTGACAAAACAAAAACAATTATTTCAGTGAGCTACATATTGTTTTATTTTACTAGATTTATTTAATATTTATTATATTACAACTAATATTAAAACAGATGTAAGATAAAAGAAAGTGCAATAGTAAAAGAGCCTTCAGCACAAAAAACGGCAAAACAATTTTATGTATAATGGAAGTAAATATTGGAATTGACTGCATTCTGGGCATCATATAAACCTAGATCAATCAATAATTAAATTAATTTATTAATGTTTAAAGGAGCTTAAAATTTTTCAAACACAAAAAAGTATATAGATGTTTTCATTATAATATTATATTTTTGCAATATTTCAATATAATCATATCAATATACTTCACTGTGCATCAATAGATAGTAGAAGCTTTGTCAATAAATTCTTTCTGTCTCATTGAACGTTTGTATGATGCATCATATTTTGCTGTTAAAATTCTAATTTTTAATAAAAACGATTACAGATTCTTCAGTTCAACAACAGCAAAAGCAGGCACAAGAGTACATATGTACATCAAATGCATTATTTATTTTTCAATGTAACATTTACTAATGTGTTCATAGAAATCGAACAGTTACCTTGCAACAAACACGTGTTAACACATCGCCCGTGAGTTCGAACACCCATTGATTTTTTATTTTAAATGTATATTGAAAGTGCGTAGCTTAAACGAAGTCTGCTTTTCTCCCAACGTTAGATATATCCGTTGAAAACAATAGAAAATATTACTAAGAAAAATGTGTTAACACCATTTGGCTACACGGTACATGTTCGATATCTATGAACACATCAGTAAGTGTTACATTGGAAAATAAAAAACAGCGTTCAATCATATGATGACGTTACATTTAAATAATATTAATACTTAAAATTATGCAAAGACCAGTGCAAGAACATTTGTCATTATTTTTTTGCTTAATACTTTTTATTTTATACCCACAAAAAATAAGTAGAATGCAAAGCAACAGCCACATGAACATACATATATTGCTATGTTCGTACATACACTGCACAAGTTCACACAATTTTCCTTGCTCTCTTGATATCTCATTTTTATATACGTATAATTCTGAGAGTGACCTGCACCCACACAAAACAACTATTCGCCGCCGCTGCATCAGTGTGTGTTTTTTTCGCAGTCTGACAATCTGTGTTTCGCAGTCGGACAAATCCGTGTTCTATATACGGGTGGGTCAGCCTTATCATTTATGAAAATAGATATTAGCCGATTGTGAGACCTACCCGAAATGCATACAAAATTTCATAGAAATCGGTCCAGCCGTTTTGGAGGAGTTTAACGCCAAACAATCTGTGAACGCCGTTGGACAAATGTGTGTGCTTTTTTGTTTGGATGTGTTCACTTAGTGAGTTTAGTCCCTACACGCGTCTGTAGATGTTAACACATCAACAAAATTCGAGAAATTTACATTATGCGTGGTTTGGTGACACCGCTTGCTTAGATTATCACTTACTTATATTATGTATGGTGAGCTAAGCCATATTCAGCGGCACAACAAGTTACCTCTTCCGTTTCTGTTCTAAACAGGCAAAAAGTTACCAGTCTGGAAAAATCACAAAAATAGTATGGGATATCTTTGTTGTGAGTTCAAAGATATGGTAAAGAATAGAAACGTTAGAGCAAGACGATTATATTTATTTCCGGTTTAAACCAGCAGAAATTTGCCTGAATGAAAAAATGTCAGAAAAACTGTGTTGGATGTCGTTATTGTGAGTTCAAAGGAAGGGAGAAAAATATACACATTTGTAAGAATAACTACAAAACTTGGGATAGAGTAAGACGATTTTATATAGTACAATAAATTGTAGCTAGTTTGGCGTTTTAATTACTAACAAGCATAGTCTCTAGCTTGTAAAGAAAACACGACTATTACTGAAATAAAAAACTGCAACTTTTCAGAATAAAACAAATCGGGAGAAACTACATGGTGGCTGCTACATTAAGAAACTGGAATAATTTTTTTGTAAAGCATGGAATTTATTCAATATTTTTTCATTTGAAATTTCATTAAAAATAGTTTAATTTGTCTTAAACATAATTGAGTTCAAATGACCGCTCTGCCCGTTGATGCAGGCGCGGCATCTTATCAAATAGTTGTTCATTACTGCCTACAAAGTTGAGGATGGAATTACAGCAATTGTCGCTCGAAGTTATTGTTTTAGTTCACCCACATTTGTCGGCTGCGAGTTTTACAATTCGTGTTTATAATAACCCCACATGAAAAAGTCCGGTGGAGTTAGGTCAGACGCCCTGGGGGCAATCGGAAGGTTGAGCTTAAATGAGCCTCTTAGTAAACTTTCTGTGTAACTCGGCCATAACCGGCCGAGCTATGTGTGAAGTTGCACCATATTGTTGAAACCACACAGAGTTGAAAGGAATTATCTTTCTGCGTAGTTCCGGATAGAAATATTCTTTTAGCATGCTCAAGTAACGGTCTCCATTAACGGTAACGCTATGTCCGTGTTATTCAAAGAATTATGGCCCGACAATAACAAGTGAAGAAACTGAACACCACACTGTGACGCGAATTGGATGTTATTTTCTCTCATGCAGTATTTGAGGGTTGGAACCACTCCATGTGCGAAAATTTTGTTTGTTTGCGTTGCCGTTCAGATCGAAATGAGCCTCAGCTGACCTGAATAGACAATTCAGCAAGTTATAGGCCTCTTCCGGCAAAATTCAAAGCGAATCCCCAAGTCTGCTGCATTAAGTGTATTAGCCATTTGAATATTATAGGCCTTGTAGCGATTTTCTAATGCTCTTCAAAATTATTCACTAGTCTCGTAATGGTCAAATCTACTGGAGGATCGCCGCTAAACGAAAAATGAAAATACTTGTATTGCTTCTTTTTAATTCCTCCTGTTGTACAAAACCAGTCCTGTGGAGTCGGAGTTGGCATATCAGTCTTTAAATCGAAGTCTGGGATATTTTCCTGAAGTCGGAGTCCAAACTTAAAACCAAATTTACCATCAAAAACCAAATTTTTTTTCGTTGAACGATTTTTTGGCTAATATATATTTTTGAACCATATTAGGTAAAATCAGTTTGCCTTAGGTCCATATGGATTTGTCGTGGATTTCTTGGTTTCTCACGCGAAGAATGATTTCGCATGTGAAAATACGAAAAAAGTAGGACTGGTAATGAATATGAGGAGGTCAAATAAAATGGGTAGTTGCACCCAACGGAATTCGCCGCTAACAGATGTGTGATCAATAATTTATTTAGGATGCATTGCGAATTTAGTGTCCGTCAAGGTCATCCTGCAAAGGCGTATGAGTTTTACAGGAATACCAAGCTCAGACATTGCATCGTAGAGTTTATCCCGTATCGGTCTATCGAAGGCCGCCTTATAATCGACAAAGAGGTGAAGGTGTCGATTTGTTTTTCGTGGGTCTTCTCCAGGATTTGGCGTAGCGTGGAAATCTGGTCGATTGCCGATTTTCCAGGCCTAAAGCCTCACTGGTATGGTCCAATCAGGTCAGCGATAATTGGTCTTAGTTTTTCGCACATTGTACTTGATAGAATCTTATATGCTATGGGTAAAAGGCTTATTCCACGGTAGTTGGCACAGCGACTCGGGTCATCTTTATCGGAATATGGGACATAGTAAACTGAGACTCCAATTGCCGGGCTGACATCCATCTAACCAAATTTTGCTAATTAGCTGATGCACGCACCTTATCAGCTCATCGCCGCCAGCCTTAAACAGCTCCGCCGGTAATCCATCGGCTTTGGCGGCATTGTTGTTCTTAAGCCTGGCCAAAGCTGTTCTGACCTCGTCTTGGTAAAGAGGTTGGCAATCGACGTCGTCGTCCATACAGTCAGGTACCAGTAACGCGGAGAAATTATCTATCCATATTCCCAACATGCTCTGAACATCTGCGATGAGATTTCCGTCCTTGTATTTGGAGAAGTGCGGCCTGAACCATGTCCATTAGTTACGTTTTTGACTTTTTGGTAGAATTTTCGAGCTACGTTCTACCTTCTGTATGTCTCAATTTTCTCACTCTAGCACTTTCTCCACCGCCGTTTCTTTCGCCTAAATAAACGATTTACGTCCTTTCTTTTCTCCCTATTCCGCTCAGTTGCAGCTCGCGTTGCAATTGACTGAAGCATTGCTATACGTGCAGCTTTCTTTTCATCATTTGCAATGCGACACTCTTCATCGTAACGTGGTTTATTGCGAAGCGGTTTTTCGTAATCAAGTACGGTTGGTGCGGCTGTTTTATAGAGTCGGAAATGTGTTTCCACTGCGCATCAGGATCGTCATCGGGAGGGGTGGGTACTCTGCCAGAAGTTGCGAGAGCTTCCTTGAGCAGGCTGTGGCTATCTCTGGTAATTGCAGCTTTCCGATGTCCAGCTTCCTCTGCGTCTGGTTTCGTACGATTTTCGCTCTACTTAATCTTGTACGCACCTTTGCTGTGTGCCTTCCATCAATTACCACGTGATCAATTTGGTTCTTCGTTCTTTGGTCATAGGCTTCTGGATGTCTTTGTGCTGGAATTTTATACCATTAATGTCGTTAATGTGCCGAATTGTCTGACCCTTTAGATCTTGAATTGTTCTTGGCTTATTAGCGTACACTTTTTGTTTTAAATATCCCCAAAGAAAGATGTCCAATGGTGTCAAATCATATGATCGTGGCGGCCAATTAATATAGCCACGTCGTAAGATTACACAGCTATTGAATTTCTCTCGTTGGATGTGTGGCAAGTGACACCATCCTGTTAGAACCACATATAGTCCAGGTCAATATCCTCAATTTCTGGCCACAAGAGGTCCGTTATCATGCTGATCACAAATATCGCGAACTGCACGAAATGCATTTTGATATGAACGCCCATTTTCGTAGAAGGCTTCAACAATCTTAACGCGCTGCTCAACTGTATATCTCTCCATGGTTGAATTTGTCAAACACTGAAACAAAGAAATATCAAATTAAGTTGGGAAAAAACTTGACGTTAAGGATATCGAGGGACTTTTTAAATACAACCAAATCAAATCAATAAATAATTGCTAAATCATGATGCACTTTCTTCTACCATTAAGCCTATGGAAAACAGGGTAAAATTTAGAAAAATTATTTTCAGAAATCCCGCGTTTATACCAACACACATATACTATCCTCAGTATCTTGAACTGATTCTAACTGCTTTCAACAAAAACAATCAAGGCTTTGGTCGTCTTCGCACAATGTATACTACGGTTCAGTGTGTCGATACACTGACTTGAAATGACGGTGTCTTGGTTCAACTCCATTTCATGGAAAGCGAAAGTACCTAAATACATTTGTATTTAAAATTCAATAAAATACTTTAATTAATGAGGGTGCGCTTTCATAAAAATACCTATTCAATGATATGTAAGTCTTTTCTTCTTTGCGTGAATAGAGTGTCAAATGAGGAAACTTTTGATTCTATGTGCAATGAACAACACAAAGGCAAATAACACCATAAAAAAGTGCAATTTTTTAACAAGTTTAACTCAAGTTTCAAGGAGTCACATTGTTTTATAAACCCATACATAGTTATTTACATATATAGTCATACGAAGTCATAAATGAAACACAACACACCCGTATACATCTACAGTCACACTTAATTTAACTACACTCGGATTAAACCAGGAATGAAATAGTTTATTTACCGACAAGTAACACATGGTATAATGAAGCAAGCTTTCATGCATCTGCACACTATTACATTCAACAGGGTTCTAAAGGAATTAGGTCAGTGCTCGAGGATATGTCATTAAGCTTCGGTTTGTTTAACTCTTTGTTGGTGTGTTTATGCACTTTTTATCTTGTCTTTTTACTTCTTTGAAGCATCTATTTTGCTTTCAATGTTCTTCTTTGACTTTAATGTTAGTTACAGGAGTTTTTTTTTATTTTAGAAATAATAAGTTTTTACATAAGGATTGTAATATTTTTTAAAAATAAATATTTTTAGCCTAGTACTAGTTTTGAATTGACAGATCATTTGTATAAAGTGTACGTCAAAATTTCGAGCAGAGGTCTTATTATAAGTGTATATATTCTTGGTTTCTACGACAACACTTGCAAAATTTCATAGAAATCACAGAAATACAGGTTAAAAAAATCGCAGGGAGTACATTTAATCAAATATGATGAGTAATATTCGCCGGTGATCGTTTTACCCTTTCAAGGTAATCCACGTGAATGACACCGTACGCATCCTAAAAAACTGTCGCCATGAACTTTGCAGACCCACCTTCAGCTTATTTGGTACACGTTGACCCGGAGAAGTCCACTGTTTTGACTCTGTGTGATGATCACAATTTGCAGAATTTCTCTATTTTAAAAATAGCTAGATTTTCAGAGAAAAACAGCTAAAAAGGTAAAAAAAAATCGAAAAAGCTGATGTTTTTTTGAAAACGACGGTGTAGTTTTGTAGTACAAGATGGCGCAAAAGTAATCCTCCTATCAGAAAATGCTATAAATTTTGCGATTGGCCCCTAATGTCAGTTCTGTTTTGACATTTGTGTAGTAAACACATGCGAAATACACGTTAATTAACAATGTTAGACTACACTGCTCCAGAACGCGGAATATTGCTGAGTATTTATTTGACCAATAATCGGTCGGTGACTTTGGCACAACGTGAATTTCGTCGCAGATTTCCTGGCCGTCCAACGCCTACTGGTGAAACACTGCGACGTTTAGCCGCTCGCCTCAAAGAGACTGGCACAACACGAGATGCTGCCAGGCGTGGCAGACCCCGGAGTAGACGTTCTGCAGAGAATATTGCTGCTGTAGCCGAGGATGTCATGGAAGCGCCGTCGACATCGACCAGACGACGTGACACGCTACACAGCAGTGATCAACGAGTTCTTTTTGCCGCAACTAGATGAATTGGGATTGGAAAACATGTGGTTCCAACAGGACGGTGCAACGGCACACACTGCACGTGCCACAACCGATATGCTGAAGGATGCATTTCCCGGGCGCCTAATCTCCCGTTTTGCCGATTTGCACTGGCCAGCAAGATCGATTGATTTGACCGCTCCAGACTTCTTCTTGTGGGGCTTTTTGAAGTCGCGGGTTTATGTCAACAAGCCTCAGACTCTTGCAGCTCTTAAAGACAATATCCGTCAAGAATGTGAGGACGTATCGCCGGAAGTTTTGGCCAAAGTGATGGAAAATGCCATAAAAAGGGCTCAAATGACAATCAACTGTGGTGGCGGCCATTTACATGACATCATATTCTCGACTTGATGTAAAAAAAATTAAAAGACCAAATAAAAATAATCCACAAGAAGAATCAAAGTTTTTAATTTTTTTTTTTAAATTACAGCCAAAAAACATCGGAAGTTTACTTTTGCGCCACCTTGTATAAAGAATGTACTTTTATTTCAAAGTTAACTACTCGCCAAAATAGAGTTTAAAACCCGAAGTTGCATTCTAGAATGTACACTTGTCTACACAAGAATAATGTTTCTAAAAACTAGTTCCAGGCCAAACAGCTGCAGGACAAATCTGGAAACTTGAAACGGAAATTTAAATTTAAATAAGCACGTCAGCTTCTTGGATATATTGTATATTAATGGGATGGATTTTTATTCTACCAATAAACTGCTGTTGCGTTTTAAATATGTTAAAAATTAAACTTATATCTTCTTTTTCTGAAATTCGAAGGATTTTAATAGAAAACAGGGCAATGTCTCTTTTGTATTGTTTTTTATTATTTTATTATCTAAAATGAATGGGACATTTACGCAATACCTATTCATATTCATATGCAATAAAACGAATACCTTTGCTTCAATTGATTCGTTAGTTCACCAATGAAGTTTGTGCATTTAGTTAATTGTTTATTACTGGTACTTAAATAGCCTGACTCGTTCAGTTTGTCAGCGTATGTGTCGAATTCAAACTCAAGATAACAATTAAATGAAATATAGGTTTAGGTAAGTCTTCAAAAAGAGCCGTCAAATATAGTATCGTTCAGTAAAAAAATATATATGTAAATATTAATGTACGAGTAATATTATTTCTCTCAAAAGACTTGTGGGATCATTCTCATTGAATTGAAACACTTTGTTTCAAAACTATGTATTACAACTTTTCTTGTTATTGTTTGTTTGCTGTGTGGCATTTCACATTTGTGCCTGACATTTCCAAACGCCACTGCGATAAAATTCTAGACGCTCCAACCTCTATAAACAGCCGGCTGGCATTTGATGTTCTCGGAACTTTTAAAGGCTCCTCCCAGAACACAAAGGTAATATTTATTGAAAAATACAAATAAATTTAAAAAAAATTTAAATAAATTTGTCACACTGGCAATAGTTAGTATTTTTTATAGTAGGACTTGATTAAAATAACCCGTTTTTATATGGTATCGCTTAATACTTGTTCATTCGGGAGCATATAGTACCAATTTTGGGCGGTGTATCTTAACCGTAGAAGGGTAGTCTTATTTTACATACATTAAAGTTAAACTTCGTCGAATCGACGACATCCTATTTTGCATCGGAATTTTTAACTTAAAGTCTAGCGTACAGGTTCAACACACTATAATATACTGTAGCAAAAAAATAAAACACAAGCCATATTTTTAAAAATATTGTATTTATTTTTCAGAAAATAAGCCTTCAGAAAAAAGAAAATTGATGTTTGTCGAATCGGCGAAGATAACCGTTCTAGGGTTAATGAAAACAGTACGACACTTTTTCAAAGGCTGTCAATCTTATCCTAGGAAAAACTTATGTTCAACATGTGGTAGATATACACACCGGTTCACTTATTTGAAGGCACGAAAAAAATCCATATTCAGTTTCTTAACTAAAGAACTTTGTTTTGAGCAATTTATAAAAAAAATCCAAAACTGTGCTATTTTTTGTGGTTCACTTGAATAAAGGCACTTTATTATTTTTTTTATTATTTTTAAAGTAAGCGATGATTTTTTGTAGGGAGCGTTTATTTATTACAATTTATTACATCTTAATCATTTTACGAGTCCCGTACCTCGTTTCTGTAGTTCTCGAATCGAAAAAGTTTTCACATGAAACATGTGAATTGAAACAACAACGCTACGAATCGGTACAAAAACTCGCTTCTCACATGTGACTGTTTCTACAACGACTGTTTTGCGAAAACTTTCTGTGACGTACTGCTTTTTCATTCTTATTAGAAAAATGCGAGAAAATCTGTTTCTAAAAAGTAGTGAGTCGAAAAAATTAATATGTGAAACTTCAAAAATACTCACAAATTAAAACGGTGCGAGATTTTGATATTGTTTCTACAAAAAGGTTTTTTAAGAAATTAAAACTTATTTTTTAAGTGGAGAAGATACGAACTATATCTTTTCTGTTATGTATTTCAATTAATTTTTCCAAAATATTACAGAAAAATCAAGAAAGCAAAAATAAAATGCAATTGAATACATGTCTATACTTCTTTTTGTTGTTCTTTTTCGCATTAGTTTATTTTGTTTGTCTATATTTTTTTCTTACTTAACATCTTTCTTGGAATATTCCAATCTAAACTTCATCAGTGTTGCCTCTTTTCGCATTCATATACAGAAACACTTTTTACTCACAAATCGAGAAACGATGGAATTTTTTGTTTCATGCTTAATATGAAAACTTTTTCGATTCGTGAACTACAGAAACGAGGTACAGATAACAAAACAAAAAATTTTATATTTATCGGAAAAACCTAAAATCTATTTTTACCGTTCTGAAGGATATTATAACCGCGCAAGAGCTAACAAATTTGGACGGAGCCCAACAGCTGTCGGCAATTACAGCAATGACCCCGAGGAGTATGGAAAAAATTTTAAAGGAAGGGTTTCATTGTCTTTATCTACGTATGAGAAAAGAAAAATCATCAGAATTGCTTCTAATTCTGCCTAAACCTTGTCAAAAAAAAAGCTCAAGCTGGAGTGAAAGCGAGAAAGTTATCAGTACGCAGAGTAAGTAAGAGCTGTGAGTATCTTAAATACCTGAAAGTACAAAAAAAAAAGCCGCCAATTAATGCTCCTCGTAAGGAAAAGCAGCTTCAATTCGCAAGATACTACATGGTATGGGATGTGCAGCCAAGAGGTCACGTAAATGACTGGAGAACCGTTGTAATTACGGATGAGAAGAAGTTTAATTTGGATGGGACTGATGGGTACAACAATTATTTCCATGATCTGTGAAATGAAAAGCGTTTTTTGAACCGACATCACAGCCGAGAGGTCGGCGTTAGTGTGTGGTGTGTTGTGGTCCCATATCTTGGATATTGCAACAGGATAATGCCCCCATACACCACGCCAGAGTAGTGAAGGAGTTTAATGCAAGCCAAAATGGTAATATTCTTGACTGGCCACCCTATTTGCCAGATCTAAACATTATCGAAAATGTCTGGGGGTGGTTGTCTCGTAAGGTCTATGAAGGAGGTAGACAATTTGATGACAAGCAGTCACTAATTTAGGCCACTAAGGATGCTTGGAATCAAATTTCGTTGGATTACATAAATTCTCTTTATCTCTCAATAAAAACCCGTATATTTGAAGTTATTAAAAACAAAGGGGGTTGTACCCATTACTAAGAGTTCTTAAATAAAGTAGAATAAATTAGAACAACAAGAAAAACAGATTTTCATTGAAATTAGTTAAAGTGCCTCTATCAAAGTGAACCAAAAAATAGCACATTTTTGGACTTTGTTTTATAAATTGCTCAAAAAAAGTTCTTTAGTTAAGAAACCACTATTGTCATAATTTTTTTTACATCTCAAGATATCTAGCTTACATTTTCGCTTTAAAATTCTGCAATCGGTTACAACTTTCAAAAGATAAAGGCTGCTGAATGTGGAATTGTTAGTGCCTTTAAATAAGTGAACCGGAGTGTATTTATAAAAATGTTGTGTTTATTTTTCAGAAAATAAACCTTCAGAAAAAACAGAATTAGTGTTCGTCGAATCGACGAAGATAACCGTTTTTCAATAGCTGTCAAAAACTTCTGTTCAAAATTTTGTAGATATATATTTTGGCAATTGTTAATGTGCACGACTCTTGTATTTGAAAACGTGGGTTCAATCCCTGTTCTGACCACCTTACATTTCTTTCGACGACGGTCACCTCGCTTTGTGACGGCTGCACTATCGAGTACTTAGCCATAAAAAAGTTTCTCAATCGGAACCGGTATAAAACTGTACGTCCCAATTGTTGAGTGTGAAATTATACAGCTCAAAACTCACTGATTGTTAGAAACTCTCCCCTATTCCTTCATGGAATGTAATGGCAAATTATTTACTTTTTATGCATATTTTTGAAATTTGTTACCTCTGGTGCCGGTGGTGGCCATATATCATATATGGGTTTTTTAATTTGCACTATATTTTAGTTTGCATTACCTTATCTAATGCAAATGTAAAAGGATTACCATTGTTCACAATGGCAATTAAAAAATTTTGAATTTGCATATGCTCAGGCAATACAAATGCCGGTTATAGAATTGGGTATCAATTGTAATGAAATATGAGAATGTTTTGAATTATTTTGGATTTGATTGACGGCTGGAAATTCTGTTTTTAAAGTATTTTATCCATGTTATCCTTACATTTTACTTACAGCATGTGTTCAGCAATTGTATGTAGAAATTTACGAGAAACAGTTTTGTGGAATACTTTAACCCTCTAAACTCCACTTAAGGGTTAATTTCCTCTATATTCCGAGTAGGCGCTAAAATTTCCTACAAAACTACATTTTAGGGGGTTGGTGTCTATTGAAAAAATATTCTGCGCCAAATTTTACTATAAGTCACCGAACAAAAGAAAGCTGTTGATTAATACCTATAATTAAAAGATCTTTAGAAATATGGATATTTAAGCAAGAATTTATTTCTTACATTTGTCTTTTAGCTCTTGGTATTTCTATGTCGGTATCAAATTATTTCCAGCATATGTCAGCTATAAGACAACGAATGCTCTTCCCTCTACCAGAATCTGTTGTCAGAAACTTGTTGTATTCGAAAAAGTTGAATCTATTTCCACAGTCATACACTCATAACAAAATATTTACTTACCATTCGTAATCACCATAAAAGCCAGGTTTTCGGTTAAACCCAGGCCGGTTAATAACCAGTTTCGGTTTTTATAACAAAAACGGAATATTATGCGTTTTACAAACTTTGCTTATTTTTAATTCGCCTCTTTGATTTTCGACTATGGAGTGCATATTCATGAAAATGCTTGTCGAAATACTGTTCGGAACCGGTTGAAAACTACTCGTCCTAATCAGTGTGTATAAGCATATGCCTTCATGGCATGTGATGGGAAACTAAAGGGTGCGTCATTAAAAATTTGGAACTTCATTTCGCTTTAAGGAAATACTAATAGACATTTTATTGATATTTATGAATAAACAAAATATAGTTCAAATTGATTCCACGACTTGCCTTACATTACCTGAGTCTAGCTATTCAATTTTCCAGTACATTTTCGATTGTTTGAGCCTCCATTTAGTGATTTAAGTACATAACGAGTTCAAATCGCAATTTTGAGGCGGCGAATGGACTACCAAGTTTTGGCTGAACAGTTTTCTAACACAGTGCACAAAATAACGATTGTAACGTTGGCTGTGTGGAACGTAGCTACTTTGCTCATTTTCAAAAACATACGCCTGTGAAGCCGCCATGTTACAAACCGCCCCCAAGAGTCACTCGATGTGGATGAATCGGCTTCTCCTCGACGACTAGGGAATTTTCCGAGCTCCGAACGCGACAATTTGGTTTGTTAAAGTAGCCCCCGGGGTAAAAATTAGCTTCATCCGGAAATATAATTTTTCCGAAAATCGCTCGACATTCTGCGAAAAGAAGTGTGAGAAATTATTATTTCTGAGAACGGTGGCGACTTAATGTTGAAGACTGTTCGAGCACTTTCCGGCACAGCGGCACGTCCAAGAGTAAGAGTACTTTGAGCAATCAAGACCTTGATAGACGAACTCACTTCACAAATGGATCCACATACTGCGTTGATGACATTCTATTTCTATCGAATTCATGTCGTAGATTTCTTATAGCTTGAGTTGAAGACTCAGAACTTTGGATGTAAGTTTTTAATATTTTCCAAATTTTTTATTTTTTTCAGCAATTAGTAAAAAAAGCCCAAAAATGTGGTATTTTTTTGATTCACTTGAATGAAAGCACTTTACCTAATTTTAATGAAAAACAGTTTTTCTTGTTTTTTACATTTATTTTACTGTATTTAAGAACTCTTTGTAATGGGTACAACCCCCTTTGTTTTTAATAACTTCAAATATTCGGGTTTTCATTGAGAGATAAAGAGAATTTATTTAAGCCTACGAAATTTGACTCCAAGCATCCTTATTGACCTGAATTAGTAACTGGTTGTCATTAAATTGTCTACCTCCTTCATAGACCTTACGAGATAACCAGCCTCAGACATTTTTGATAATGTTTAGATCTGGCAAATAGGGTGGCCAGTCAAGAATATTACCATTTTGGCTTGCAATAAACTCCTTCACTACTCTGGCGTTGTTTATAAGGGAATTATCCTGATGCAATATCCAAGATATGGGACCAAATAGTTCACTGAACTTCGGTACAGCCGATTCCAATAAAGTTTCATAGCTTGAACCAGTCATTTTTGCACTTACAAATTGAAGATCGATGGTGCTATTGTACATAATAGCACCCCACACCATAACGCCGCCCTCTCGGCTGTGGTGTCGGTTCAAAAAAAGCTTAACCTTCTTCTCATCCGTAATTATAACGGTTCTCCAGTCATTTACATGACCTCTTGGCTGCACATCCCCTACTATGTAGTCTCTTGCGAATTGAAGTTGCTTTTCCTTTCCATTAAGTGGCGGCTTTTTTTGTACTTTCAGGTATTTTAGATACTCACCCAGCTAGAGCTCTTATTTTTGACAAGGATAAGGCGGAATTAGAAGCAATTCTGATGATTTTTCTTTTCTCATACGTAGATAAAGACAATGAAACCCTTCCTCTAAATTTTTTTCAATACCCTTTGGGGTCCATGATGTTATTGTCGACATCTGTTGGGCTCCATCCAACTTTTTTAGCTATTGCGCAGTTAGAATATCCTTCAGAACGGTAAACATCGATTTTAGTTTTTTCTGATAGACTTAAAATTTTTTGTTTTGCCATTTTGACTCGTAAAATGATTAAGATGTAGCAAATTGTAATAAACAAATGCACCCTACACAAAATCATCGATTACATTAAAAATAAAAAAAAATAAAGTTCCGTTATTCAAGTGAATCAACATTTTTTTATAAATTGCTCAAAAAGAGTTCTTTAGTTAAGAAACCACTATTGTTATGATTTTTTTATATCTGAAGATGTCTAGCGTCTATTTCTATTTTAAAATTCTACAATCGGTTATAAATTGCAAAAGATACAGGCTGCTGAATATGGAATTTTTAGTGCCTTTAAATAAGTGAACCGGAGTGTACTACATGTGTTGTCATTAGTTCCGGAACTTACATCTAGAGCGGAGTTGGCAGATATAACTTCTATTGCCATTGATCAACTTGTTTTAACAAATTAGTGGCGAAATAATTCGTTGGCAAAGTCTATTGTGTCTATCTGATGGGGTCAGTAACCATAGTGTGGTAAGAAAAATGCTTTGAGTTTGTAATTCTGCGTTGTTATATCGTCCTTTTTTTTGACTATTTTACAACCTCATGTGGTCAGATGCCGTACACATATTTAATTAAATAAACAAATTTCAACATATTCCTCCAACTGGTTCTATCCTTCGCCTTTTCTTGCCAGTTGCTACATCAGTTGTATAAAAACCGTAAAACCCGGCTAATCGAAGTGAAATAACCAGTTAAACCGGTTCTTCGAAGACATGATTTTTATAAAACCGACATACGGTTAACCGTCCGTAATTCGGTTGACCGGTTTCGATTCTGAATACACTAAATGCACCCTTTAGCTTTTTTAAAACACTTGTCTTTAGAATTTTAAACTCCACGTTTGAAATATATACAACTTGTTGTGGAACCCGAATTGAAAATGAATTCGGATTCACTTACAGAATTCATGATAAGTTCGGTTGTACCTACGCCTACGTTCGGTTACCACGACCGAATTGTTGCCAAATACGGTTGTTGCACCTGAATTGATACCACACTCGGTTGTTACATTCGAATTATTTCCAAATTCGGATGCCACAATCGAAAGTTTAGAAAAGTTAGTAGATAGAACGAATATAATTGAAGATTCAGTATCCACAACCGAATCAATACTGGAACGAGGTTGCTTCAACAGAATTTTAGTTGTGGTGACAAAATTCGGTGGTGACAACCTCAATTCGGTTGCGGCAACCTAAATTCGGTGGTAACAGCCTAATTTATGGTTGCTAAAACCTCTTTTCAAACAATTTCTTCTTTGTGTGTATTTGAAAAAGTTATTGAAGTATTCGAAAAGCGACTTGTCATACATGGAACAAAGATATCCGTTAAGCGCACTACGATAAGAAATACAACTGAGCAACAGCAAAATACATTTTGTTTGCTTTGTGATTCGTCTGTGTCGGGTTTAATACATATGAATACTGGCAAGAAATGTAAACAAATGCATACAAAAGGGTACAAAACTACAAAGCATGTGAATTTGGACGAACAGAATTAGTCAAAAGCAGCCGTTCTAGTGCGTCTACCATTAGAATTGTATCATGTTTTGATATACTTGAAGTAATCGAAATGTCGACATTTCATAAATTGAATATAATCAAAAAACCTGACAGTCGACAACTTATATATTTGCCATTTGAAATATAACGAAAAACTTTTGTATCAACTATAGAATCTTAGCACCTCCCAAACAAAGTAAATCTAAATTGCCTATCTGCAAAGAACCTTTAAAGGATATTATATTTATTTGTATGTCGGACTTTATAATATATCTAACGGAAATAAGAATACCATTCTACCGATAATATGTAATATATGCCTATATTCTAAACTTAGTTGTAACGTGTAGTGACAAATTGTGGATCGCCTGAGTTTCCAAGTGTTAATTTTTTTCTATAAAGTTTTTATATTTCAATTGATTTCCTCTCAATCTCCGTGTATTTTTTTGTCAATTTGTTCACTACCACCACAATTTCAACATAGTACTTACATAGTACCACATACACAGTCATGTACGTTTGACAATATATTTGTTGGCTACCACAAATTTTCACAACTTTCAATATCAACATAGGCACAACAAACATACATACATATAATGGTACAAATATTCCCTTTTACACATGGATGATAAATATACAGTTATGTGACTTAGCAGTGGTAGCACAGATCTGGTAACCAAATTTGAATATGAATGCATGTATGGTAATATCCTGGTATGTCTGTTGCCCTTTTATGTTGAGCAGAGTATACGGTTTTAGTAAATTTATTTAAGTGTTCATTTGTCATCATTTCTGTTTCAAATTTTTGGTTGCATGTTTGTCAAATAGACTGGAGCTCAAAACAAAATGTTGCATACAGGCGGTAGACCGTTTTTTCCCTGACCACCACTGTGGTACAGAGTATTATAAGTTAGTACTCGAAACCAAACGAGTGTAACACCCAGAAATCAGTTTCTAAATCGATTTACCGCCACCCATCTATCAGACGGTCTGCTGTCTTCATAAAGTTTGCAAACAAAGATCAGTTCGCGAATACGATCCGACTGTGCAAACCGGAATGATCTTCGTTGATTTGTGAAACGGATGAATTTTTTGGAAATAGATACGCATCGGTCTTTGCTGTGATATAGACCCCACATATATGCACTGACAATATTTCGGTACCACTAGTAACTAAGCAGACAATGGACACGTTGCTCCAGTTCAAATTGTACAAAAAGTAAATTTGATTTATTATCGTCTGTTAGGTCAATGATCATCCCTTAGCCACTATAGCTACAAAACAAGTGTAACAAACCCAGCTTGTTACCAGGTACTATTCGTATTAACCGCTATCTACAAAATTTGCTGCATGAGCTTAAAACACAACATCTGGTACATTACGTTCTCTGAGACTAGGAGGGTTGATGGTGAAAACCAGTTCCAGTTTCCACGTTTTGATATATATCGTAAGTATAAATAGTGTATGTAATTGATAATTTGTCTTAGGACAAGGATGATCTATATTGAAGATAGCCCGGGCGGGTCCATATTTTGATATAGGTGCCATAAACGCAAACTCAGGTGTATTCAAATGCCAACATTAACATATTTACTGACAAATATGTATACTTTTACGTGGAAACATATGCGTGCTTCATCATACTTACGTGAACGCATTCGCGCGTTTCCCCCAAACCTGCATATACTTACGTGGAAACATATACGTATTTTCTCCCAAACATAATAATACACTGTGTGTAATTTTTTAAGTCATGGCAAAATAACCATATACGGCCACCACTACGTGATAAAAGACTAAAAAAAAAAAGACCCGTGTTTCCCAATTTTTCCCAAAGTCATGCACTTTTTTTTTATGGGCCGCCAAAGATTTGGGGCCTCGGTATCATTTTCGTAAAAATGTGATCATTTTCTCAGGCTCATATCTTGCAAACCGTTCAGAATTTCGATTTACTCCCTGAGGCAAAGTTGTAGCTCTTGTCATAAAGAACATACAAAAGAATTGCGAACATATAAAATCAAAAAAACTTCACCTTCCAGATCAAAATCGCAAAATACTTAAAAAAATCGATTTTTTTTCCTTTTTCCCGTGTTCAGGTCCATAGGTAGCAAACCGTTCAAAATTCAAGAAAACAATCAACTACAAAAATTTACCTAAGATCTCAATAAACAAATTTCTAGAACATATAAACTTCCTAGAGATGATTCTAGGAAAAAAAGTGCATGACTTTGGGAAAAATTGGGAGACACGGGTCTTTTTTTTAGTCTTTTATCACGTAGTGGTGTCCGTATATGGTTATTTTTTTTCGTGTTGCACTGTGATATTTACAAACGAATTATTCTTTCTTTATTTATTATAATTAAAATAAATAATTAATAGAAAAAATTAAATATTAAAATAAAAAAATTCACGTTGTTGCTCTCTCCAGTTTCTTTCCTGGGAATCGTTTCTTACTTTCGTAGCACACATAAATATATGCGAAACACATACACAAAAACCAAAGCAATATCAGAAACCATTTAACCGTCCAAGCGTTTGTTCAACCTTTTTTCACTGATCAAGCGCTTTTGATATCCTCTGCCCGATGAACCATTGACGACTGAATACCTGAAATTAAATCGCAATACATCAGCCCATTGTACAATAATATCTTCATGGTAATAGCAGCGCGTGTTATTGCTGTTGTAGGCAGCAACAACAGGCATTTTGTTTTTGTTCTATCCGCTTCAGCTGTCAAACTCTACACAAATACATACCAACAACACAAGAAGGCAAAAGAGTACAAAAACAAAATACATGTGAGTGTGACAGCCGAAGCGAAGAACCTCATGTAAAAATTTAAAACAGCTGTTCTTACGACTTTACCATGAACATATTATTGTACCATGCATCAGCCAAACTAAGAAACACTGACTTCATCTGCAATTTGAACGCACATTCAGGAATATTTATGAATCACTCACTCCATCATAAAGAGAGCCAGCTTAAAAATGTGTGTGTAGTGGTGAGTGTATTTTGAGTGCACTGGGAGAAATTTCGTGCTACATTTGTTGAGTAATATTTTTATATAAACACAAATGAGTTTGTATACATAAAAATTTAACGCAAGTATGAGGAAATTTTGGATTGTATGAAAATATGAATGCGTGTATGTTTGAATATGTGAATTTATGAATATTGCAGTTTAAGTTAAAAAAAAAATAATTAAATTATCTTCACAAATAATTATTTTCTTCAAACATTTTTCGAATATACATATTTAAATTGCAATATATATATATTTAAAATATAAAAATTACAAAAACAATTTTCTCATTAAAGCTAGAGAGCTGGCATACAAAATTAATGTGTTTTGTTTTTGTTTTTACAAACGCATAGCGACACCGACCTGCTTCATTGAAAGCTATCATATAACTGAATGAAAATTATAATTTTTACGCTCTTTGCACAGAGTTTCGTTAACAGTCGGGTTGTGTACGTGTAAAAAGCCGATCGCGTTCGGGCCCTGGGGCAATAGCATGACGACCCCTAATATACACTGGTTGCCCTTCTTTTATTCTCTTGCGCTCGAGAGAGCATAAACAGTGCAACAAACACGGCTGAATTTATATCACAAACACAAATATATTTGGGTCGCAAACACATATGTTATAACATATTAATTATTGTGTCTCAAACATGTAATATGGAATAGCAAACACAATGAGTTTGGGCACAAGTATATTATATTTGCGACAAGTTCCAAACACATGTTATAAAAGGTTTTTCAATAAGAACGCTACAAAAGTTTTTTTTAAATAAAACAAAACGGGTTTTAGATACCAATGAAATTCTTTATTCCTGTGAAAGTACGTTCGATGCCATTATGTATGGAACTAGATTTCTTTTGCATGGCCACCACGGTCACGCTTGCAGAAGTCTAGACGCTGAAATCACTTTTCGACGGTTTTAAAGCATGAAACGGCCGATACTGCTGCAATTTTACGTTCGATATTCGTACGAAGGTCATCAATCGTCGCTGGCTTGTTGGCATAGACCATAGTCTTGACGTAGCCCCACAGGAAATAATCTAACGACGTCAAATCGCATGACTGAGGCGGCCAATCGACTGGGCCATTTCGTGAGATAACACGTTCACCAAACTTGGTTTCCAATGAATTGATTGTGGCATTCGCTGTGTGGCTTGTGGCGCCGTCCTGTTGGAACCACATGTCCTCCAAGTCCATATTATCCAATTGGCGTCAAAAATATTCGGTTATCATTGAACTGTAGCGATTCGCATTCACAGTAAAATGCCGGTCTTGATAATCACGGAAGAAGTACGGCCCAATGAGGCCGCCGGCCCATAAACCGGACCACACCGTAATTTTTTCGGGATGCAATGATGACTCATGGATTACGTGTGGATTGCTGTCTGACCAAAAACGCATATTTTGCTTATTGACGAAGCCATTCAGCCAGAAATGAGCCTCATCGCTGATTGTTGAGGCCTCTTAAAGTTGAGGCCACTGACTTCAAATTTCGGTAGTAAATTTTAATAATTTCGACTCGTTGTTGGCTCGTATATCTTTCCATGATGAAATGGCAAACCTTACTGAAGAGAAATGTCAAAAGGGCGGGAAGAAATATGGCGTCGTTTGCTGTCCCTATCGATTTACTTTTGTAGCGTCTCTGTTGAAAAATCCTTTATTTGCTTCCAAACAACAAAAAACTACAGAGTTTTCAGCTTATATTCTGACCACCTTACATATCTTTCGACGACGTTCAACACGCTCAGTGACGGCGACATAGTCAAGTATATAGTCACGAAAATGCTTCTTAAAACCCCGTTCGGGTAACATTATTTTTTCAAAAGGAAATCACCTTTAGGTTTGTGTAACATTCCAGTAAAACTTTTTTCAATTTTTGAAGTTAATTAAATTGTAAAAAGTACATTCGCGCTTCACATTAGTTCTTGCAGCGATACATCAAAATTAGAATACGCCAGCAACTTGATAACAATTATTTAAAAGTTCTTCTTTAAACGAGCTTAAGATCTTTTATTTGTTTTGTTTATTTATCTTCAATATTTCGTCTCCACATTGGGCGACTTCTTCAGGGAACAAATATTATGTTTAAAACAATAAGAAGAATTTCTATTGAAGATCGTAGAAAACTTTATAAATTATTAAAAAGTTTATTATAGAGAAATCACAAATCAAAGTCATATCTAAAATATCCCGTGCCGCGTAGCAATATGTAACGCAGAAAAAACAACAATATGTTTCTAGACGTTATGCATTTTGCTTACAACTCAGCAGGTTGTAATATATATAATTGTGAATTTTAAGCGACTTTTTCAAATTCAAATTGTCTCCCTATAGCTGCTACAGAATTAAGTCGCATATTATTTCGATCTAGAAAGCAACTGAGGAATATTAGAGGTGAACAAAATATAACACAACATATTACTAAGCTTCTTGAAGGCATGAACTCATAACTTAATAAGACTTAGAAAGATACGCTTATCGTAAGCTCTGAATTATGCACTTAAATTCAGATTTGAATGATGCGCTTTTTTTGTCAAAAACCAGCGCATTTAAATAGAAACGCACTATAGTAAAATCATTCCTTTGCTAAGGGAGAGGGTAAGCTGTGGTGATTTACCAGCTCCCTTTTACAAATCTGCTTCCACAAAAGATCGGGTTTTTACTTGGATGTAAGCAGACCGTCGGTGGTGTGCGCGGCTCTTGTACATGAGATCCTGGGTTCAACCCCTGCTATGACCACCTTCAAATTTCTTTCGGCGGCGGTCACTTCGCATACTGACGGCGACGCTATCGAGTATATAGCCATGAAAATGCTTCTCAAAATACCGTTCGGAATCGGTGTAAAACTGTATGTCCCAATCAGTGAGTGAAAACTGGAAAGCGCACAGCTCAGTGGTTGTGAGAAGTTCTCCCCGGTCCCTTCATGGGATGTAATGGGAATCCATTTATTTTTTTTATTTGTAAGCAGACGTCTATGATAACCACTTGATTTACCAAATCTGCGTCCACAGAAGCTCGAATTTTTACTGGAATGTAAGCAGATATCTATGATAACCACTGCATTATCTACACGGTGAAAAACAATAGCGCCAGCAATATATTGCTATATTGAATAGCAAACACAATGTGTTTCAAAGCAAGTATAGTATAATTGCGACAAGCTACAAACACGTTTTATTTGCACCCAAACAACAAAAAAGAACAGCATAATAAGTAGCAATACCTTTGCATTCTTGGTGGCTGTAGCTTAAAATTCACAGACTTTAAAATACTGGTATATTACATTACGGATGACTGCGCTTAAGTGGAGTTATGTGCCGAAAAGTCTAGATACAAGAGGTCGACCGCAACATCTGTTGAATTGAAACCGCGACTCATGAGCGTGCTCGAGAAAATGTAAAGGATTTATAACTGTCAAATGATAATATTGTATGGCAAAAAATGCGATGTTTTAAGTGTTATATCATGTAAAAATAGGGACAGCTACTGTCGATGTCGTAACTCCAAAATAATGTTGTTTTATTCGCGATAACTAAAATAAACCTCAAGATATAATTCTTAGCAATATGATAAAAGTCCGGAATTAAATTGTATTTCTTTGATTTCGGTTGAAAATATGAAGGCACCAAAATAGAAACGAAAATTAGTCCCATTCTAATATTCATACAAGCACACATTATTAATTTTGTGTCGTACCAATGCACACATACATATTTTGTTATTCTTGCAGCTCGTTTTAATTTGTTTTTATGTCTGCATAAATGGGGTGGGGTTGATTGGGTTGGTGTTGCACCTGCATATGAATGAAAATATTGGAATTTAGTAAACATAAATGAAAGTTTTGTTGAAATATCGACAGATGGATTGAATGGCATCTATAAAATAACAGAAGGGTAATATAAAGCACATTTGAGAAGAGGTATTTGCTATGCAGGTTACATATGGTAGGTACTATTTTATTTAAACCCATATATTTGTGTTCAAGTAAAAAGACAAATTCGTGTGTGTATTAGAAAAATTTGCGTTATTTAAATATGATAGTCAATGCATTCGTTTTAAACTCAAGAAATTAAGTCATTTAGTCAATAAGTCATTAAATTGTCCCTTAGGATTTACACCAGGTTATCCAAGTAATAAACATCGATACTATACATAAGTTTGCAATTTCGCAGGCTTAAAACCAATAATACAATTATATAAAAATATAATACAATTATATAAAAATTATATAAAATTATATAAATAACAAATAATTAACGTTTGTTAATAGTTTGGGAATATTTTCTTTATATAAATACACAGTTCACGTCTGCATATAGTTTGCAAGCTTGTGAACTTCATACCCGATTGATATCTAAGTAGCAACTTATATTCTCCAGTCACAGGACTATGAATGTTCAAACTGCAAAATATGTCCGGTATATGGCGCTACGCTATAAATCGCGTTTGTGGACCGATTTGGTTCATAATAACAAATATGCAAACTTCGAATAGATGTTTACTTGGTAGGTGGCGCAATGGTCAAGTTATACCCAAGCTATTTAGGAAAATAAAAATTTGATTTATACCGGAAAAAAGTAAGGTAAACAGAAAAGTATTAAATTATGCCATGGCCACTAATGAATTCACACATTTTATATGGGGAAAACATACCATCACAAAAGTTTGCGTAAAACGCATATGCGTAGACATTGTTCGATGGTTTGTTTTTGGAACGAAGTTCCTTCTAGCACTTTGCGGGATGGGGGCTAAATGACAAATTTTTAAACTACTACTTACTACTTCATTACAACCCACTATTATCAACTATATCGGGTACATTTGGTTTGGTTTAAAGAGAAGTTTTCTAGGTGGAGCCTGTGTATCACATATTGTAGTTTTGTACCCAAAAAAAAGTAAACTTTGAAAAGCCAAAGTGCAAGACTGGCAAATCCATGAAACGCAACCCTCAGCATGGAATGACATTTGGCAGCACTCTTACACTCGTACTTTTGGTTTGTGTCCAGACTAACATATTTCTTGTTTAATAGGAAATTTTCTAGTGGAGCCTGTTTATTACATATTGTAGTTTGAACCGAATAAAAAATAAATTTAGCACAGCCAAAGTGAAAGAAGTTGAAAATTATAACATCTTAAAGAAGTATCTTTGCTTAAAAAAGTAAATTTTCTTACAAAAAGTACCTTTTCTTAAGAAAAGTAATTTTTTAAATTAGTACCTTCTCTCAAAAAAGTACATTATCTTACAAAAAGTTGCCATTTCTTAAAAAACTACATTTTCTTTAAAGAATACCTTTTTGTAAAACAAAATAACTTTTTCTGAGATAAGTACCTTCTCTTAAAATTGTATCTGTCCTTTCGTAAAAAAAAGCTTTACTTCAAAAAATAAATTTTCTCACAAAAATTCCTTTTCTTAAAAGTACCATTTCTGAAAAATAAAGTACCACCTTTTCGTTTGTTTTCTTGAGAAAAGAAGCTTTCCTGAAAATAAGAAAATTTTCTTAAAAAATAATCTTATTCTAAAAAGAATACCACTTCTTTAAAAAGTACCTAAAAAATTCATACACTTAGACTTTTTCTTATCTTAATGACGGCGACACTATCGAGTATTCATCCATGAAAAAGCTTCTTGAAATACCGTTCGGAACCGGTGTAAAACTGTAGGACCCAATCAGTGAGTGTAAAACTAGAACGCGCACAGCTCACTGGTTTGTGAGAAGCTCTCCGTACTCCTTTCACGGGATGTAACGGGAAACAATTTTTTTTTATTTTAATAAAAAAAGTACCTCTCATCAAAGAAAGGACCTTTTCGGAAAAAATATAATATATATTCTTACAAAAGGGGCCTAAAAATATACTTTTTTTTAAAATACATTCAATAAATAAAAAAATTTCTTAGCAAAAGTTTATCATTATACAAGATCCATTTAAATTACAGTATTTTTCAACAGGCGCCTTAGGTGTATTGGAACTAACTAGTGCATAATATATAGCGATAGGAACTTCGTTCCAACCGGGTGTCCCCTGACACTCCATGTAATTTTTTTTATATTTATATATTACTTATTACTTATTTATTACTTACCTTATATTATGTCTTATAACTCTTCCGTGGCTAGTACCACGTCTGAACTAGTAAATTTATTCGCTAAGTTTTTCGAGTATAATTTTGAAAATCAGGTTCCAATTCTCGACAGGGGTTTTCTACAATCTGTCAGTCCCTGAATAGAATATAGGTTTTTCCAACTAGATGTTGAAGACGTTATTAGACGTTATATATAACGTCAAGAACTCTGAAAAACTAGATATTACAGCTACTGCATAATGTTTGACAAACAATTGTTGGATCATGTTTTATTGTTGAAATTGCAAACATACATTTTTTTCAGTGTGCAAATTTAATCCATTATTCAGTTATCGATTCATATCAGTTCTCCAATTTTTGAGCTAATGAGAAAGATCTGTTTAAAATGCTTTCTTGAATTTCTATATCTAGCTAGCTTTGCCTCTAAACCGGTCTTGTTGTTATGCTGGAGCATCATGGCCGATCATCATCCGTATTGTTCGCTAAATAAATTGTTGTTTTTTTTGTAGCCAAATCGTTTAATTTGAATAAACAAACCATTACTGATGTCGTCAACAGAAGGAATACATAGTTTTGCTCGCTAAATAAATTTGCATATATCCGTGTATTCGATGTCAATACGAAATCAAGAATAGATGGATGATAGATAGACGTTGTCACTTGTAACTCCGTTTTTAAGTCCGGTGGTATATCTAATATTATGAACTATAGACCTATTTTTAAACTGTCCAAGATCTCTGAACACATTGTTTATGAAAAAGTTTTCTTTACGGTTAAACCATTTTTTATCTTCTTATCAATATGGTTTAGTTGAGGGCAATATGGTTTAGTTGAGGGACTATAGGAAATCTCCTTGTTGGTACCAATTCACGAGTTTTGAGCTGAGCCATCAATTTGACTCAGTGTATTTAAAATTCTCTACAGCTTTCGACAAGTTGTCCCATGAAATTCTTATTTCCAAACTTGAGTCTGTAAAATGGCTAAAGTCTTATCTGATGAAACGACACTGGATTTTATTCTGAGCCTTATGTAGCTACATCGGGTGTGCCACAAGGTAGTGTCCTAAGTCCCCTTCTATGTGGCTTGTTCATTACACAGAAAACAAAGACGACTGTAAAATTTTAACAAAAAAATTGGTACGTGAAAAATCTCAGCACTCAGTTACATTTTCCATTGATATACTGACAAATTGCTCAAATATTGAAATGAAAATTGATAACTGGTACCAACAACAAAATTCATAAGAAATACCCCAATATTTAACGAAGTAAATACGATACGAACAACTATATAACTTCAGTTAGAGATAAGTTTTCACAGGCAGTCGGTGGCGTAACGTGCTAGACGCTGCCCGAAACTACGCTGTGTCAAAAACATCAAAGCGATCTTCCAATGGACGGGAGTTCCGTGACTGTTTCATTTTTATTTTTTAAATAAACAAACTTTCTAAAAATACCTCGAAACGAAGTCAAAACGAAAACTGAGATACATATTAGTTTGTTAATATATGAAATTCTTCATCGACTAAAAAGGAAAATATTTTTGATAAGTAACGTACAATTCAATTCAATTCAATTCAATTTTATTCTTCCAAAAATTTACATTTAAAATATATGAGTGTATATATGTATAACATTTTTTGAGATTTATCAAAGATATCACAGCAATTGATGTACTAGTACTATATGTTTTTGAAATATATACTTATTGAGTTTAACAATATTATAAGGATTTGTTTTTGTAAAGCTAATGATATTTTTAAAGGAAAAATGGGAAAACCTTTATTTAAGTAGTAATTTGAAACACACGAAATGGGATTACATTTGTATATCTGTCAATTATTTTTAAAACATAATCGGAGATATAACAGTAATTTCCAGTGTCATAAATTTCAAGGACTAATATGGATTTGCATACTTATAAGTCTCTGCATTCTCTAATTATTTCATAAGAAGAGTTTGAATTTCGGTTGAAGTATCTTATATTTTGTCGCGTTATAAAGTCTGCAAAAATCTCATAGTTCGTTTCATGGTGTAATCTTCGTGTAGGATACCTCCAATTTTTATTGTTAATAATTTTCAGACATTTGTTCTGTATTATTTGCAGCTTTTTTAGATGAGTTTTGGCGGCTTTGTACCATATAGGTGAGGCATATGCCAAAATTGGTCTTATCACACATTTGAATATTGCATTTTTGTTTTTGTGGTTGAGAAAAGATCGCCTGTGAAAGAGTGCTCTGAGCGATCTTAGTGACTTTATCGCTTTATCGCATGTGTCCTCGATGTGCATGCCAAAGTTGAGTTTTTTATCGAGAATGACGCCTAGATATTTGACGTGATCCTTTATACAGATGGTATTGTTATGGAATTGTAATTGCCTATTTGGGTTTCGCTTGTATGATTTGTTGTAAGGAAATATGATGGCTTGGGTTTTTCCATGATTCATTTTAATTTTCCATTTAGTGAAATAATTGGAGCATGCCGTTAAGCTTTTCTCCATTTTTTTAAGGAGAGCGCTCGTGAGTTTACTCGATGAAATTAATGCAGTGTCGTCCGCGTAGTAAGCAACATCTATTTCCCTAGGTGGTTTAAAATCGGAGGTGAATATGTTGTACAAGAGTGGTGAGAGGTTGGAACCTTGAGGAAGTCCTGCAGGGATGGATTTTGTGGATGATATCGAATTATTAACCGATACGACGAAGGTTCTCTTGTCTAGGAAATCAGCAACAATTTTGCTGAGGTATGACGGCAAATTGGTTAGAATAAGTTTATATATTAGCCCGTAATGCCAAACTGAATCGAAAGCTTTTTTTGTATCTAAAAGAATTATCCCAGAAGATCTTTTGTTGTGTTTGTTTGCAATTATTTTATTTTTTATTCTGTGGATCTGATGGATGGTGCTATGTTCTCGTTTAAAGCCAAATTGTTCTTTAGATATTATATTGTGTTCAGTGATAAAATCATTAAGTCGGTAATATATAAGTTTTTCGTAAATTTTTCCCAAGTTGCTTAAAAGGCTGATCGGCCGGTAGCTGTTGGGATCGCTCTTGGGTTTATTAGGTTTGAGAACAGCAATAATTTTCGCTTTTTTAAAAAATGATGGAAAGTAGTTTAGTCGGATGCAACTGTTAAATATCGATACAAGAAATGTTATTGCTTTATCTGGTAGCCTTTTCAAAAGTATGTTAGGTATGTTGTCTAGTCCAGGAGATTTCGAATGCTTGAGAAGCGATAAAACATTTGACAATTCATTCGATGTTATAATTTCGACTCCGTCATTACTTGGTGGATCGGACTTTAATTTAAGAACAGTGGAATTGACTGTTGCGTCTATGGCGTGGGAATTGTTTATCGTTAAATAATGAGCTTGTTCGAACGTTTCGGCTAACTTTTCGGCCTTTTCATTATCAGTTATGAGTTTTCCATTCACATCCTTCAGATCAGGTATATGATTTTTACGTTTGCCTCTTAAATTTCGACTTAAAATCCAAAAACGTTTATCACCTGGTTTCATACGGGATAAGAAATTATTCCACTGAGCATTTCTGTCGGCGTAAAGTCTCTTATCTATAAATTTTGTGAGAAAAGTTGTACATTGACTGTAGAATATAGCTTGCTGGTAATTGGATGTTCTTTGTTGCTTCCTTTTAAACTTATTTCGTGTGCCAATATATCTAACTACTTCTCTAGGAAATGTTACGTCTTTAATATGTTTTATTTTGGGGGTGGCCGTGTCTCTTGCGGATAGAATAATTTCAACAAATTTGTTGATATCATTATCGATATCTGATATCGAACTATATGATTCAACGGTCATACATATATTTCTTTCTATTATTTGCTTGTATAGAATCCAGTTACTGCGGTTGTAGTCATAAACCTCGCATGTAGAAGAAGGTAATGTGCAACAATCAATTTTGCATAATATGGGGCGGTGATCAGATGGTACTTCGTACCCTAATGTTTCCAGGCTCATGTGTAAAGATGAGTTACTTAAGACCAAATCAACTGTCGAAGGTCTGCGGTGTTGTTGGTGGGGGTATAGTGTAGGTTTATCGGGACAATATATGAAGAAATTTAACGATTGTTGGAGGGCGTTTAGCGTGATACCCGCGGAGTTGTTTGAAGGGCAGTTCCATGACTGATGTTTAGCGTTCAGATCTCCAAGAATTATATACTCTTTGTTTTCGTGTGTTAGTGCAATGATATCTTTGCGGAAAGCATGGGTAAATCTGGGGGAGTATGCTGTAGTGACTACAACTTTTCGACCGTTAATGAGGATTTCTGCCGAAATATTCTCTATGAATACTGTTTTTGTTAAAGGAAGTAAACTGTGTTCAATCGTTTTGTGGATTAGAAGAGCGACACCACCACCACTTGTTTCGATTCTGTCGTTACGGAAAATATTGTAATTAGCTAAGTATGGTTTATGATTTGATTTAAGAAATGTTTCGTTCAGTGATGCAATATGTATACATTGGGATTCTAATAATATCTCTAGTTGTTTAAGTTTAGAATAGTTAGAAATTCCGTTTGAATTCCAGTGAAGAATTCGAATTTGATTAACCGATGTCATAGGCATGTCTAACCATAGTCATAACAACTTGTATTTGTTGCACTTTATTTGTACATTTACTGAGCTCGTCAAGAGCAGAGATGAAAATATCGAACAACTCATCTATGTTAAATAGTTCGCTGTTATCACTTTTAAGTTGTTGCCCATAGGATCGTCTGTCCATAACATTGTTATTTATGTTGGTGGTGATGTTTCCACTAAGAGGAGGGTATTCGGCTTCGTTGCGTACGTAAGAGATTCTGCGTGCAGAGATGTTTCTCTTTGGTGTTCTGTTCGTTGCGTTTGCACGGATACGCAGGTATTCGGCACGCAATGGACACTTCTCGTCGTTGGCTGAGTGATCGATTCTCTCTTTACCTGATTTTTTGCAATTATAGCAAGAGAATACTGTTGGCCTCTTTTGATTTTTGTTGAATTGGCAGTCTTCAGTTCGATGCTGGTTTCCGCATGTCATACAAGCTGGTTGTCTATTGCAGTGCTCCCCTCCGTGCCCATACATCAGGCAGTTCCAACACTGAGTAGGTTTGTCATTCTTTTTGGGTTTTTGTTTTTTCCATGATACAACAACACGATCTATAGTTTTTACAAGGCGTAAGTTATTCGGGTTAAAGTTTTTTCTTGAAAACTGTACTTTGTAGACAGCATCGTTTATTGTGCTGTGTTTTGTGTTCACCTCCGTCACTGTAGTTGGAGTTAGATTGTAGCTGTTTAGTTCGGTAATAATGTCACCAGTGTTCAATCTTGGCAGACCATACAAGAATACTGTGTATGCCCGGTTATCTTTTGAGTTGTAGGAGTGATAATCAATTTTATTCTCTGAAAGAACCTTTTTGCAGAAGTCGGATTTCTCCATGTTGACTGGGAATATTTTCGTACCAATGGATGTGCGTTTAAAAACACAGTCATTTCCTAATAGCACTTGGATTTCGCGGATTGGTATAACACTATCCGCTACAATAGGTGGTGGTTTGGGTTGACGTTCTTCTTTTTGTATGTTCGATTCTTGAGCCACATCCATATCGTCAAGATCAGACAGTGATGCAAATCGATTAAACCGTGATGGTGTTGCACGGTCAGAGCCAATATTACTTCCCATTATAAAGGAGGCATTGAGTTTTTTATGTGAGCTTGCCTTGCTCTTAAATCGAGCAGAGGACCTAGGCCCGGGGGCCATGTTCACATTCACTGACACTTGTTTTATTTTTGTGTAAAGTGATTTCACGGAAACGATTTAAATTATTACGAGAATGCGCGGTTGGATTGTAATGAGTATATTACAGTGTACAACGTTGTTTATTAGCGAATAGTTATTTACAACCGTAGCGTATGAAGGCTAGCATAGAACTCAAGTAACGTACAAATATTTTCGTAGGTGGGTGAAATTTTGCACCGATTGAAAAATAATATTTTTCCAATAAACAACCTACAAATATGGTAGCTGATAAGTGATTTTTTTTACACAGGATTATGAATTATTATATTGTTTGAATTTTCGAATTTTTTTTAGTGAATTGAAAAATAATTTTTGATGTGTAAACATCTCCACGCTGGCGGTAAAAATCTTTTTTACAATACAATCACAAATTTAGAGTAAGATCCCTGCAGTATTGGTAACCGACTCTACGCTGATGAGTTCATCGACTACCACAAACCTTTCGTCGACTACTCGCTAAACTACCAGCAATGCTTTTGAGCGGCGAATTTAACAAGGCGATGTCCGCTTTGGTAATGCCTTACTGTTCGTCGATTACTTCATCGGTAACATTTCGTCGACGCATTTATCGGTAACATTTCGTCGACAGGTTAAGAAAAACAATAGAAAATCTCTGGAGACACTACCTTACAGATTACCACTGAGTACCAATGTAATCGGCGATGTAGTCAATGAAAAATCAATGGCGATGTAGTCGATGAAATGTTGCCAGCCACTACTTGTGAAACTGCAGGGATGTGCGATGCAATCGTTAACCAATCGTAAAGCGTTATCAAATCGGTGTGAGCTATGTATGAGTGTATTAGTGTAATCATACGCTGCATACAATATACTCAACACCATCTAGTGTGCAATAGTAGAAACTAATTTTCGAAAACCATTGTTGTAAAACATAGGTAAAGGAATTAACTAGATATCGCACATGCCTTGGGAAATTTGTTGTTCAATGGGATATTTTCTAGATGGAGCTGAATGTAATAATTACAGCGTTTGATCCCGAACAAAATATACCTTGCAAGATGTATTTAGAACAGGTGCTAACAATAGGTGTGGTAGGCAACATCAACAAGGATTTTGTTTTTGTGTTGTTGTCCGTTGCTCTGAAATTCAACACAAACGAACACCAACAATAACAGTAAACAAAAAGACACAATCAAAATAACAAAATTTTAACTTGAATGTGGGGAACAAAATGATATAAAAAAATGAAGTTAGTTGTTCGAATAACACAACCTGGAAAATGATACTTTTTTTGTATGTATCAAATTTCCCACAGTGTTGAACAAACGTCAATGAGAGTTATGAGAAACTTCAGTGAGAGTTACAAAACGACAACACAGCACCTAGTGGTAGTACTTGACAACACCTGTGCGATATCTACTTATTTCCTTTATCTATGCTGTAAAATAACTACATGCATTACATTTCAGTAAACAGCTGATTAATAACTAGTCAACCGCAGCAAATACAAAATAATACAATATTTTACAAAACACCAAAAAAATTATAACTCAGAACATAAAACAACACAATGTGTATCAAAGCTGAATGGAGGTAATGTTAATTCTAATAAAATTTCTATTAGATTCCAATATAAATTAAGATTATAACATATCTTCATTACGTACTGTTGCCTTACACTGAAGCTGGTGCACGACAATTGGGTAACAATCTCCATCTCATGCCAATTATTATGGGTGGAGATTTTAATACAAATTTTGCAAACCCACAGTCGCAAGCTTTATCAAAATTTTTATTTGACGTTTTCCACTTGCATATGAGCAATTCTCCACAAACCCCCACAACTAACAATTCCACTACTATAGATGCAGTTTTCCAGAGATTTTTAAATACAATCGAGTCAAAAAATTATATATCTTATTTTAGTTACCATAAGCCAATATTAACTATTTGTACTTAAGGCATTTACCATAGGTGGGCACTTTGCAGTACTACTAAAATTTCAGTAAAAATAATTCTTTAACTAGTAAATTTTTACTGATTACTAAAATTATTTTCAGCAATTTTTATAAAGTGCCTACATGGTTACGATGAGGTGCATTGAATTTTCAGTAATCAGTAATGCCCGATTACTGATTATTATGAATACGGCCCTATGATTTTACTGGTAATGCAAATTAAATTTCATTATTAGTAAAAATTTACTGCATTTTTTCAGTAATCAGTAAATTTACTGCTTACTATAATTTTTAATGCAGTACATATATACTGCAGTGTGCCCATTTACTAACCAAATAAGTTAAATAAAACAAACAAAAACCAGCAAATTCCTATGTATTTAGTTTTTGATACTTTTAATTGATTAATTAAAAAAATATACCAAAAGCATAAGTACTTCCAACTTAAAAAAAATTTTCATTACTAGATGTTTACACATCTCCCCTGTGAACGGACTCACATTAATTTTTTTTCTGTGTAATCATATAACATCTCGTGTTATGCATTCTAATTGTCTGTTATATGCTGATGCTGTTAAAATTTACAAGCTTATCGGCTCGCTTCTAGACTCTACCTTATTACAATGTAATATTTTCTCAGTGGTATATAAAAAAAGTCAATGCGTGTTTGAAATCACGGACGATGTTTTAACACCTTTCTGTTGGCCTGTACCCGTTCGATTTCTTTGAATACATTAGTAAATATTATATTGGTAAAAAAAAAATAATAGTGCTATTGTACTTCCGTTTTTCTTACATCTGATTTAAAATTAGATGTGAAATTGTTAAAACAACTAAAGCAATATTTATGTCACTGAAATAATTGTTTTTGTTTTGTCATAAACAGAAAGACGACGACCTGCTTGTTTGAATGCTGGCATACAACTGAATAAAACGCACATTTAAGTCACTGAAATAACTGTTTTTGTTTTGCCATAAACAGAGCGACGCTAAAAAGTATTGAATAGTATTGAGAACTTATTGCACTCTTTTTACGCTCTCATGTAGAGAGTCTGAGTAACAGAGTATAAAGAGTCTTATTCTCTTAATATAATATTTCAATATAAATGCATCATTTCGACAAAGTTATTACATAAAACAATACAAAAAGCATAAATGCTTCAACAGGCATCAATATTTCACATCAAAATTATGAATGGACCAAGTTATGGCAAAAAAAGTAATACGTTTTGAGTCGTTCTCCAGTGCTTTTGAGTCATGCAATACGTTCCATGAGTTCTCACTATTCCATAATCTTTGGCTACGACAACCTGCTTGTTTGTTCGAGGCCGCTATATCAATACCATCATACTTATTTTCAGGCAGAGACTATTGTTGTAGAACAACCACATATGTGATACTAACACTGTGTGTTGTTTGCATGTGTTCACTTTAATAGATTGCCCTATCCCTGCCTATAGACCTTAAGACGAGTACATTAATAATCTCTTTCTGAACGTAAATAAATGATTTTATGTTTGGTATGAACGAAAACGGTGTCCAATTTATAAGGAATACTATGCTAATAATATTAGAGTCATGCGAGTAAATGAAATATTTGATCTTGGTGTTGTGTTTGATCCTAAATTGAAATTTGCTTACCATGTTGATTAGAATATACCCAAAGCCTACTCACTTTTGTCTTTTATAAAGCGGCATAGTTCTGAGCTGACACATCCTTATGGACGTATGACTTTATTTATTGCATTTATGAGATACAGACTTGAGCATATTTCTATTATCTGGAACCCGTGGACGTCTGTTCGACGCCACAGAATTCAATTACTATCGTTATTTAACCCGCCTTGCTTTCAATATATTATGTTTATTTATTAAGTCATTTGTGGAATTATTGACTGCTGTCATATATTAAATCTAATAGTTATCAATATTCCAGTAAGGCGATTAAGAAGTTTCGATATATTTCATATACCTTGCCATAAAACAAATTACTGTATGAGTAAGCCCATTGCTAGGGCCCTTAGAGAATTTAACACAATTAATTCCAATTATGACATTGAATTTAATTGTAAATTATGTGAATTGTAAATATCATAGGAAATTATTTACTATTAAGCAGTAGTCTTTAAGGAATTTTAAATCCAAAGCCGAAATAACTCAACATATAAATAATTAGTTTACGGATTTCGCAGTCTTTATTTAATGTTCATAATTTTGTATATAATGTTTTGTATTTTATATATATATTTTTTTGATTCTTATTTAAATTCTGAAGTGTGGCCGTCGCACAGTGGCCATTTTGGCTTAGATAGCGGAATTTTATTCATAGCTTCCGATGTAAAGAAGATATCTTTAAAAATTGTTTCTTCTCAATTCAGAAAAAATCAAACAATTTTTGGCGAACAAATTAAATTTTTGGCGTAGAATACGTCCTACCTTACGGTATAGGGAGTCATGTCAGATTGTTATTGTTGTAATCTTTATTTCATTGATTATGAGGAAACGGCGAGATAACTTTTTTTAAAAAATTTTTTTTTGGTAAATGAAGATGTTATCTTTCGTTTGATATACATTTCATATTGGTTGATATCTTCCTAATATTTAAATTTCTCAAATAAAAATTGTTTAAACACATACACTCAAACATATGTGTGGTGTTTGGTTCAGTGTTTGAGTTTGTAGCGTGAACACAAACTGTGCTGCTGTTTCAGTGTGGACACAAACCTTCGGCTGTTGTTTTGATTGATGAAATATTGAAATTTCGTATTTTTACTTATGCATTTAAGTGAATAGAAATGTTAAATGTGAATTTGAATTTAACATGGATATATAATTATAAAAAATATAAATCAAATTGATTTGAGTCAAAAGTAAGATTTGAGTCAAAAGTAACTATCAAATAAATAAATTCATTTGCTTATGTTACTCATCATTTATTGTTATATATGTTTTCTGTCCTATCGGATGGCGTATTCTACGTTAAACTTAATGGCCGTGTCTCTGACACAGCCTGCAGGGACAGTCCGTGGCCCAAGGCCTCGGACAACTGTCTGCTGTATTTTTTTAATTTTTTTTTTTATTTTTAATTTTTTATTATTATTTTTTTTTTAATTTTTATTTTTTTTTTAATTCTATAAATATTTTCCACCATATATTCATATATAAAATAAGAAAAAAATTATAAACTCAAAGAGAAACCCATATTATAGAAGAAATATTAATCAGATTCTTCAGCATCAGATTCAGAGAAATCATCTTCAAGATGATGCATTATAAGCAAGCTTTTAAGTTCCTTATCCAAACTAATATTTCTGGAATAGGAAATTGATGAGCCGTTGGACAATGAAGATATTAAGGGATCAGCAGAAACAAAAAGAGCGGTGATTAAATCTTCCATTGTATTTTTCCTGCAAGTTTTTCTGATATTATTCTCACGGATGTTCCAATAATCTTTATTTCTGGTCTCAAGCGCTTCCACGGACATCATACCAATTGTAAGCAAAAAATTACTGATTATATCTGCTCCATGAATAAAATTCTGTAAACAGACGAGGGCATATAAAACAAGGGGTATAAGCTAACAAAAATTTCAGCAGTTTTCAATGCGTAAAGTCTGAATGCCTCCGTGTTTATATCATATCCACATGCCAGTGCTCGTAAGACGACGCTGAATCGATATATTAAATTTTCGTTCACTCCAGTTATACGAGCGGCTAGATCTGGTTGTTGATACTTCTGGTAACAGCTGTTGGTATGTCGCCCAACAAATTAATTTCTTCTCGTAGCTTCTGCGGTATATTGGTTTTATTTTGTCCAACAATATCTTTGGCAGCCACTTTTTATTGGTATTCTATAGGATATGTGCAAAATACATTCAAAAAACCTTATCCAGGCATGGAGACTGGATAGCTCATATTGAAAGAGGTTCACATTAATTGGAAAGCTCTTCACCAAATTTAAATCATTCATATTTTTCGGTCGTGCGTTGCAGATTTCGCATGTTTGCGAAAAAGATTCTGAAATGACGCTGAAAGTTTTACCATCAAGCATGGTCATGTGAAATTTGTGATCAATAATCAATGAGTTTATATATGTTGGTACAATATCTAGTATTTGGCTCTTAATATTTTCAATTTCTCTGCGACTTAGGACCGCCGTTTCCTTCTCGCAAAGTAGTTTGATTGGTCGACAGTATCGTGTAGAAGGAGGTCGATTGTTTTTCCAAAAAACTGTTCTGCACTCGCAGTGCTACAATGCAAATTGAAAATAAATATTGGTCGACCATGTTTCCTTCGCAGTCATTAAATTTTTGTCTATATGTGGAATGGCCGCTGCTGCTATTAGACCCCCATTTGTAGACAACAGTTAAATGGGTGTCACTATTACTTGTAGATGGGCTTTCAAACCTTTTAGGGTGAGCTTCCATGATCCTATTTATTGTCTGGTCCACAAGATTTTGGTGGTACTTCAGCATAATAATCAGTGACTGTAATGTGACTAGGATATAACTTTTTTTTTGGCGCAGCGTAATTTTTCGTAGCATGGATATATATCGGCGTTTTGGTTTCTTGCTGATTTCTTGTTCAAGTTCCAAGTGTTTCTGGTATGTCCAAGATCTACAAATAGCGCCAGCACTTTATCCTCCGAAAATTTTGATGGAAGGGGCTTCGGTTTGTTTATATTTGTCATTACCTTTCCGCTAAACTCCTCATCGCCATTCACCATTCCTACAACTTTGGAAGCACTACGCTTTTCAGCTTTATATAAACTGCAGCTTGCAGCTACCATCAATCCTTCAGATGACACTTCCTCTGTAAGCCCTGACATTTTAATTGCTTGCGTTTTCCTGCATCACTCTGAAAGCTCTTTTCCGATCGTCCAACATTTTCATTTGCTTTTTTCCCAATAATACCAATGGTGTATCTAGCAATTCTCGGTGAGTTTTTCGAAAAACACCTTACTTCTGCCACAGGCCTTCCACTTTTGGATAAGCATACTAACAAAATTTCGAAAATTCTTTCCAATTTCGCATATTTAAAAAAGGGTGCGTTTTGACACTGACATTTTGCCTAAAAAGTGCAATAAATTAAAGGCTCGCATGTACTCGCAGTTAATTTTGGGCACGTTGGACACACAATGGTTTACACATACAGGAAAATTTAAAATTACACTGAATTCAGGTGAATTTTGTAAGTTCTACTCCACGAAAGAAAGGTGTAAGTTACAATGGGCGAGTTCCTAATACACTTACAAAAATAATTTAAAAACAAATTAAGTTACAGTGTTTTATTTATAAATGCACTAAAAACTAGAAAATAATTATTCTCTTAGCCTCAATAAGTATATACTTCTTCATGATGGGGTTGTACAATGGTCCGCGTATTTAGCCCTTCAACAACAATGGTCTAGATACTTTCAATAAAGAGCGTAATTAAAATGAATTAGTTAATTAATTTTCTAGGGATCTCTCAAATAAAACGCTTGCATTTAAATTAAAAATGGTTGACTTTGACAGCTCACAAAATCTAATGAATGTATTTGTTATCGATTGTTAAAAAGAAATTAACGGTTTTTCAAATTTGCATATTTTAATTAAATGCCGCTAGCGAGGCCCAATTGGCCACTGTACGTCGGTGGTGCTAGCGGATCTTGTCCATCTATCCCAGTTCTGACAACCTTATATTTCCCTCGACGACGTCCACCTCGATTTGTGATGGTGACACTATCGGGTACCTCGCCTTGAAAAAGCTTTTCAAAATAACGCTCGCAACTGGTGTAAAATTGTAGGTCCCTATCGGTGATTGTAAAACTAGAATGTGTACAGCTCACTGGTTGTGAGAAGCTCTCCCCAATTCCTTAACGGGATATAATGGGAAGCGAGTATTTTATACCAATTTTTCACAGTACACAGTGTTGCCAGATTGCACCTTGTAACTGGTAAAATTGCCTGGGAAAAAAATCCAATGAGTGTTCGAACTCACGGGCGATGTGTTAACACCTTTTTGCTACACGGTACCTGTTCGATTTCTATGAACACATTCGTAAATGTTACATTGGAAAATAAAAAACAGCGTTCAATCATATGATGACGTTACAGTTAAATAATATTAATGCTTAAAATTATTTAAAGACCCAGTGCAAGCACATGTGTCATTATGTTCTTGCTCAATACTTTTTCTTTATTCCCACAAAAGTCAAAGAATGCAAAGCAACAGACACTTGTATATACATACATACATACATTGTTATATTCGTACGATATAACCGAAGATCAACATAAAATACTTTTTTAATATTACTCCAAATTAATACTCCAAATTAAAACACTTCAATCTCGGCTCGCCGATATCGGATCGCCTTAATTTTTGGCCTAAACTCTTCGTCGAAACCCGCACTAGCTTTTTAATCCAAAAATTAATAAAATCGGCTATGAATTTCCGGAGAAAATCGCGTGGGAAAATTATATGAAAATCGTCCAATAATCACTTTCAATACCGACTGCCAAGCAACGAACAAACAAACGATGATAAGACAAAACCGAAGATCAACAAAACACTTTTTTAATATTACTCCAAATTAATACTCCAAATTAAAACACTTAAATCTCGGCTCGCCTTAATTTTTGGCCTAAACTCTTCGTCGAAACCCGCACTAGCTTTTTAATCCAACAATTAATAAAATCGGCTATGAATTTCCGGAGAAAATCGCGTGGGAAAATTATATGAAAATCGCCCAATAATCACTTTCAATACCGACTGCCAAGCAACGAACAAACAAACGATGATTTACTCTTACAAACCTAACACTTGCGTATGTATTAAATTTATAGTTTACTGCCCTAGAGGCGCGCGTATAGATGTTAACACATCAAAAATGTGAATCGCAATCCTCGTATCTACTTCAAAGCATAATGAGTCTAGGGTTTAGTGAACAATTTCCCTATAGGCTGATTGAAATCCTGACACGCGCTTAGTCAAATTTTGTGTTTTTGTAAAGCAGCTATGGTAACTGCCACATGTGCTGCAATTTTTGGGTACCAACCGTAGTTTTGACAAATTATGTATAATACAGTACTTTCTAGTTCAGTTTTTCAACAATGATATTGAGTCGCGTAAAATATTTTGTAACAACCTACTGCATTTTAATCTTTTACGTAGTTCCGAAAAACTAAACAAATTTGGTTTTAATAAAAAAAAAACTTAATCTCTTGAGTATTTATATACAATATTTAATGTACAAATTTGTTTTAAAACAGTATATCTTCAATTCATTTATTACTTATGTATACTTAGATCGTAAACGTCAGTTTAGTCTCTGATCTCGAGTTATACCATCTATAATACATTTTGAATTAATCGTATGATAAGGCTTGCTAATCTCAAGCATCTTGGCTGTTCTTCTTGTGGATGAATTTTTTCTACATTTTTACTAGTCACTCCCGTTTTATCTTACTGTTTTTTTGCTCTATCACGCAAAAACGAAATCTCAATTTAACTTTGAATTTGATTGAAAATCCAAGATTATACTTTTTAATACCATTGAAAAATAAAAAGTTGTAACACAAGGAAAAGAAAACAAACTTTACATTCATATTAAATGTAACGCAACTGCAAATGGGAAAGGTAAAACTTTAGCAATTTTAAGTCCCGACTGATAGGACATCAAACATCACAAATGTACAATAACAAGAACAGCAATAGCAATACGAAGGAGAATAACCAGAAAATGAATACAAAATGTAACAACAACCGCAAACAAATACACCAACCATAGAATTATTTGTAACCGATATGATCTCCGATACGGAAAAGGGGGACCATTCCCGCAGCACAAACATAGAAAAAAAACAACAATGTATCTCAAAACTTACGTGTACAAAAAGAAAGATTTCCCCAAAGATATGCAAATGAAATCAAAACATTTGTAAAATACTTTCTCTGTATTTACGTTCATTTTGAAACAGATTTTTTTTTTATTTCACTATGTTGTATTTTATCAATTTAAACATCAATTGAATATTCACCTTCATGCAGTAGTGGCGGCAACCATTAAAAGGATACAACATATTTCATACAAATTAACATACAAAAAGTTTTGTTCAAAAAGGAATCGAATATGTAATGAAAGGTGATGCTGTTTCACACAAAAAGGTACAATGTTCCAGTTCAAAGGAATTGGAATGTTATTTTAAATGGGAAAATGAATGCGAGAGGTCTGATATATTGTTCATATGAAATTTAAAGTATCTACTCCGAATGATTTTGGTTGAAATAAACAACTTAAAGATACAAATTCAGGCTAAGGAGTCCATTTATTTTTCTTTTTCATTCCTTGAGAAAAATCCGAGTGAGACTTGGTAACTTTACAATTGTCGACAACTACCCATGTCTTCACTCCAAACTGTTTAAATTAATATAGTTTAAATGTTGAATATATTAAACTAAATTTGAAAAGCACGTGCTTTACTAGAAAACAAGTTGGTTACTTTACTATAAAATAATTTTTCTTCCATACAATGGTGACAAAAGTTGAACCCCCGTTATTTCGAAGCAGTTGACCAATTTAACATTTATGATGTGGCAGATTATTATATCAAGGTTAGACATTGACGAAGAAGAAAATTGGAAAATTTTAAAACTATTCCTCCAAATTCTTGAGTCTTCAACACAATCTATAAGAAATTAACGAAATAAATTCGAAAGAACTAAGACTGCCACCAACGCAGTGTATGAATCAATATGTAAGGCGAGTTCATCAATCCGGCTGGTTGTTGAGCAGAAGAACCCGTGTACGTTCCCATTCAATGCGACCAGTGAAACATTTTTACGCTGTTCATGAAAGTGTGCTCGATCAACGTCAACTCGCAACCGTTCACAGCAATTGAAAATTCCTCGCACTTCTTGACGCACAATTTTGCATAAAGACCTCGGTATAAAAGCTCTTAAAGTTCAAGAACTGAAGCCTCGATGCGTTTTCGTTTCGTTGAAAGGAATATTAATATTTTTACCGAAAATCATATTTCCCGATGAAGCTGATTTGTATCTCGGGGCTACATTAATTATCGCATTTGTGTATTGAAAAATTCACACTTCGTCGAGTAGAAACTGACGAATCCACAACGATGACGGCATCGTAGGCCCATTTATCGTCGAAAATGAGCAAGAAGAAGCCGATACCGAGGCTGGAGAGGGATGCCATGCTCAGCGACTTCTTATCCGCAGAAGTTACAGAAGATGACGTGACCGACGCACGGATTCAACAGGATGGCGTCACGTCCCACACACCCACCGTTACAATCGATCTTTTTCGCATTGTGGTCGAAACCCGCTTTATCAGCCTAATCCCGGAAGTCCATTGATCACCTCGTAGCTGCGATTTAACCCTGTGTGACTATTATGCCTGATGCGCCATGAAAGGCAGGTGTATCGCATTCAATCCCGAGTCCACCAAAGCCTTCAAAGACAAAATCGGCGCTATTGTTCTCGAGACAGATGCACAAACACTCAAAAATGTACTTAAAAGTGAATGAGCTACAGTTCGGCAAGTAGTAAAAGTCATTTGAACTATGTTGAGTTTCAGTCCTAAATGTCAATGATGGGCCTATCCAATAAACCCATTACTTTTAAAAGTGTTTATTAGTATTTTTGTTAAAAGAAATTAGATTCCACATGTTACATGGCCCACCCTTTACAAACCAAATGTCTGCTCCTATTATATGGTATAAGATTACGAGCTGTCTAATTATTTGGCATCCAAATCATCTACAGTATAGACCGTACCTCAAAAAAAAATTTCGAATATAACTTATTTATGGAAGGCAATTTGGAAAAAAAAATTTTACTTTTTTGCCGAACGTAGGGGTCACCTTTTTAAATTTTTCGCAACTTAAGGTGTGATATATCGATACCAATATTTTGGTCCAAGGGCCATTGACGTCAGGTCACCGTTGCAGCATTTACCCACCTTATCTCAGTGGCTACCACCCTAATGTACCGCCCCAATATTATAAAAATCAATAAACTTTAGCTAAGGAAATATTTCGATAATACTGTGCAACAGTGGGTCTCAGGCATTAACCAAACCAAACCATTTTGAAAGTACTTGGATGTGTACACTCGGTTTGCCCCTATACTTACACATGTTTTTTTTGGAACGAAGTTCCTTATCGCTCGCTGTGGGATGGGGGCTAAATGCAAAAATTGTAAACAACTTTATTGGGTACTTTTGGTTTGGCTTGGTATAAAGGGAAATTTTCTAGGTGGAGCCTCTTTATTACAAATTGTAGTTTTGAACCCAATAAAAAGTAAATTAAGAAAAGCCAAAGTAGACTGGCAAATCCATGACTACAGCCCTGAGCATGGAATTGCATTTGGCAGCACACTTACTCCTACACTCGTACTTTTGGCTTGGTTTTTGTCTAGACTAACATATACAATATGGGGGATATTTATTTTTTCATGGGAAATTTTCTAGGTGGAGCCTGTTCATTACATGTTGTAGTTTGAACCATAGATAAAGGAATTAACTAGATATCGCACATGCCGTGGGAAATTTCTTGTTCAATGGGATATTTTCTAGATGGAGCTGAATGCAATAATTGGAACGTTTGATCCCAAACAAAATATACCTTGCAAGATGTATTTAGAACAGGTGCTAACAATACGTGTGGTAGGCAACATCAACAGGCATTTTGTTTTGTTTAGTGGGCCGATGCTGTACAAGTCAACACAAACGAATACCAACAATAACAGCACACCAAAAAAGCACATAACCAAAATGCATTTGAATTAGAAAGTGGGGAACACAACGACATGAAGAAAACCAAATTAGTTGTTCGAATAGCACAACCTGGAAAATGATTCCATTTTTGTATTGAAAAAATGTCCCACACTGTTGAATAAACATCAGTGAATGTTATGAGAAACGTCAATGAAAGTTGCAAATCGACAACACAGCACCTAGTGCCAGTACTTGACGCTGTGGGATATCTACTTATTTCCTTTATCTATGGTTTGAACCTAATAAAAAGTAAATCTAGAAAAGCCAAAGTGAAAGAAGTTTAAAAAAATAACATTTTCTTAAATAAGTGCGTTTTCTTAAAAAAAGTAAATTTTCTCAAAAAAAAAATACCTATTCATATTCTTAAACAGAGTACCTTTACTTAACAAAATACCTTATCTTAAAGAAGTACCTTTGCTTAACAAGTAAATATTCTTACAAAAAGTACCTTTTCTTAAAAAAATTAATTTTTTAAATAAGTACATTTTCTTAAAAAAGTACCTTTTGCCTTTTTCTTAAAAAACTAGCTTTTCTTTAAAAAGTACCTTTTTTGTAAAACAAAATAACTTTTCTTGAGATAAGTACCTACTCTTAGAACTTTGCCTGTTCTTTCGCAAAAAAGAGCTTTTCTTCAAAAAAAATACCTTCTCCTACTAAAAAACACTTTCTTACAAAAATTTCCTTTCTTAAAAGTACCCTTTCTTAAAAATATAATAATACCTTTTCTTTTCTTTTCTTTTCTTTTCTAAACAATAAAATATTTTTTAATTTTTAGCTACACCTCCATATTATATATTAGCAGTGTAGTTTTTAGTAATATTTGGGGCCTAATTCCATTTGTTATTATGGGGTGTTTTTTCGTTAAGTTTTATAGTAGCCATGCGAAATTGCACCCCCGAGAAATTTCACCCCAATTTAGTTATGAAATAACACCCCAAGTAATAACACCCAAATTAAAATAAAAATGTCCTCTAAAAAATAATTGGGGTCCACTTTCATTTCCACATTCATAATGAAAAAACATCAAGTGTAAGCGAAAATGGACCCCAAATATACGAAATAACACCCCAAAATTTCATGTTGTTGTAACCTGTGTATTGGTTTGGGTCCCATTTTCAGTTTGCAAATGGGGTGTTGTTTCCTGGGGCCCGTATTTATTCCGCCATTTAATTCCTGCTGCATATGTTGAAATAATACGTCATATTCGAAGGATGACGGCGCAGTTTTTTTTTGCCTGTACAGTGGTACGGTCTAGTGTACAGGCTTTAACGTTCTGGTGGATTAAAACGCATCGTACCAAGACTTACCAGAAGCAGATCACTCTCCTAATGCTTATATTTATATTATATTATATTTATATTGCCTCCAGATATATTCGAAACGAATCTCGTGACATGTATTTTGGTTAGTGGAAGGGATTGTCTATGAACCCTCGTGTGCATCTAAGATGCCTTGTTAAACACGAAACCCTCGAAAATATTGAAATGTTTGGTGAATAAAGGGGTTTGTGCTTTTGCTTCTTCCGTTTTAAATAGTGCAATTCAACTACAAATCAAGCATTCGAATTCTCTCAGTAAAGGGAGAGTTTTTTTTTCAATTTTTCACTAAAAAAAACAGTTTTATTGGTCTGTTTCTATAGCAATGGCTTTACAGTTCTTTTTACTATTGTTGGCCTTTTGCAACACCTTTCGTAATTATGATGATTTCATTTTACCCATGGACTACAATGCATCATACAAGTATGTACATCTGCATCAAGGGATGAGTCATTGAAACTATACGATAGTCGAAATGCCAAAAAACATTTGCTTTCATATAAAAAAACCTCGATACTATAAACCATACCCAAACGATTGCAAAGGGAATTAAACAAATTAAATTCACCTTTCCTACTTCGAAATGATGACTGCGGAAGATATAAAATTGATGAGAGCAAAAAACAACACAAAGTTCAGACAAACATATATGGGGAAAAACGTAACCTGATGCAATTCAATAAACTGATACACAAAATAGTTACAAGAAATACCAAACATTGAAAAGAACTAAATATAAATAGAATCTTGAACTTATTGTATGCATTGATACTGTTGTAACTCATAGCGTAGCGCATGATTGATTTTTTTTACAAATTATACGCTTATTGGATACGGATATGGTAATTAAAGTTGTACACTCATCAACGAATTGTTTCATGCAGCGCACAATGTGAGGAGTTTTCATATTAACTGGACACAGATTGCATTTTAGTAGTTATTTGAATTACGAAAATTTCTTTAATTCGTTATTATAAAAATGGTTTGATATTACATGAAATGTAAACAAGCTACAGTGTAACACAAAATAGGAATACACTTTGTAATTTTCACGAATTTCAGATCTTTCGTACTTTGCTTTCGTCATACTCAAAATACTATACTAGTTGTTGATACTTGCTACTATATTCCTTAAAAAAGTAAAAATCTCCAGTGTTTAATATGATCCTCTTAACTTTTGTGGCGAGGTCTCTAAGAAAATGCCAATATTGTGGCCACAAAAGTAAGTATGCGATGAGTGATTATCCTTTCGTTAATTGACTTTACTGAATACAGTTTATCTTTTTGTGGATTTAGACGAAGGTATAAAAGAAAAGAACTGCGAAAAATAAGTCTGAGTAATTAAAATAAATTTTTACTGCAATAGCAAAAAAGAGGTAAGGAACTGTCTCAGTATTTGAAGGATCTGATAATAAAATCGTATAAAGTAAGTAATTATCAATGAAAAATTATCGGCATTGTAGACAAAGTAATGCTACTGTACAAAAAGTAGCAGAAAAGTTTGAGTCTGAGGGGTCCAAGAAAAATAAGCCATGTTCGAGGTGCCCCAAACTATGTAGCAGCCAAGAAGAAAGGATTATTGTAAGAAAAATTAAGGTAAACCCAAAAAACAGTGCACCAAAAAGGTTGCAAAATCTTGTCGTTCAGAATCTCTTCCCCATGGTTGCACAGAGCCTCATATCATGGCCTTAAAATTTCAGGAGAGATTAGATTTCGCTAAAGTGTACATAAGCCACCCAAAAACGTTCTGGAACACTTTCATTTTTTCTGATGAGATTAAAATTAACCTTCATGGATCTGACGGCCGTGATGAAGCTTGGAGATAGCCGAATTTCAAACAGAATCAAAAACCATGACTTGCACGGTTATAGTTTGGAGATTCATTGGAGCATCTGGTGTTGTGACACTTGCATTTATTGACAGAATTATCAAGAAGTATTTGTACCTCAGTTATCTGAAGAACAATTTGAAAGAAAGCGACATATTATTACGTCTAGAAGAACCCGTCATATATAAATAGAAAGCATAAGTTTCTGGTTGTGATTCCTGTTGCATCACAAAAAATAACTGAAAACTTCTCTCCAATCGTTAGCTGTCAATCCCATAAAGATCGTCTTGGTCGTTAAGTTCAAAAACTGGAGCTAAAAGGAAGAGATAATCTCAAATATGTTATTGTGGATGAGTGGTTAAAACTTCCCAGTTCAATAACGCAACACTTGGTAGATGTAAAAGATATCAGATATACATAAAGGGTTTTTCAACAGAGACGCTACAAAAGTAAATCGATAGGGACAGCAACCGACGCTATATTTTTTCCCGCTCTTTTGAAATTTCTCTTCAGTAAGGTTTGCCATTTCATCATGGTAAGGTATACGAGCCAACAACGAGTCGAAATTATTAAAATTTACTACCGAAATTTGGAGTCAGTGGTCTCCACTTTAAGAGGCCAACTTTAAGAAACCTTAACAATCAGCGACGAGGCTCATTTCTGGCTGAATGGCTTCGTCAATCAGCAAAATATGCGCTATTGGTCAGACAGCAATCCACACGTAATCCATGAGTCATCATTGCATCCCGAAAAAATTACGGTTTGGTGCGGTTTATGGGCCGACGGCGTCATTGGGCCGTACTTCTTCCGTAATGGTCAAGACCGGCACATTACTGTGAATGCGAATCGCTACCGTTCAATGATAACCGAATATTTTTGGACCCAATTGGATAATATAGACTTGGAGGACATGTGGTTCCAACAGGACGGCGCCACAAGCCACACCGCGAATGCCACAATCAATTTATTGGAAACCAAGTTTGGTGAACGTGTTATCTCACGAAATGGCCCAGTCGATTGGCCGCCTCGGGCGTTCGATTTGACGCCGTTAGATTATTTCCGTGGGGCTACGTCAAGTCTATGGTCTATGCCAACAAGCCAGCAACGATTGATGAACTTCGTACGAATATCGAACGTGAAATTGCAGCAGTATCGGCCGATTTATGCTTGAAAACCGTCGAAAATTGGGTTCAGCGTCTGGACTTTTACAAGCGTGCCCGTGGTGGCATGCAAAAGAACTCGAGTTCCATACATAATGGCATCGAACGTACTTTCACAGGAATAACGAATTTCATTGGTACCTAAATCCGGTTTTAGTTCATTTAAAAAAACTTTTGTAGCGCTCTTATTGAAAAACCCATTATAAGGGATCTCCTACGAAATTTGATTTCTTACAATGCGGTATATGAATCACATGAATCACGTTTGTTATATTAATTTCGTTCCTTTTAAGCTTTTCCCTTTACAATTAAACAAATACACGAATATTGGCCTCTTTTTTTTATTTACTATTCGTTTTTTTTTATTAAATAAAAATTATATGATCTGTTATAAATAACTTATAGAATTTTGTTTAATAAAATATACTTAGTAGGGACATAAATACTGTAACTTATATGTTGGGCTATAAAACAATATCTAATGAACGTTTTTGGACAAATTATTTTTTATAGATTTATTACAAAAGGCTAAGTTTCATTATAAATTTCCGCCCTTGGCCGGCACGTACGCCTTAAGTTGCATTGGGCAAATATCAATATCTGCACGCACCTCATCCATTGGAAAATTGGCTAAAGCCCAACCAGAGCTTTCTTAAGAGAATCAATGTTGGGGTATCTTTGTGACAGACCATGTCCTCTACTAAAACGGTTCACAATTTGTAATCCAGAGGGTTCAGATCAGGGCTGCCAGAGGCATATCAAAGCTAGTAAATTGTTTCGAAGCCAGATTTGTGTTAGCCTTATGAGTTGGTACTGAATCTTACTGGAAAGTCCACAGCTGGTTTTGAAATATTAGATTGTTTCTTGGTAAACTTTGGCCGATGTTTTGACCCCTTGTTCACAGAAATGCAAGTCAGTTACCCACCAAACCATGACAGCAGTTGGGCGGTGACCCTTTTCGACCCGTGGAATGAGCTCAGATGTTTCTTTCGATGATTACGCATAACTCTTCCTCAGAAATTATTCACCAGAAGTAAAAATCGACTTAAATTTTGGGATGTAACTAATTATTATGATAATCATTCTATAAAAAATTTAAATTGTATAGCTTTTACAAGGAAACAGCGCTTTAAAACAAAATTAAGTGGATGACAGCACGTTTTTATATACTGCGAATTTTGACTGTGAATCGGACTTAAAATATCAGAAAGTAACTTTCATACTTTCGTTTGTATTTAATTAATCCGGGAGAGTAATTTGAAATAGAACCCATGAAACTCACAGTATGACAAAATTCAAATTCAAAACAAAAAAAATTTCACTTACAACGTTATTCCCCAGAAGTCTGTAATTATATACTAACAATAAAATTTTTATTTAGACCATGTTGGCATTTGTCAACAACCTGAGCTTTGAAAACTGAGCACAATGTCTGTATATTTAGATTTAGGTACCCTATTCGACAATACGATTTGGTATACATATCAGAATATGTTTACATATTCTATGTTTTAAATTTAAATGTAGTGCTTCACTGCAGGGTTTCCTATGTCTTATTACATTATGATGTAAAATTGCAGAATACCTGCACTAGAAGAACTAATTTTCTATATATATATGGGTTACCCAAATTCAACTATAGGCAATTACCTTAATTTAGATAGGACGAATATAAATATTTTATTAAAAGCATTCGGACGTGTTTATTATACAAATCAGCTGTTGAAGTAATTTACTTCTAAACAAACAAAAATAAATATATTCTGAAAACGAGAACGAAACGTAAAGTTTTTTGGGGGAATAACCCAAGATATAAATACTCAAAGTCTGAAATTGCAAGCAATAATAGTTTCCAAAGCCTATCCGATTTAGACGAAGATGATGACAACAATGTAGAAAGTGTTCAAAATATTAAGTCAAAGATAAAGATTCCACCAATTGTTGTGGACAACAGCCATAAATTTACTACGATTATGAAGCTGCTAGGCTCTAATAGTAAGTACAAGCGCGTTTCTATTGGAACCAGAATATAACCAAATACAATTGTCGATTATGATGAGGCTTTAAAGCTGCTGAAAACCAACGATATAAAATACTTCACTCATCCGATCAACGATACCAGGAAATTTAAACTGATGTTGTTTGGTCTACCACAGATCGATATCAAAACGATTTACGAGGAATTTAAAAGTGCATTTAATATTGAACCTATTAACGTAAAAGAGGTTACGACAGCAAGATCTTCGCCAGACTATGATGCACTTTATATGGTAGAATTCGACAGAACTCAAATCGCAAAAAAAAGAAGTATTTCGAATATGATTCTTTTATGGTATCACAGTACATTGGAGAAATCACATACGTCGATCGAGAGGACCTACGCAATGTACCAATAGGCCAAGGCGCTTAATATTACAAAATTTAAACGACACGCATCTATCACATGACAAATTTTCAATACTAGCCAATGAAGAACCAGTAACTAGTACACATAATATCAAGTTAAAACCGAATATTTCAAAACCAACATATACTATAAAGGCCAAGTCAAATCCCTTAAATAACAATGATGATGATATACCCAATGAAAAGATATTAGAAATTGATTTGGGGGCTATAGATGCTCTACAGAAGTTTGAGAATAAATTCGATAAGATGAGACTTCCTGGAATGATGCTTCAACATGTTATATAATCAAAGAACTTTACGTGGAATGAATGTCATGCATTTCAATGTACAAGCCATGGCTAATCAAGCTTCTATTTACGAAATAGAAGAAGCTATTCAAGATTTTAAAATAGATATTCTCTGTGTAAATGATACCTTTTTAAACACAAACCATAAAATCAAAATAAGACATTTTAATAAGACATCCTCCGCCCTACGCATGGAGGAGGAGTACTCAGTGCAATCAAACGTTCAATTCCACACGAACGTATACCCAAAATACAAACATCATCTATTGAAAACATTTCTATCAAAATTTCTTTGAATAATAACCCAGTCAGAATAACATCAGCATATTGCCCTAGATACTCTTCTAGTTTTATTAATGATATTGAGAAAGTAACTAGTGGAAATGAAGAATTCTTTATGTTTGGCGACTTTAACGCCCGCCACTCCAGTTGGAACTGCCACAGCCGACAAAAAACTATATGCCCATCAACTTAGCTCCAACTACTACGTGCATTTTACAATTTCCTTTACCAGATTTGGACAAAACTCAACACCTTCGCTTCCGTCAGTGGTTGGCATTCTCCTGACTAATTTCTCTCTAGATTTTGATCCCATGTAAACATTTCCTGGGCTGTTAAACTCGGATTAGGTGTCATTTTACTGGCTAAATCGCAACTGGAACATTCACTTTCCCGCTGTACAACAAATCAAACTGGAGGACAATCCAGACTTGGGTTAACGCGGAAATTCATCGAGCAAGCATACATTCTGCAATTATAACTGAATTAAATATTGTAAATATTATGTTGAAACTCACTTATATTCTGCATGAAGCTTCAAAACAAATTTCACATGCTAAGAGAGAAGACTGGCAACGAATAATCTCCCAATTTAGTAAATTTTTAATAGGCCAAAAAAATTGATACCAACGAAGACTTCACACATCTACAAATTATACTGAGAGACAAATAATCACATGTGTTTTAAAACAGCTGACAATATTGACAAATAATCATATGTCCAATGATCGGAACAACAGCTGGTATAGATTTATACGAGGGTTGCCACCTGGATTTAAAAAGTTTTGGAAACTGACAAGAGCCATAAAAGGAAGGAAAAAATTTGTCGAAAAATTGTCGGTAGACAATTATTATTCAAATATTATTGCAGATGTTTTTGAAAATCACCACAAAACAACTTCCAACCTTCACTCCACAGCAGATAGTACCGTGAAGAAACATTCCCGATGGCTATACTCTAAATTTGTCCAACCTCTTGAAAATGCAGAATTTAAATCTAAAGAAGAGATATTATTTTATGTTAATGGCCTTCGTCAACAAAATCACCCGGCATAGATGGCATTAGGGCCGTAATGCTTAAAAATACGGCAGACAATTTTTTCAATATTCTAACTACAATTTTTAACTGGTGCTTACTAAATGGTTATATTCCAAATTGCTTCAAAAAGGTAAAAGTGATCCCAATACTAAAGCCTGGCTAAGACGCATCGTCACCTAATAGCAACAGGCCTATTAGTGTGTTAAACTGCCTGGATAAAATACTGGAAAAATTTATTCTACGACGAATAAATGATTTTTTTGAAAAATAACAACGTTCTAAAAAAGGAGCAGTTTGGGTTTAGAAAGAATAGTAAATATTATTTCTAAAAATAAAATTTAAAGAAGAAGCACTAGCATACTATTCTTGGACATTGAAAAGGCCTTCGACACTATATGGCACCATGGTTTGTTGTTTAAACTGAAACTCTTTAATTTCCCATTGCATATTCAAAAAATTGTAAAAAGTTTCCTGTCAGAAACATCATTTATTGTGAGCCTGATAAATGCATCATCAACACAAAGAAGTATTCCAGCAGGTGTTCCCCAGGTTCAGCACTATCGCCAGTATTATATTTATAATATTTATACATCTGACTTCAAATTGTTAAAAACGGTATCCACAGCGTTGTTTGAAGATGATACCGCCATAATAATGTCAGGCAAGGTCTCAAATGCCATTATTTAAAATATGAGAAAGGTACTCCATTATGCTGAAAAATATTTTGTGAAGTGGAAAATAAAATAAACGATTGCAAAACACAAGCTATAATTTTCCCCTATCACAAGTCGCCCAAAATAACACCAAGCATACCTCTTATTATTCAGGGCTCTGAAAAGCTCTGCTACATTCTATAAAATATTTAGGAATAACTCTTGATAAAAAACTTACATTTAAAAGCCATATTGCTCAAACTTGTGACAAAGCCATTCGCTGTGGAAGAAGTCTTTTTCCGTTATTTAATAGAAAGTCAACATTAAATACAAAAAAATTAAGTTATTTTACACAAGGCATGTATACGACCGATTTGGACATATGGATGCCAGGCCTGGTGGTACAGATGTGCAAAAACCCAGTTGAAAATACAGAATACAAACCTGCAAATTATTTACAATTTACCCAGACGTTACTTCACATATTACCTGCATAACAATTTTAACCAAGATATGTCCAACTCTGTGGTCCGGAGATTGACAACAAGAATTAATACGAAATTTAGAATTATAATCGTGTTCAACAAATTTTTCTCCGAAATTGCTGGAAGCAATTATAAATAAATCTCTTTAAAATTCATTAGGGTTTTTACTATCTTTTTTTACTTTGAATTACTTAAAATTACATTATTATGTAAGTCATTTAAACAAAAAAACATACTCTCACTAGCTGCAATACTCTCTAGTAATTACTCAAACCATGTAAATATCATTATATATTCTATTTTATAAAACTGTTGTAAGGATAGCAAAATAAATAAAAAAAAAATCAATGAGTTCTCGAACTCACGGATGATGTGTTAACACCTTTTTGCTACACGGTACCTGTTCGATTTCTATGAACACATTAGTAAATGTTACATTGGAAAATTAAAAATAATATTTTTTTTGTATACACCGGGCAATGCTGAACATCAAATGACTCGCTTTGTTTGGCCATAGCAACAACAACGAAACAACCAAACACACAACATCACACATACTTTGTCCGAAGTTGCTGACGTATACGTGTGTCACATATCCACATGTTTGCCATATCAACAGCAATGAAACAGCCAAACACAAAACATCACACATACTTTGTACGAGGTAGCTGACGTATTAGTGTGTCACCATAACGTCGACTGCGCAAGCCCATGGGCTTGCAAATGAAATTTTGCGTGGCTATTCTTTATATCTCCGTTCAACAACAGCAACAGACACATGTACATACATACAGTATTATGTTAATACATACGCTATAGACACAATTTCGTTTGCCTCACCCCTGCCACAACACTCTTTCATTGCTCTCTTGCTCGCTCATTTTTGTTTAACACGTCATTATTCTCTTTCGCAGTTGCAGAAAATCTGGTTTTAGCAGCAGCATAAAATTTGGTTTTAGCAGCAGCATAAAATCTGACTTTGATAGATTTAGTCCCTATACGCCGCTAGAGATGTTAACACATCAAAATATAATAATAAATAAATGTCAAAATTTCAGAAAAATTTAAAATGTTTTAATGCAGTTTAGATTCACAAGAGGAGACAAAGTGGCGATGCGTTTTCAGTTATTTTTACACGAATATGAAAAACCCCTTTATCAGTAACGATGTGTTTTATATTCTTCTATACGAAAACTAAAAAATCGTTAGTTATGCCCTTTCTAAATTAAGGTAAGGATATATACATATATCATATGTTGCATTTACTTGAATCTTAACATTATTGCCAGAAAAGTCCTGTTAAATGGAAATATTGATATTTTGTTCAGTGGAAATTTCCACCTCCATATTGAATGCCAGTATTGTCGCACATAAACACTTTAAGAACAAATCATTCAACTAATATATCGGCTGTAAGAATATAGAAAATTACTCTCTTACCTTTGCATATACAATGCATTTTTTGTCAAATTACTGCAGGTTCACCTCACCCACCATTTCAAAATAATGCTGAAAGATTTTAAGGTAGTTCTATCAGGTTTATAATCAGTTTTAACTGGACCCCTTTGATTTTGATGATATCTAATACCCCATTATATGGACCTGGGTTAAAGATACTGCTTTTCAGCGGAATTATGTCATTGTAAAGGTAGGCGACCGGTCATAACGCCCAAAATTTTTTGGGCCTGTGCCTTATGACCGCCCTCAGAGCGGTCTTAAAGCCCAAGAAAAAACTGTGGGCGTTATGACCATGTTTTGTTTCTTTTTAAATTATAACTAGTAGTAATTATATATAAGCAATGGTTAGTAATTCAATATTTATTATTGATATTTTGAAAATATGGTACAAGGACTATAAGCATCCTGCTTACATATGTCAAACCCGTTAATTATTTTGTCCGCCGGAAGGATTTGTAAAACTAACTAATATCATTTTGAATATTCGCCTTGCGTCCACAGTTGGTTTTACGGCTCTCGCTAGTTCACTCATCTTTGCCAATTTCCGTCTCAGTGCCTGGCAGTAATGAAACCAGGATCCCTTCAGGTGCACTTTTGGAAAAACTTATAAAATAGCATTTGGAAGAGCTTTTTCGAAGTCGCTAGCAAAAGTCGTCGGCTTAAGTTGAAAAATGTTGACATTAATAAACTGCAGAATGTGTTCGTATGCCTTTTGAGATTTGTTGGACATCAAGACAAGTGCGAAAGGGAAAACCTAAATCCACAAATATTGTCATTACTATTCCGAAGTGAATGGGGAGTGCAATTTGGAAATGGAAGAAATTATGGAGCTGGTGATGAGGAGAATTTGACAAAAATCGGGCGTTTTTTTCAAACTCTCATCATCACCAGCTCCATAATTTCTTCCATTTACAAATTGCACTCCACATTCACTTTGGAAATTCTAATCATCACCAGCTCCGTAATTTCTTCCATTTCCAAATTGCACTCCACATTCACTTTTTAAATGTTAGTATTAAGTAGTACAATAATAAGTGAAATGATGATAGGAATCGCAAAATGGAGCGTGTGATTCTTCTCAGAATTTCACACAATCTAATGATCTGCAGTTTGTTAATAATTTCTATTGATGTCTTACAATTGTCTTGGTAACAAATATATCTCTGTATAGAATCTTTTTCTTTATTTCATATTTAGATTTCACTTTCAAAAGTTGTTTGATGTTTGGAGTATACACCAATTCACAATTTCTTCGAGCACCTCCAACAAATTGAACTTCAACATTGCCACCCATTCTTCTCACTGGCTCATAAACAACTAAATGAATCTTACAATTACATCTATCATCAAACAATTCTACTTTTCAGCCTTAAGAAACTATTCTACAGTTTCTTCTCACACAGTAATAACACTTTTTTCCAAAAACATTCAAATTATCTCATAAGTTGAGAAAAAATATCAAAATAATATTTGACCTGCTCTAGCGCGGTCATAACGCCCAAAAATTTTGGGCTTTGTGTCCTTCCATCTGTTTGACATTAATTAAAGACCGCTCTGAGGGCAGTCATAAGGCCTAAAACCAAATTGGGCGTTTGACCGCCATCAGAGCGGACATAAGGCCCAAAAAAAATTTTGGGCGTTATGACCGTTGGGAGTTATGACCGGTCGCCGTAAAGGTACTGTATTCTTCGAATGCCCAAACGCATTTTGCAATTTAAAATGTTTCATTAATGAGGATGCACTATTTTAGACAAGGAATATGCAAAGTAACATAATACATATAAGTACATATTAATCCGACCTAATTATATTTTTTGGTGCGATAGGAATAAATAAACAAGACTATTCCTTCTTGCGTCAGATTTGCTCTTTATTTTCGATATTTCGATACTCCATTAGGTAGAATCATCAGAAAATATGAACAAAATTAATAAATTTACAGTGGCGAAAAATACTCGATACATAAAACATTAAAAATGATTACTTCATTATTCCTTTTTTGTTTGTTACACTAAAAATAATATTATTAAATCCAAACAATAACTCAGTTATCCGCTAAATAAAATTCAAAAATAAGAAGAATGCACTTCATAAGATAACATGAATAAATAGGAACATTGCCATTTTTCCAGTTTTGCACATTTTTCTTGTTCTCATTAAAGTACCGTTAGGTTCGAATTTTATCCAATCTTTCTTGCAAACTACGCTCAGTACTATAGCTGCGTTACAAAAGTGTGGACCATTCGTCGTCTTAAGTTATTTAAATTAAAAATAAACTCAATGAAGAAAATTACATCAGCTGTTGAAAATAGTATTGTGGTAGCACACTGAAAAAATAGTGAAGGACTGGTTGGGAGACCACGGTTTTCAAACACTAAAGTGGCTTGCACAAAGGCCGGATTTAAATACAATAGAAAATTTGTGGGCCATCGTTAAGCGAAAGCGTGATCAATAAGAAACCCTCCAAATAACCTTAATTAACTATGGATAAGAACTGAAAAGCGTGTTAAAAACGTAATAAAAATCAAGGGATTGTGGAGACAATATTAAATTTTCCTGTACATTAACTAAATGACAAATCGTGCAAAATTGGACAAAATGTGTGCGATGTATCCGTTTATATCTTTAGTTTCATAAAGTGAATCAAGTGTATTTTCTTACTATTAATTAGCATATAGTTTTAGTTAATTTCGAAATTTTTGAATCTAAGTTTCACTGTTACAACTATAAGAGAAATAATACAATGTTCATTTTAACTGTTTTATGTATCTAGTTCAGCTCGCCACTGTATATCAATTGCCAATATGAAAAATGATCTAGCGCAGAAAAATACAACTCCGTGATACAGATTAAAACTTACCTTAAATCATTGCAACAATGGCGGTATGCAAGAGCAAAAAGGAGAACATAGTGCAAAAAAGCTGTGTGTTCTTTTGTTAGGATTATGGACCTTTCAGGGTGCGAAGTCATACTTATGGATCTTCATCGATAATAATTTGCATATGTAACTTGCGTAGTTGAGTCTGTACACATACGATTGTTGATCTACCGATGGTATCAATTCCGCCACAGTAGTTAGGCATCTGATGATTAACCAGTGAGTGTGCTTAATTGCATTTTCTACTATTCCAAGAAAACTCAATCAATTTTCAATTAGAAAAATGTTCCTGACCTTGTACGCTTGCAGTATGAATTTATCAGAAATTTATTTCGCAGACACAAATAAAATAATGTGCGGAATAAAGTTTATGTAAGTTACACTAAGAAAAATATATTGAGAAGAACAAACAATTTTTGCATTCACAAGGTTCTACACATGGTAGAATGAGAAGGTAAACTCGGTAGACAGCTGATTTCAAGTTTTTCTCCTTGTTTAGTTGGCCGCTTCTGTCAAATTCAAAGGTTTTGTTGTTGTACTTTTCTGTTTACATTTATTTGTAGGTATACGTATGTGTTGACCTTGGCATGAGGAGAACCTAGACAAAAACAAAATGTCTGTTTTTCTTGCCCACAATTGTTGTTGTATCTACTGCGACTACTTGGTATTTTTACTATGGTTCTACATATTACAAAGAAAATATCTGTAATGGTGGGCTATATTAAGCGTGTTTTGGTTACACCGTATGAAGCACTTAGCGAGAACCTAGCAATGAGAATCATTTTCGATAAATAAAAAAAAAATATATTTCACATCTTTTACCGTTTTCAACCCTTATTCATATTTTTGAATAAAATGACTAATCGCTAAATTGCCGTTTTCTTTGCAACTTAGCAAGCGACAATCGCTTGCTTGTAACCAAAACATGACTATTATCTCTTTAATATGGATGTGTTAATTATTTGTATAATTTCCAGCACACAAGGACGTCATAATTAAACAAACATTTTTTAACTACTTTATTACAACACATTATTATCAACTATGTATATTGGGTGTGGCCGTCGCTGGTGCAATGGGTAGTGTGCGCGGGTTCGAGTCTGGGTTCGAACCATGCTCTGACCACCTTGAAATTTCTTTTCGGCAAAATTTAGAAAAGCCAAAGTGCAATACTGGCAACTGCATGAAATACAACCCTGAGCATGGAATTACATTTGGCAGCACACTTACTCTTACACTCTTACGTTTGGTTTGGTTTGTGACTAGACTAACATATGGCGAGAAATGTGTTGGTTAATGGGAAATTTTCAAGGTGGAGCCTGCTTATTACATATGTATTGTAGTTTTGAACCGAATAAGAAGTTTAAAAATAAAATTTTCTTAAATAAGTGCGTTTTCTTAAAAAAAGTAAATTTGTGTCAATAAAAATACCTACCCATATTCTTAAACAGAGTGCATTTCCTTAAAAAAATACCTTATCTTAAAGACGTATCTTTGCTTAAAAAAGTAAATTTTGTTACAAAGAGTACCTTTACATTAAAAAGGTAATTTTTTTAAACAAGTACTTTTTCTCAAAAAAGTACATTATTTTACAACAAATTGCCTTTTCTTAAAAAATTACCTTTTCTTTAAAGAGTACATTTTATGTAAAATAAAATAACTTTTCTTGCGATAAGTACCTACTCTTAAAATTGTACTTGTTCTTGAAAAAAGGACCAATTCTAAAAAATTCCCGTTTGTTAAAAAAAACCTTTCTTCAAAAAAAAAATACCTTCTCTTACAAAAATACCTTTTCTTAAAAACATTCCTTTTCTTCAAATTACCTTTTCTTAAAAGTAAAATAATACCATTTCTTTTCTTTTCTTGGGATAAGTAGCCTTTTTGAAAATAATTAAATTTTCTTAAAAACATAACCTTTTCTTAAAAAGAGTACAACTTCTTTAAAAAGTACCTGTTCTTAAAAAAAATACTTCTTTGTAAAAAAATTCATACTCTTAAAGTTTTTCTTACAGAAAGTACTTCTTATTAAAAATGGTACATTTGCTTAAAAAAACATTAGCTTTTAATAAAAGAAGTACCTCTCATTAAAGAAAGGACCTTTTCGGGAAAATGTAATACATACTCTTACTAAAAATACCTAAAAATATACTCGTTTTTAGAAAATACATTGAGTAAAAAATAACTTCTTAAAAAAGTTTATAATTTTACAGAAATTATCTTTTCTTAAAGATCCATTTAAATTATAGCATTGTTTAACAAGCGCCTTAGGTATGTTGGAACTAACTAGTACGTAATATATAGCGAAAAGAACTTCGTTCCAACCGGGTGTCCTCTGACACCGCATGTAATTTTTTCTTAGATAATCTACCTTAAAAGTTTTTATGATATTTTGTAATTGTTGTTGTGGAATAAATTTGACTTTCCCAACCTATCAGACATTTATTGAGCATGTCTTACTGATTTGCACATTTCGAATTCCGTTGTAGTGTTCCGGTTACAATTAGTTTAATCTTCAAATTACTTTCTAAGTCGGCTGGTAAGATGTTTTAGAAATATTTTTTCCATGAAATACTCCTGATGTTTTTCCTATTGAGTTTGTTGGATTCTTTGTCACTCATGGTTAAAAAAACGTTAGAAATACGAATTGTACCCAGAACAAACAGTGTCTGATCGGTTTTGTGAAAGTCATACCTCCCTCTGACCGATGAACCGATTGCTTAAATCCGTGCATTACATCCCATGAAGGAATTGGGGAGAGCTTCTGACAACCAGCGAGCTGTGCGGTTCCTGGTTTTACACTCACTGATTGGAGTCTACAGTTTTACACCGGTTCCGAGCGGTATGTTAATAAGGGTTGTTTATGGCTAGGTACTCGATAGTGTCGCCATCACTAAGTGTGGTAACCGCCGTCGAAAAAACTGCAAGGGGGTCCGAGCAGAGGTCCAACTCGTTTTCTCATGTACAGGAGCCGCGCACATTAACCATTACACCACTGTCGGCCGCAAATAGTGGAACGAGGCCCTGGAATTTCTGAGAAAGTCTTCAAAAAAGATTTTTAAAAGGCAAAGTCGTCAAGGACGGAGAGAGACTGGAATACATACAAAACTAAAATTAAAACATATAAGTAGGAGTAAATAATCTCAAAGAGGAGGTATTGAAGACACTTTTTTTTTAAATTTATTTTATTCCTTATTATACAGAAATTGATAATATAAAAATTGATAAAAAAAAAACTACAATATCCTAATTATTCGTGTATAATAATTAAATTAATTAAAAATAATATAAGTAATTCATATTTTATATCGTATATACTCATACATCAAAAGTTATATCAGAAGATCATCAACATGTAGCAACAAATGATTTCTTAACGATGATTTGAAAAGTGCAAATCTTTCAATTATCCTTATATGTTGAGGCACGATGTTAAATTCTCTACTTCCAGAAAACTCAATTCGTTGTTTAGTTGTTTCAAATTGGCAAGCGGCAATTGTCAAATGATCATTATTTCGAGTGTTAAATATATGTTGGTTTCGTAATAAATGTACCGTATGGTGTCATATATCATGCAGACATTTAAAAACATAAACTATCAGTTGTAATTTGTAAGACCCATGGATTGGTAAAATCGTAGAATATGACATGGGTAAACTAGCTACTGCTTTCAATGCCTTATTTTGCAGTCGCTGAAGTGATCTTTATTCCGTGTTTTTTTTTATAACCATACACAATAGACAAATAATTACAATGACTTTGAACTAAGGCTTGAAAAATTAAAAATTTTGTATGTTTGTCAAACTTGTTCTTAAACTTATACAACAATTCAATAGCAGGTGATATTTTAGACTTCAGATATTGTACACGTTGATACCAAGAAAGATTACCCTGCAAATGCATTCCTAAATACTTCAACGATGTAACTTCTCCAATTTATCTTCCATCAACAAAAATGCTAAACTCATTATTAAAACAGAAAAGTGGTTTAAGTCTCATTAGTTTTGTCTTAGTTGGATTAAGGTAGAGCTTATTGATGCGAGCTTACTCCAAAAGCAATGCAGCATCCCGTTCCGTATATTGTCTCACGGCGGTTTCATGCATGTACTGATAAAAATGCTTATATTGTCAGCATATATAAACTTCTTTCCAGTTAAGCCAAGATTTTGCAACTCCTTTATATAAATAGAGAACAACAAGGGCCCGAAAACCCTACCTTGAGGGGCTCCATGTTCAACAACTTCTAAACTACTTTGTTGTTGATTAATCTGAACAAACTGTCTTCGATTATGAAGGTAGCTCCTTAGTAGCAAAAGTTAATTTCCCCTAATATCGCTTTTATCTAAAATTGTATGATCAATGAGATCAAATGCTTTAGATAAATCATAAAAAATGCCTGCGACAGATCTGTGCCCTTCATCTAACCCCTTGCATATATAATTTTGAACATTTACAATAGCCTCCTCAGTGCCACAACCCTTTCGAAAACCATATTGAAAATTATTCAGAATATTATTTTCCTGAAAATATTTAAAAAGTTCAACAATTAGAATTTTTTCAAAAATTTTGCCAATAATGGGTAATACCGAAATTGGTCGAAATTGGACAACCGTTGTTGACTTACTTTCTTTAGGAATTGGAATTATTTTATGTATCTTCAAAATATCTGGGTAAATTGATGTGTTTATGATATCATTAAATATATCCACTAAACGCGGAATAATAGAGCTGACGCTTGTCAAAAAAACTTTACGATAAATGCCATCATGGCCACAGCTTTTCACAGGTGATAAGCTACGTATAACATTCTCTATTTCTTCACGTGTAGTATAATTGATCTGAAATATACTATTACATGTTCTTAAAGTTCTCAGCGCATTGCATGTGTCGGTGGGAAATTATTGAATTTGCTGTTTCATTATGTGTACTGGTTCCGTAAAGTAAGAAGTTAACATTTCAGCCTTACGTGTATCGCTTAGAACAAGTTCTCCAAAGGAGTCCTTTATACATAAATCTTTGTCTGAAACTCTACTGTCTCATTCATAATGACTTTTTCGGATCATTTTTATTTACTTCTAAATTATTTGAATAAAAATTGTTCTTTGAACTATTATAAGCTTCCTTAATAACTTTGCTAATGCCACTTAGTTTAACTTCAATTTCATCAGTACACATTTTCCTCCGTTGCTTTAAAAGACGATCTTTATACGACATCAATTTCCCCAAATTACCATTTACCCACGGCGTAGTTTTATATTTCAAATTTATATTCTTTTTTTTTGTACAGAGGAATGATCCACTGCATTGTTAATACAATAAATTAAGTTCGATGTATCGACTGATGGGTCACAAGTCTGGAATTTCATTTTGTAAAATACATTTTAATTTATCGTAGTCGCATTTCAAATAATTTTCTGTTACAATATCCTGATTTCGTACTCTGATATCAACTCTGCATAAAATGATGTTATGATCAGACATTTGACATTCGATCTAATCAACAATTATATCTTTGTAAATGTTGCTATAGGCATGATCAATAGATGTACCACTGCGCGGACGAGTAATTAAATTATGATAATTTCTATAGTCATAAGTCGACAAAAGATTCAACAGTTCTGAGGACGCATTTATTTCCAATGTATCAATGTTAGCATCACCAACAAAAATACAAGGAGTTCGACCATAACAAACGAGTGCATTGTCCAAAAAATCCACAAAATTATTAATATTGCATTTTTGCGACTTGTACATTGAAATAAAATGAACCGGCTTTCCCTCCAATTTTATTTCATTAAATTTTAATATTATAGAGTCTATAAAATTCTGACTCATACATTTGTCTACCGTAAAGACTGTCACGAACAAACACCGACGTGCCGCCGTAATTATCTGATCTGCAACAATGAATGGCTTTGTAGCCTGGTATATCCTGCGAAGGCATTCCAAAACCCGTCTAAGACTTCAAGGCTGCGCAGAGTTCTCCCGACAACTGCCAACTCTCTGGAATATTCAACAAATTCTTAAAGAAACAAATTCATTGCAGCAACAACCATACTTTCATCATAGTGACGATCAATTTGCAGTTGATAATCATATGAAACTGTACGTTAGTTCACTTGCGATGACAAAAGTTGTTAGGGTTATGAACATTGCTTTATGGTTTCAATATTTGTCTGTATGTAACTTACTTACATAAACATTTTCCAGAGTATTATTTTTATTTATGTACTCCAAGAATTTAAATTTTTTGCAATTTTTATTAATTTGTCAATTTTGTTTCGAAATGTGTAGCGAAATATTGAAAATAAAAGAAATCAAGAAATCAAGCTAGAAACATTTGGATTATTTATTGATACCACATTATTTATTGGATCTGGTATTTAGTTTTCAAATTAAGAAGCCATAATGTAGCTAAAGCCCAAATTTTGGGGTCTACTTTCGCTTTAAAAATGGTGTATTATTTTCTGCGGCCATTAAAACCAAATGCCATTTTCTGATCACATGGTCACATGGTTATTTATGTTTGAGAATGATATATTGAAGACATTTTTGTGTATTTTTGCTACTCTTAAACTGAATTAGACACAACTTAATATTAGCTACATCCACTCACCCTCATATAAATGTGATTAATTATTCGTTATAGAAGATAACCGAAAAGTCTAATAGCCTTACTTTAACTAATTTTACATTTTGCATGCAAATGTAAAAACCACTACAAGTTTACATGGGTTTCGATAAAATTTAATAAATTTTAAGTAAGATCTATTTCGAAATAATTTCCCTTTTATTCATTCAATAGCAATTTACCATCCTTTTTACCATCCCATTTCATGGTTCGTAGATTTGATTGTTTGTTAATAATAAATGAATGGGCAAATTGAAAATGGTCTGAGTGTTGTATATTTTGGCAGCGTAAAATTAAATTCCGAATGTTATGATTTGAAATAGATGTCTTATGATTTATTTATATCGGTTGTAGATTTGGACTGGATTCAATCTGTGAACATTGAAAATTCTTTGTAATACCTAAAACGGTCGTCATGCATACACAATGAAGTTTGTAATCAAAGATTGTATTTTCATGCAATTATTTCGCGTAAAATATTAAAAAGTTTCGTAATTGTTTTTTCTCTCTTTTGTTTCTGGAAGAAGATGATTTCTAATGCTGACTGTTGATTTTACTAATTTACAAATAGTATTGGGGATTGCTGCATGCGGCGGTGGGCCATCTGCCTGTGGCCGTCTGTTGTGCAGTGGTTTGCGTGGCTGATTTTGGTTCAGAAGCACTCGTATTCAATTCCAATACATATTGTCTGTAGTTTTATTTTTCTCAAAAGTCGTATGGAAAATATAAAGCGCATGGCTAAGTAATTGCGAAGTTATTTCTGTAGCGGCGAAAGAGATACTTTTCAAATTTTACTTTCTTTTGTTATGAGAGTGAAAAACTAAAATATTATTAGCAACAACAAACTTTCGTGTCGGTAGATTTTACTTAAGTGTTTAAGAACAGAATTGGTCGAAAATATGCACAGTCGTTCCTTTATTAATTTGTTCTCATTTTAAGAAACACTTTTTACACCTTACAAAGCAATGTTTGACCTTTCTGCTTGGTGTCGAGTACCATGAATGGAAAACAACAGCAACATTGAAATCTAAATGTGGAACTCAGAAATGTCGTAAAAAGTAATTGTCCTTTATATTGTAACATTGCCTTACTTTTCATACAAACACATACACTTAATATTTCTGCTTGCTTACTCAGACGTTTATTACTTTCTTATGGTGTTACGTGTATCAACAAGAATGAAACAGCACGGACTTGGATGAAACTAACAATAGAATGACCCGGTTTTGGTTTTTTTTATTTTTAAGAAAGTAAAAAAATTCCAAATAAATAGAAGACTAAATTACAAAATACTATTGATAATTGCAGCTTGAACAGCAAGTCAAAAAACATAGATCCTCGACTACGAGATATTCTCTGCAGTACTCTCGAATATTGTTTGTGCTGTCTCTATACAGTAACTGTAAAACTCCGTAATATTGTTCCAGAATAAAGCCTAATAGAGCACAGTTTTAACCATAAGAAAGTCACAGGGCTAACGACAGTTTTAGTACCTTTTTTATGCCAGATTTTTCGTCCAGAAAAATTAAAGAAAATTGTAGTGTTCTGCATACCGAAACTAATTTATTGCCTATAAAGTTATTTTAAACGCCAGAAGTGCAACTAAAATCAAATTTAAATTCGGTTTTTTCACTCTCTTTGCAATTCTGTCCTGTATCAAATTTGCAGCAGGATTAAGATCAACTGTGTCATCGCAACTACCTGGGAATATTTTTCCTGGTCTTTCATGGGATGTCATGGATAAACATTAATATTGTTGTAATTATTCGGTACTCCTGGCGGTGGAAATGCCTAAGTCACTACCGCTCTTTATAGTCGAGCCATATGGTTTCTCTAGATAATAATGAACTCTAAGTCAGCTTTCCAGCCTGTGACCTTTGGAACAAAGTTCCTTAGCGCATGTTGCGGTATGGGGGCTAAATGAAAAAATTTTAAACACCTTTTTTAACACTAGTATGCTACAACCCAGTGTTATCAACTATATTGGGTACTTTTTCTGTCGTTTGTGTAGAGACTAACATATGTTTGGAAGTGTCTCGTTTAATGGGAAGTTTTCTAGGTCGAGCTTGTATCCAATATTTAGTATACTCGTATATGTAGTTTCGAGCAAAATAAAATGTGCATTTAGAAAAGCCAAAGTGAAAGAAGTTTAAAAAAATAAAAATTATATTTTCTCAAAAAAATACCTACGCATATTATTAAACAAAGTAAATGTTTTCCAATGAGTGTTCGAAATCACGAGCGATGTCCTAACACCTTTCCGAACACCTTTCCAATCTGTGTGATCCCAGTCGCACAATCTGTGTGATCGCACTCGGACAAACTGTGTTTGGATGGGCTATGCGAATAATCGCCCAAGTGAAAATCGCCCAAAACGAAAAATGAACAATGACCCAAAATTTTTGGGTGTTTTTTCATTAAAAAAAAAGAGACAAAAAAAGAAGTAAAATCGCCCAAAAATTTAAGAACATTCGCCCAAAAATATAAATCCAATTTATGAACAAACACCCAAAATCGCCCAAGACTGTAGCGATCAACCGCTCAATTAAGTAAAAGGCGAATTTACATTTTTAAAAATTTGGACAATCATTCATCATGAACAAACACCCAAAAAACCAAAAATACCAAAACGCCCAAACATGATGAACAATCGCCCAATTCTTTTCCCCATATTTTTAGGGCGACTGTTCATTTTTGGGTTTTGAGCGATTTTCACTTGGGCGATTATTCGCATAGCCGTTTGGATGCATTCACTTTGTGAGTTAAGTCCCTACCCGCGCCCGTAGATGTTAACATATCAAAAATACCCTATCTTAAAGAAGTACCTTTGCTTAAAAAAAAAAATTTTCTTACAAAAAGTTCCTTTTCTTAAAAGAAAGAATTTTTTAAAAGAAGCTAAAATAGCCTTTTCTTCAAAAACATACCTTCTCTTAAAAAAGAGTACCTATTCAAATTCTTAAACAAACTACATTTTCTTAAAAAAATGCCTTATCCTAAAGAAGTACATTTGCTGAACAAAAAACAAAATTTTCATACAAAAAGTACAATTCTTAAAAAATTTAATTTTTAGATGTGTTAACATTTATAGGTGCGGGTAGGGCAATCTATCAAAGTAAACACATACAAATAACACACAGCGTTAGCATCACATACGTGGTTGTTGTACGACAATAGTCCCTGCCTGAAAATAAATATGATGGTATTAATGTAGTGGCAGCGAACAAACAGTTACTCGGGGATCACACACGGTAATTTTACGCGCGCAAGTCTTGACTTTATAGGAGAGAGAGGGGAAGGGAACGGAAGGTCGAATTTTACCCAATTGGCGCGTTTTTTAAATATCGCGCTAAATTCGCGTATTTTACTGTTGGAGATAAATTGTAGAATGCTGGCAATCTTACTTACGTTTTCTTTTTATAATTATTAAAAATAAAGTATAATATTGAGCAGTAGTAATCTCGGTATTACTTTAGGTCAAACGCCCTTTATTTAAACAGTTTCTGTGAAAGTTTTAAGGAATTTCTTTTACATTTTGATAATATATTCTATTAACTTTCTTAGTGGAAATATGTTCTCTATATTTAGGAATAGGAATAAATTTAACCCTATTTTAGACGGAGCTTTATGTACAAAAGTACAGAAAATTTTTATTTAAAAATTACTAAAAAGTCGAAACAATAGCGGTTACAAAAAACGCGAAACAAGATAATTGTAGGTGTCAAATAACATCTGTAACATCGAAATATTAAACCTTAACAAAACGTTGAAAATGCTCACAAATAGGTAATTTTAAAAAAAGTTTTAAAAAAATTGGAATTTGATTTTAAGTAGAAGGTATGCAGCTAATGTTTGTCTTTGAATTTAAAGAATCGCATGAAAATAACTATTAGGTCTATATAGTAATTTTGTATTTTGTCAAGTAATTTGTAACTTAAATTACAACACTTTGTACTTAAACTTAATTTAGCGCTTTTCAGCGCGTATTGAGAAGCTTCGCGGTACGTTTTGCTTATAAATAGTTGACATTGGTGTTGAATAGAATAGGTAACTCATGAAACGAATTGTATGACTCAAAAGCAATGGCTACATCTTGCGAATAATTCAAAACATAATACTCTCTTTTTGTCATAACTTGGTCCATTCATAATTTTGATATGAAACATTGATGCCCTTTGAAACATTTATATTTTTATACCCTCCACTCTAAGTGATAGAGGATATATATCAGTTTGTCATTCTGATTGTAACATATAGAAATAAGGCTTTGCGACCCCATAAAGTAAATATATTCTTGATCCTTATAACAACCGGAGTCGATATAGCCATGTCCGTCTGTCCGTCTGTTGAAAACATTCTCACGACTTCAATCGGCGATAACGTGGTTTGGTTTTTGGCTAGAATGTTCCACGTATTCCTGAGCAGTTTGGTATTGAAAATCAGCGAAATTGCTCCATTGGAAAAAATTTTATGATTGGAAACGTAAAAAAACTCATAAAATTTTCACATTAATTTTTGTAGTTTTGTACTAAACTACTCCTTTTGCTGTGTGGTGAATTTCCATGTTGAAAATCTTTGTTGTTCTTTATAATAGGTAAGTACTTTAGAATGTTTAGATGTACTTTCATGTGTTCATACATTTATATGAATTTTGGCACATTTGATAAGGTCGCTGTGGCCTGATGGGTAAAGGCTTGTGCGTTGGAGTCTGAGGGTTGTTGGTTCAACTCTCGTCCCAGCTTGTTTTTTTTTTTTAGCAGTTCTTCAAAAACTGCTTTTTTATTTTTAAAAAATGGTTTTTTATTTTACTTGTGAACATGTAAGTTATTTTTATTTTGTTTAAAAAAGTAAATTTTCTTAAAAGAAAGTACATTTCTTAAGAACATTTCAAAGTACATTTCAAAGTACATTAAGTAAATTTCAAAGTACATTTCTTAAGTACATTTCATTAAGTACATTTCTTAAGTACATTTCTTAAGTACATTTCTTAAGTACATTTCTTTCTTAAGTACATTTCTTAAGTACATTTCATCTTAAGTACATTTCTTAAGTACATTTCTTCTTAAGTACTTAAGAAATGTAAATGTGCCTTTCTTAAGTACATTTCAAAGTACATTAAGTACATTTCAAAGTACAGTTTCTTAAGTACATTTTCAATGTGAGCATTTGAGCATTGTGAGCAATGCATTTGTGAGCATTGTGAGCATTTGTGAGGATCCTGCATTTGTGAACAAGTAATTGCATTTGTGAACAAGTAACTTATTTTTATTTTTTTTTTTAAAAGTACATTTTCTTAAAAAAGGTCCTTTTTAAAATTTAATATTTTGCTGGTTAACACTAAGGTGGAGGGTATCAAAGATTCGGCACAGCCGAATTTAACACTTTTACTTGTTTGTATTGTTTTATGTAATAACATTGTCGAAAACATGCAAATATATTCAAATATTCTATAAATAGAATAAGACTCGTTAATACTCTTTTACTCAGACTCTCTACATGAGAACGGAAAAGAGTGCAATAAGCTCTCAATACTATTAATACTTTTTGTCGTCGCTTTGGTCATGACAAAAAAAACAATTATTTCAGTGAGCTAAATATTGATTTTTCTTCAGTTGTATGCCAGCCTTTAAACACGCAGGTCGTCCAAACACAATTATTTCAGTGAACTAAATATTGTTTTATTTATTTTAAGAATATTACATCTAATGTTAAAGCGTATGTAAGAAAAGAGAAAGTGCAATAGCGAAACGGCCTTCAGCACAAAAAAAAAATGATTTCGAAGCCCAACTACATCATTTTGAGTAAAAGTTTATATTACATTTGGTATAATGACTTTTGGAATTTGGAATTTTGAATCATATAAACCTTGATTAATACTTATTACACGAATTTATTAATGTTTAAAAGAGCTTTAATTTTTTGTATTTTCCAATGTAACATTTACCAATGTGTTCATAGAAGTCAAACATGTATTGTGTAACAAAAAGGTTAACGCATCGCCCGTGAGTTCGAACCCTCATTAATTTTTTTTAAATGAGTAGCTTTTCTTAAAAAAGTTAATTTTCATACAACAAATTGCTTTTTCTTTAAAAACTACCTTTGCGTTAAAGACTACTCTTTTTGGAAACAGAACAACTTTCTTGAGATAAGTACCTACTCTTAAACATTTACCTATTCTTGAAAAACGGACCAATTCTATAAAAAATTCTAATACCTTAAAAAAAGCCTTTTCTTCATAAAAAAAATAACTTCTCATAAATAAAATACCTTTTCTTACAAAAATTCATTTTCTTAAAAGTACATTTTCTGAAAATAAGAAAATATATTTTCTTGGGATAAGTAGCCTTTCTGAAAATAAGTAAATTTTCTTAAAAAATAACCATTCCTAAAAAGTACTTTGTTCCTGTTCTTAAAAAAAGTACTTCTTTGTAAAGAAAATGCATACTCTTATGGCTTTTTCTTACAGAAAGTACTTCTTCTTAAAAGTAGTTCCTTTTCTTTAAAAAAAATTAGGTTTTAATAAAAGAGTACGGCTCTTAAAAAGCGAACATTTTCGGGAATATATAATATATATTCTTCAAAAAGGATCTAAAAATATACTTTAAAAAAAAATACAGTCCATAAAAAAAATTTTTGTTAAAAAATGTTTATCATTTTACAAAAAGTATCTTTTCTTAAAGATCCATTTAAATTATCGTATTTTTCAACGGGACTCTTCGGCGTGTTGGAACTAACTAGTACATAATATAGAGCGAAAGGAACTTCGTTCGAACCGAGTGTCCCCTGACACCTCATGAAATTTTTTCATTAAAATTTAAAGTAAACTTCATATTTCAAATGGTTATCTACAAAACTTTTGGTGTTCACACATACCGACATGACATGTTCCATATTTCACCATCTTTACAAATTTCAAATTACAACCCAATTACATTAACAATTTTCAAAATGTAAACTAATTTTTTTTTTGAGTTTTATTTCAAAATTTTGAGTGTGGTAGAACGATTTTTGCTATCCAAATCCTGTAGCATCAAGTTTTCTTTCGGCCCGGCCTATTGGTCATTTATTTGCTCAATAATTAAAACTATCTTTGTGAATCCGTTTCCTATAAAACCTTCAACAAATGCTAGCATGTTCAGTAACTAAAGAAAGTGGCAAAACTGTTTGTGTTTTATTATGAACAAAACCCTAACAATTTTAAAAGGGGCAGTAGTTGCCAAAGAAACTGTACTAGAAGGGTTACAAATCAACTAATTATTTCCGCTTGTAGTTATATAGTAGTCATCGTGGCAACTATTTGGAGTTTTAAAGTAAATTTTTAATTTATATTGCTAATTCTTTCTTAAACAAATAAAATAAATAAATGGTTTCCCATTACATCCCATGAAGGGACTGGGGAGAACTTCTCACAATCACTGATCTGTGCGGTTTCCAGTTTTCACTCACTGATTGGCACCTACAGTTTTACACCGCTTCCGAACGGTAATTTGAGAATCTTTTTCATGGCTTGATACTCGATAGTGTCGCCGCCACTATGCGAGGTGGCCGCCGCCGAAAGAAAATTTGAAGGTGGTCAGAGCCGGGTTCGAACCCAGGATCTCATGTACAAGAGCCGCGCACACTAACCATTGCACCACCGACGGCTTTTTTAAACATTAGGTCAAAAATGTGTCACATTATTTTGGCGATAAAACAAACAAAAATTAATTTCGACCTCGAAATGAACGTTGAATGTGCTAAAATAGAGCTGTCGTTTGATGAGGTAACTTCCCACACCCTAGAAACGTTGTTGCACTGTTTAGTAAGTACACATTTTTGAAATCAAATACCTGTATCAGAAAAATTGGTAGAAATTGGTTTTATAATAATAACAAATTTGGCAAACCTTATTTTTTGATAAAAAGTAAGACAGAAAACTGAGCTACGGTATGACATAAAATATATTCTTTTTTCTATGAACTCAAAAACTGAGCAAAGAGCACAGCAACAAAAATTCTAATATAAAAAATTTACAAAATTCGTTATAACAAATAAAATCATTGTAGTAGAACCGCGGCGCGTACTAAAACTTGAAACACCAATGCAATACGAGATCTTGAATTTTTCGTCTTCCTTCGAATTCGGTTTCGAAAACCACTCGTGCTGTTTCATCTTCCGCCATTCACGGTCTAGCCAGCGCAATCGCGTTATTTTTATCCGCTTAGCTATGTAAATATCTGGATGTAGCTCATACACTTCATGGGTCACCGATACTCGCTGTAGTGCACTTTTTCGGAGTATTTTTTTCGAAGACTCCCAGAGATGTTTCGTCTGCTTGCGAATAAACCCATGATACTGCGCCATAACACAAGACAGGTTACATGAAACTCTGGTATATCTGGTATTTTGTTACTCGAGGGAGGGCTTTATCTCTAAAGGGCTTTATCTCCACGAGAGAGGGATTTATCTCTCAAAATAACATATTTCCGCAACCACAATTCTTCGCTTGATCTCAAGGCGGACTATGATACTTTTGTTTTCGGCAGACCCGAGTTATATAAATTCGTCCACCACCTCGAAATTATAATGGTTATCAACGTTCACGCGTTGGCCTAATCGCGTGGAGGGCCTGCTCGTTGAAACCATTAATTTTCTCTTGTCCTCATTTTCGGTCCGACCCACTTTTGCTGAACCCTTCTCAATTCTCGAAAACAGAGGAGCAACTTCTCTCATTGTGCAATCAAGAATTAGAACAGTGACGAGCACAATTGTAACAGATTTCCCAAAATAGAAGTTTTAAGCTTTAATTTTTTACATCGTTTAACCTTAGATCTAAAACTTTTTTTTAAATTTTAATTTAATATGGTATCTTTCATAATGGTTATACATATATTTTTAACAGAGCGTAATATGTAACCAAACCCCAATATTACAAAAACGCACTCTGTTTAGTGTTACAATATTTCAGTCTCTTCAACTTTTTAAAGATCCAGAGACTCTAATGTAATCATGACAGAGCTCAAAAATTTAATGTTATTTTTTCAATTGCTCATTATGGTTCACGTGTTGATCAAAAATGGAAGGAATTAAAGTAGTTAAACATGGAAATATTAAAAACTAAAATCCTTTTCAGAGCGTAGCAACAAAATTGTATTGCAAGACGTGCGAAGATCCAGAGAATAAATCGGAAGAAATATATCAAAACTTCACCTGCTCCTAGAAAGATTGACGCCTGCCCTTGTCTTCATTTGGCAAAATTAGTGACAAGTGACAATGCAATTAATTACCCCAGTTGCGGCACTAAAAACGTTAAATATTGAAATCAATGAAGTGAACTGCTCGGCGATGTCTAAAATATTGGGTGTAAAGGCTGCAGAGAAGAAAATGAAACAATTTTTATCACAAAATAATATAAATCTTTGTAAAGAATTCGCCCAGGTCTAGGAAAACTCGACTAATGCTGACTGGGCGAAGGTAAAGTATTAAATTTGACAAGTTTTAAATAATAAAATAACAATTACGATTTGAGTTTAAGTTTATATGGTCTGATGTGACTAAAATCAATCGATTTGTGTCCGACGACTGTGCCAGGTACTGGACCAAACATCCAAATACTGCTACCGCAAATGCAGTAACAAAAACGACAAACATGGTGGTGGATCGATAAAGGTATGGGGATGTATTACGAAGAGTGGAATATGTCTTCTGGTTAAAATATATATAGAAAAAACAATATTTTTCAATTCTGCAGAATTAGTTACCAGCTGCTGAAAGATCGATTTTTCAGCATAACAATGACCAAAACACATTCGGTCAAAATCGTTAAAAAGTCGACATCAATTTACAACTATGAAATCGCCAGCGCAGTCACCGGGCTTAAACCCGATTGAAAACTTTTGGAGTTGCATAAAATTTCAGCTCGTCAAGTACCCAGATACTCCAAAATGCGTAAACGAACTGTGGATAGAGCAAAATAAACTTCGATACATTTCCAGCGGAAATAACTGCAAAAATTTTCCAACAGCATGCCTCCCCGTATACAAGATGTTAAGAAAGCCCAAAATCTACTGGACAAAATATTGAATCGGGAACAAATAAATTAACATAAAACCAGAGTGCAAAATGTTAACCTTTGTATAACTTTAAATGTGGCCGTCGGTGCTGCAACGGTAGTAGGCGGCGCTCTTGTACATGAGAACGTGTGTTCGATCCCTGCTCAGACCACCTAACATATCTTTCGACGACGGCCACCTCGGTCAGTGATGGCGACAGTATCGAGTACTTAGCAAGGAAAAAAGGTTTTCAAAATACCGTTCGGAAACTGGTTAAAAAGTAGAAAGCGCACTACTCACTGATTGCGAGTAGCTCTCCTATAACCCTTCATGGGATGTAATCGGCTAATATTTATTTTATTTATAACTTTACTATATTTACCTTTCACTTTATATATATAAACATGGAATTAAAATTGTTTTTGTTTTTATTCACGAGAGAACAATAAATTGATTTAGGTAATTATATTTGTTTTATTTTTTTAATCAAATATTTAAAATATTAAATTTTTTTTCAAACTGTGTCAACCCTGTTACAATTATGCTCGTCACTGTGATCATCAGCATTCGCGAGCAGCATGTGACTATTGCTGCTGAGGGGTTTGTTCATGTTGACTGCGGTTTTTCTCATAACACCGTGTTACACACATTCTGTCCTATGAACCAAATTTACTTTTTCGGAAAGGGGATAAAAAATAAAAATACACGTGTATCGGCGATTTTCATGTACACGTCAGAATTTGTTTTTTTAAGTTTGAAGTATAAAGCTCGTAGTGGCCTTTGCACCGATTTTTAACCCTTTTTCAGTGATCCAATCGAGCTGATTTTTTGCAGACTCGTGGAAATGTCTGTATCACGTCAAATTTTTTAAAAAATAGATTTTTATCATTTGTCAGATTTTCGTAAATTTTTTTTTTTTTTAAATGGTTATCGTTTTTTTTAAGGTTTCAGTTCGTTAAAAAAACAATTTTTTTTATTACTTTTGTTTTATAGAAATAAAGAATTGTTACATTAAAAATTTTAATGTTTTTAAAGAAATTTAGGCCTTTTATTTTTGCGGTTGTAAGCATTTGCTTCAGTATCACGACAATAGACCAACAGTATTCGCCAAGCATATGCGTAATGTCTTTTCCTTTAAAGCGCTTTTCAATAGCCGCAATGTCCTGATGGAACCTTTCGCCATGCTCATCGCTACAAGCTCCTAAATCATCAGGGAAAAAATCTAAATGATTGTGAAGAAAATGGATCTTTGCGACATTAATATGCCAATTTCGCCATATGCCGAAACCATTTCTGCTACAATATTTCTATAATTGGCAGCTCGTTTGTTGGCAAGAAACTGCTCAATAACGGCAACTGTACCTTTCCATGCACGGTGTTCGATAGCATTTAATTTTGATGAAAATTCAGAACGTGCAATTATTTTTTTTATCTGCGGACCACTGAAAACACCTTAAATCAAACAAATCATTAAAAAACATAAAGTTACTGAATTTTGCGCAAAGTTGCAATGGCCTCGCCATCACGATCCAGTTTTTTAACAAAATTTGATACGAGACCGAGCTTAATGTGTAGTGGAGGCAAAATGATTTGAGACGGCTGCACCAATGGTAGATTCTCTATACTTTCTACGCCTACTTTGTAGCATGTTCGCGGCTTCCACTTAAATTCAGTGTAATGCTCATCTTTTTTTCGACCTTCCCGTGTACACAAAAAGCACTGGTGGGTTGGAAATCCACGCTTAACACCCATGAGTAAACCGATCACTTTCAGATCGCAGCATATTTTCCAATTATGCTCTTTGTACTTTATCAGCTGTAATATTAATTCCATGCCTTCGTATGTTTATTTGGGGTTTGTGGCATATGCGATCGGGACAGATGGATGTATGTTACCGATATGAAGCAGCACGTCTTTAAGGCTGGTGACCGATGCATCGATGAAAAGTCACCACTCCTCTGAAATATAAGGGTAACAAATTTTTGCAAACATCAAATCAATATCATAACAATAAGCTAGGTTCGTGCAATTTAAAAAAAAAACAGCAGACAGTTGTCCGAGGGCTTCGGCTGCAGGCTGTGAAAGAGACACGGCCATTAAGTTTAACGTAGAATACGCCATCCGATAAGATAGAAAACATATATAACAATAAATGATAAACGTCAACTGTCAGCTGCTGTCAAACAGCATCAAGCAGCATGGTTATTTTGCTTACTTGGCAGCACTTTAATTTAACATAAAAATGTATGAATTAATTTTTTCATATATTTTTTATAATTATATATCCATGTTAAATTCAAATTCACATTTAACATTTTGTTTCACTTAACTACATAAGTAAATATACGAAATTTCAATATTTCATCAATCGAAACAACAGCCGAAGGTTTGTGTCCACACTGAAACAGCAGCATAGTTTGTGTTCACGCTACAAACTCAAACACTCAACCAAACACCACACATATGTTTGAGTGTATGTGTTTAAACAATTTTCATTTGAGAAATTTAAATATTAGGAAGATATCAACCAATATGAAATGTGTATCAAACGAAAGATAACATCTTCATTTACCTACAAAAAAATTTTTAAAAAAAGGTAACTCGCCGTTTCCTCATAATCAATGAAATAAAGATTACAACAATAACAGTCTGACATGACTCCCTATACCGTAAGGCAAGACGTATTCTACGCCAAAATTCGTCATATGGAATAGTGGTACCCCGACCACGAGCGGCTGTTATTTTAAAATCAGCCGCCACTATATTCCACTGCTTAAAGCGTGATGCAAAGAGTTCTGCTGTTCTCCTCGACAAATTTCCGTCTCGTACGAGGTCATTGAAGTCGGCTTGCGTTATTAAATGCGGCATTGTAGTCCCAATTTCACTGGGTGTTGCCACAAATTCCGATACTTGTGGACTCTCGCATCTCGCATTCGTGCTCCGTGCGTGGTAGCCAAATTGTTGGTACAGCGTACTTTATTGTTGACCTTCCATCAGTAAACTTGCACAAATTTCTATAGCAATAGTCGCACACGACTTCCGGAGTATACCACGAGTAAGGAACATAAGCAGTCTTAAACATTTTCTGAAACGAATTCACCACTGTTTTAGTAATATTTTTCAAATTTTTACTTGATGCGAATAAGCCACAAACGTAACAAAAGTTATTTCGCGTCGGACACTGCATTTTTTTCAGATGAAATATATACAAATACGTTTTCGCACAACAGATTTTAAAACAATTTTGCAATTCCTTATTTCATCTGTCAGACCAGTTGTAAGTGTTGTAAAAGTCAAAAACTGTTTAGTGTTAGAAGGTTACTATTGATTAACTACAACTATATCGAGTAGGATGGGTCAAAAAACATTTTTTTTTTCGTAACGCTTAAGTAGTTTAAAAATTTGGAGGCCCTTCAAGTTATGCTAAGAAAAGTGAAAAAAAAATTTTTTTTTCAAAAATAATAAAAATTGGGGAAAATCTGAGAATTGATAAAAATTGTTTTTAAAAAATTTGACGTGATACAGTCATTTCCACGAGTCAGCTCGATTGGATCACTGAAAAAGGGTTAAAAATCGGTACAAAGGCTTTCACACAGGCCACTACGAGCTTTATACTTCAAACTTCAAACTGACGTGCACATGAAAATCGACGATACACGTGTATTTTTTTTTTTCCCCTCTTTCCGAATATGTGCATTTGGTTCATAGGACAGAAAAAAATCTATTTTTAGTAACACCGTGTAATGATCTAAATTAAGATGTTAAAGAGATAGATAGAGTGTCGCCATTCTTCTTACCATTTTTAACTGCGGATTTGGTGTTCGTCAAGGTCATCCTGCAAAGGCGTATGGGTTTTACAGGAATGCCAAGCTCAGACATTGCTTTGTAAGGTTTCTCCCGTATCGGGCTATCAAAGGTCGTCTTATAATCGACAAATAAGTGATAGGAGTTGATTTGTTTTTCGTGGGTCTTCTCCAGGATTTGGCGCAGCATGAAAATCTGGTCGGTTTTCCAAGCGTAAAGCCACACTGTTATGGTCCACTCATTTCAGCGATAATGGGTTTTACTTTTTCGCATATTATACTTGATAGAATCGTATATGCTATGGATAAAAGGCTTATTTCACGGTAGCTGGCACAGATACTGGGACCACCTTTTCAAAAATTAGACAATGTACACTGAAGCTCCAATCGCCGGGCATGGATTCATCTAACCAAATTTTGCTAATGAGCTGTTAAGAAAAACTTTATTTAGAAACTTTCAATGACGGCTGCTCATTTTTTCCATATCTCATACCGTTTAGGTTGAGAACTGTGAAATTGAAATACTTGTTGGATTTTTTTGTTATATTTTATTGTTAGTATTCACTTGTAATGTATCTAGCACACACATTTTAACATAGAAAACGAAATGGTGTTGCTGTGTCGAACTAATGCGTCTATCTGGTATTAGTGAAGCAATACTTTTCAACATGCAACTTCCATATGCAACAAAGCCTAATCTCATAAATTTACTGAGGGCAGAGATTACTCTAGGTACTGAATTACTCTACGATTACTACTTTCGTGTTCATCAAAGGACAACATGGCTTATTGCCATGGAACTCTATTTTTGTATTTTAAAGTCATACTACTGTTTATAAATTGTTAACATGATTTAAGTGCTATCGTATGTCTTCTTCTAAACCAGTTATGATATGAAAACAAATGCAATTTTTACCAGAAAGTCTAGAACGATTTACTGCTTTGCCTAAGGCAAGTGTGAGCTTCTCTAATGAAATTAGAAATGGTTTATAACATTTATAAGTTGCAATACAAAAATAAGTTAGAAATTATTACTTTATTTTTGAAGATGTTTTATTTGTGTCTATAAACGTATCGTAATGATTCCAGTTTTCAGCCTTTAGTTTCACTATTTGGATTGCTGCTGGAGTGGGGGTAACGTCTGTCTGAACAATTTCATGTCTTCCTGTGTCATAGTGTTCTACCTTCAAGAACAGTGAACAATTTAGATTTTTATTTTTGTGTTTTTAAAAGAGTTCCCCTATATGGTGTACTATTAGATTGAGACTTGGGTTGTGACGAGTTTTCGAGAGAGAACAAATTTGATTTAGGATTCTCTTGCGCGCTGTGAAATTTACTTAAATAAAATAACGTTTTCACAATACACCCCAAGAGGAAAGGGTCTATGAACTAAACCCAAATCAAAGTAAAATAATCCCACAGATTATTCAATATAATTTTGAGTTTTTATTTTATAAGCAACATTCAATTATTTACACTGCTAAGTCGTAAAATACCATCAGATGAAACTTTGTCGGACACTGTCCCAAATTATCTAAATAAACCGCTGCGGTGTGGGACCGATTGCAAATAATATGGTTATTGCATTTCATGCAAAAAATGGTTCCTATGGTCGGTGGTGCAATGGTTAGTGTGCGCGGCTCTTGTACATGAGATCCTGGGTTCGAACCCGGCTCTGACCACCTTCAAAAAAAATAAAATTTCTTTCGGCGGCGGTCACCTCGAATAGTGACGGCGACACTATCGAGTATATAGCCATGAAAAGGCTTCTCAAATTACCGTTCGGAATCGGTGTAAAACTGTAGGTCCCAATCAGTGAGTGAAAACTGGAAAGCGCACAGCTCAGTGATTGTGAGAAGTTCTCCCCAGTCCCTTCATGGGATGTAATGGGAAACCATTTATTTATTTATTTATCTATCGCAAAAAGCACTTCAACGCAAATAGTGGAGTGTTCCTTGGGCTTTAATGGTCGTGTGTCCATAACTATAATACTACATAAAACACATTAACCCGAATAAGCGCGCATTTGAGCACCGAAAACATGGGTTAGCTGGGTTATCCGCGTTACAGCCTCTACCTGGCTAGTAATGATATTCTTAGGCCTATTGGAGCGGTTGATGCATTCATAACTCGTGTTTATGGCTATATCATTCGGAGTGGCAAACATGATTGGAAAATTGCTTCAAAGGTATGAATAATTATATTGATCTTCATAGAGAATATTTAGAAAACAATAAAACCAACTTCGACGATAGCATCCCTCGTAAAAATGTAAATTTAACATGTGTGATTCATTACACCGCCCACATCAGATCCTAGTGGTGGAGCTGCCAGCAACCTGTACAAGTTAAGTTTTACCAACTATTTTGGGTATTAACGTTGCCTTATTACCTTATACGCATCGGTGTTATCATGATACGAGTATTGATGTTGCTCAACGAATCACGTTCTAACTGTAGCTACCATCGCACGCGGGTCTAATGACATTACCAGGTAATACTGAAGCTAATGTTTAACGTAGTGAGATGCTTCGGAATTTCTCGGGTAAGATAATTTTCCTTAATTTTTCAAGCTCAAAACGATTTATATTTAATATAAAGCTTATTCATGATTTTTTTTTAAAAAAATTCCGTATTGAGATATTTTGATGACAGATATTTTGTTGTTTAAGCAACAACAATTGCCTCTTAACATTATGTTGTCGTTTAGACAACAACAAAAATTACTTATAGTGGGGACCGATGGTTGTCTGGAGATGGAAAGAAGTTGTTTGCAAATGTTTTCTTGTGTGGTTTGCTTCCGATATTTTTCGAAAACTTTCATAGTGGAAAATTCTCAATTCAGATGGGATTTCGTTTGCATTTAGTTTCATAAATTTTTCAAAAGCAGCATTACAAAAAAACCGCTGATGAAGATCTGTGGCGAGATCTGAAATAGCTATACGGTTTGATAGGAACCATGAGGATGGATTTTCAAAACATCTTATTTTTGACGTGACAACGTCTTAAATTAGGTTGCGGCTGGGAGTCACTTATGAAAAAGTGTAACGCCCGGTAACGTTACGATGAGTCACCGAACACAAGTAAACGCAATGTGTTTACTTGTGTGCCAGAAACGATTTGCTTTGCTGGCTTCTAGTGGCTGTTGGTCGGTGGTGTGAGTGTTTTTGTTTTTTGGCACATCATATATATGACGACTGAGCAAGTATGTATGTGCGTATATATGTGCGTGTGTATGAATATTGATTTAGATCAGTCTGCATTGGATAAGGTATTATTTTTTGTTTTTTTTTTTTTTTGTTTTTTGGCTTTATGATATGTGTAGTGTATGTTTGTGTGTAGAAATTTTCATATGAATTAGGTAGCCAAAACGAAACAGAGAGCTGCGGTCGGCTTTAAAAACGATATGCGAATATGATGAATTGAAATACTTTTTGGTTAGTAAATTATTTTCTTTTGTTTTTAATAAAAGAAATGTTTATTTTTTATAATAAAAGAAATGTTTATATTTTATAATAAAGGATATGTTTATTGTTTATAATGTCACATTTGATAATGTGTTCATAGAAATCGCACAGGTACCTAGATGGTGTTGAAATTACTTCTATTTTCCTAAACCATAAGTTTCAATAAATGTTAAAACATCGCCCGTGAGTTCTAACACTCATTGGGCAAGTGAGTTCATTGCACTCCTATTGTGCAATTTAATTATATTCATATCAATAAATATTCTACCGAGAAAAAGACGTTGTCACGTAAAATCTTCGCCCGTAAAACCGACTTTACAGGCAACAATTTTTTAACAAACTATATCTCTATTTATACAGACATAGAATGCTCTTGAGCTTAAACAATAAAATAAAAAAGTATCAATAAAAGGGCCGAATAAATAATAAAAGAAGATATTTTGTTTACATAAATAAAGGGCATATAAAGGGTGTCTTCGTAAGTCATCACTTATTAAATTGAAACTCTGAAAACTCTGAAATTTGACTGCTGTCGTGAATGTTTATTCCAAATATTAAAAACGATTCGCTTCAAGAAAGAACAAGACGTTATAGACTCCAAGATGTTATACACTCCCGCACTAAAAACACCATATTTAGAAGCCTGCATCTTTTGCAATTTGTTGCGGATTGCAGAATTTAAAAATGGAAATGAAAGCTACACATTTTGAGATATTTAAAAAAATCACGGCAATAGTGGTTTCCTAACTAAACAACTTTTTTTGAGCATTTTATAAAAAAAGTCAAAAAATGTGTTATTTTTTTGTTTCACTTGAATAAAGGCACTTTAACTAATTTTAATGAAAAATAGTTTTTCTTTAATTTCTGCTGGGTTGAGCTCCTGTAAAAAAGTTTTTCTTTAATTAAAATTAGTTCAAGTGCCTTTATTCAAGTGGACTTTTTTTAGGACTTTTTTTATAAATTGCTCAAAAAAAAATCCAATGAGTGTTCGAACTCACGGGCGATGTGTTAACACCTTTTTGCTACACGGTACCTGTTCGATTTCTACGAACACATTCGTAAATGTTACCCGCACTAGCTTTTTAATCCAAAAATTAATAAAATCGGCTATGAATTTCCGGAGAAAATCGCGTGGGAAAATTATATGAAAATCGCCCAATAATCACTTTCAATACCGACTGCCAAGCAACGAACAAACAAACGATGATAAGACAAAACCGAAGATCAACATAAAACACTTTTTTAATATTACTCCAAATTAATACTCCAAATTAAAACACTTAAATCTCGGCTCGCCGATATCGGATCGCCTTAATTTTTGGCCTAAACTCTTCGTCGAAACCCGCACTAGCTTTTTAATCCAAAAATTAATAAAATCGGCTATGAATTTCCGGAGAAAATCGCGTGGGAAAATTATATGAAAATCGCCCAATAATCACTTTCAATACCGACTGCCAAGCAACGAACAAACAAACGATGATTTACTCTTACAAACCTAACACTTGCGTATGTATTAAACTGATAGTTTACTGCCATAGAGGCGCGCGTATAGATGTTAACACATCAAAAGTTTTTTAGTTAAAAAACCACTATTGTCAGAATTTTTAATATATGTGAAGTTGTCTAGCTTCCATTTCCATTTTAAAATTCTGCAATCGGTTACAAATTACAAAAGAAAAAGATACAGGCTGCTGAATATGGAATTTTTAGTGCCTTTAAATAAGTAAACCGGAGGTACTTGTGAAAACTTATTAACAAAACTTGGATAGAAATGTTGAGACCGCTCGCAAAATTCGAAGAAGTTTCTGACGAGAAAGTGCTCCTAAAGTGTCACCCATTTTATTTTATTGTCAAAAGATTTTAAGAACCTGGGTGGGTTATGGACAGTAAGACCCCTGTGCATCAACGTACCGCTCGGTGTCTTGAAAACATTATACCATAATCTCAACAACTTAAAATTTCACAAGGCACTACGCAACGAATTTTGTCACACCACCTCTACCTTCATGTGTACTAAATTCAGCTTACTCAGGAGCTCAACCCAGCAGACCATAGAAAGCGACAGCAATACGCTCAATGGGTAATGGAGCAAAGTGACGTCAAAGTTAATTTTAAAAAAAAACATATTCTTCGAAGAAGCGTATTTCCATATGAATGGCTTCGTGAATACACAAAATTGTTAAATTTGGGGCACAAAAAATTCTCATGCAATCCATGAGAAACAAATGCACCCAAAGAGAGCATGTGTCTGGTGCGGATTTTAGTCAGACGGCGTTATTGGGCCTTACCTTTTTGAAGATGAGGCCGAAATTCAATTGACTATGAATGGCATTCGTTACAGGAACACGATAACGGAGTTATTGTGGCCTCAAGTGGCCAACATGGATCTGGACGACATATGGTTTCAGCAAAAGATGGTGTCACCTGCCACACCGCGCATGGAACACTCTATTTATTGCAGCAAAGATTTTCAAAACGAATTATCTCAAGAAATTCTGATGTCAACTGGCCATCAAGATCACGCGACTTATCACGGTGCGATTTCTTACTTTGGGGTTTTTGAAATCTGGGGTTTTGTGCGAATAAACCAGACACAATTCCTGAGCTCAAGTCAGAGATCCAACGCGTCATCGATATGAGATAAAGCCAAATCTCTGTGAAATAGTCACGGAAAATTTCATCAATAGATTAATGGCCTGTCATCAGAGCCGTGGGGATATTTGAAGGATGTTTTATTACATACTTAATCGGAATTTATCATCGCCACAATCCAATAAAAAATCATAACTACCTCAAAAAATTCGTGTTTTAATTAAAAACTAGAAAGCGCACTCTTACTGAGGCACCCTTAATTTACGACTTCGCTATTTCTTGGCGTAATTTTTACGTTTATATGTTTAAGCATTTTTGCTAAAAATGTAGTAAAAATTAGAACAAAAAGAAGAGTTACCCATATTTGACACAAATCAGTTTCGTCGCTCGTTTCGTTAGCTATAAATGTTTGAATAAATACAGTAATAACTAATCAAATTTTGAAAAAAGCATAAACTGCCCAAACAATAACAAGAGTTTATGCCTTAACAACCTAAGAATTACATTATTAAAAAATTTCCTTTTCTCCAAAGTGCATAATTGATATACTCGTTGTAACGCAATGATGACCATTCAACAAATTTGTTGAACATTCTTTATTGCACCGACGATATAACTCTGGGGAGCATCATTGTACTGATGCTAACCAACTATAGAAAATGTCGCATCCCTACGAATAGTCGTATTTATTTCGGCGAATTGAAGCTAATATTGTCCAAAAATACAAAAGTGTCCATAGTGTAAGCAGAGCTTGCTAGATTTCACTCTTCTGCTAAAATATTCTATTGTATTCTTTTGGAAATTTCCCGGGATTCCCGGAGTAAATTCCCGGGAAAGTGGGAATTTAAAATGGACGACAGAATGGACACAGAATATATGCTCAAACTTTGGCGTTCAACGTCTTTTTAGACGTTGTTTCATTGGAGGTTGTTTCATAGAGCTTTTTTGATTCAAAATCCAGACATCGTGTCGTATGATTTATGTTAATATTATTACTCATACGTAATCAATGTAAGCATTTCGTTTTGTCAAGCAACACAAATTTCCTTTCAGTTATTTAATCAACTACCTTTATATAAAGCTTAATAATTTCACCATATCCCACTAACATAACTTTTAAACATATGCAAGTAGAGTTGTCAACCAGTCGTTGATTATCGTGTCAAAATCGTTGGTTTAATATTTGTTGTTAAATGCTAAGAGCTATATTTAGTCAGGGACGGACATAAATTTTACGGGGCCCTAGATAACATGCCGTATATAGACGTCACTGGGATCTAAGCAATGTATATTGTTTCAGAAAGTACAGCTAAAAATAAAATAATTGTGTTAAAGATTTTTCGCATATCGAAATTTTTGTGGGAATATATACATACATATATACATTCAGTTCAAAATTTAAACTGATTTGCAAAGTGCTAAACATAACAAATTAACGCGGTACTGTCATTTCTTGAGTTACATTTCGAATAATCCGAATGAGTTGATATTCAAAACTATTGCAAGCTGAAGACATGCATATGTTTTAATTTAATTAGTATAAAATTAAAATTTAAAAATTATTTTAAAAATATGAAACAAATTTTGGACTTCTCCGTCACGATTTCGAATTTTTGTTTTTGCCAAATATATCACGTTTTGTACTGCGAGGGTATAGTTACGATTCTAGATTTTAGAGTACACTATTAACTAACAAATTTAAGCCAATAAACATTGTACTTTTGGTGTGACACTGATTTAACAATTCAATTAGGGTCCATGGTTGTCCATATATATATTGCTACATAAATTATCTTCTGGACCGTATAGCACCCCGTTAAAATTTTTTCCAATACAATATAAACCAGTACATAATTTTCCAGTCGGGTGAACCTACTAAATCATACCCTCACCCTAAGTCACCAGCGTGTCGGAATTCTGTTAAAGAGCGACTATTTCACCCTTACGTCGAACGAATGGGCGTGGGAAAAGTGACCATATTCAATAGGAGATTGACAGTACGCTAAATATTATTTAATACCCAACTTGGTTAGGACCTTCTGTGGTCATATTTGTGACTAGAAATATTTGTGACTACAAACCAATTGTCCGCCCAATATTAAAATTAGATGTACAAAAAAATGCCTGGTAAAGTTGCCAATTTGTTATTACACAGTGGTTTTAGTCAAAGTATTGATCAGTACCAAATTCTATTATGATCGGTTGTAATTTACTAGAGATATTGTGTAGGCAATTCGGAAATTCACCAAAATCTTGTATGGGAGGTACGAAATTGGGCGTGACATAAAAGTAAATTTTTAATTACACAACAGCTCTCAGCAAAATATTGCCTAGTATTGAATTTCATTAATATCGGTAATAGTTTACGAGAGTTTTCATGTCGATCAACTTTTGCATGAAAAGTACCAGAATGCTCGTTTTCTATAGGAGAATGGCATTTGAGCAGATACTGTCTAGTACAAAATTTTATAAACATTGGTGCGATTTTGTGGGATTTCTCGTGCCGAACAACCATACTGTCAAACAAGTTTTGTATGGGAGATACCACAATGAGCTTGGCAAAATCACCATTGTCATAGTCGGTTATTGTCTTCTGATGACTTGAAGCCTTATGCCAAATTTCATTAAGGTGGGAACTGTTTCAGCTGATTTATCAGATTGACAACCCTTACTATCACCAAGCTTTTGTAGGGGACGTACCAGAATGGGTGTGGAAATCTCGCTTATTTTCTACAGTAAAGTAGATATTTACAGATTATAAACGAATGAGAAATTTGAAGCTAATCACATCTACCAGTACACAGTTTTATAAAAGATCTGATTTTGTACTAAATGTACTGATTTGTATGGTAGGTACCAGAAGGGGCAATATACACATTTTCAATCCCAAACTAAGTTTGAACAACTAATAGTCACTGACAAAATTTCAGTGTGAGCTGTAAAGGTTTAAGGCAGTTATCGTGTTGACCAGCCAGCCAGCCAGCCAGCCAGCCAGACAGACAGGCAGACTCACATGGCTCAATCGTCTTAGAAAGTCCTAACATGAATTTTGTCCAAAGATACTAAGGGTCTAAATTATATTTTATCCATATTAAATGATACAATGAATGATCTGTGCTGTTTATAGTTCTTATACGCATTGGCAGGCATAACAACTTTCACCGGTTCCGAACGGTTGTGATGTCGGTTCAAAAAACGCATTTCTTTGCACAGACCATGGCACTAATAGTTGCAGCCATCAGACCCATCCAAATTAAACTTCTTCTCACCCATAAATACAACAGTTTACATGACGTCTTAGCAGCACATCCCATACCATGTAGTCTCTTGCGAATTGAAGCCGCTTTTCCTTACGAGGAGCATTAAGTGGCGGCTTTTTTTGTAATTAAAGGTATTTAAGATACTCACAGCTCTTAATTACTCTCCATACGGATGACTTGCTCGCTTCCACACCTGCTTGAGCTCTTATTTCTGACAAGGATAAGGCAGAATTAGAAGCAATTCTGATGATTTTTCTTTTCTCATACGTAGATAAAGACAACGAAACCCTTCCTTTAAAATTTTTTCCATACCCCTCAGGGTCCTTGATGTAGTTGTCGACAACTGTTGGGCTCCGTCCAATTTTTTTAGCTATTGCGAGGTTAGAATATCATTCAGAAAGGTAAACATCGATTTTAGTTTTTTCCGATAGATTTAAAGTTTTTTGTTTTGTTATTTGGACTTGTAAAATGATTAGTAGGTAATAAATTGTAATAAACAAACGCTCCCTACAAAAACTCATCGCTTACCTTAAAAATAATAAAAAAAATAATAAAGTGCCTTTATTCAAGTGAACCAAAAAAAATTTCACATTTTTGGACTTTTTTTATAAATTGCTCAAAAAAAGTTCTTTAGTTAAGAAACCACTAGTGTCATGAGTATTTTTTATATAAGATGTCTAGCTTTCATTTCCATTTTAAGATTCGGCAATCGGTTACAAATTGCAAAAGATACAGGCTGCTGAATATGGAATTTTTAGTGCCTTTAAATAAGTGAATCGGAGGTACAATCCATAACTGCAAATAAATATGAATTTTTTAGTTTGAAATTTTGTAATAACTTGAAATGCAAACAATGACTTGCAGTTGACAAATGATAAAGTCATCCTGCCTTATTTATGAGTTAGGCCGTTCCTCTATAGATATTCAATATAGATATATAGAATCCGTCAGCCATGACATTAGGCTGACAAATCACTAGGACGGTTTTACATTGATTGTCAGTCCCTTCATAATTTAAGCCACCTTTGTGAAAACAACTTAAAAAAATTTGTTTTTATCGAAACAGGTCGACAAGATCTTCGGGGCCCTGGGCAACAGTCGATGTTGCCGTTCCAGAAGTCCGACCTTGGTGTAAGTGAAGCTGTGTTGTTGTTGATGGCAGGCGTAATTTCTTTTATTTCATTGTATTATGGTCAGATTTAACAGCAACACAAAGAAAGTAATCTGTCCATAATTCATGAAATAAGTACTGAATACTTTTTTCACATAGAAGATTTCATTGCTGTTGTCGTATTCTGTTGCTTTCCTTACGCATTTTTCTATTTTTGTATAAAGATTTGTAAGAATTCTTTGTCTCTGTAACTTAGAGTATAAATGTGTAAGTAAATTTGTAAGTGTTTGCGTTTGTTATAGACAATATTACTGGCCAAAAGTAGGTATTCTGACACTAGGTGAAAACAATTTCATGCATCTTTAATGTGATGGTGTTTACGCTTAATTAAAAATAGGATGGGTAAAGTACACGTAGCATTTGCCCTTCTACAAATCTTCACATTATTTCATAGATTATCAAAGATAATTCAAAATAAAAGGAAAAAATATTTTTATGTTGGCTTATTTTTTGGTCACACAGACAAATAATTTTAAACTAAAGATATTTTCGGACAAAGAAGAAGATGGAATTATGGGCTTATTTTTAGGAAATTTTTCTCTCACGGGCAATTTTCAATATTTACGTTATTGCTTGTCTCTGTAAGATATTTCATTAATATAAACAATCCACTTTTACATTTTCAGTAGATTATGTGAAACAGCCAGGGTGAATGGATTTACTGAACAACACATTACAAAATATAAGTATTAACAAAACTTCTGCCCAATAAGACAATGAAGAACAAGGTATGGAAATATGTCGCCTTTCCGAAATTTGAAAGCATTAAAAAATACACAAAATCAAAAACAACTACTATCGAGCAATTATCCAAACATCTCGAACCACTAATCGTTCCGAATCGGTATAAAGTAATTGACCCTCTCAATAATTGAAATTGATTTTTATTTTTTTCTGTGTAGTTTACACTCGCATTTAGGAATTTTTATAAAAGAATATTTAGAAAATACAGTTACACACCTTCAAAAATACTAATTAAAGCTTTGAATAATCTCCCTTCACCTCTCATTTGTTATTTTGCTTTTAGCTGACAAGCGAAGCTATTTTGGGCCACAAACGCTAATATTAAATCATTTCAATTATTGTGTCTCCGACATGTAATAGTGAATAGCAAACACAGTATATTTGGACCCAAGTATACTAAATTTGCCACACAAACAAACATTATATTTCCATCCAAACAAGAAAACGACAGATTTTGCAACATGGAGAGTTGAAAAACACTTATATCAAAATTTTCTCTTACCGACAGTATGTACATTAGCGTGGGTTAATTTGTTTGCCGACCAAGAGTTTAGCAGAAACGTAATCTACGGCGAATTTTATGAAAATGTTCCCAAGAAACCGTGGCTCTAAATTCAAACTCGAGCCCTCGATTTTTCACTTGAAAATTTGTATACATATTAGCTTAAAAAATCGAACCAAAAGCCATTCTTTTGAAACTTGATACTGTTGGATTTCGTTAAAATTCCACACATTTTCCAAGGACGTTTATTTTCGGTCCAAACTCCCCACGGTTCATGTTTTATAGCAGTGTAAATTTGGTCATCTGCAGCATTTTTGTGAAGAGATACTTGTGTTAATGTTAGAATAACTTTTGAATGCGATATTAGATTTGCCATTTGTTTGTTTATTCCTAAAGAGAAGGTTAAAACCTATCAGGCGGTACCTTGATCGTAACAATGTTATATTGCATTAACAAGTTATTCTAACATTACACAAAAATGCTGCATATGACCAATTTTACACAGCTATAAAACATGAACCGTGGAGAGTTTCGACCTAAAATAAACGTCATTGTAGCGGCAGCTACGAGTAGAATATATGTGTGAAATTTCATCGGAATGAGCAATGTGTTCTGTACGCATAGAGAAGCGATTCGTTGTGACCACTAAATTTACAGCCAACAAAAATTTGGCGGTTTCTTGAACTATTCAGTTCTGATTGCCAATAACTAAGTTCCGTATCGCCAAACGTTGTTCATATGACTTGATTTGTATCTCGACTTTGGTTGCAAGAATTGGTAAACAACCAAATAATTAACAGCAACCAGAAATAAATGTGATCTATTAATCGAAATGTAAAACATTATTCGGTTGTACCAACTAATACACTTCGATTATCATGCTCAAGTAATTACTTGAATTTAATGGCTGAGGCAACCCTTTTTTGATGCCATATCCCATTATGAATTTAAAGAAAAAAAATCAATGAGTGTTCGAACTCACGGATGATGTGTTAACACCTTTTTGCTACACGGTACCTGTTCGATTTCTATGAACACATAAGTAAATGTTACATTTGAAAATAAAAAATAATAGTTTATTGAATTAAATTACTTGTTTTGTATACACCGGGCAATGCTTAACATCAAATGATTCGCTTTGTATGGCCATAGCAACAGCAACGAAACAGCCAAACACACAACATCACACTTACTTTGTACGAAGTAGCTGAAGTATTAGTGTGTCACCATAACGTCGACTGCGCAAGCTTGCAAATGAAATTTTGCGTGGCTATGCTTTATATCTCCGTTCAACAACAGCAACAGACACATGTACATACATACATTATTATGTTAATACATACGCTATAGACACAATTTCGTTTGCCTCACCGCTGCCACACCACTCTTTCATTGCTCTCTTGCTTACTCATTTTTGTTTAACACGTCATTATTATCTTTCGTAGTCGCAGAAAATCTGGTTTTAGCAGCAGCATAAAATCTTGTTTTAGCAGCGGCATAAAATCTGGTTTTAGCAGCAGCATAAAATCTGGTTTTAGCAGCAGCATAAAACCTGTCTGTGTGTTGTTTGTATGTTTTGACTTTGATAGATTTAGCCCCTATACGCCGCTATAGATGTTAACACATCAAAAAAATAAATTAGTGTATTTCATATTTAAATTATACAAAATTATTATTATTCGTAACCAGGGTACGTATTTTGTGGGTAATGGGTTACCCTGGGTAACCCATCCCCATTTTTGATCGGAAATATGAAAAAATTAGAAAAAATTTGTATATCTCAGTCCAATACGTATTGAATTTTGTTTTCTTTTTAAATCAACAAATTAAGAAAATCGCTAAAATAAAAATAGGGCTGTAAGTCGGAAACGGTGCTTCCAGTCGCAACAATAACAAATTGTTTGCCTCCATGGGGTGGTGATTCCAAATTTGTTTGACCCACTCTGGGTATTTATGGCTTTGGATTTTTATAACAATTTTCACATTTCTTCACATTGCTTCCGTTACAATGCCGTTGTTCGTTTCAGTTCAAAATTCCTCACGGTTCATGTTTTATAGCTGTCTAAAATAGCCCATCGTTTTTGTGAAGAGATAGCTGTGTTCATGTTGGAACAACTTTTGAACGCGACATCAGATTGTGACGATCCAAGAATCACCTGATAGACTTTGACCTCCTTTTTAGGATTAAATAAAACTGGCAGGTCTTTGTGGGTCAAGGACATACAAAATTTAGAAGATGACTTTTGTCCGTGAATATCCCGGAATAGTATCTTTTGTTTTTCTTAATTTTATTATTACAAAATTTCGCATGTTTTTTTCTACAAGATGTGAAAATTACAAAATAAAAATTGTATACTATGCTAAAAAAAATTGGTGTTTTTTTTGGGGAAAATTGGAAATTTTTAATAATGTAATATATTGGTTAATTAATTGGTAAAAATTTCACAAATTAAATAAATATATTCCCAATACATCCCATGAAGGGACAGGGGAAGTTTTACATACTCTTTGCCCATTTACTGCGCGACAACATTTGATAATTGGTTCTCATGTTTAGTAGAAAGGAATGATACAGAATTGAAACATTAACTATTTTTAACCCTAAGTCTCCTGACACGGGTACCGGGGTACCCGAACGAAATTTGAAGTCAAATATTTTTCAAACCAAAAACTCTACTAATTTGAGGTTCCGTAAGTTCCTTCAACTAGCCATTTGCTAAAGTTATTTAGCATTTTAAGCTCTCTTGAATTGTTTGGGTTTGCTCTGGAGCCACTCAAAGTCAAAATGTCCTTACCATTCTGCCACCCGGGTACCAGTAAATTTTTTCAGACATTTTCTGTGCAAAAAGTTAATATAAAATAATTTGTTGGTTTTTTTTATTGGGTATCAAGAACAATAAAATATTTTACATCAAACTCTGTACTATTATTAATGCACAAGACAAAAATCAGAAGCTAGTGCAGGGAGGAGATATAATTTTGCTGAGCTTGTTTCGCATTCGCCGCTTACAACCATCGCGATTTTTGCGTGTTTTTGGTCAGATTTTGAATCTATACACTGAACGGAAAAGCATCGTCACAGGGATGAAAATGATCATCACCCCAATAACTTTCGTTATCGAAAGTGAGCTAACGTACAGTTTCATTCCCGCTACGAAAATGTGCTCATCAACTGCAAATTGTTCGACACTGCGAAGAACGTACAGTTGTTGCTGCAATGAATTATATTCATTATTGCAACGAATTTGTTTCGTTGCTGTAATGATTTTGTTTCATTGTTGCAATGAATAAGTATCTTACTTGCAATGAATTTCTTTCGTTGCAGCTATGAATTTGTTTCATTGGTGCTATGAACTTATTTCATTCCTGGAACTATTTTATTGCATTGCTGCAATGAATGTGTTGAAATGTGTTTGAAATTATTTATTGTTTATTGTATTTAAATATACTCTTAGTATTATATTGCAGGTACTTTGGTAACAATTTTTTGAATTTTTGTTTCGAAACTGGCCTGAATTTGCTAAATATAGTATATCTATTCCACTCGTCTGGAGAAAGAATATGATAGTCGAGGGGCTGAGTGTTTTGTGGCCGTAGTAGTTTGGTCCTGCAATTAAAACCAAATATGACTAATTTATTACTAAGATTTCTTTTTAAGGTGTGTACTTATCTACTTATGTCAGTACTTACCATGAACATAAGCTCTACTCCCCTATGGGTTTCATCAAAGCAATTGGTCTTCTTCTATTAACTTCTATTAAGATAGAACCACGTCATTGTTCTCATAAATTCTGCAATTTTTGTTTTATTGAAGGTTCTGTCATTCAATTGTAGCTCCACATCTACCCGTCACTAACCACTGATCGCTCTGTAAACATTTTCTTTAATTGCTCTTTCTTTATTTCAACCAAATTTTTTAAAATTTCGATTGCATTTATTTCATTGTACGATATTTTGTTGTTTTTTATATTCGTCTTACTTGAGACACTTTGTTTCTTTGACTTCTTCGTTTTCATTGACTTTGACATTTTGTTACGATTTGTACCGTCACGCCCACACACACACAAATGTTCAGTTACATATTTCGGGGTAGTTTTTCTGCTATCGATGCGACACTTTCTTTGCCGGCTTGTTGCGTCTAGCATTCTGTTTATTTATCTATTTGATTTATAGGCACTCAATTTACAAACAAACGACCACAGCAAAAACATAAATTTGCACAATTTATTTGTCATTGTAAAAGATTATTACTAAGTATAACTAACTAGTCTGTTTTACCAAAGTTATTTACATTATTCCGGCAGAGTAATATATCTACTACTTTCGGTTGTTGGAAAAGGACCTGATTTATGATGTGTACGTGACCCAGCACTCACGCTCACCATTTCCTCTTGCTGGCCTCTTTTTCACGCTATCATTTTTTTGACTGATTTTCTCCCTCTATGTTCATAAAACTTAGTTTCGTTGCAATAGCGAAATTGTTTCGTCAACCATAAATGTTAGCAAAAGTCCAAAATAAATAAATAATAACTAAAAAGTAAGAGATACGCCATATATCAATAGTTTAAATCTCATGCACTTACTTTTTCCTTTAATTTTTAATCCATTTTGCTACAAAATTTAAATTAAATAAAGTTGTTGCAGGAACAAAAAATAAGTCAAAGATTGACAAAGAATTCATGTATGAAATTTTTCGTTGCAGCGACTACCAAATTGTTTGATATACGAAACTTTTCCTTGTAGCAACGTAAAAACATTAACGAAAATGTTCCATCCATCCTTGCGACGAAGCATTATTCTCTCAGTGTAAGCATGCAAATTTGATGGCAACTGACCAGATTTATCTTGCTCAGTTATATCCAATGGGACTGCAGAATCCTGGCAAACGTCTTTCGGTATATTGGTATTTTGGAAATATACTCGGGAGCTCCACAAACTCCACACCAAGAGTAGTCAAAAAGCCTCGATGAAATCTTCGCCTTTTTTTGCGCTTGGATGGGACACAAAATGCACACAACGCAGCCACGTCGATTATATGAAAAACTGGCCACGGTCCATTTATTGGTTTTCGGTTACTGTTATATTAAAACACCATATGGTTCATTGTAGAAGCCATTAACTTCCTCTTTTTTATTTCCAGAGTCTTCATCATCAAATTCCAAACTGAGACGAGAAAGTTTTATTTTTTTTTTCGCTGAAAACAAAATCTAGAAATGTTGCATTTACTGGCAGACGCCTGTTTTGTTTATTCCGCTAAACTAATTTTAACCACCGGTTTATACGGCGACATTAATTTAAGCGACCTTCATAGCAATTAGGTTAAGAGATAGACAACTAAGCCATTCCTGATAAAAGAAGCTATATGCAATTTATGCAATCGTACAAGGGAAAACTATAATGATATTTTTCTTAGGAAATGGAGCCCCTCAGGAAATGGGGTTTATATTGCCATTTTAGACCTGACTATGATATGTACTACTATCCCCATTGATGCTGGTTGACATAGCGTATTTCGCGCAATGTGGATCAATGTGGATCAATGGCATCGGACATTGGTTCAGAATTTATCAGACCTTTTTTCTCTGGCTTTGAGTTCTGAAAATTCGTCGTATAACGCTTAAAATTTTGGTGCCTATTTTCAAGAATAGTGGAATTGTCATGCAATGTATTTTTGATGACTGGATTTAGTCCTATATATATCTCTATCGTTTTTTTCGGTTTGTGTGATTAACGTGGGCATTGCATTTCTTACAACCATTTGATTAAGGAATAATTAGGGTATTCACAAGGTGTACTAAAGTGTTTTGTGTTTGTCGTAAGTACTATATTTATACAACAGTTATATGTATATAATATGTTGCTGGTATTCCTCACACACAAATATTATACGACAATATAACTAATGCAGGCATGTTTTTGAAGTGTTCTATCAGCAACTGATGATTAGTACTTATTCGATTGTTTCTATCGGTGCTTGTAACTTCAACTTTCGTATTTCTTAGAAATATTGCTTTAAATACTAAACATTTTTAATTTATTTGTAATAACATGGAAGGAGTTAGGATATTCCGGTGAGTTTTCATTTTGACTTTCTACCTCTTTACAATACGACAATATAACGGGGTGTGGCCGTCGGTGGTGCAACGGTTAGTGTGCGCGGCTCTTGTGTATGAGATCCTGGGTTCGAACCCTGCTCTGACCACCGTCAAATTTCTTTCGGCGGCGGTCACCTCGCATACTGACGGCGACACTATCGAGTATTTAGCCATTAAGAAAACTTCTCAAAATAACGTTCGGAATCGGTGTAAAACTGTAGGTCCCAATCAGTGAGTGAAAACTGGAAAGCGCACAGCTTAGTGATTGTGAGAAGTTCTCCCCGGTCCCTTCATGGGATGTAATGGGAAACCATTTATTTTTTATTTTAATATAACGGGGTGTTCACAACTGAACTAGTTTTCTTCCAATACGACATTAAAAATTATGAATTTCCTCGTAGTTATATGAAATGCAACACTGGTCCCATCAAGCGCCACCTGTTAGTAGATTACTGTCAAATTTTGAGAAATTTCTGTCGTTTACTTTGCGTTTAACAGCTGTTCAAAACATACAACCTCGTGCATTTTTTTAAAAATGGAAAAGAGTGAATTTCGAGTGCTCATTAAATATTATTTTTGGTAAAACCGCCAATCAAACCAAGCAAAAACGTGATAAATACTGTGAGGACACTACACCATCGATTTCATTGGTAAAAAAGTAGTGTACTGACTTTCGTTGTGGTCGCACAAGTACAAATGATGCTGAACGTTCTGGACGGCCAATTGAAGTCAATACACCCGAAAATGTCAAAAAAATCAACGGTATAGTGTAGGCCGATTGAAGAGTAAAATTGGGTGAGATTGTTGATGCCATGGGCATTTTATGTGGCAGTGTGGTTTCGATTTTAAATGATCACTTGGGTTTAAGAAAGCTGTCTGCAAGATGGGTGCCGCGTTTGCTCTCAATTGACCATAAACGTAATCGTTTCGCAACGTCAAAGGATTGGTTGGAGTTGTTTAACCAAAATTCGAAGGAGTTTTTGCGGCGTTTTGTAACTAGTTTTTGTAACTAACTAACATGGATCCATTAAAGCAATTTGGAGACCAAGAAGCAGTCTAAACAATCGGTTTCTCCGGGTGAACCGACTCCGAAGAAGGCCAAGGTAAGTTTGTCGGTCAATAAGGTGATAGCAACAGTTTTTTGGGATGCACACAGGACAAGCCACATCGATACCTTCAAAAGGGAAAAATTGGCGAATATTGTGGCAACTTCTTGGACCGATTTAACGAGAATTTAAAATAAAACAACCACATATGGCCAAGAAAAAAGTTATTTTTCATCAAGATAATGCATGAGTACACATGTGTATAGTCTCAATGGGAAAATTCTATGAATTGGGCTACGAATTGATACCTCATCCACCATATTCTCCGGATTTAGCCCCCAGTGATTATTTCCTATTTCCAAACCTAAAGAAATGGCTCGGTGGAAAGAGATTTAGCTCGAACGATGAAATTATTGTTCAAACAAATGACTATTATATTGATCTCGAAAAATCCTATTTTTTGGAAGGGATATAAAAATTGGAGAAACGTTGGACTAGGTGTATTGAGCTAAAAGGGGATTATGTTGAAAAATATTTAAATCTGTTTGCAAAAAAAAAACTGTTGCATGCAAAATGCCACGGACATATTGATGCGCCCTCTAGACACCGTGTGAATATCCTGAATATAATACACTTTGTTCTATGGATTGATTGTAGTTGTAATTGATTTTGAACCGCAAATTCAAAACTTACTGTATCGAGTTTAATTTGTTTTTTTATTTTTGTACAAAATTTTAACTTTAAAGCCCATTGACCAATTAAACAAGTAAACATGTATAATAATAAAAACGTTTTAATCCTGAAAATTAAGGTTGTTTTTATTAATGGAAAGGTGCACCGGCACAAGGAACTATAATATTTGAAAATTCAATACAATCACTCTATATGCAGTGCAATAATGACTGCTAAAAAATCGAACTTAAAAACTGTTCCGATTTATAACCACACCTAAGTTGTATTTTCAACATTTACTACATGTAAAAATCTCCATGACAAAATTTTACACTTCCACACTTTTTACGTTACTTGTATTATACACGAAAGTATAAATTTAAAGTATCTTACTTACGAATCGTAAAAACTCACATTATGCAGCGTGACCCATCATAGAATAAAAACATAATCCACCCACTGAGAGTGCTCTTAAGCCTGTAACAGAGCGAAGGAAAAAGTAGCCCTAAACATTTAAAAGGATTCTGCAGTGATATACATAAGTCCGTATGTATGTTTGCACAAACCAGCACAAATAAGTAGACATAAACCTTATAAATGTGAGAAGTTTAAAAGTATTCACGCACTCAACTATACACAATAATATGACTATGCTGTATGACTACAGGTAATGTTGGTTTTAAGTGTTAATGTCGTGACATAGTTTAAGAACTATATATATATGTGTGTGTTATGTACAATGTTTGATGTTGTTAACAAGAACATTCATTTGCAAATTCACTCACACAAACAAAACCAAATAGAAGAATGGAAAAAGGCAGTATATGGGTGTCTCAGGTGCCAAAACGATTAACTCTCTCAATCAAAAAACAGGAGAAACGCGATGTAGCAGATCCTGGTGTGTTTTAAAATTCGACTTGCATTATAAATTCCAATGAACAATGAATATTATATTTCCCGTAATATACAGTATTAAAAAAATGTTGTTCTAAACGCTATAAGAAATTTTTGCATAAAGGTGGAAGTAACACATTTTGACAAGTCAATTCATCTGAAATTATAACTACGTACTTTATTTAGCGAAAATAAAAGTTAATTTATTAATAAAAATTTATTATTTTCCTCTTAGGTTGGTGTAGCCGCCGGAACCAAAAAATTCAAAATTTGAAAAAGTGAAGTTAATCGGTTTGGCTTCTAACCGCCTCATATATGAATGTAACCAACACACACATATTTGGCTTTGAAATGAGAATGAGGTTTTTTTTTTGTGTCAGTAAGGGTGTGTGGTATTTATAAGCATTTAAGCATTGCACTACAACATTTTGAGGTCATTGTGTCAACAATTTTAAACAGTACTGTTTACACTTGAGCTTATAGCATGAACTTAGTTCTTTGACTCGTAGGGGTTTGATGGCGTTCAGTGCGTATGTGTACGAGTATACATTTAAGAAAAGCGTGAGCACACTTTTTAAATTATGGAAACACTAATGCAAACGAAATATCAACTCAGAGATAACAGTGTCATGCAAACCTTTCGACAACAGGGTGGTTATTTTTGAAAGAATGCTCTTAATTGTATGTAGAGAGTTACAAATGAATTGCACCAAGTCAATTTTTCGATGATTTTTGTTAAGTCCGCCAAGCTCTTGTATTTTCTGATCGCCGACAAGGGACCAATTTCCAAAATCGTCGCTCTTTAAATGGTGGTGTAGGAAAAGTGACAGCAGAATAAAAATAATTTAATGGCAATTCCTCACATTGACTTAAGTGATTTGACTTGTAAGCCGACGACATGTTCCTATTAATACGTTTTATAATATTGTTTTATAGTGGAAAGTCATTCTGCAATTACTCATGAACGGAGTCTTTATTGCCAGAATATAAAGAACAAATTAGTTCTGTAATTCTAATTTTTTTGTATACGGCCAATGCTTTCGAAAAGATTGCACTGCTTAAAAGAAAGAATAAAACTTGCTTGCATCTATTGCAAACGTATACAAACCCATCTGAACGTGGAGATGGAAAATTTCTGATAGACACTCACTTTGGTGTGGCCAGAAGTGATTCGTTCATAGGGCAGTCCAGTCACTACTTCAGATATTTGACGAAATGTGTCCCGTGCAGTGGCTTTATCGGAACCCTCCGTTAGCAAGTTGGAGTGAGAAGGCGAATCGAATAACAGTCTGATTGGTTACGCGATCACTGATGCGTCCCAAGCTAAATATGTGACCCCGTCACTGAACTGTGACAGATACTACCGGTGCCATAAGAAAAAGCATGCATTTGGTTGTGCATTTGTAGTAGGCAGAAGACTGCGACATTCGGTCTCAAGGTTCAACGCCGTGAGTAAACGCATAGCCATCATCCGCATGAAAGCGTTATATTTTAACATATCTTTAATTAGTGTACTTTCCCCGACAGAAGAAAAATATGATGACACCAAGGGCATGTTGTAGGAGCGACAAGAGGAAACTTACGAGAGCTGCCCTGTCCACGACATTACGATTGTTCTAGGTAATTTTAATGCTAAAGTTTGCAGAGCAAATGTTTTTCACCCAACCATCGGTAAAGTCAGTCTACACGCCATCAATTCCGATAACGGAAGGAGACTATTACATACTGCCGGAAGGAGACTATTACATACTCCATCATAAAGACATCCATAAGGCTACTTGGATATCCCCTGCTCGACCAACGAAAAACCCGATTGAACACCTGGTGATTGGTGGAAGGAAATCTACTAGTGAAATGAAGGTACTCCTGATTCGAGGAGCTGACTAATATCGATTCGAATCACTACCTAGTTACTGCAAAGCTTCGGACAATGTTAAGCAGAGCAAAAGTCGAACGAAGCCACACATATAGAAAGCTGGGCATCGTAAAGCTGCAATTTCAAGAGATATCAGCGGCCTATGCAGAGAAGCCCACAGAGCTACTGGCGCAAAACGAACGCCCGCCTCATGATCCTGAAGCACAGTGGCACTACATTTCCCATACTATGAAAACTGCTTCAGAGACCAAACTTGGTTATGAAAAAACAGTTAACAACAAACCATGGAACTATGGAGAGTTTCGCATAGCAATTGATGAAAAGAAAGCTGCACGCATGGCACTGCTTCTCTCAGTTGCAACGCGAGACGCGTCCGAGCTCTATATGGATAAGCGAAGAGAGGAAATCCGTTTACTAAAGAAGAAAAGCGGTCGTGGAGAAAGCGCGAAGATGAACAACTTGAATCGTACCGAGGGAAGAGACCCGTAAATTCCACCGAAAAGTACATAGTCAAAACAACGGCCATAGACAGGGTCCCCTTTTTTAGACGGGAATCTTATCGCAGATATGCTAAGTATTTTAGGGATATGGAGAGATAACATTTTTGCTTTACTTGTCCAGGAGACTTCAATATAGTTGAGAGTATTGACCAAATACAACACGATGGCGTCGACTCACTCCCTTCTACCCAAAGCAAAGTTAGAACTCCTTTTTCCCATTTAAAGAGCACCAACGACGCTGCCGCTGATGGACTACCAGCTGAGCTCTTTAAGTCTGGCGGCTATAAGTGGGAAATGTGCGTCCATTAGCTCATTTACAAAATATGGCTACACGAATGCCTGAATACACCCCGGTTTTCACAGCAGAGATAATTGCAATATACGAGGCAATAAAACATGTTTATAATAACAGAGGAAATTTTGCGATTTTTACTGACTCTTTGTCAGCCATCAATTAAATGCCAGTAAAACTAGGCAAATTAATTTCAAGAAGAACGGAAAATTGCAATTGATCTGGATTCCTGGCCATGCTTCTATACATACAAGGAAATGAATTCGCCGACAGAGTATCAAAAAACGCTACAAAATCTCCCCTAATTAAGACGGACAATCTAAGTATTGACGACATCAGTAACTTTCTTAAAAATCATTTTATAACATAACATAAAAACTCATGGAACCTAATATCCGATTGGTATCGACACATAAACAAGAACAAAGCTAACATAATACAACTTTTGGAAAACAATCAGAATGCAAATATCTCCCGAAGAGACCAAGTTCTTCTAACACGATTAAGATTAGGTCACACAAAACTAACACATACCCATAGAATTAATAAAATCTTATCAAATCAATGCATATTTTATAATAACTCCGATATTAACTTAGAACACCTACTCATAAGATGCAGTTTTTTCCAGAACCAGAGAAACAACTTATTTCCTCAAAGTAATGTCATAGAATAACTAAACAACCTGTCAAGTACACACATTGAACTTATATTAAAATATTTAAAATCTCGTAATATATATAATCATATTTAATTCAAAATAATAAGACCATAGTAGTCATAGCTTCGTTATAAAATATCATTTTATAATTTACTTATAACCTGATACGTACAATAAATTAATAAATAAATATGCACCAACTATCGTGGAATAAGCCTTTTGTCCACCGCATACAAGGTCCCTGATCGGGCCTTTTCAAAATGGCTTTAGGCCTTAAAAACTAACTATCGATTAGATGTTGATATTACGACAAATCATAAGAAGAAATCCCACGAAAAGCTAATCGACGACTACCACCTCTTCGTAGATTGTCAGGCTACCTTCGATAGACCGATACTGGGAAACTGTAACAAGCTATGGCGGATCTTGGAATGACACTGACTGACCCGAAATTGTCAATCGAGATTGATAAACATCTCACTGAACCATTTTGTACATGGTGAGGGCTCAGGCAGGGCAATACCCTATTAGGCGATCTCTTCCGCATATGAGTTGAGATCATCGTGATATAAACTGCAGTCAACACCAATGAAACTATCAGCAGCAAAAGTCACATGCTGCTCGCGTATGCTGATGATTTAGACATCATAAAGGAGGACAAGAGAACATTAATGGTTTCGAGGAACAGACCATAATGGCGCTTGGCGTTATAATTTTGAGGTAGTGGACGAATTCATTTACCTCGGATCTGCCATGAACAGAAACAAAAATGTCAGCCTAGAAATCAAACGGTTAATCGTGCTTGCAAACTGGTGTTATTTCGGGCTAACCAGGCAATAGCGAGTGGTGGTACAATGGCTAGTGTGCGCGACTCTTGTACATGAGAACGTGGTTTCGATCCCTGCTTAGACCACCTTACATTTCTTTCTGATGGCGACACTGTCGAGTACTTAGCTATGTAAATGCTTCTCAAAATTCCGTTCGGAATCGGTGCAAAACTGTAGGTCCCAATCAGTTAGTGTAAAACTGGAAAGCCCACATCTCACTGATTGTGAGAAGCTCACCCCAATCCCTTCATGGGATGTTAAGGGACACCATTTTTTTTATATCAGACTCTTCTACGACCTGACTTGCTTTATGGCACATATTCCTGGGTCATATCAAATGCTGTTGCAACATCTCTGGGAGTCTTCAAGAGAATAATGCTTCGAAAAATAGATGGTCCTTAATAGAAAAAGGCGAGAATTGACGACGTATGAACCACGAGCTGTATAATCTATAACCCGACATCGGTGTAGTTATGCAAATCATAATAATGGGATTACGCTAGCTGGGCCACGTAAATAAACCAGTGCGAAAGGTATACGAAGATACACTCGACGTACATGGCAACATAGGACGGCAAAGACTGCGCTGGAAAGACCAGGTCGAAGAATCAACGCGGCAGCTTGGTGGTACCAACTGGAGGCTAAAAGCTGAATATCGAGCCGGTTATAGAAACACGTTATCCTCACATTGTAAGTAAGTAATCAATCCCATATGAATTTGTTATAAAATGAAACAAAAAATATTGTGAATGTAATGTACTTGTATGAAAAATAGTTTTGTCGAATCAACTTAAATTAGTGAAAACAGTGTGTGTTGTTTCTTTCTGATCCATCTCCTGTTCTGTTTGCAGGGATCGTCAACAAACAGGTTTTGTTCTTGTTTTCTTTTTCGTTTCTGTATATTCACTGCTATTATGAACGGTCACGGGAGGCAAACCCAGTCCACCGGGTTTTTCCATTTTACCTACTGCCAGGATATTTGATTGCAGCCGCCCATTATGGATCAGACGCTGATCAGGATGCAATATTTCAAACATCCGTTTTCTAAGGACATCCGTTTTCTAAGGACAAAAGAATATGGCCGATTGTTTGATGAGCTTCAGTGACATGTGTCACCTACTAAACCTGATTTGATGCTCATTTGTTTCGCTTTCTCACTGTAGCTAGCTGACGTAGGTGTGGAAGTAGTGAGCTGCTTGGACCGTCCAATGAAGGAATTATTTGTGGCCCGTCTCAAGTGAATGGCTATCAGAAATTTTCCACCTCACGAATTTTGTAAACATAGTTGTTTTATTTATTCTTCATGAATCAATTAATTACTTAGGGTTAATAATATCTTCTTTATTGACTTTTACTGCATTATTGTCTTACAATTTAATCAATTCACACCATAAGCATTTGTATGGGTGCGAAATCAAATAAGAAATTAATTGAGAACGCAGTTTTGATAATCGAAATCGATATTGGCTTTTGCTGTGCATATTTTCCGACAATTGCGAAAAAAGTGTAATAGGTGTCATTTGGCCCTATAAAACATGATTTATGAAGTGGAAAAGCTATAAAATAAGGTAATCCGTTCCAAAAAATTGAAAATTGAAATATAAAATTTGGCCGAAACCAACTGACTATTTGATATCCTTAAAAAAATCCTTTCGTTTAAGACACGGGCCATTCCAAAAATGTCATTTCAAATTCAAAACACAGAAATCGGAATTCAAATACAAACTCCAAAATTAAGACCTGATATTTACAAGTTTAGAATTAGATATAAAACTCGACAAACATCTATAGCAACTCAGAAATATTAATTTGTGTTATTAAGTTCTATTCAAATTAGGTATTGAACTGCACGAATAAATGTTTGCAGCAATTCCGAATATATTAATTGCATTTAAGAGGAATTTAGTTTAAATGCGGGCACTTCGTTAATTACACTAGTCAACAGTCAAAATGTACTCCGGATGCCATAATTTTTTCTGTGTAGATAACCGACATGAGCTCGAAAAACGCAATAAAATTTTTTTTTTTCGTTTGGGTTTTTTTTTGTTTTTTCTTTTTAAATTTTAAAAATTTTTTTTGGTTAGTTTGTTTTTGTATGAAAAATTGTTTCAGCAACTAACAAATATCGTCAAAATATACACTAAATAGATGGTAGTAGACGCCAAACCATAAATAATGTGCGTCTTCATTCATCGGCTAGCTACAGCGGTCGTAATCGGTTGTTGAATCAGGAATTTTACAAAATTTTACCGAAAATTTACAAGTGAAAGCCCCTTAAAGCATTTTAAAAAAATATTAATTCACAGAGTGCATTTTTTTTTTGTATTTATACGCAATGTGGCAGGTTTTACAAATCAAACAAGCTACTTTTTAAGAAAATCCATCAATTAATAATGAAGTTGTGAATTTTTTCGCTAAAGCCCTCAGAATCTACTTTTTATTCGAACATTGCATTTTACCTTTGAAATTATCTCACTAGTCAACCAAATGAAAAAATGTCATGTACTTCTAATGAAGTATTTTTTTCTGTGTAGATAACCTTCAAATGAGCTTGAAAATGCAACAATCGCAGTGAGGGATGGCTCAATGTATGCGCACCTTTGCTGGTATGTATCACTTATAGTTATTGCACTTGGGCATGTTACAAAATAATAACGGAAGATAGTAATGTCACTACGCAACAATGCGTTTTGTTGGTCACTCTGCTACCTCTGCAACTACCTTAACTACTACCTGTTGTGCCTGATTTTATGTTAGGTATTTTAGGTATTTAAGGATGAACATTGCCAAATATCACTTACTTTCGCAAGTAACCTCAAAATGAGCAAACGTTCGCGAGGATTTGAATGCAATACCAATCCAAGTAACTTTTGTTACATGTGCGGAGAATACGTTTCTGAAAAAACAAGCGTTGTTTTTCACCTAAATTGAGAGATTCATTTGAAGAGAGCTTCAATTTATAGGTCTCAAACATAGATGAGCGGTGGACACCAAGTGCTCTATGTCCAAGGTGCTACGTACAGCTAGCTGACTCAAGGTAAGTGTAGATTACGAAATTCCAGAGCATGTATAACTTATTATTGAAATTCTTTCAGACGACAGCCGAGAATCATCATGCCAATGCTTTGGAGAGAACCGCTTTGCCATGTAACAGATTGCTACTTCTGTCTTAGCAAAAAAACCGGCGTGGGAAAAAATATACGATGGACTTACGCTGCTGTTTCAACAGTGACTTTTCCAGTGCCATTTTCCGAAGAACCAGTGGACCCGCAATCATCCGTTTCAAGGTGGGCATCTAATAATGAGGCGATAGATCCAACATCAGATCCGGAGACAGTAGAAACCACATCAGAATGCGAGTCAACATATACATTGCATGGAGGTCAACGCTTATGTTCGCAAGCAGAACCGAACGATTGGGTTAGAGAACTGAAACTCTCCAAGGAAGATGCAGAGTTGCATGCATCGCGCATGAAACAGTTCGGTTTCTTGGCTCTGGGTGTGGTGACAACAATCTACAGGAAGCGTCATGAACCATACGCAAGGTACTACACAAAAAAAGGCAACATCTGTTTTTGTAAGGACATTCGCGGATTATTTGGTGAATTCGGGTACTCTTACGATACAAGAGAGTGGCGTCTTTTCATCGACAGCAACAAGCAGAGCCTTAAAGCAATTTTACTGCACAACGGCAACAAGAAACCCGCGATTCCAATTGCTCATGCCGTTGGCACCAAGGAAACACACGAAGTCATGGACAATCTACTAAAGTGCCTTAACTATAAGAGGCACGATTGGAAAATTTGTGCCGACCTTAAGGTTATCGGTATCCTTTGTGGATTACAAGGTGCATTCACAAAGTACTGTTGTTTTCTCTGCCTTTGGGACAGCCGCGATCGTCAACATCATTACACCAGGAGGAGTTGGACAGAACGAGTTAACTTCATCCCCGGCAGCGACAACGTGAAATATACACCACTCATAAAAAAGGAAAATGTTTTTCTCCTACCTCTTCACATAAAGCTCGGACTCATAAAAAACTTCGTGAAAGCTCTCAACAGAGATGGTGAAGCGTTCGCCTATTTAAAAACCATTTTTCCTCACCTTTCGTCGGCAAAGATTAAGGAAGGCGTTTTCGACGGCCCGCAAATTAAAAAGTTGTTGCAAGACCAACAGTTTGAGCACATTTTATCACCAAATGAAGCTGCAGCTTGGAACTCATTTCGGCAAATTTTTTCCGGATTTCTTGGAAACAACAAAAGCTCAAATTACAGAGAGATCGTCGAACAACTACTCCAAAATTATAAAAAAATTGGAGCAAATATGTCGCTTAAGATACATTTTCTACACTCGCACTTGGACTTCTTTCCGGACAACCTGGGCGATGTGAGTGACGAGCATGGCGAGCGTTTTCATCAGCAAATGAATGAAATAGAGCACCGATACCAAGGATTTTGGAACGAAGCTATGTTGGGGGACTATATCTGGTTCCTGATAAGAGAAACAGACCCACAACAATATAAAGAAAGACAAAAGCACATAATTATTTTTAATTTCAAGCTTTTTATTTTTGTGTTTAGAAATTTTTTTTTTTAACTTTTTTATAATTAATTAATGTTGATATCCTTAGGATAATTTCTTGTACATATATCGAATTGTTTTTTAATTTAAAGTCATATATTTTTGTCACCCAACAAATTTTAATTTTTTTTGTAATAAAAAGGAAAAAACCTTACCATAGACAAAGTTTTTGTTGTACTTCAAAAAAAAAAAATACTTCATTAGAAGTACATGACATTTTTTCATTTGGTTGACTAGTGAGATAATTTCAAAGGTAGAATGCAATGTTCGAACTAAAAGTAGATTCTGAGGGCTTTAGCGAAAAAATTCACAACTTCATTATTAATTGATGGATTTTCTTAAAAAGTAGCTTGTTTGATTTCTAAAACCTGCCACATTGCGTATAAAATACAAAAAAAATGCACTCTGTGAATTAATATTTTTTTAAAATGCTTTAAGGGGCTTTCACTTGTAAATTTTCGGTAAAATTTTGTAAAATTCCTGATTCAACAACCGATTACGAGCTCATGTCAAGGTTATCTACACAGAAAAAATTATCGCATCCGGAGTACATGAAATTTTTTTCATTTTGTTGAGTAGTGTTATTAGTTAAACCACTTAAGTGGATATAGTCCACTTCTATATACTTCTTTTCTTATGTAAGCACTATATTACTATTAATATTGTAATATTGTAATATCCTATTGCTTTACCAATATTTTGCACAGTCAGTAATATAAGTATTGCTCTATTTGCCGTAATTTAAGCGAAGGAGTTCAAATTCTGCCTCTACTATATCAATTATTTCCACATCTCACTCAAATTCAATACATCTTCTCCGAGATTTGACACATTATATAAGTAATACAAAAGGAATAAGAAACCCAACCAGCCGCTTCTTAAAGAATGGAAATCTATGGATGATAAGATTTTTATGCGTTATTCATAAACTGTCAAACAAACTTTGACACTTTTTGTCAGAGGAATATTTTGGTGTGTATGTCGCACAAAAAGAAACTGCATTCATTGAAATTATACACTTTATATGTAACCACAATGCCTTCGTTTTCAGATAGAACTATCAAAATAGCAATTCGATGGAAAATTTTACTAAGGGCAAATTAAAGAATTGCTTTATTTGACAGCTTTTGTGTATTTATAGTTAGGGTCGCGTAGAGTGACTGTGCGTTCCTCCCAAGGAAGCTCACACAAGTAGCAGTGATGCCGCTTTAAATAGCCACGTTTTCATGAAAATAATTTAACGATAAGAAAATATTGTGCCAGTGATAGATTGGGGTTACCCACTTATACTTAATTAAAACTGTTAATGTATTTTAGAAGTAGACTGACTTCGATATTCCCCAGTTCCTGTATTCCTTCAAAAAAAGTGATTTCCCAAAGTGGTCCTCCGTATGTTTGCCAAGGCCGGGCACGGTAGGAGATAGTGGTCAGGGGTTTTCGCCATAAGTTTGTCGTCGCGACTACGACAGTAACGCCTGTGCTGCATTCCAATGTTAGCAGCATGTTTACCAATAGTTTATTCACCGGTTGTGAAAGCTGTCAATCTGCCTATTGTGTTACTGTTCAGAGTCGCCAGGAACTCGGTACCCTTACCAGCATATCTAGGCCATATAGTTCGTGATTGTTGACAGGTAGTGAGGTCTCTGCAGTTTCTGTATGCCTCCCGGTTGATGTGGCGATCAGTCACATTACCCACCACTCTAAGAGGTATTTCAATCAAGTTTGGTCCATCTCATTTCCACTTGAACTTTTCCTAACTAGTCCGCGGCTTCGTTTCCGACTATATTCGTATGACCTGGAGCCCGTACTAGGGTAAGCTTTGTACCGCCGCCGGTCTCATCTGCCAGACTCCTCCATTCACGAGCTAGCATCGATCGATTCTCCCTGACGATATAGCCCTTTTCGCTGCTATTGCTATCCCAGAAAATTTTCACCCTGTTCCCTACAATATCATGGTTTCGTAACTGACGACTTTTCTTCAAAATTACCACTACTTCCGCTTGGAAGATTCTACTAAATACAGGGAGGCCCATTGATAGTGTTACACTCAGTGACATTGAGTAAGCCCTAGCTCCCACTAAACTATCCGTCTTGAATCCATCCGCATAAATGGCTATGTCAGCATTCTGCAATGGCGTGCGGGTCTTTTACTCTTCTCTATGTGTTATGACTGTTGTGAAGTTTTTTTCGGAACTTCAACTCTGGACTAGCATTTTCCGTTCCCATTACGCAAATTACACAGAATCCTACTATGATCATAGCTTCGTTGGGTACAACATTTCAGTCCTCTAAGCAGCAAAGCAGGCTTTGCAGCTACACTCTTAGAAAACTGTTCAATCCGAAGCAAATTCATCATGGTATTGAAAGCATCAGAGGAGCACGTTCGTAAACACGCCACCGCAAGCTGTTCTCCGCAATAGTGGTGGTTTTCTATCTCCCTCCAAAACCGGCCACCGTACTGATACTTCCTAAATCTGAACGAATCAGAGCATGTACAACGGTAATTACATTCTTGTAAGCGAAAAAGGCACCACGCGCTTTTTTATTTTGTTTTTCAATATTAAGTTTCCAGTTGAGTTTGGGATCCTAAGTTCCTTCCAGATACTACGCCCTATCTGGCAATTCAAATTGATTACCATTGAGTGAAGGTAGCCGATATTGTGAAATAATTAACACGCTTATGCGGGTTAATGCATAGACTGCAGTTTCTCGAGATATACCCCATGACTTCACTCATCACGGAGATAAAAGGACCTGTTACCATCACCAAGACATCAGAGGCATATAGAATTTCCTGGCACTTCTGCTATCCTAGTCCAACAATATAGTGTTCATAACCGCTAGCCATAGTACTGGTGATGCCATCCAACCCCGAGGTATACCCCAACAAACTTTTCTGGTGGCCGATGCCTCACCCCACCGAGCGCTCATCGATCTGGTTCACAGTATTTAACCTATCCAAACTACAATAATTTTGCCGAAATATATTTTAGGGCTTGTACTCACATAATACTTCCCGTTCTGTCATTGTTAAAAGCGCCATCTATATCCAAGAAGGCTACCATTGTATATACGGCCTCTTTCGGCCGTGCTCACTACTTCATGAAGCGCTATCTCCAACGACTTCGCTTTCATATAGACATGCTGGCTGTTCGACTAACCGCTATTGATCACTAACTATCTGATATGTTCATCAAAGAATCTTTCTAGAGTCTTGAGTTAAATACTTAGACCCTTAGTGGTCTAAAATAATTCACCGCTCTTCCCAGCATTGGGGATGAATATGATGTTCACCTTTTTCAACTTTTTTTCCAACTATCTAAGATGTGATTTAATCATAAACTGGCCGTAAATGATGCCATAAGCCAAGGGAAAGGTAGTCTTTGTACCTTCCGTGTCATACTCTTAAATATTCCCGCCTGGGAATGTGTATGGCGAAAATCTATTTAAGGCCTATAAAATTTTGTCAATATTGACAAGTTCATCTGTATTTGACAATATTGACAATATTGACAAGTGTATCATCGTCTCCCACCTACACTGTGGACGATTTATCACTATTACCGAGAAGTGTGGATCGAGCAGTGACATTAGTTTTTTCTGTGGTGACTCACTCCAGGAACCATTCAGCCTACGTACGAGGGACGGATTTGAGTGATCCTTGGATAGAATCGTAGTCAAGAGGCAGGATACATTGAGGCTTTGAATTGGACGCTCAAAATGGGATCTGCATACTGTCCTCTTGGACGGTGCTATGTCCCTTTTATAATCTCGCTGTTTATTCTTGAAGGGCATCCATTCCGTTCCGAAGATAAAAAAAATAAAATGGTGTCCCATAACATCCCATGAAGGGATTGAGGAGAGCTTCTCACAATCAGTAAGATGTGCGCTTTCTAGTTTTTACTCTCACTGATTGAGACCTACAGTTTTACACCGGTTCCGAACGGTATTTTTAGAAGCTTTTTCATGGCGAAGTACTCGATAGTGTCGCCATCACTAAGCGAAGTGACCGTCGTCGAAAGAAATTTAAGGTGCTCTGAGCAGGGATCGAAACCACGTTCTCATGAACAAGAGCCGCGCACATTAACTATTGCACCACCGACGGCCGAAGAAGCACTGATTAAAAGCACTTCTTGCCTTCCTCCTCAGCTCATTTAATTCTTTGCTCTACCACGGTGGACTGGATAAGACTCATTGAAAGCGCCCTCATGGTCGTCTCCAACAGTTGCGCAGCGTTGTCCAACTACGAGTTTAACTATATCGCTCCAAGTCTATGAGTACGTAGTTCCAAACCTACAATACTCGCGAGTTTATCCTAGTTAGCTGTCCTCGGGTTACGATGGATTTTTGGGTTGGAGGCTTCTGTCGAAATATTCCAGAGAGTTTGACTATGATCGGATAAAGAATATTCGCCCGATATGATACTCTCCAATTCTCTAATTTGAAGCTGTTGTTATGCGCCATAAGGTTGATGTTCAGGGCTTCATCCCATGCTTGGCACTTATCCGAATTTGAAAAATTATATGTCGGTTATTACATATCATTAGCTATCACTATTACATACCAGTAGGTGCGTAGACATATTAAAATGAAAAAGAGTCTCACCGTTGACTGTACTGCTACCCAAAGTCGTATGTCTAACATTGCCATCACAGCATAAAATCAGACAATGGACCCCTCGCTGCAGAGTTACCCTCTTATACGCCATATATACAGACGCCATTAAGTGACATGTCCTCTTACGTCGTTCGTGAAGACAATTGCCATGTCTGATGAGCTAAGATCTGAATTCGAAAAAGCATCAATATTATTTTTAACTACAGGTGGCGCAAAAGTAATCCTCCTATCAGAAAATGCTATAAATTTTGCGATTGGCCCCTAATGTCAGTTCTGTTTTGACATTTGTGTAGTAAACACATGCGAAATACACGTTAATAAACAATGTTACGCTACACTTCTCCAGAACGAGGAATATTGCTGACTATTTACTTGATCAATAATCGGTCGGTGACTTTAGCATAACGTGAATTTCGTCGCATATTTCCTGGCCATCCAACGCCTACTGGTGAAACACTGCGACGTGTAGCCGCTCGCCTCGAAGAGACTGGCACAACACGAGATGCTGCCAGGTGTGGCAGACCCCGGAGTAGCCGTTCTGCAGAGAATATTGCTGCTGTAGCCGAGGATGTCATGGAAGCGCCGTCGACATCGACCGGACGACGTGCCACGCTACAGAGCAATGATAAACGAGTTATTTTTGAAGCAAATTGATGAATTGGGATTGGAAAATATGTGGTTCCAACAGGACGGTGCAACGGCACACACTGCACGTGCCACAACCGATATGCTGAAGGATGCATTTCCCGGGCGCCTAATCTCCCGTTTTGGCGATTTGCACTGGTCAGCAAGATCGCCTGATTTGACCGCTCCAGACTTCTTTTTGTGGGGCTTTTTGAAGTCGCGGGTTTATGTCAACAAGCCTCAGACTCTTGCAGCTCTTAAAGACAATATCCGTCAAGAATGTGAGGACTTATCGCCGGAAGTTTTGGCCAAAGTGATGGAAAATGCCATAAAAAGGGCTCAAATGACAATCAACTGTGACGGCGGCCATTTACATGACATCATATTCTCGACTTGATGTAAAAAAAATTAAAAGACCAAATAAAAATAATCCACAAGAAGAATCAAAGTTTTTCATTTTTTTTTTAAATTACAGCCAAAAAACATCGGAAGTTTACTTTTGCGCCACCTTGTAGAATAAAAGGCTGGGGTATGTCGTTAGTCTCAAAATAAAATTGTTTGTGTAAGCATTATTAATACATTTAACTCTTCTTGCACTTACGTATGGTTCTTTCAACATGCATCTATCTGTGTCCTCTTCGTTGAGAAAGGCGCTCAAGTTGTCTGATACATCTCAGACTAAGCAGAGTAGCATTATGCTTGAGTTGCATCGTCATTCTTGTCCTGTTCTTATGGCATACCCCATATATCCGTTACATCGCTCACCTCATCTTTTCTGGATGTTTTTGAGAATATATCCAATATAACATATCTTATGCCAAACTCCAGCTTACTCCCCAACTTCTACAGCTCTTCTATGGTCTCCTCCTTGATGAGTGAAAGACAGCTCGAGCTGTTTTTGATAGGCATTTTGACGCCAGCCAACCATCCTGACTAGAAGATTCTGAATTTTAAGCACCTGTATAAGCTTGCTTTTATGAAATTGTCAAACTGAGAATCATATAAGAAGCTAAATTTACTCGAGGATGACCAACAGTGCGGCACATCACTGAGTGGCGCCTGACTCAGCTGAAATGCTCGCCATATACGAACCTTGTGGACACTTTGATCACAAGCTAACCATCATGGGAAAAACTCAAAGGAGATTTAAGTGAATACATCCTGCATAGCGTTGACACCGTAAAACGAGACAATAACCTCGTCGTGCCTCCCACCATTTTTTGGAGCTCTGATCCATTTTGTTCAACTCGGAATGATAATAGCAGCACGTTCTGGTTTAAGTATTTCTGATCGTGATTTATTGAGATCAAAACTAAGATGTTGAAAACGTGTGAACATTTGTCGTTGCAAAAGAAAACTATTATATTCCACTTTCATCCAATGTCAACTTCACTAAATACGGTCGCGACGGCTTTTACATCCTTAATGCACTTTAAAATCGCTTCTACGTGCATTGACACATTCACACTGACATTAGCATTAAACAGTGAACAGGTGTGACAAGAGATCCACAGTGGTACATAGGAAATCTATTGAAGGGATGGGAAATGCGTAACGGTTTGTAGGTACAATGATGTTATTAGGTGTCAATTTTCCACAGACTCTACCATATAAACAAAAATTAAACCCGGCTGATTGCTTGCCTTAATGCATCGCACACTTGGCGATATATGTACACAATTTCTGAATTCGTTGGGTGTTCCACGCTTTACATCACATGCACTGCCACTCAAGCATGATTCAGAACTACTTCTTCTTCTTCGATATATCACTCCACCTCGAGTGCGCAATGGAACCAGACTTAAAAAAAAAAAAATAAATGGTTTCCCATTACATCCCGTGAAGGGACTGGGGAGAACTTCTCACAATCACTGAGCTGTGCGCTTTCCAGTTTTCACTCACTGATTGGGACCTACAGTTTTACACCGATTCCGAACGGTAATTTGAGAAGCTTTTTCATGGCTAGATACTCGATAGTGTCGCCGTCACTTTGCGATGTGACCGCCGCCGAAAGAAAATTTGAAGGTGGTCAGAGCCGGGTTCGAACCTAGGATCTCATGTACAAGAGCTGCGCACACTAACCATTGCACCACCGACGGCCACTATGGAACCAGACTTACTGTGATGAAACCAACTCCTAAAGCCATTGCAGGTACAACACTTTATAGCAAATTAAACGGAGACGATGTCCTTATTTCACAAATTTCAATGATTCTACCTGAAATTATATTTGATTTCAATAACTTACAGCTCCCCATATTTTTAGCATATTTTTGCATTTTTGGAAGACTTTTCGGGCCTCGTTCTTCGTTCTGTATGTCTCAGTTTTTTCACTCTCGCGTTTTCTCCATTGCCGTTTCTTACGCCCAAAGAGACGGTTTACCCCCTTTCTTGTCTCCCTATACCGATCAGTCGCAGCTCGCGTTGCAATTAACTGAATGCGAAACTCTTCATCGTACCATGGTTTGCTGCGAAGCGGGTTTCCAAACCCAAGTACGGTTGTTGCGGCAGTTTTTAGAGAGTCGGAAATGTGTTTCCACTGCGCTTCAGGATCGTCATCCGTAGGTGGTGACTTCTGTGCGAAAAGTTGTGAGAGCTTCCTCGAGAAGGCTTTTGCTACCTCTGGTAATTGCAGCTTTCCGATGTCTAGCTTCTTCTGCGTCTTGTTTCGTACGATTTTCGCTCTCTTAATCTTGTTCGAAACATTGCTGTGATCAGACTCGATGTTAGCTCCTCTGATCACTCGTACGTCCATTACACGGAATAAGTGCCTTCCATCAATTACCACGTGATCAATTTTGTGGTTCGTTCTTTGATCAGGGGATGCCTAAGTAGCCTTGTGGATGTCTTTATGCCGGAATCTTGTACCCCTAATGACCATGTTTTTTGTCCCAGTGCAACCTTAATGTCGTGGTCAGGGCAGCGGTCATACGTTAAAACGTACTCATGGAGTTAATAGAATACGTCCTCTAGGAGTTCATAGAATATAACTTTGGCATCATCATCTTCCTCTTCTGTCGGGATATGCGCACAATTTAGGGAAATATAAAAATATTTCGCTTTTATTCGGATTGTGGCTATACGTTCACTCATCGGATTATACCTTGATGTCCAACTACAAATCCGCAACCAAATTCATGTTTTTTTTCATGGCAACTGTAGTACATATCGGAGGTTCTCTTTCTTGTGCAGCCATGTCCTGTCCATCGCATTTCCTGGATAGCGATAATGTCAGCCTATAACTTTCGAGGACATCTGCCAGTTGGATACTTGTACCGGATCTGTATAGAGTTCTCACATTCCAGGTGCATATCCGTAAATCTTGGTCATTATAACGTTTGCGGGGGTCGTCAACAAATAGGGGTTGATTATGTTTTCTTTTTAGTTCTTGTATTTTCACTGCAATTATGAACAGTGACGGCAGGCAAAGCCAGTCCACCGGGTTTTTGCATATTACGTACTGCCAGGATATTTCAAAATAATCAAGTCGTATGTCATGAATAGCTCGTTCAATATTGACTTGTAAAGACTGAAGACAGTCTGGTTTATTGCTAACGACCAATGAATTCAAATAAATCCACAAGAAATAGTCTAATGGTGTTAAATCACAACTTCTTGGAGGCCATTCAATATCAAAATTTCTTGAAATAATCAAATCTCCAAATTTTTCTCGCAATAATTCGGTTGTTGCACGTGATGCGTTTCACGTAGCTCCGTCTGGTTAGAACCATATGTTGCGAAGATCAACTTCTTCTAATTTCCGGCATCTTTTTATACCGCTCCCCATTGATAGTAACGGTGTTATTAGTTTCATTTCGAAAGAAATAGGGACCGATGGTTCCACCAGACTAAAAACCAAATAACTTCACGCTGAAAAATCTTTCTTTTTGTTGTTGTTTGTATGCAAATATAAAGTGTGTTTAGAGCTTGTCGCAAATATAATCTACTTGTATCCAAACACATTGTGTTTGCTATTCAATATTACGTGTTTGAGACACAATGATTAGTATGTTATAATACATGTATTTGCGGCCCATATATATTTATGTTTGTGATACAAACACATCTGTGTTTGGTGCTCTGTCTAAGCTCTCTCGAGAGCAAGAGAATAAAAGAGGGACAACGAGAGAGTCTATCTTGTAAGTGCGTACCTGAATTTTTGCATTATTCTCTCAGTCAGTGAGTCATAAATATTCTTGAATGTTCGTGTAAATTGCAGATGAGTTTTTTATTTTGACTGATGTATTAAGTTCTAGTTTCATATATTCAGTCGTCAATGGTTCATCGGACAGAGGGTATCGAAAGCGTCTGATTAGTGAAAAAAGAGTGAAAAAATGAAAAAAGAATGGTGATGTTACTTTTGGGGATGTGTTTCGCATATATGTATGTGCGCTACCAAAGAGAGAAACTGTTTAGAGGAAATAGACTTGAAAGGGCAACAACGTGAAGCCCTTTGTTTGTCCGAGCCTTTACTGAAAAAATCGGAACGACGGACCATTTGTGAAATAAATTGTAATAAAAAAACAAGTAATTAATCCATGCTTGGTTGGCATGAACTTGATTTGAATATAAATACATTGTTTGTGTTCCAACGCATAGTGATAACAAACGCATAGCTGAAATCTTCTCCAGACAAAAACATGAGAGACAACAAAGAAAGGATAAGCAAAAGAACAGCAGATTTTCATTTCATGGAAAAAAAAACAAATAATGCATTCCATGCAAATAAATTTAAAAAGGGACGTTTTAAATCTATTAATATTTTGTATTAATTATTTATAAATGTGGATTTACATTGTTAAAATTAATTATAATAAATAACACATATGTATATATTGAAATTGAAGAATATTTCGTTACTAAATATTATTATATTTGGGAGAAAATGTAAGTATATGTAGGTTTGGGGCAAACACGCGAATGCTTCCACGTAAGTATTTGGATGTTTGGGATGAAGAACGCATATGTTTCCACGTAAAATCATACTTGTTGGTCAGTAAACATGATACTGTTTGCATTTGAATTCAAGTAAGTTTGGGACTCGCAAACGTACGTATGTTTGAAGTGTGTCCCAAATATATACATGGTTCCTGCAATATATATTTGGGAAGATATGTTATAGAGGCTGTTATTTTTCAGCGTGGTGGAACGGGTCTTTGTCTTATTGGTACTTGAACATTCTGTAAAGAATGTACGCTCGTAATTTGCAAAAATTCGACGAATAGCGAGCACAGGTGGACGAGTATTACGACCATAAAATGGCAAAAGCGCACGAAATGTTGCAATTGGAGAACGATTATTTTGATGAAAATGTAAACATTACTGAATACAAAGAATAAATAATTACAGACCACGACATGCTACAAATGGCCGAAACGTCACTTAGAAATCATTTCACTCAAATTGGAAACCTCTTTATAACGATATTGTGCTCTTTTGAAAGAGTTTTTTAGTTGCCAATGTTGCCTAAAGGAATATCTAGCATTGCCGGGTCAGTTACTACTCATTTGGGCCACAAATACATATATTATAACATATTAATCATTTTGTCCTTGAACTGTATTGTTGGACTCAAGTATACTATATTTGCTGCCAGCTACAAACACGTAATATTTGCATCCAAACGATAAAAAAATACTAATTTTTCAGCGTGCATACTGTAAAAAGTTGTATAATTATACTCATTGAACCCAGCGAATACATTTAAACGTGGTAAATGTAATTTTTTACCAAAGTAATTTATTTGGTTTTTAAACGATATATATGAAATCTTTTTGTAATTTGTAAAAAAAATTTAAATCTTAAAGACACACACAAAAGTTGCACAGTTTGCTAAATATTTCACAATTGTTTCTATGATTCTTATATTCACAATTCCCAACACATTCCTACACTTTTTGTATTATCAAAATCGCAAACCTGAAGAAAAATGGAATCCCCCTCTGAAAAAGTTTCTTGTGTAAGTGTTTGTACTAAAAAATGCTCAATGCAATAGTTTTCGTTTACAGTTTGATGAATTTTTCAATAGCATGGATATGACAATCTATAGGTGGATCGTAACTAGGGGAAACAATGAAGATGCATTTTACAAAAGTCTTTTGAAAATCTTCCCTTTTGTAATAATATAATTCCTTGCAAGAATAACAGTTGAAAGAAGGGTTGTATTATGGAAGATTTTAGTAAAGCAATGTTGTGGCTAAAAATACTTCTCTCTAATCCATTTATAGGATGTATTGGGGTTAAAAAATTATGCAGTAAGTCATATCACGATTAAACATTCAATTAAATCTTTTTCGCATCTTACGAGTGTTACCTTTGCATTATGATGTTATGCATATTATGATGTTATGACTACATCAAAGTTGAATCTAACATAACACAAATTGAGGTAGTGATGTATGTATGTATGGTACGTATGTATATGAGGGCGAGTAAGCAATTTTCAAATTTGTATGAAGCACAGAGAGTCACGCATTCATTCGCTGTGAATTTATTCCGATGGGAATTTGGAACTTCCTTGCTATTGGGTTATTTAATGAATGTTTCATCACACAAGAAAAACGTAAATTGAATTTGGTCATGATTATTGAACGTGAGATAAATTCCATTGGGCAAATGTCAATAGAATTGAGTAGAAAGTCAAGCAAAATATCTAACCTCTGGGCTCGATGGAGGTGGTCAGAGTTGAATGTGTATTGAAAGCAATATTTAGAGTATTCACTCATTTTGGCTGGATTTCTAGGTTCATAATGATGAATGATACAAGACACATATTGTATTGGGGCATATGATAATGTGGCGGCTGAGAAGAATTTATTTGACAAAGACTTGTGGGAATCCGTTACAAAATTAGTTTCCAATAGGTATGGTTAGATTTAGGCAGTTCGTGGCGTTTAGGTTGTTTTGTCCGTTGCTTTATTTTGCATTCAGTAAAGACAAATCACCATGGAAAGTTACAGTGTAAAGCAATATGGCAGCGATGCAAAGTTTAGGCGCACTTTACAGCGTGGCTCATTTTTGGGCGAATACTTAAACAATAAAAATATCGGATTTGGGACAACACCAGTCCACACGATTTCGACCGACTTCTAAACTAAACGGTTTCAAGTACAAAAGCTATAATTTTGTTAGTGTGCAAAACCGAAACTTAAAATATCACATCAAAATTTGAAACTTCACATATCACATTTCACCGGTTTCTTTTTTATCTTTTGTTTCGAAATTGGCTGAAATATATTTATAAGTATATATAATATACTAGAAGTTTTAACGTTAGTTTCACAGTAGTTCAAGAGATATGTAAATAAGTGTATATTAGGGTGTCCCAAAATAATTTTCTTTTTCGATTTTCATGGTTGCTCTAGCCTGATTGGAAAGCTTGTAGGGTAAAGTATTTTTGATATTGTTTTCAGGTTTTTCGGAGGAGGTGTAGAGGTCACGCCGCACATGTCGAAATTCTCCCAAAAATCGGGTATTCTGGACGTTATTTGAATTTTACTTAAAACTCGGCCAATAACCACGATTTTCTTAGTTTGTAAGTCAACATTTTTAAAGCAAAACGTTCAAGCTTTTATTGCAAATGCATAAACCAGCGGTTTTGGCAATGATTTTCCTCAATAAGGTACAACATATCACGTTTTTTCGTAAACTTTGGATAAATTTTGATAGTAACGCTTTATAACTTTTAAAATTTCTAAGCAAATTTAAAAATTTAATGACGCATTCTAAAAGACGGCTAAATTCCAAGCAATATAGCTGAAAAAAATTGTTAATTTGTTGTTATTGTTCCAGAGTTATACCATTTTAAAGCCTTTTACGTATGAACCTAAAAATTGTAGAAAAAATTTTGAATTTGCAGTTACTGCTCCAGAATTATGTAATTTTAAACCCTTTGCCCATTGTATGAAATTAATAATAACATAAACTATTTGTCAATTTTTCATTGGATTTGCTTTAAACACTGTATTCATGAAAAAATCTACATGCGCTAAGTAACGACAAAGAGTAACACGCAGAAAAAAACGGCCCAGCAACATATTGCAGGAAACATAGATATGTTTGCAAGCAATCGTATATACGGTTCCTGCAATAAGTTTGCCGGTGCCATTTTTTGCTACGTGTAATTTTTTTTCGTTACTTAGCGCATGTAGATTTTTTCAATAATACAATGTTTAAAGTAAATCCGATGAAGAAAGACAAACAGTTTAAAATATTAATATTTTCATACAATGGGTAATGACTTTTGTGGCATAACTCTGGAACAGTAACTGCAAATTAAATTTTTTTTACATAACTGCTGCGAACTTACCCATATTTTAAAGTGTATCACTAGTATTTTAAATTTTCATAGAAATATAAAGCAAATCCGATGCAAAATAGCAAAGAGATTATAATATCATTAGTTTCATACAGTGGGTAAAAGTTTTTAGAATGGAATGACTCTGGAACAATAAGCGTAAATTCAAATTTATTTAACAAAATTGTTTGGAATTTATACGTCTTTCAAAGTGCATTATTTGTTTTTTAAATTTTCGTAGGAATTTTAAAAGATATAAAGCTTTATTTACAAAATTTACCCAAAATTTACGAAAAAAATTAATACGTAGTATATTATTGAGGAAAATCATTTCCAAGACTGGTGGTTTGTGTATATGCAATAAAAGTTAGGACGGTTAGCTTCAAAAACGTTGACTTACAAACTAAGAAAATCATGGTTATTGACCGAGTTGAAAGTAAAATTCAAAAAAACGACCGGAATACGCGATTTTTGGGGGAAATTCGACTAGCGCGTTCTCTAAACCACTTACGAAAAATCTGAAAAAATTCTCAAAAATACTTTCTCAAAAATACTAAGCTTTGAAATAAAGCTTGAGCAAAAAATGTTTTTATTGATGGGACACCCTATTGTACATGAACGTCCCACTTATATGATATTAGTTAGGCGCTAGTTTATGTCGGCTGGTTTATAAAATATTGCATTAAAGCACAATTTTTGTCGAATACGGCAACAATAGTAAAATTAAACTACTAAAATTATTAATTTTATGGTATTATTCTTTAAATTCGGTCTTGCGCATATATTTTTTATTTCATTATTTTAATAAAGTGAAATTTCATGTTTTCACTATTTTTTAAAAGCAATGCACTAAGATGAACTAGATTTCTTAGATTTCTTTAGCATTAATGATAACTAGTGATAACTAGTTATTATGATAACTAGTGGAAAAGTGATGAAATGTCGATAGAAAAAATGGCATTACTCCAAAGCCAAGCCCATATTACATTCCCGAGTGTAGGTACAATTTTTCAGTGATTCCGGTTCAGGTCTTTTCTGGAATCGATGGAGCCGCAGGTGTATGTCAATATACCGTTTACGACCAACGTGTGTAAAGTCAACATAACCCGTTAGATCGGTCAAATTCAGGTTGATGTATTATCACTGCAGACTGGTTCTATCGGAGGAGTTCTCAAAATAAAGTATATACTTTGTTCGATTTATCGGGGATGAAGGAACCCAATTATACTGATTTGGGAACAGTGTTTTTAAAAAGTTGTCAACTATATTTTGATCCATTATTTTTGTGTGTTTCCTTAACCCTAGAAAGATAACCTTATTTTTTTACACATAAAAGATAACCATACGTCTTAAAGACGTATGATAGTTTGAGGTCTAATTAGTAAAGGTTCCAAAATATTTTAAAATAATTTTAGTTTCACATTAATAAGATTCAGTCTTGCTCTATAAAGAAATGTTATCTACAGAAAAGCCCTCAACTTTTAAACTGCAAAACCGACCAACAGTATTTCCTTTAAAAATCAAAGAAATAAATAAAGGCTTATTTGTCATACGTCTCAGAGACGCACCTTATCTCACTAGGGTTAAGCATTTGACAGATATTGACAAAACCCCACAATAAAGTTGATAATTCCCAATATTTCATATATTGTTGTTTGTTATATGCCACTTTCGCCACTTAGTGTATTTTAACATTTAACAGCAACATTTTCGTGTAACATTTTAATGCCCAAAGTCGTGCTTAAAAGATTTTGATGTGTTAAGATCTATAGGCGTGGGTAGGGACTTAACTCACAAAGTGAGCACATCCAAACACAGTTTGACCAACTGCGATCACAGATTGTCTAGCGTTAAACTCCTCCGAAACGGCTGGACCGATTTGTATGAAATTTTGTGTGCATATCGGGTAGGCCTCAGAATCGGCCAACGTCTATTTTTCATACCCTAAATTATAAGGGTGACTCACCGCTATATAGAACACAGATTTCTCAGACTGCGAAGCACAGATTGTCAAACTGCGAAAAAAAATACATACTGATGTAGCGGCAGCGAATAGTTGTCTTGTGTGCAAAGAGAATAATGATAAGTATTAAGTTATTATTAAATTTTGTATGAACGGGTGTGTAGTTTGGGAAAGTTTGATTTTTCTTGTCATGCTGTGTTAATGATGGCTGTAGGAAATATCTCTCAAAGGAAAATTACCCAAAAATGATAATGAAAAACCGCCCAAAAACTCTTCATATAATTTTGGGTTTAACTGCATATGCAAAATGATATTTCACTATTTTTGGGTAAAATTTCGTTTACACGTTCGTTTTACGAAAACTCACCAAAAATATGAAACGAAAAATCGCCCAAAAATATTTTAAAAATTTTTCCACAAATTGTATCATAATTTGTAAAAATTGCGGAGTTGTGTCCCTCGTTGTGCCCCACTCGTTTTAGCCCTAATTCACATTGTAAAAACCAGTTTTTTGGATTTGGTTCGAGTAAAAAATCATAATCCATAATGCAAGTATGCAGAATAGTTAAAAGTGACAATGGAAGGTATCGACTATGAAGGCTTTAACATGGAAAATATTTTTTTTTTCGCGAAGACCAACACTCAGGAGAAGTGCCCTATAAATGCAGTGCATTGCATTGGACTTAGGAAAAGGGGATAGGAGTAGGGGGGAAGAGAGAGAGAAGTACTTGTTAAAGTTTGACTTAAACTTGCTGATGTTGTAAGAAGTGGGGAATACACTTTCCGGAAGCTTATTCCACATACGGATTGTTCGGCTGAAGAACGAATTGTTTGTGTAATTCGCCAGGAAACAGAACAGAGATGAGTTTCACTTGAAAACCGCGTCGTACGATGAAATACCCTAACTTCTGGAATGAGGCCATGTAACTCGGCGGAGCACTCTCCATGAAAATACATACAAAATAGGGAGACACAGCTAACATTTCGTCGAAAGAATATGAGTGACATAGATTACTATCATCAGCAAAGAAGTAGATGGGATTTGTAGTCCGATCCAGAAGGTCGTTGATGAAAATAAGAACAAGAGAGGGAGAAAGCACAGATCCTTGAGGTACTCCCGCATTAATTGTATACTCATCGGCAGAGGTATTACAACTCGTACGGAACGGTCTCTGAGAAAACTCGAAATAAATAGAGAGAAGATTGGAATGCACATGACATCACAAATCATGAAGACAATCCATTTAATTTTGCGGCTACAGTTACTGCATGTTTTTCTCGGAATGAATCAGTAATACGATATATGAAAATATGCATCCCCATCGAAGGAAATACTTGATAGATGCTACAGTCAAAATTTTCCCGGTGGGAGTTTTAATGCAGCTGATAATAATTTATGTGGATTATTTTCAGGAAAATGTAAGTGTTATGAAAAAAAAATAATATATAGTTGATGGAAAGGATGTAATTTGGAGGACGTATATGAGAAAGGGACCGTCGCAGTCAAATTTTTTATTTTTGTAAAAAAAACGCGAAAAATTTGTAAAATATTTTTGGGCGATGTTTCGTTTCATATTATTTTATATATTGTTATTATATATTTTGATATGAAAATCACCCAAATAATGAAATCGAAATTTTTCTCGAAAATAGTGAAATCTCACCCAAAAAAATGGGTGATTTTGCATATGCAGTTAATCCCAAATTTGTATGAAGAGTTTTTGGCGATTTTTCAATTTAATTTTTGGTTCATTTTTCTTTGGGCGATTCGTTGCGGTTCGCTGAACTCAAACTCCTCGTTTGAATTTGACTATCTCACATAGCTTCACCGATATCGGCTGTCAGAAATGTGGAAAAAGGCCATTTGACCCCAAATTTTGGCTCCGGTAGGACGCTTCTGAAACTTTAACAACAAGTTATTTGTAGCTTTTTCTTGGAAAGTAATATATCTTTCTTATTTTCTTTTTGGAAATTTGATCTAAATATAAGGGTTTTTTCAACACCCACGAGAGACCATAAGGGGACGGGAGGTGAGCATTGTAATCATTTGCCGAAAACCACCAAAATGTGATAAAACACTGCATCATTGCGGTTTGCATCGCATATACATCATCATAGAAAAAATTGGGTTGAAAATAGCTGTTCGAAAACTCGAACAATGGGGCAAAATGCTATAATTGAAATGTATAAAATTTAAATGAATGTAAATATTTAAAAGAATTAACTTTTGATTTACTTTGAACTCAGAGAGCTACACATTTAATTGAAATACTGCTTAACTTTTTACTCCAGCTTATTATAACTTCATTCGAAATATATTTACTGACCTATAATTTGTGTAATTGAGTCGAAAACTTTCTTCATTAGCTGAAATTCAAATACAAAAGTAATTGACTTGACAAATTTTGTGATTGATTTGAGTAATAATTGTTTTGTGTGAAGTTGCTATGTTGATAGTCTTTTGTGCCTTTATGAAGGGTTTAGTGACCATAGAGAGAAATTGAAAAGTCGTTAGATTTATAATTCCGTGTTGTAATGTCAGTGTTGTAAAATTGGTTTGAAACCCGAAACCCCCGGGTAATCGAATTTAAACAACCGAACCCGGTTCTTCGAAAATAACAATATTAAAAAAAACCGACGCCTTGTAATGATTGACAATCCGGCAGAAGACATTTGTTGGCAAAAAGGTCGTCGAAATAAATAGCCTTGGCCAAATTTTCAAAGCTACTTCAGTAAGAAGTATTCCACTTTCTAGGACGTTCAGTTCATTTTACATTTTTAGGAGCAAAAAGTAATAATTTGCGACTTTTTTAAACGCACATAAAACGCTTTAAAAAGCATAAATAAGTCTGCAATTAAGCTGGTAATAAGCTGATCCGATCATATTATTTTCAGTCATATAAGTTTAGCATAACAAGCTTATATTTCACCGGAATTTTCACCTCGTGTTAGGTTATTTATGCATTATTACGAACGTCAACTAAACAACTAAAAAAACATCCAATAAGTGTTCGAACTCACGGGCGATGTGTTAACACCTTTTTGTTACACGGTATATGCTCGGTTTCTATGAACACATTAGTAAATGTTACATTGGAAAATAAAAAAACAGCGTTCCATCATACGATGACGTTACATTTATATAATATTAATACTCAAAATTATTTAAAGACCAGTGCAAGCACATGTGTCATTCTCTTCTTGCTTAAAACTTTTTGTTTTATTCCTACAAAAAACAAAGAGAATGCAAGGCAGCAGACACATCAACATACATACATTGTTATGTTCGTACATACGCTACACTAGTTCACCCAATTTTCGTTGCTCTCTTGCTATCTTATTTATATATATGTACGTATAACTAAGTCATTATTCTCGTTGCTCGGAGAGTGCTCCGCACCCACATTTTATTTGAAAATAATAAAAAAAAGGCGTTCAGTCATATGATGACGTTTCATTTAAATAATATTATTACTCAATAACACTTAAAAATATTAAAAGGCAAGTGTCATTAATTAATACTTTCTACTTATACCCACAAAAACAAAGAGAATGCAAATCAACAGAAACATGTACATACATACATTGTTATGTTCGTACATACGCTACACTAGTTCACCCAATTTTCGTTGCTCTCTTGCTATCTTATTTTTATATACGTATAACCATGTCATTATTCTCTTTGCTCTGGGAGTGCTCTGCACCCACACAGTACAACTATTCGCTGCCGCTACATCAGTGTGTGTTTTTTTCGCAGTCTGACAATCTGTATTTCGCAGGGGTGGGTCACCCTTATCTTTTAGGGGTATGAAAAATAGATGTTAGCCGATTCTGAGACGTATCCGATATGCACACAAAATTCCATACAAATCGGTCCAGCCGTTTCGGACTGTGTGATCGCAGTCGGACAAACTGTGTTTGGATGTATTCACTTTGTTATACGTGATAACACATCAAAAATAAATGGATTCCCATGTAACTAGTAAGCTGAGCGCTTTCTAGTTTTATACTCACTGATTGGGATCTACTGTTTTACACCGATTCAGAACGGTATTTTGAGAAGCTTTTTCATGGCTAAATACTCGATAGTGTCGCCGTCACTATGCGAGGTGACCGCAGTCGAAAGAAATAGAAGGAGGTCGGAGCAGGGGTCGAACCCAGGATCTCACGTACAAAAGACGCGTACACGCACTCGCTCCCCTTCTCTTAAGAAAGACCTATGTCATAAGGAATAAAAAACAAACAATCCAAGAAGCCTTAAAGGAAATTGCCCCTTAAGTGCTTCATGTTAATGATAGATGACTACTATTTGGGCCTAAATCGCAACACGTATGTGTATTTGTGGATATTTTGTGAAAGTGTGTTAAATTTTGATATAAAATTTATATGTTAACCCTTTTAACTGAAAAAGTTTTAACGGCAAAACTTACGGCAAAACTAATTTGCACTTGAATTAAATTCTTATAAGTTTAAGAGGTTGAAGATACTACAGTGTTCAAAAAGTTACACCTTACGTCTTGTAAGTAGATTAAGACCATACCATTTCAAGGATTTGTGTCACTTTAGTGACTTTCTAACACAATGGCTACAACCCCTTCATATGTGGGTCATTTGTCACGATACTCGTGTACTTGAGTGTTGCAGTGCCCCGTGTTGACGTTGATGTATGCCGGAGACTCTCTAAAGTTACGAGCGATAAAATTTTAAAGGTATTTGGGTTTTATGATAAACTACTGATTAAGTGCGCAAATGTGTACGCATATATTAGATTATACATACCCATATAATCCTGTGCGGTATTTTGGAAGTGGCGAGGTTATGTTTCGGGTGAATTTTGATAAACTAAGGTCTTGGGTAAACGGAAACTTAACATAAGGCTAAGAAAGGTTAGTTTAGATTTCTTGTAAGGATTCAATATAATAAAGTACTTAATTATACACGGATGTGTAATGAAATTAGCAAAGTGCAAATAAATTATAGATTCAAGAATACGCAATAAAGAAAGTATGATTTAAGGTGATACTTCAACAACAAAACTAAAACAAACTTGCAGACATTAAACTCCCTATAATGACAAAATTCCCAATTTGACAACTTAATAAGAACGGCTGATAGGATTCGGTCTGCAATAAATGCAACAGCGATAAAGTCAAAATTAATATCCTAAAGCTATAGTCATTTGTTTTTTCATTTTACTTGCACATCATTTTTTGAATAATAAGCAATTTAGATAAACTTTATATACTAAGGGCCCTTGTTGATTATCGTCAACAGCAAAAATATAATATACGGATGATGACGATGTGGATGATTTCAATGCTGTTAATAAGCAGAAGAAGCTAAACATAAATTGAAGAATATTATTTACACAACATGGGTGATTTTCTTTTAGAGCGGTTTCTGTACACTCCACTACATACTCAGAAGAGAAAAACAATTTGTAGCATTAACCAGGATAGCCGATTACCCTTCGTTATTTGCTTGCCTCACAAACCCCATGTTTCGCAAGAATATTAAATTAACGTATCATTTCCAGAAGTCACCAATTTATAATAACACAAGTATACACGGTATTGGAGCTGAGCTATTACAAGTTATTCCTAAGGCTATTTGGGGCGCTGAATTCGAATCCGGGTTTCGTTTTTCATGATTGGTTCTAGTTTTCAAGTTCTTGCAAAATTACCGTTATTTGCCTTTTTTGTAAAACATGATGTCACTTAAATGTAAATATCTTCAAAAAAATTCGTCGGTTTGTGTATTTAGTTTTTTTTATTGAAAGATAATAAAATTACTAAAATAACCGTGGGTCGTTTGTGAAGATTAGTCAAGATATGACAGTGTTACAGTGGACTCAATTTCAAACTTCATGAAAAATTTGATGAAATTTAGCAATTTTGCTCTTTTCAACTTATTTGTTTTACACCAAACAGTTAAAATTTTTGCTGTTTTGTTACACAGGACATTAGTTTATTTGAATACGAAAATTTTGCGCCGAACAAGACCTAGATTGGTGCAAAAATGACAAAGCTACAGAAGATTTAGTGAATTAACCCACTTTTGGCTTCCAAATGATTGTCGGTTATTTATCGATAACAGCTGGTTAAGCTTGAAAGCTGTTTTGTTGCACAAAGGTAATGAAAAGCAATTAACGTTAAAGAATCGTATGAGTCCATGTCTAAATTACTGTTGCATGCTGATACGCACCATTTCGTGTAAGATAACAAAGCGATATATAAAGTAGTTTTTTTCAATTTTTTGCAAATTAATTTACATTTTATTCAATAAAAACTGATTATTTAGAAATGAAGAACTGAGTCGCTTGTATTGTTTGGGAAGTGAGTCGTTTGTATTGTTTGGGATCTGTTTCACGCATTAGAGTCCAACAGTAGTCGCTCATCATGCCCTCGTCCCAAAATCCTTGATAGCGTCCTTCGATTTTCGCCAAATCTGGGTGTAGTCGCACTCCTTGCTCGTCGCTCGTGTCACCTAAGTTTTCAGGGAAAAAGTCGAGATGGGAATGGTGGAAATGTATTTTGAGAGACATTCGAGCTCCAATCTTCCGATAATTTTGCAACAAACTGTCGATTATTTTGTTGAAATCCGGGGACTTTCGGTTGCCGAGAAAGTTGTGAACAACATCTTCAAATGATGCCCATGCTGCTGCTTCATTGGGCGTTAAAACTACTATAAAATTGCCGTCGGCCATTAATTTTCGAATATCAGGTCCGACAAATATTCCTTCTTTGATTTTGGCGTATGACAATTTGGGAATAAGTAATTAAAAGCCGGTCCTTCAGGGTTGAGTGCTTTGACGAAGTTTTTGATAAGGCCAAGTTTTATGTGGAGAGGTGGCAGGAAAATGTTCTGTGGGTTCACAAGTGATGTAGAAGAGACGTTTTGTTTTCCTGGTTCATAACTAGTTCGACTTGGCCAATCATTTTTCACATAATGTTGGTCAGTTGCACGGCTATCCCACAGACACAAAAAACAGCAAAATTTCGTAAAACCAGATTGCATCCCCATTAAGAGACCAATGACCTGTTGGAATAGTATGTAAATAATTTATTCTTTAAAATTGCATATGCATTTTTCTCAAACCTTTAAATCGCCACAAATTTTCCATTGATGCTCATTGTATTTGATCTTGGTGAAAATTCTACACATTGTATCATAACTTTCCTTCGTTTTTTCTGCATGAGCAATCAGAATGGATGGTGTTATATTTCCATTATGTATCACACCAGCCTTCAGGCTGTATTTTGAACCATCTATGAACAAACGCCATTAATTTACCTCGTATTGTGTATACAGCACTTGAAATAAACCGTTGATGTCATCGAATAATCATATGTTCTCCTCTTTTTTGAAAAACGGTAAAAGCGCCTGATTTCTGGTTCTGTAAAAAGTGACTTTTGTTTCAGTGTGAAGACAGTTCCACTCCTGCAACCGTTATGCGAGCAATTCTGATTTTTGTTTCGATAGATCCAAATCACGAATCAAGTCATTCAGCATACTTTGCCATATTTTAATATTATGTGTTTCTTCCATGTTAAAATCTTCGGTCGGTGACGAACTGTTCGATGGTGACGAACTGAAAGTTCCCATGGAATTTGCGCTCACACCTGGGCAAATTGGTAAAGGGTCATTGTTCGTACGGGGAACTGGCTTGGACACTGATGACACGTTAGCATATTTATACTTTGATAGTTTTTTTTGCATTAAGACTGATCACATTCATCAAGCAAAAATAACAATCATCTACATGATTTTTCGGCTCTCTCCATAACATTGGCATTAAAAATGAAAAGTATACTTCTTGACCAAGTGACCACTTGTACAATTTGTGCTACACGCGTTACAAAATAATTTCGGTACCCACGGCCTGTGAGAGTTTGCTACAGAGAAACCAAAATAATAAGAATATGCGCCTCTCAGCGCCTTTGATATATTTTTTCCACTTTTTCCGATTATATAACATCCGCAAACATAACAAAAACACTTCGAATCAACTTTGCACTTCTTTCTCTCCATTTTCACAGGTTTTGGAACAAAAAATAACTTAAAGATTACAATTGAAATGACGTTTCTAGCGATGCCAACAACTGATTATCGTTATTACAGTGCAGTGCAGCCAACATGCAAGAACTCGAAAACTAGAACCAATCTTGAAAAACAAAAACCGGATTCGAATTCAGCGCCTCAAATATCGTTAAGATTTGTTCTCATCGGATCAGCACCAAAAGTTGACCGCAATTTGTAAACTTGTGTAATAGATCTAAGATAAACAACACAATTGTAAATAAATTTAGTTTATAGGACATAATCGGGAATTTCACAATTATGTTGTGTAGAATTAAATTCGTAGTTAATTAAAATTGAAGATGTAGAATAATATCACAAACTCACTTAGCTACTTGTTCCCTGCTGGCATTTACCGATCACTCCATCTTATTTCGGATAAAGTTTTGAATAATTCAATTTTGGGTTAGTATGATAGGAAAATTTTAAATTTTATTACTGTAGGTAATTATATTTCCAAAAGATTAGTAGTAGAATATATTTAGATTAAATTATATGTGTGTAAAAATTGAGGAAATTAAAAACGATTTCGGTGTGGAAAATACGTTATAATTAATATAAAAAAAAATGACATGAGGTGTCAGGGGACACCCGGTTGGAACGAAATTCTTTTCGCTGTATATTATGTTCTAGTTAGTTCCAACGCGCCTAAGGCGCCTGTTGAAAAATACAGTAATTTAAATGGATCTTTAAGAAAAGATACTTTTTGTAAAATGATAAACTTTTTTAAAAATTTTTAATTTATTGAATGTAAAAAGTAAATTTTTAGGTAAAAATTTAGGTCCTTTCTTTGATGAGAGGTACTTCTTTTATAAAAATCTAATGTTTTTTATGTAAGAAAAAGCCTAGCAGTATATATTTTTCTTACAAAGAAATGCTTTATTTAAGAACAGGTACTTTTTAAAGAAGTGGTACTCTTTTTAGGATAAGGTTGTTTTTTTAAGAAAATTTACATATTTTCAGGAAGGATACTTATCTCACAACTAACAAAGAAAAGAAAAGGTATCATTTTATTTTTAAGAAAGGGTACTTTTAAGAAAAGAAATTTTTGTAAGAAAAGGTATTTTTTGTAACAGAAGGTATATTTTTTTTTTGAAGAAAAGCTTTTTTTCACTAAGGAACATGTACAACTTTAAGAGAAAGTACTTATCTCAAGAAAAGTTATTGTGTTTTACAAAAAAGGTACTCTTTAAAGAAAATTTAGTTTTTTAAGAGAGGGCAATTTGTTGTAAGATATTGTACTTTTTTTTAGAAAATGTACTTATTTAAAAATAAATTTTTTTAAGTAAGGGTAATTTTTGTAAAAAAATTTACTTTTTTAAACAAAGGTACTTCTTTCAGATAAGGTATTTTGTTAAGTAAAGGTACTCTGTTGAAAAATATGAATAGGTATTTTTTTGAGAAAAATTTTTTTTTTTAAGAAAACGCACTTATTTAAGAAAATATTATTTTTATAAACTTTTTCACTTTCACTTTGGCTTTTCTTTTTATTCGGTTGAAACTGCACTATGTAATAAACAGGCTCCACCTAGACAATTTTTCTTTAAACAAAAAATATCCCCCCATATGTTAGTCGAGACACAAACCAAACCAAAAGTACGAGTGTAGGACTAAGTGTGCTGCCAAATGTAATTCCATGCCAGTCTTGCAGAAGTAGGATTTTATTTTCGGGTGAGAGTGTCTACTAGGATTTTATTTTCGGGTGAGAGTGTCTACTAGGCGCAAGCATCCAATATATGTAATTTCTTGAATTTGCTGTCAAGTTGCCCCCTCTCCGCATTTCTATGCATTTTCTGTGAATGACGTCAAACAAAGTCCTACATATTGATAATTGATAGTTTCATTACATACAAAAAAACAACTTGGGAGAAATGTCCAAAAAACTCGTTTGTTTAAAACAAAAGGATAAATCTATAACTTTTAGTATTTGATTCAAATAACATGTTTATCAATGTTGCAATGTTAGACAATAAAACTTAATAAATTGAATTTGATAAACAAATGTAAATGTACGTTTTCAATAATCAAAATATTTGAAAAATATTTCGATAATTTCGAAGATTTGAATTCGAAATATGTAGCTATATCTTAAATGGCTAACCAGGTTATCAGGAAACATGAGGATGCATTTTGCAGAACCTCACACGAGTAAAACTAATTTTCAAATTGTGCCCGTCATATTGATTTTTAATCACATCAACACAGATTGGAAGTGAATTATATTTAAGTTCAATAACTATTTGAATTGAACTTTACTAAAAATTCAATAATTCATGCTATTGAACTGTTCATTTGAATATTCGAATAAGAGGAGGAGCCAGCCTTTCAGAATTTTGCATTCAGATGTATCCTGTGTCAACACAGTTGTTGCTACAGGGTGGCAAAGTAAACCACTTTGGTGCTGTTGAAATTTTCAAAGCCTGGTACTTCTACACTTATAGACCGATTATAAAGATTAGAATTTTAACCCTGCTGTTAGATTAGAAAAAACTTACGAATCTTAGATTGAGGGACCATTTGGTCCATACTGCAATTTTCATCCAAAATAATAATTTTATCTTATTCTTTGTAACTATTTTGGTTCAAAAATTTCTAAAGCAAGTATTTGACATATCAAAAACATCCGCTAACATATCAAAAACATCTTCTAAATATTTGACATGAATTTACATTCGCTTGGTAATGAAAAAACTTACGAATCTTAGATTGAGGGACCATTTGGTCCATACTGGAATTTTCATCCAAAATAATAATTTTATCTTATCCTTTGTAACTATTTTGGTTCAATAATTTCTAAAGCAAGTATTTGACATATCAAAAACATCTTCTAAATATTTGACATGAATTTACATTCGCTTGGTAATGAAAAAATGTACTATTGACCAAATGGTCCTCTAATCTAAGATTCGTCATTTTGTATTTTTCTCAGTCCTGAATAAAGTTAGAAAATTTAATTTTCGCACATAACATTGTTTTATTAAAAGACCCCATTAGCAGAAAAATTTAGTCAGTATATATCACCGTTCCAAAGTTACAAGGGAAAACAGAAAAAATTTGGACCAAATGGTCCTAATCTAACAGCAGGGTTAAACAACTTTTTTTAATTACTTTATTACAACCTATTATTATCAACTATATTGGGTACTTTTGGTTTAGTTTAAAGGGAAGTTTTCTAGGTGGAGCCTTTTTATTACATATTGTAGTTTTGAACGGAACAAAAAGTCAATTTATATAAGGCAAAGTGAAAGACGTTTAAAAAAATAACATTTTCTTAAATAGGTGCGTGTTCTCAAAAAAAGGAAATTTTCCCAAAAAAATACCTATTCTTATTCTTAAACAGAGTACATTTTCTTGAAAAAATTACCTTATCTTAAAGAAGTACCTTTGCTTAGAAACGTAAATTTTCTAACAAAAAGTAGCTTTTCTTAAAAAAATAAATTTTTTTAAATAAGTACCTTTTCTTAAAAAGTACATTATCTTACGACAAATTGCCTTTTCTTAAAAAATTATCTTTTCTTTAAAGAGTACCTATTTTGAAAAGAAAAATGTAAAACAAATTTTTGAGATTAGTAACAACTCTTAAAATTGTACATATTCTTCACAAAAAATCCCTTCTCTTAAAAAATATCATTTCTCTCAAAAATTCCTTTTCTTAAAAGTACCTTTTCTTAAAAATAAATTTATATCTTTTCTTTTCTTGAGATAAGTAGCCTTTCTGAAATTAAGTAAATTTTGTTAGAAAAATAACCTTTTCCTAAAAAGAGTACAACTTCTTTAAAAAGTACCTGTCCTTAAAAAATTAGTCCTTTGTAAAACAATCACACTCTTAGGTTCTTTCTTACAGAAAATCACACTCTTAGGCTCTTTCTTACACTTCTTCCTACAAATGGTAGCTTTTCTTAAAAATACCATTAGCTTTTAATAAAAAAAGTGTCTATCATTAAAGAATGGATCTTTTCGGGAAAATACAATACATATTCTTACAAAACGGAACTGAAAATATACCATTTATTAAAAAATGCATTCAATAAAAAAAGATTTCTTAAAAAAGTTTATCATTTTACAAAAAGAATCTTTTCTTTCAGATCCATTTAAATTACAGTATTTACAGTACTAGTACATAATCAGGGTTGTCATACAAACAAGGTCGGTTTTATTAATTGTCGTTTTTGCAAACCAATATTGGTTTCATTTGGTGTCATGAAACCAAGTTGGTTTTGCCAATTTCGAATGTAAGTAAAACCAATGTTCGAATCAGCTGTTGCTTACATGTTTTTATTTTTTGGAATAGTTTTCATGGAAATATCAACAAAAGTAATTGTATTACACTATAAAATTATAAAAAAAGGAATAAGTCGTTACAAATAAAATACTATTGCATCAGCACATGTATCATTTTTGTTCTTAGATGAAGAACTCTCACCAAGTTGACGAGATCAGTAGGTAACGATTCAAGTATAAGTCTCGGAAGAAGCACAGTATCAACAATTTTTGGGAACAGGACTATTTCATGGCCTACTCTGCAAAAAACAACCATTTTTTTGAGGGGAGCAGAACACGTTATTTTAAGCAAAAACATTAAAATAACAAAATCCGGGCAAATGCATTGATTCGGAGTTATGGTCCCTGAAATTTCGGATGTGTGAGAGGGAAATGGGGTATAAAAGAAGTCAAAATAAGCTCAAAAAATTGGCCAACATTTCTCGATAATATAAAAAAATAACAAAATCTGGTCAAACGCATAGTTTTGGAGTTATGGACCCCTCGTATGTTGAAATTTTGAAAAATAATCGACTTTTTTTTAAACTAAGGGACATTCTCCTCTGGCGTAGGTCCAACACCGGCTTCGGCATAGTATTTTTGTGGTATAAAGCTTTCTGCGTGGACGGCCTTCGATCGGGCTAAGGGATATTTTCCTCTGGGGTAGGTCCAACACCGGCTTCGGCATATTATTTTTGTTGTATAAAGCTTTCTGCGCGACCGGGCTAAGGGATTTTCTCTTCTGGGGTAGGTCTAACACCGGCTTCGGCATAGTATATTTGTGGTATTAAGCTTTATATTTTTGAGAAAAGTAAAAGAAAATAATCGATAATTTGTCAAAATTTCAACATACGGGGGGTTCATAACTCCGAAACTATGCATTTGCCCCGATTTTGTTATTTAATTTTTTTTTTTTTGTCTTAAAATAACATGTTCTATCCGACGCAGTATTTTATTTTTTTTTATTTTTGAGAGTAAGCCGAATACATAATAGACAAAGCCCTATTTTTAGGCTTTCTCCTAAAAAATAAAAACGAAAATGAAAAGAGTATATCTTTTTATTAAGCAATTATTAAAATAAATCAATTCACTTACATTTTTACAAAACATCCCGGTGCAAACAAATAACAAACCAAAAGCGCGCAAATGAAAACTGACAGCTGTTGGTTTATTTCCAATATCAAAACCCATAACATTGGCTTCTGTGACACCTAAAACCGACATAAATTCTAGTTCGAACATAAAACCCATAACATTGATTTTCATGGCATCAAAGCATATGTTCTTGTCGTTTTCAAAACCAATAGTGACAACATTGGTTTCTCTGACACCCCTGAATATATAGCGAAAGGAACTAGGTTCCAACCGGGAGTCCCTTACACCTCATGTAATTTTTTTCTTTCGATTTTTCTAAGAAACCTTCCCAAATTTTTAAATTTTTCTGAAAGACAGGCATTGTAAGTATATTTAGCATTCTCGGAAAATGAAAAATTCTTGAAAGCAATTTTCAGTTTCGATATTTGGAATGTCTGGTACATTCCAAAATCATCAGAACAATACTTTAAAATTGTGATATTGTAACCATGTATTTTCCGCGGGAACCTTAAATTTTTATTTAATTTTTTTTTGACATTTTTGGTTCCTCTTTTCTATAAATATATTTTCTCTTTTTTATTTTCATTATTCATCTATGTTTTCGTATATTGTTCTCCCTCTTTGCTTCTATATTCTTTGGTTTAATTTTCTTTTCTCTACTTTTACGGGCGATGCGTTTACTTCTGTAATTTCTTTCATTGTTTTTTAAATCAACTTAGTTTTCCTCTATAAATTTCTCATTCTCACTATTCTTTGTTTCCATTATTTATTTCTTTTTTATTTAATTTATTTTTTTGTACAATCTTCTTCTGTTGTTTCATTTAGCCATTTTGCGCTGCTGCAACTTTATTAGTATTTTGTCCCTAACATCTTCCACGTGGGAAAGAACAATCAGTGCTTGCCCAACACAGTCATTGATTGTTCTCGTATTTATTCCAATTTCCGATCCAAAAAGTAGTGTGACGGATAACATATTCCAAGTGGGAAAGATCAATCAATGCTATGAGAATACATCCAGTGATGGCTCTAATATTTTTCCCAACCCATGTAACATATGTTGATGTTAATCCCGATCCGTTAATAGGCGAAAAACCACCCCGTTCCTCGGTGTCCATTTTGTTACCCTCTAACAAGAGAACAAAAGCGTAAGCAATTTAGTACAAAATTGGGTCCCACTTACCTCCTTTCCCACGACTTTCGGTTAAAAAAAGCCGACCAACTATCTTTCGGCTTGTCGTTCGAATCAAGACACCTAGGGAGAAATCTTTCTCAGAAAATTGATGAGGTTATGAAAACGATTGCTTTACTAATTTCAGATAGAGTCATTAAAACAAAACATCCAACAAGAAACAACAAGATCTTGGCCTGCATCCTTACAAGATCAAATTGTCGCAAGAACTGAAGCCGCATCACCACCATAAGCGTCGTATGTTCGTGAATTGGGCTGAGCAACAACTTGAAAATGATTCGGATTTTCATCGGAAAATCATCTTCAGCGATGAGACTCATTTCTGACTGAATGGCTTCGTCAATAAGCAAAATATCCGTTATTGGCCAGACAGCAATCCACACATAATCCATGAGTCATCATTGCATCCCGAAAAAATTACGGATTGGTGCGGTTTATGGGCCGGCGGCATCATTGGGCCGTACTTCTTCCGTGATGATCAAGACCGGCACATTACTGTGAATGCGAATCGCTACCGTTCAATGATAACCGAATATTTTTGGCCCCAATTGGATAACATGGGCTTGGAGGACATGTGGTTCCAACAGGACGGCGCCACAAAGCGAATGCCACAATCATTTTATTGGAAACCAAGTTTGGTGAACGTGTTATCTCACGAAATGGCCCAGTCGATTGGCCGCCCCGGTCGTGCGATTTGACGCCGTTAGGTTATTTCCTGTGGGGATACGTCAAGTCTATGGTCTATGCCAACAAGCCAGCGACAATTGATGGACTTCGTACGAATATCGAACGTGAAATTGCAGCAGTATCGGCCGATTTATGCTTGAAAACCGTCGAAAATTGGGTTCAGCGTCTGGACTTCTGCAAGCGTGACCGTGGTGGCCAAGTAAAAGAAATCGAGTTCCATACATAATGACATCGAACGGACCTTCACAGAAATAAAGAATTTGATTGGTAACTAAAACCGGTTTTATTTTATTTAAAAAAACTTTTGTATCGCTCTTATTGAAAAACCCGTTATAACTTTATTTAGTCCTAGTCACTCGTTATATAGAAAATCATTATTAAAAATTACATGAGGTGTCAAGGGTACCCGGTTGGAATGAAGTTCCTTTCGCTATATATTATGTACTAGTTAGTTCCAACATGCCTAAGGCGCCCGTTGAAAAATGCGAAAATTTAAATGGGTCTTTACGAAAACATGCCCTATGTAAAATGAGAGCAATTGAGAACATTTTTTAGGAACAATTTTTTTTATAGAATTTTTTTTTTGTATACTTTTAGGTCCTTTTCGTAAGAAAATGTATTATATTTTCCCGAAAAGGTAATTTTTTAAAGAGAGGTATTTCTTTTATTAAAAGCTAATGTTTTTTTTAAGAAAAGGTATTATTTTTAAGCAGAAGTACTTTCTGGAAGAAAAGCCATAAGACCCTTAATTTGTTTTACAAAGAAATACCTTTTTTAAGAACAGGTACTTTTTAAAGAAGTGGTACTCTTTTTAGGAAAAAGTTATTTTTTTAAGAAAATGTACTTATTTTCAGAAAGGCTACTTATCTCAAGAAAAGAAAAGAAAAGTTATTATTAGTTTAGTTTTACGAAAATCTTAGAAGAGGAAAGAGTAAGAAAGGGTATTTATTTTAAGAGAAGGTATTTTTCTTGCAGAAAAGGTTTTTTAACAAATATTTTAGAATTGGTCCTTTTTGTATGTACATTTTTACGAGTAGGTATTTATCTCTAGAAAAGTTATTTTGTTTCACAAAAAATTTACCCCTAAAAAAAATGTAGTTTATCAAGAAAAGGAGATTTGTTGTCAGAATAAGAATAAGATTAGCTAAAAACCATGCTTCGTTTCTGCAGTCAAATTTTCTTTTCAAATTTGTAGACCAGTGTTATCTTCGAGTTTCGACTTTGGTCATACTAGACTGAATGTATCTGTGGACCCAATTCGTTATGGTTTTTTTAACACTTTTGATCCATATCCGTCTGGCTGGTTGGGTGGTCAACATGGTAACTGCCGTAAACCTTTACCGATCACAATGGAATTTTGTTATTGGCTATTATTTACCAAACTTAGTTTGGGATTGAAAATGTGTGTTATGACCACACACCATCTGGCACATCCCATACAAATGTTGAGCGGGCAAATGTTCCTGACGTTGTAAGCTTGTAGTATGAACTTCTCATACATTAAATATATACCTGTTTTAATGGAACTCGGAATCAAAGTATACCGAAAGCTGAGGGTATGTTTCAGTCGGTTGTCTCGACTGAAATTTCTGTACTTGTTTCGAGTTAAGGTTTTTAAATTTCCTTTTTGGAATTTGCTAAAAAGAATGGTATTGGATAATATTATGTGTATTAAAATTTTTAACTCGTACTCAAATGTTATTCTTAATTTAAAATTGTGTTTGTTTAAAGTAAATTGTTTTTACCGGATTTTCAAAAATATGGCTTTTAAATTCATATATAAAATTAATAATTTAGATTAAATTTCACATTTTTGTGTAACATTTCATATACGAAAACCATAATAAAATTAGAAAATGTATATCATTGGAGTCTAAAATTAAGAAGTCATATTAAAATTTGGAATAAAAAAAATAAATAAATGGTTTCCCATTACATCCCATGAAGGAATTTGGAATACTCAAATATAAACTGAAAACCGGTTAACCAAGTAACCGCTTCAAAAAAAGCTGTTTCCGTTTTTAACCTTATGAAAGTAATTAGACGATTGGACCGCCTAATCGATTTTGACCAGTAATGATCCTAGAGGCAAATTCACAAATCGGCAAATTTATTTTTTGTTTCTAGAGCCATGTTTTCCGTACATCAAAATTAATGAAATTGTTAATAAAAATATGGACCAATCTATTTTTGCAGTTAAGGATTTTTTTAGAAGCAAACTCACGTACATATTTACCATTAATAATTTTATATTTGTTATAATTCCTGGTTGAAAATAAACATTATTTCAGAGTTCAGGTCAGAAAAACAGCCACACGTTATAGAAAAAACCAGTAAATAAGTTTCAGTCGGGTGAACCGACTTAGTCATACCGTCACCCTAAGTCATCCATTGCGAGGGAGTTCTGTTACATAAAAACGCCCATTCTCAAAAGTGACCATATTCAATAACAGATTGACATTACACTCAATATTATTGAATACCCAAATTAGTTAGTGTCCTCCCAATATTTATATGCGAGGTGCAAAAAAGGGCATGGCAAGTTGTTGCCAAAATTTTTGATCAATACCAAATTTCATTAAGATAGGTTCTGATATATTGGAGATATCGAGTCGACAAACTGAAAATAGTACAAACTTTCATAAAGATTAGTTCGGTTTGCGGGATTTCTCGTGCTGATCAACCAGACGGCCAAACAACTTTTGTATGAGAGGTACCACAATGGGCGTGGCAAAATCACTCTTGTTTTACTCGGTGATTGGCGTTTGATAACGTGAAGCCTTATACCTAATTTCATTAAGGTCGGAAGGGTTTCACGCGATTTATCGGATTGACAACCCAGACGAACACTCTGTTTTGTATGGGAGGTACATGAATGGGCGTGACAAACTCGCCCATTTTCTCCAGTTAACTAGCCATTTATAGATTATTAACCGGTGTGAGAGTTCAAGTAATCACATCTACCAGAAGAAAGGTTTGATAGAAATATGATTTTGTGCTAAATGTGTCGATTTGTATGGAAGGTACCAGAAGGGGCATGATCACAACGCCCATTTTCAATCCCAAACTCAATATTGGCAAACAATAGTCACTGACAAAATTTCATTGTGATCTGTAAAGATTTACCGCAGTTATCGTGTTGACCAGCCAGCTAACCAGCCAGACAGACAGACGGACTTGGCTCAAACGTGTTAAAAAAAGTCTTAAAAAGTCCTAAAACGAATTCCGACCAAAGATACTAAGGATCTAATATGGCTCCTCCTACGTGTTACATTTTTTTACGTATTAACTGATATATACCCCCATCCCTATGGGTGAGGGTATAATTGAATTTTTCGACAAAAAATTCTAAAAATGAAGCGAGAAATGTGAAAAGTTGGTTAGAATTGCCCAAAAAAGTGCTAAAAAGTATTTAGCATAATAAAAAAAAAAATGCAGAAGCCAAAAAAAAAGAGTTAGAATTACACTTAAAATGCTAAACTGGCAACACTGCTGCCAACATTTGGTATCAGTAGAATGCTATCACATATCAATGGCCTTATTGGTGGAAGAGACTTGTGAAAATTATATTTTTATAACTTTGAAATCATATAGCTTTATTGAACGGAATATTGAATGAAGTATATTCTGGAAATTGACAAATCTTGAACGAATTGTCTTTCAAGCTCTCAACATATTCATGCATTTCTGTAGCAAACCACTAATATGTTGTCACCATTGACATTTACACGTTAACCTCAAAGGAGATCCCCTGGCCTCATTGCCCCCCATCTATAATCCGAAAGGATTAGCCTCATTCACAAACTAAACATTGCCATGGGGTGGAATACCTAAATAAAATACGTGTTATTCCCCACAAAGCAATTCCATACACCTTTTGTTAAATTCAAATTAAAGTTCTACACAGAATTTGTTGCTAAAAGTCAAAAGGAGGATTATGTAAATTAAGATAGAAATGAAAGGTTGAAAAATTTGTTTGTGGAAGGGTTGACTTCGGGCTGGGTTGAATGTTTTAAGTCTCTTGTGTTTTATTTGATTTGGCAACAAACCATCTATAGTGTACATTTCATTGTAGATTTTCAATTTAGATTTTTTGTTCTAAGAATGTTGTTCTTAACTCAACGACTTGCTGTGATAACATCGAACTGCAAAAGTAAAACACAGGCACAACCTAGGCAAGAACTATAAGAAAATGATAACAACTTCACCACCAATAAAGACCCCATTTTTATGTTGCTTTCAAAGAGTATCAGTTTGTCCGCCCATCTGTCTGTGCTATGTTCTCTCGTTCCTTCTGCCTGCTTTTATTAGGGGGTACTAAAATAAAGTGGTGTGGAGTAATGTCCTACACAGTTTGCTTAGATTACTTAAAAGACAATTTAATGTAAATTCTTGTGTTGGAAGGAGGAAATTAATACAAATCTTAGGTTAAATTTATAAAATACGGTCTAAGTTCATACAATAGTAGCCAAACCAAGATTTGTGTATCCTCAGACGTTCAGCCAAAATCAGTGTCGTTTATTTAAAACTATTTAAAGAGGAGTTGAAATTACCTAAAATGTAAATGGATTATTTGATAAGAATTTATAGAAATTGAGAATATGTGCAATTATTATTGTGTATATGGATAACAATTTAAGGACTGACTGCACATAGAAATGTTTCACTTAATTTGGAGTTGGTATTTCAGCGATCGTCGGTGGTGCAATTTTTAACGATCGTCAATCGAACCTCAATTAGTGAAGCCATCTCTCTGTGATAGTTGACAATAAAAGGACTTCTTAAACCCACTTCGTATTCGGTGTACAAGATTAGGTCATAAGTGAATCTATAATGGGTATACATAGCTCACTCACCGTAAGAAGCTCCCCCAAGTTTCTTCATGAGATGTAATGGAGAAACAAGTCTTGAAATTTTAAGTTAAGATTGATATACTAAAGTATATATGCTGGGAAAACTATAACATTGCCCATAAAATTCCTCCCGATGGTATAACATACTCATTGTGATATTTATGAAGTGACAGATAACACTGTGCCACAAAATTTAGGTTTTTGCTTTGGGGGTGAACGAGTCCTGCGCCAACTGCAAACACTAGGTGAGTATAGTCAAACCGTAAAAACTTAGACCGCTGTGTAGTTACACTTGTTTTATGGGCGTGGCAAGTTTAAATTTTCTTATCCGATACTGTCCGAAAAAAATTTAAAAATCAAGTATAAATATTGAATTGAGATAATACATGTGTTAATATATCTGCAGTAGAAGTTTCCCACAATTCTCAACGACGTTTATTAAAAATTGTGGGAAATTTTTGTTAAAATATTTTGAACACGGCAAAATGCCGGCAAAGCCATGAGGCCGGTGTTGGTATATCTATAAGAGAAATCTCGTAACACCGCTCAAAGATGAACATGCCCGAACGCCTTTTTAATATAAAAACTTCCCCGAGCAAAACTGTATCAACTTCTGTGGCACAGATGCCAAAACCGTTAGAGTGTCTGAGGACTCTCAACAAGGAATGGTGGCTGAACCGGAGGAATAACCAATTTATTAGAACTTAGTCGGTGGTGTCATGGCTCTGCAATTCGATTGCCATCACATATTCTACTTTAAGCAACGTGTTGTATGTATTCTTGTTTCGAAGTGATATTTTTATTGAAAATAATTTTTTGATATGAAATTTTAGGATTTTAATGTTATATTTTTTGACTTTTTTTTGGGAAAAACAAATTCCCATTTATTGCTTTCAACGACATCTAGAAAATTACCCATTACACTAAAATTATCCCAACACTTGTGCTTCATCTATTAGTTTAATTTATCTTTGTTTTTATTACCAAATTCAGAATAGTAATTAACATTTTGAGCGACATCTAATAAATTTAACACTTCAGAACTAATGTTAATTTCTTCGCTTCATGACCTCTTGACTCTTGGCGATGAATTAAGATTCAAACCTCCAACATACTGAATAGGTCCTCATGCTGTTCAATCCTTGAAATTTTGCTGGTATTGATTACATACATATCTAAATTTTTTGTACTCCTTGTGTTTTCGTTCTTGTGCTTCTCATGTAAACTTTATCATTGCTAGGCATTTATACTCAATTAAAATTTTACCGTGAGTGAAAATCGTATGTGTTCTATGAGTAAGATTCTTCTCATGCTGTTCAATCCTTGAAATTTTGCTGGTATTGATTACATACATATCTAAATTTTTTGTACTCCTTGTGTTTTCGTTCTTGTGCTTCTCATGTAAACTTTATCATTGCTAGGCATTTATACTCAATTAAAATTTTACCGTGAGTGAAAATCGTATGTGTTCTATGAGTAAGATTCTTCTCAGAATACATTTGAGCCAAAAGTTTCGGATGCATTCACAGCAAATTTGGTGGCATTAACCATTTCCTTATAGTTTATAACATTATGGATAACAGACAACAAAGATTAACTCTATAGAATTAATTCTAGCATGCAATATACAGAGTTATGATCATCACTTGTCGATTCATTCAAATTTTGAAAGTTTTTCTGTGTCTTTCTACAAATTGCACATTTCGATATTTGCAAGAAAAATTCCTAATTAGTATCAACAATTGTTCCCTTACTAATTTTAATAACAAAAGGATTCAATTGATCAATTTGAATTTTTATATCGCTTACTGTAGCTTTGAAAACACTGTGCTGGAATCGGAATTTTTTTGTAATAAGCGGGGCACCAATTGGGTACCTAATTTGAATACGCTGAATCCAGTGGTGCTAACCTTGAATTTATTTTATTACTCCACTGAATTTCTTTAATTCCTTCTAATTCCTTCATTGAATTTATTTAACTTCTGCAATGATGATATTTTATTGCGGCCATAAACATGGGATATATTTCACACTTTAATCTTTCTTCTAATGAAATTAAGATCTCACGGTCGGAACGCCATTGCATTGGCATTCCCTCTCTTATGATATGTCACTGTTTCTCTAATGCAATTTCGTCGGATTTTTTTGGAACGAAGTTCCCTATAGCACGTTATCGGATGGGGGCTAAATAAAAACATTTGAAACAACTTTTTTTAACCGTATTATGCTATAACCCAGTATACAACACAGTATTATTCTGCATACTTTTAGGATTTGGTAATTATTACTAGATTTGTACAGTCATGGACCTACATATATGAGGGTTGTGTTCTTTCATGTTGGCATTGTAATAGTCATGCCATTGTGAAGTGTGCTGGGTTCAGTGGAAGGCATTGTGACATAATTACGGCTAAGGAAAGCGGGCTTCGCTGAACATGTTGGAAGTGTAAGGAATACGATGTTGATTTTTTTTAGGTTATTGCCTTTTGCGCTATTAACAGTATTACCCCATTCTGTGTGCTTGCAGTTCATGTCTCCCGCTAGTACATAGTAGTTATTTGAATTTTGAAGATTCATAAAATCAAATAGTTTCTGCAAGTCTGCTCGTATTGAATTTATATTGCCGGCCGGATAGTACGCACATGTAATTACTAAAAAGTTGTCGCAGTCAACGGGTATCTTTATGACCCACGTCTCTAAAGAATCTAGCCAATATCTACTTTTGTTATCGTGACAGTAGTATTGTATGTTATGCTTGATTAATATAGCAGTTCCCCCACCCTTATTGCATGAACTCGATATTTTCTTATGAGTTTATAATTTCTAAATATTACATTGTGTATATGGTTTAATTTTGTCTCATTTAATAGGACAATATCTACTACCTACCTACTCTTAAAAATTTACCTATTCTTGAAAAAAGGACCAATTCTAAAAAAATACCATTTCTTAAACAAAAAAACTTTTCTTCAAAAAAATATCTTATTATAAAAAATACTTTTTCTTACAAAAATTCATTTTCTTAAAAATAAAATATTACATTTCTGAAAATAAGTGAAAATAAGTAAATTTTGTTAAAAAATAACCTTTTGCTAAAAAGAGTACCACTTCTTTAAAAAGTACCTGTTCTTACAAAAGTACTTCTTTGTAAAAATGTCATACTCGTATGGCTTTTTTATACAGAAAGTACTTCTTTTTAAAAATAGTACCTTTTCTTATCTGACATTATCTTTTAATAAACGAAGTACCTGTCTTTAAAAAAGGACGTATATAATACATATTCCGGAAAATATAATACATATTCTTACGAAAAGGACCTAAAAATATAATTTTTGTTTTTAAATACATTGCAGAAAAAAAATGTTCTTAAAAGAAGTTTTTTATTTTACAAAAAGTACCTTTTCTTAAAGATCAATTTAGATTATAGTACTTTTCAACGAGGGCTTGAAACGTGCTGGGACATAATATATATAATATATAGCAAAAGAAACTTCGTTCCAACCGGGTGTCCTATGACACCTCATGTGATTTTTTAACACAGTTATATTCTTTGGTGATATTGGGTAGAAAATTTTAATTTATATTAAAGTATCTATAAATTTTTAAATTTTAAGTACAGTTTGAGTTATTAATCTATTTGACACTTCAGACTATAAAAAAGTGGCTTCCCATAACATTCCATGAAACAATTGGGGAGAGCTGCTCACAACCGTGTGCGCGTACTAGTTTTACACACACTGTTGGGGCCTACAGTTTAACACCTTTTCCGAACTGTATTTTTGAGAAGCATTTTATGGCGATTGTGTCACCATCACTAAGCGAGGTGACCGCCGTCGAAAGAAATCTTAGGTAATCTGAGCAGGGATCATGTACAAGGGACGTCCACACTACAATTGCACTACCGACGACCACACTTCAGACAATAGCTGTGTCGAGTTTCTCAAAAATAGAATGTATAAGTAGAATACGTATATAATTTACGACAAATCAAAAAAAATACTTCGTCACATTTTAATGGTTTTCATACACTAAAAAGCGAATTGTATTATTTTTTCGTGTAAATGTTCGTTCGTTCGCCTGATAATTAGCCAAGAAGAGACTTTATCTTCATAACCATTCGGACACTATCGAGTAATAAGCTATGAAATAGGTTCCCAAACAACCGTTCGGATCAGGTGTAAAACTGTAGGTCCCATTCAGTGAGTGTAGAAAAGCGCATAGCTCAGTGATTATGAAAAGCGCCCTTCTTGGGATGTAATGGGGAAATATTTAATTTTTCTACAAATGAAAAAGCGAACACCTTAATGATTGTAATGCACACTACTGCCTATACTCATTAATGATTTGAAATAGGCAACTTCGATTTAAATTTTTTTTACGTCAGGCCGCTTCTGGTACCTGCCATTTATTTGGGCCCGAAATTTGGATTGAGATTTAATTTATACGGCCCGGAACTAGACCCATATGCATAATCCGATACTATATAAAACTTTAGCTACAACTGTCATTATATTGCCTTATCCATTTGACCTTTGAAATCATTCACTTCTTACGTAACACATTTTCTATATATACATATATATCCGACAGATTCTTCAGTAATATCGTGTTATTTGGTAATCAATAACCAGTATTTGTTTTCCTAGTGTGTGTAAGATTATAACCAAAAACGATGTAGAAGTACAAAACGAGTGAAACCCTAGCCATTCTCTGGTATCTGGTCTCTCTCTTACTCCCTTCATTGAATATTTTAATACACGAGCAGCTTTTTGGTAATGTTATTGTATAAAGCTATACAAATTCCAACCGCGTTAAAGTAAAATTACATAATTTATGTAAAAAGTATGTAATAATCGAGATATAAAGCGAGAGAGAAACACGTTTGAGTGAATTTCTACCACTTTTTCGTTCTCTATTACCAGGATTGCCAATTTGCGCACATCTTCTGGTTGTTTAAATCTAGTTCGTCTTTGTTATAACATATACAAAGTAGTATCATATACGAGTATATCCGCACTTACTTTAACGTCTCTTTTGAATATATCAAGCTTTTGGAAAAAATATGCAATCTTCTCATTAGTACCATTAAAAGGTATAATCACCTGTAATACAGGAACAATTAACTACTTTAAAGGCCACTTAAACATTTCGTTTCATTTGTCTCTTCCGCCATCTGTGTATCTATCACTCATTAATTTCTGCCTAATTTATTTTGTTACAAGCGAAGGACCTTCTCTACATGCTGTTGTGTATACTAGTATGAGATAATTGTTGAGTCATGTGCAAAAAAATGTGTAGGTGTATTTTAGAGCCGATTCTCTCTAGCATAATTACTTGTGATATCTCAATCTAAACTGCGAAATTTTTAATTTGCATATTTACGAATAACAGCGAAGGTCATCCTGAGAAGTTTGTAAGAGCATTTCAGTAAAACAAGAACGATACAAACGGATTTAAGCTAACAAAGGCAATCAAATATTATAACTACTGTAGTGTTACTGCAGTAGGTCTGCGTACACATTACGACTTCGCCATCGCCAGCCATATAACTGTGTGCAAAAATATATTGGTACGTACAAAATCATATACTGGATATATACAGGGTGATTCAGGAAGTTCCGGACAAATTTCTCCAGCGTGTTCCTTGGCTCATTTCATGAAGAAAAGTCCACTAGGACCATGTCCGAAAATGCAAGGGTGCGAAATGGCAGCGGGTTCAAAATTTTCGAATTGATGGTCGGAGGGTAGTAGGGTAAAGTTGCTAACTTCTGAGCCAGTGGTCTTTAAGAGGCCTTTCAGAATCCCATGAAGGTATTAGAGAGATCTTCTCACAACCAGTGAGCTGTGCGCATTTTGTATAACACTCACTGGATGGGAGCTACAGTTTAACACGGGCTCCGAACCATATTTTGTGAAGGTTTAAGTACTGAATAGTATCGTCATTGCTAAGCGAGGTAGCCAGCGTCGAAAGAAGTGAAGCTGGTCAGCGCAGGGATAAGACCTACGTGAATATGTACCATTGCACGACCAACGGCAACAAACAAAATATTTCCTTGCGATAGCAACAATGTTGTGTTTCTACTGGATTAAAGCTTCCATAATATCGTAACATCTAATGGCATTTGTGGCTATAACATGGCTATTAGCACATCATGTACATGTGAACCCATACTTCAATAGGCTCTAGATCGCATGACTTTAGCAACTACACATTATAGCTTTGTTTTACGAGCAATGACTTTGTTCGCTATTATCACCTAAGGAACCGATTCAATTTAAGCTTTGCGGGACGCTAAAACAGTTCTAGAATCTATTTCTTCCAAAAGCAATGTCATACATATGTAGTGTAATTATTGTTTCTTAATTGAGATTTTTAAAATGTGTAAACCGCAGCAAGGGTGGAAAATACTACATTGAGACGTAAAGGTCATGTTAATCATCTCTTTTAAGACTGGCCAACCATATTCAATACCTGAGTGACAAAATAGTGTATAATACCAAACGTTGTGTAAAACTAGAAACCTCACAATTCACTGATTGTGAGAAGGCCTGCCAAATCACTTCATGGGATATAATGGGCAACAATTTGTTGTAATCCCAAATTTAATAAGGAGCTGTTTTTCTCGCGATTTAGAGTGTCTACCAGCCAAATATTTGCATGGGAGCTGACAAAATGGATGACATTTTTGGGATTTTAAATTGCTTACAAGAGGTACTTCGTCGACCGAATAAATGACCCACATATTGAAACAGAGCCACGACGACCTGCTTTTTGCTTGCTGGCATACCACTGAATAAAAAGCAATATGCTCACTGAAATAATTGTTTTTGTTTTATCATAACGAGAGCGACGACAAAAAGTATTGAATAGAATGGACACTCTTTTTCCGCTCTCATGTAGAGTCTGAGTAAAGGAGCACAAGCAAATCTTATTTTCTTTATAGAATATTTCAATATAAATGCACCATTTCGACAATGTTATTACTGAAAATAATACAAAAAACACAAATGTTTCAAATGGCATCAACGTTTCACATCAAAATTATTAATGAACCAAGTTATGACAAAAAGTGAGTAGTACATTTTGAATCATTCGGCAGATGTAGCCAATGCTTTTGAGTTCCTAGAGTTCTCTTACTTTGGCGACGACGATTGTAGACTAATTCGTATATTAGACTTAACATTTCTCTGAGTAAATTTATGACATTTGGCCTGGTGTGATAAGAACGTTGGATGATGAAAGATTAGCGTTAATAATACTAGATAGAGGCAATGGTTCAAAACAACCAACAAAATTACAACAACGGTATTTCATTTCGGTTGTTAAAATTATTGTGTTAAATACAACGCAAATGTATGCTAATAATAACAGTCAGTAAAAAAGTGTAAAGCACATGTAAATTCCACAGTTTTTCATCAAAACGACATGAAAAATTAAACTCAGAAGTTCTGGTAATTCCATCTGGTGTAAGTCAGTTTTCGTCAAACATCTCCCTATCACACCAACCATACAACGAAGAGTTTCAAAGGAAACTTCAGATGAGTCAAATATTCTATCTTTAAAGAATTACTCTATGACGACGGCCTGCTTGTTTGTTCGCTATACTTATTTTCAGGCAGAGACTATTGTTGTACAACAATCACATAAGTGATGCTAACGCTGTGTGTTGTTTGCATGTGTTCACTTTGATAGATTGCCCTACCCGTGCCTATAGATGTTCACACATCAAAATAATGGAAATATTTTAGACGTATCTGAACGATATAATTTCATATTCACACTGGGGCCGAGTATATCTTATTGGATCCGCACAAAGAGAGCCCAATGTTATTGACGTTTTTCTCGAGACGGTTCATCAACAACCTATGGTTCTCCAGACATTTTGATCTGGAAAATTATTAGAGTTTGAGGCGTAATTCAGACGAATGTAAAGATATTATGTGAAACAACTAATGTAATCGATCAAAGATCCCTAAGAACCAACACAAGAACAAAAGGCCTTTTCCCCCATATTATTATTTTCCTTTTGCATTCTCACAGTTTGCATTGCTTTGACGTAAGTATTATAATACAGAGTTGTTTTTTTCTGTCAATAGAGATTTTCTGATGACCATGCTAGTGTCAGCTACGTTTTAAGTAATCTTTCTATGTTTCTATTTTATAAGTAATGATAAATTTTTATATTATTCCTACAAAACTCAATCATTTTTCACTTTGAAAAATTTTCTTGACCTTGCAAGATACTAGTATGTACTTTTCAGACATTATCTAAACCTACCAAAAATCGGCCACAAAATTCAAATTCATCAAAATATTAACGTTGGATACTTTAACGAATTACCTCATTTCAAAAAGAACATTCTGCGCCCAACAGGGGTGGAGCGCGGTAATTTGCTTTTTTGCACTGCAGTCTGTGGCGGCACTGTTGGTCGAAGAGAGTGGAGAGTGTGCGTGGCTAATAGTGCCTGACGGGAGATTTGTGTTCGTCTGCCTTTCAGTTGCCATCATGCATTGGACAAGTGAGGAGAGGTCATTTTGTGTTGAAGTGTATTTTTCAAATGCGCACTCGATCATTGCAGTGCAGCGTGCTTTTCGTTTATAATTCGCTGTTGCGGTACTGGAGTGCAGCAAACCCCAGAGAAATTCACCAGAGACCTCTGTATTCGGACCGCGTCACTATGTGGTGCGCCGTATCACGACTAGGCATCATTGACGCTTACTTTTACCAGAATAACCGTCTTGCCGTAACTGAGAACTCCGAACTGTACTTGCAATTAGAGGATACATGGTTCCAACAGGAACGATTTTTTAACCTCACTTTTTTGCTCAAAATCTGATTTTCTCAAAAAACAGCCCTAGTAAACCTATTTTCTACCTAGACTCAGGTGGTAGGCAACACTTCAGGCTTTCTTTTAAGGTATAATACTTCGCATTAACCCTTCTAAGACCGGAGATATTTATGTTCAAAGTTTGAAATACAAGAAAAAATTTAAGTTTTTTTTACTTTTTTCCAAAATTTTATTTATTTTCCTAGCATAGGCCTCAAGTTAAGCTTCAAAATCAAAATAATGGACTTTCATATATTTTTTTCGTTTGTTTTTAAGTTAATTAATTATAATTAATCAACTTTAACAAAATATCTTGGTATCTTTTGTATGTCAAACTTTGAACATAAATATTTATTTTTTAAATTTGTCCGCAATGGCTTAATAAAATGTAATATATTTATATGCAGATTTAAAGAGTTTTCAATGGTCTTTGTAATGATATTCACGGGAACCAGATCGGACCATAAATATGTGAGATATGGCCAATTATATACTCAAGCTTTAAAGGCCCATATCTCAAGAAGTTGGACCGGGCGCAAACATTTGTTTTTTCTATTTTAATAAGCTTTTTGAGCCCTTTTAGACCAAAAAAAAAAAATTGGCCTATGGCCGATAAAATTTGTTTAAATAGCGCAGACTTAGCTATATCCATATATACCGATTTCTCAAAAACTGGAGCCAATCTGACACTTCCAAATGTACTGTCGCACTCAGGGGACTCCCCCCTAATAGTTTTGGAAAAGATTCATCGAAGTTCATTTTTCGACTATCACAGTGTAATTACTACCACAATTTCATTGTGATTGGTAAAGAAGCCATGAATGTAAAGATGCACATATCCCTCTTTACCAGGACCTCCTTTGTGTGAATGTGGTACTTCTCATCGAATAGTGGCTCCCCTCTCGAATATCGAAACATGCGGGAATATTGGGCCACCTTCCAGCACTGTTCCATGACCGACTCAGACCATACAAGAGTTGCCATGGAAAAAATATGACTGCCTATAATGTCTACCGGCAACAAGTCTAATATTATATGCAGTGCATCAGTGGGCGTATGTGGGTATATCATTAGCCTAAGACATTTTACTCGGCTGTCACCTGCATCTTGTTGAAAAGAACGCTTAGGTTATCTGATGGTAGCGTGCCGATTCTTCAGCATGGACTGAAAGCCCCTCAAGAACGCATAGCGAGAGTATAAGAGGTCCATAAGAAAGGCCAAGAGAACAGCATGGAAATACTACTGTAAGTCGACTGAAAGCCTTAAGGCATGCTGCTGATTAACCAAGATCCTATCCAAGAATCACAGTATATCATGGCAGCCTACCTTAATACAGAGGGTCATTTTAAAAGTATATAAACAGAAAGTATCATAGAAGCCCCAAAGGATATGAATGTCAACTAGAGTGTTGCGATCAGCAGTGCGGAACTTACAGGTAAGCGCTCAGTGGTTCGAGCTATCGGTCACTAGGGTAGTCTGTAGGGGTACACCCTATGGTGGGGTGTTATCACCACTACCATGGCTAGTGGTTATAAACACACTACTGGTGAACTGATCGCAAATACGGATGATGTCGCGGTGATGGATAAAGGTCCCTTTACCTCCGGGATAAGTGAAATCACGAAGAATATCTTAGGAGAGATCAGCATTTGGGCCAAACATTGTGGTCTAGGTGTTAACCCGGATAAAAGTGATCTGTTACTATTCACAAACAGGCGAACTATTCCACAACTTCCCAGCCATCCACCACAATAATCAACTTTAAAGCATATGTCATGTGAATGATCTCTACTAAAAAGTACTTTTTCATAGAAAATTTTAATTTTAATAGTTATTGATTTCGAACCCGAAAAATTATTTAAAAAAATATCGGCTACCCTCACATAATAGTAAACAACTAGAGATAAGAGATAGTGTAATTCTAGTTCCGAAACTCAGGTGGACACATAACATTGAACATCGAATTAAGAAGGCGCAATGTGCATTCTAAGTTTGCATAAAATTATTTTAGAGGACATGGATGGTACTAAGAATATACAAGGCGGTGGGCAGACCCTTGCTGACCTATGGAGTATCGGTGTGCTGTCCAGATCAGGAGAAAGATAGAAATCTGTCAACAATACCGAGAACCGCATGCACTGGCACGAATAGTGTTTTACGGACTCTGCTGCACGCAATACTATGCTAAATTTACTTTCGACTGAACAATTTGCGAAGAGCGTAATGGCCAAAAGTGCTTTGCGGCGTAGAGAGTTGAAATTTTGAGCAGACTATGATAATGAGCTAGGGTATACTTTAATCCACTTGGTATGACCCTCTCAATCGATCTCCCCATTTTTGGAAGTATCTTCCAAGAGGAATTAGTGGCAATATCGGAGGCGTGTCGTTAGTTCCGAAATCCCGCTATAGTAGGGAAGAATGGGCAAATCTTCAAGCATTGCCAAGCGGCATTAGCGGCCCTATTCTCAGTGGAGAATAGGTCAATACTGGTACGTGAAGTCGGCACAGCGACAATACTTTCCCTATGACGGGTTCCGGCCAAACGAAAATACGAAAACGAAACGGCTGATGAACTATCCAGGAAAGGTTTAAGTGGAAATGCGGATGTACGAAACGTCATTGAAAGCCCTCTAAGAGTGGTTGATTGGCTATGTATCGTCACTGGCACCACGACGCAGATAAAACTGGGCAAACCGTAATACAAAAAGCATATTACGGGGTATTTGGCCCGGATATGATGGTAGTTCCTGTTCCTGAGTCCTGATGGTTCTAAACGGGAATACAATAGCTAGAGTGATAGCTGTCATAACCGGTCACTGGGCACACATGCTGCTAACACTGGAACAAAATACAGTCGTTACTGTGGTAGTTGCGATGACGACTTTATGGCGGAAACCCCTGAACATTATCTCCTGCAAGGAAGCCAACTTTCGTGCACCCAGTCTACTTCGTAAATTGGGTCAAATTGGGTAACTTCAATTTATTACAGACACATTGCTGTACTTTATTTTTAGGGTAACCTGGCAATTCAAAACGGATTCTTGGATGAGCTTCCGTGGGAGGAAGTCAGATTCATTCTAACGTAACCTAACGTGATAGGCTCCACGGTAGATATTTTATACCTTCGGATTCAAAAGGCTAGCTCAGTCTTCGCGGAGTATGCAGCTGCTCTATTTTTACACGCACATCTGCTCAAAGTCTATAAGCTATCTTGGAGATTGAACCTTAGGTTCCTGGGATACTTACCCCATAGCTTTTGCCATTTCAAAAATTATTTCAAATTTTTCAAAAAACATTAAAGAATTTATATTTGAAAGACAATTTAAATCTGAAAGAAGGCCTCATCTCTGTCTTGTAAGGTAATGCTAGTTTTTATATAGCACACCGTACTTTACTTAGATTCGAAATGTGATGTAATGTGAGTAAACTAACGGTGTAGCGTATTTAGAACAAATACATAATAGCATCATGTTCAACCACAAAATGTTATCGATTAGTTCAGACATATATGTATATCTGATACCCGTGCAGTATTTGAAAACATTTTGAATTTATATGAACACTTAGCTTCGAATTCTGTTTCGAGCAAAAAAACTCTTCATATTTGAAATGTTCTAATATATATGCGGCTCTCTTTAATGTTGATAAAATATATTCATAATTTTCGATTTTTGATTAACAATATTTAGCTATATACATATTTTCGTGAAGCTATTATTTTACGGAAACAATGAGCAAAGGCACCCAGTATAAATACTTAATCCAAGTAGATGTAACAGCATGTGAGGGCCCTGAAACATCTGTATGTGCGTCAGTTTTAGCGTACCAGGGATGATATAATGACGCATATTTAATCATCATTATCAAGTAGCAAAAATATCAACAATCGCAACGGCAACAAAAAAAAAAAACAACAGCGACACCTTTATTTATTTGAGGGTACAGTGCGTCATTTACTACGTGCCGGAAGAAAACGCGTTTGTGTTACAAATGAATTGAGGCACTGCACAGTGGGAAACGAAACCCAAAATATACAAACAATGAAAAACACTAAGTTTATTACAGATATCGGTTGCATACAGTTGCAGTCGACATCGATTCAGAAAAGAGGTATATCTATAAGTCAATCCATGTGAAAGTTGGACACTGATTGTCCATGGTCCATGATGAAAATATATCATATTAGGGTAATAAGAGATATCATATTAGAGCCATTTGTTGTCTACCATTTAAGATAGCGCCTGAAATTTTAAGTTTTTTAATGAAGTGTCGAACAATAACGTACTATAATAGCTTGCTTAGGATAAAGTATTACAATAGCAAGGGCGGATCAATAATTCCATGACTTTTCGAACTTCCCTCGTAGTTATATGAAATGCAACACTACTCCCATCAAGTACCACCTATAGACTACTGCCGAATTTTGAGCAAGTTCCGTTCTACAGCTGTTCAAAACATACAACCTCGTGAATTTTTTTAAAAATGGCAAAAGGTGAATTTCGAGTGCTCATTAAACATTATGTTTTGCGAAAAAACCTGTCAATCAAACCAAGCAAAAGCTTGATAAATACAACAGCTGTTCAAAACATACAACCTCGTGAATTTTTTTAAAAATGGCAAAAGGTGAATTTCGAGTGCTCATTAAACATTATGTTTTGCGAAAAAACCTGTCAATCAAACCAAGCAAAAGCTTGATAAATACTATGGGGACTCTGCACCATCGATTTCAATGGTAAAAAGTGGTCTACTGACTTTCGTTGTGCTCGCACAAGTACACATGACGCTGAACGTCCTGGACGGCCAATTGAGGTCAATACACCTGAATATGTCGAAAAAATCCACAATATGGTGTTGGCCGATCGAAGAGTAAAAGTGCGTGAAATTGTTGATGCCATAGGCATTTCATATGGCAGTGTGGTTTTGATTTTAAATTATCAGTTGGGTTTAAGAAAGCTGCCTGCAATATGGGTGCCGCGTTTGCTCTCAATTGACCACAAACTCACTGGTGCACACGTGTGTAATCTCAGTGGCAAAATTCCGTACATTGGGCTGCGAATTGGTACCTCATCCCCCATATTGACTATGACTATTTCCTATTTCCAAACCTAAAGAAATAGTTCGATGGAAAGAAATTTAGATCTAACGATGAAATTGTTGATCAAACAACTGCCTATTTTATGGAGCTCGAAAAATTCTAGTTTTTGGAAGGGATACAAAAATTGGGGAAATGTTGGACTAAGTGTATAGAGATAAAACGAGACTATGATGAAAAATAATTTTTTTTTGCAAAAAAAAAACTGTTTTTCATTCAAAAAGTCACGGACTTATTGATCCACCCTCAAACCTTCTTAATCTGCACGAAAATTTGCAACAGCTTACATTCATGGGAATGTTCAATTCAAACGTAAAAACAATATTTCACAATTATATATGATTTGAAATGAATTGATTTTATTAAAAGATTTAGTACATTTTATATGCCAGGAGATCTATGATTTCTATTTTATCAACGGTTATAAATATATATTATTGTAGCATACTTCAAGTTAAGAAAAGATGTACCGTCGTTGTCTGTAAGGTTACCAGCAAGAAGTTTTAAATTACAGAAAAGCAAACGTACAAAGAATTACTATGGTACATCCTGCCAACTATATTTACATATATATATCGAATTAAATGTTATTTTACTATCATTCTAATGGTATTTACCACAACAATAGTTTCCCAAACAGCATTCTCATTAAATTGTGAATTATGGTGAATTAGAAACTAACTAATATCTAATAATAAAAAATCAACCTCAGCTTTCAAACTTGAGCTCATTGGTTTCGAGTGGCACCTATATTCTATGGAACTGAAAATTAGCCATTGTAGCTAGAGCAATTTTTGGAAATCTAAGTCGTGTTTAACTTTTAAATTCGACATCAGATAAGAGGAATTAAGACGGCGAACGACAGACCTAACTCAAGGAAACTAACAATGGGAACTCTAACCACAGTATATAGTCCAGTGTACCATTATGACATTTTAAATGACTTAATATAGCGAAGATTTTAATTGGTATTTGAATTTTAACATACATTCCGGTTCACTTTTTTAAAGGCACTATAAATTCCATATTCAGCAGCCTGTATCTTTTGCAATTTGCAACCGATTGCAGAATCTTGAGATATCTTGAGATATCTTGAGATATAAAATAATATAAAAAAAATCAAAAATGTACTATTTTTTTTGGTACACTTGAATAAAAACACTTTATTATTATATTATTATTTTTGATGTGTTAACATCTATAGCGGCGTATAGGGACTAAATCTATCAAAGTCAGATTTTATGCTGTTGCTAAAACCAGATATTATGCTGCTGCTAAAACCAGATTTTATGCTGCTGCTAAAACCAGATTTACTGCGACTGCGAAAGAGAATAATGACGTGTTAAACAAAAATGAGCGAGCAAGGGAGCAATGAAAGAGTGGTGTGGCAGGGGTGAGGCAAACGAAATTGTGTCTATAGCGTATGTATTAACATAATAATGTATGCATGTACATATGTCTGTTGCTGTTGTTGAACGGAGATATAAAGCATAGCCACGCAAAATTTCATTTGCAAGCCCATGGGCTTGCGCAGTCGACGTTATGGTGACACACTAATACGTCAGCTACTTCATACAAAGTATATGTGATGTTGTGTGTTTGGCGGTTTCGTTGCTGTGGATATGGCAAACATGTGGTTATGTGACACACGTATACGTCAGCTACTTCGGACAAAGTATGTGTGATGTTGTGTGTTTGGTTGTTTCGATGTTGTTGCTATGGCCAACCAAAGCGAGTCATTTGATGTTCAGCATTGCCCGGTGTATACAAAAAATCTATTATTTTTTATTTTGCAATGTAACATTTACTAATGTGTTCATAGAAATCGAACAGGTACCGTGTTACAAAAAGGTGTTAACACATCATCCGTGAGTTCGAACACTCCTTGATTTTTTTTAAAGTAAGCGATGATTTTTTGTAGGGAGCGTTTGTTGATTACAATTTATTACATCTTAATCATATTACGAGTCAAATTGGCGAAACAAAAAATTTTAAATCTATCGGAAAAAACTAAAATCGATGTTTACCGTTCGGAAGGATATTATATTCTCGTAATAATTGTAACTGCCGGTGGCAAGAAACAACTGATGGAAGTTCTCAAAATCTAAAATTCTTCTAACAGGAGTTAGAGTTCTATAGAGAAATTGGTTTTACGCAAGACTATCAAAAGCGATATATCCTGAATTAAAATAATTTATTAGCTTTCAGAAGTATCGAGTTTTCATTCTTTGTTACACTCGCGACAAAAATTTCTGCAAACGATTTTCGATCAGTGCGGAATTTATCAACATGGATCCTACAACGTGGAATGAAAATGTCGATTATTAACATGGAAGGCAATTGGTTTAAAACGTAGCTGTCGTTAATGATGTTGCAGAGCGACGGACCCATACTAATACTTGTGGATGAATGAAGTAGTTTTGGCAAGTTCAGAATCTGACACTATCACTCCTAAACACAATTTTTGACTTTTCATTATACTAACACCGTGGAAGTGCAAACCAAGAAAAGGCGCACAGCTCACTGGTTGTGAGAAGCTCTCCCCAATCCCTTCATGGGATGTCATGGGAAACCATTTTTTTATGCTGCGAATATTTTCGAATGTGATGAATAGTTAGACCATTGTTTACATTGGGTCATACAGAAACACATATTAGTGATAAACCCTATGCACTGAGCTACAAAAACGTATTTTTTTCTCCATGGTAGCCTACTGGCCAACAAAAGACTAGAACAAACTCTAACAAATATAGCACCCCTAGGTAAGCTTTAATTTCTTTTCAGATTCTGTGTTTTAGTGGTGCAAAAAAAATGGCAAGACCAAAATATAATATGGCAGCCACATAAATAATAATTTGTATTACCCTACGGTAAATATACAGCATCACCAAAGGGCACAAGATAAGAGTCACCATCCCTCTCTTAGCGTTATCTTGCGGTCGTTGAGGTAGTACGAGACTTCATCGAGTTTGAGTAGTTGTTGTATGTCATTCTATAGTTGGATATAAAACGGACAGAAGTAAAACGGAAACCGCATTTGCGTTCGATGCTACCAACATAAAATATAATTTAGGTTTCATTCGTATCAATCAAACACTAATTAAACTTAGGTTACTACTTGGTTTGCTTGGTTAAGCAAAACTCTCTTACATAAACTACTACAATTTTTGTTTGCGACATAGGCAATGAGCCCACATAGACAGAAGATCCTTATTGATCACAAAATACCTTTGATCTGATCAAAGGACGGAAGGTGCTGAATAAGCATTCGATATCCTATTGCGGAACATCGCCACTTTCCGGTTCAGTTGGGAGATATTACGAGTACTTCAAATTCTAAAATTCACTCATTACAGCAAGCAATTGTGTAGACTAATGTTCATTGGCAGGACATTCATCAAATACTAGTCTCGAAATGATCGCCATCATTTAAAATCCATTGTCTACATTCTTTATTTCTAAACAAATACTTTTTTTGTTATTCAATTTTAAAAAGGCCTAGGTCACACAGAAGCCATTGTTTACAAAAGATGAATACATTATTTGCAATAAGATTCGAAAATCCCGTGTGTTTTGATTAGAAAATTATAATAACAATAGGGCTTTTATTTTATTCCATTAAGCTATTACAACTTATGACTTTTCCAAAAAACGATCCACACTTAATACTACAAAATGTGGCAGCATTTGCTGTAATGGCTGAAAAAAATGCGATACGATAACAGTTTTGTAGTAAGTGCCAACAAGCACATGGTAGCAGCTAGAGTTGTGTAGTTCACGAACGAACTAGTTCAATTAAACGATTCACTCTTGTGAACTAGATGAACTAGTTCACACTGTTTCGCTCTTTTGTTTCTGTAGGTGAAATCTATAGGCTCGGGGGCAATCTATCAAAGTGAACATATGCAGACAACACTCAGCGTAAACATCACATACATACGTGGTTATTGTATAGCAATAATCTCTGCCTAAAAATAAGTAAGATGGTATTGATGTAGATTCAGCGAACAAAACAAGCAAGCCGTCGTCGCCAAAGAGTATTGGATCGAATTGTATGACTCAAAAGCACTGGCAACATCTGGTGAATGATTCGAAACCTATTACTCTCTTTTTGTCATAACTTGGTCCATTCATAATTTTGATGTAAAAGTTTGATGCCTTTTGAAACATTTATGTTTTTGTATTGTTTCATGTAATAACATTTTCGAAATGGTGCATTTATTTTGCAATATTATACAAAAAGAATAAGACTCGTTTATTATCTTTTACTCAGACTCTCTACATGAGAGCGGAAAAAGAGTGCAATAAGTTCTCTATACTATTCAATACTTTTTGTTGGCGTTCTGTTTATGACAAAACACAACATTTATTTCAGTGAGCTAAATATTGAATTTTATTCAGTTATATGCTAGCATTCAAACAAGCTGGTCGTCGTCGCTCACTTTATGATAAAACAAAAATAATTGTTTCAGTGAGCTAAATGTTACTTTATTTATTTTAACAATATTACATCTAATGCCAAACCAGATGTAAGAATACAATAGCAAAAGAGCCTTCAGAACAAAAACTATTCTTTATCTATTTTCTAATGTAACAATTACTAATGTGTTCGTAGAAATCGAACAGGTACCGTGTAATATACAGATGTAAACATGGATGTTTTTTATTTCAGTAGTGTTACTATTTATTTACTAGTTCATGCTCTTTTTGTCTCACTCAATTTTCATAAAGGTGCCGAATGTTGCAATCTTTGTGGAATGTATATATAACCGGCTTCTGCACAATAACACCAGCGCCAATCACCACTTTTATTCCAAAACATAAAAAGATTACGGAGACACCAATATTTCTGAAACGGAATAAGCCAATCGTTAAGTCGACCTTCAATAGGGTGATTTAGTATAAGCAAATATCAGAGTATCCAAAACACTTCAGTAATCTGCAAATATCTAATCATTTTCGCTATTATTCGCCTCGATTGAACTACAGCTTCAAGTTAAACTGACATGAGCTATTTAGTTCACAGCTCATATGAAATCATACTACATGAATGGACTTGTTCATTCTGTTGAACTAAAAAGAGCACTCACTTGAATCAACTAAAATTCCCAACTCTAGTAGCAGCAGATGTTGTTGTAGTTGTAGGCAGCAATACCAGACATTTTGTTTTTGTTCTTTCGTTTCAGTTGTAAAACTCTACACAAATATATACTAACAATACAAGAATACAAAAAAGTATAAAACGAAAATACATATGAGTTTGACAAGTGAAACCTAAAATGGCATAGAAAAAATTAAATCAACTGTTTAGATAACTATACGTGATAGATAATTGTACCATATTCAACTTGTTAACATTTATCGCGCGTGGTGGTGAACAATTTAATTCCAATTTTCAAATTTAGTTGTCTTAGATCCTCGTTATGTTTAAAGTTGTCATTTCCTTTAGGGCTGTAAGAGAACATGTTTTCTCCTGTTACTGAAAAAAATGTAAATGCCGCGGGTGGGATTCGATCTCACATTCGCTGGACGATCGTTTCGATGTTTGTGAATCATCATCTTCAGCAGCTACTAGCCATCGAAACGATCGTCCAGCGAATGTGAGTTCGAATCCCACCCGCGGCATTTACATTTTTTTCACTAACCGGAGAAAACATGATCTCTTAAAGCCTTAAAGAAAATTACAACTTTATACACAACGAGGATCTAAGACAACTAAATTTTAAACATATGGTAGGGCCAAACCAAAAAAAGAACGAGACAACTACAATTAGAATAGTTCGTTCTATAACTAGAACTTTCAAAACCTTCTGCATCAGTGCTTGTAAGTAGGAAAGCAATGTGGAAGTAGCGACAAACAATCACTCTTCACACAATCAATAAATGTCTTCGGGTAATGACTTGTGTAAATACACACCGCAGTGGCTTAACGGGCTAGACGCTGCTGAAGATGATGCTTCACAAACATCGAAACGATCGTCGAGCGAATGTGAGTTCGAATCCCACCCGCGGCATTTATTAAATTTTTTTTTCACTAACCGGAGAAAACATGATCTCTTACAGCCTTAAAGGAAATTACAATTTTAATTCCAATTTTGTTTTCAAACGGAAATAAAATTAAATCCCTCAAATTTAGAGATATAAAAACATACTTAGTCTTCCATTAAATTACATAATTTGAATGAACTTACAGATTATTGTTTTTGAGTCCCTTCTTCTTGATAAAATTTTCGTTCACAAGAAATGATAATTTGTCTAAGATAACTTTTTGTTGCCATTTCTTGTAATTGAAAATGTGGCAACAATGTTATTGCTCAAGTCGGAATTTCAGTGGGGAATTGATATGACGCTTAAATCTGGTGTACAAAGTGAAGCTAATCATGGGCTCTTGGCTGAGTGTAACTCAATGTCTTGAAGTTTCGTGGCTAATATTTTCTGTTATGAATTGTAAAGAACTAGTGAATAAAGTTTGTGTATTGAATTTTAATTGTTTATACAATAACTCCAACGATGCAGCATAATTTTTAAAATGAGCAAGACTAAATGAGTTATACGTGTCGCCCGTTTTGTCCTTTATATCTTAGCATTTCTTAGCATAGAATACAATCACAAATGGCATTAGGAGACGAGCAGTACTTTCAAATGAATATTGTATTGTATGTGAGATTTACATGCTTCACTTCTTAAATTTTGTTAGGCAACTGATCGGTTATATACGGGTATGTATATTAAAATTATCCCAGTTTATAGATTGAAATACACAATTATAATTTTTCCCACTGTGGCGAAATTATCAGTTGTGCTGCCTATAGGAACTATCACCATTGACTTTAAATACACCTCAACCCACTCTCTCCTCCACGTTGCTTCCAAACACACATTTTCATCGTTATTCTACACTCATGTTACTCTGACTAACTACCTTAGTAATTTCTGTTATTTCTACTGTTTTCGACATGTTATGTTGCAGTTTAAATATATACGAGTGATAGTGTGTTGTTTTATGTTTGCATATAAATTTGTTCGCTAACGGAAGGATATGTTAGCTTGGTGGACGTGTTACCTCACGTTGACGCAGACTTTTTGGGTAATTGAGGGGTTTTAAATGGTTTGAAATTTTGCGGCGTTCCATTAGTCGGTTTATGTGTGCGTGAATAAGGGACTCATGCAAAGACTTGTGCATGTCACACATTCCCTACATGATCCCTACAACCTCGTAAGGTAGAATTTGTATGTATAATGTTTACGTGTGAGAGGATATGTTTCGTTTTCTAATTGTGGTGTGTATTAACGGGGTTTTCAACAGAGATGTTACACAAGTAAACCTATAGGGACAGCAAACGACGCCATGTTTTTCCCGCTCTTTTGACATTTCTCTTCAGTAGGGTTTACCATTTCATCATGGAAAGATATACGAGCCAACAACGAGTCGGAATTATTAAAATTTACTACCGAAATTTGGAGTCAGTGGCCTCAATTTTAAGAGCGCTACGTCCAATTTATGGTCGTCATAATCGTCCTACCAGATCAACAATTGAGCGTCTAGTGCAAAAATTTGAATCCACAGGCCAGTGAGACAAAGAAGTGCCCGTAGTGTCGAGAGTATTGCTACTGCTGAGGCTTCAGTTCAAGAAAGCCCAAATGTGTCTCTCACACGTCGTTCTCAAGCGTTGGGCATTTCTGTGACGTCGTTGTGGCGAATTTTGCGAAAACATCTTGGCCTACATCCTTACAAGATCAAATTGACGCAAGAACTGAAGCCGCTTGACCACCATAAGCGTCGTATGTTCGTGAATTGGGCTGAGCAACAACTTGAAAATGATTCGGATTTTCATCGGAAAATCATCTTCAGCGACGAGGCTCATTTCTGGCTGAATGGCTTCGTCAATAAGCAAAATATGCATTATTGGTCAAACAGCAATCCACACGTAACCCATGAGTCATCATTGCAGCCCGAAAAAATTACAGTTTGGTGCGGTTTATGGGCCGGCGGCGTCATTGGGCCGTACTTCTTCCGTGATGATCAAGACCGGCACATTACTGTGAATGCGAATCGCTACGGGTCAATGATAACCGAATATTTTTCGCCCCAATTGGATAATATGGACTTGGAGGACATGTGGTTCCAACAAGACGGCGCCACAAGCCACACAGCGAATGCCACAATCAATTTATTGGAAACCAAGTTTGGTGAACGTGTTATCTCACGAAATGGCCCAGTCGATTGGCCGCTTCGGTCGTGCGATTTGACGCCGTTAGATTATTTCCTGTGGTGCTACGTCAAGTGTATGGTCTATGCCAACAAGACAACGACGATTCATGAACTTCGTACGAATATCAAACGTGAAATTGCAGCAGTATCGGCAGATTTATGCTTGAAAACCGTCGAAAATTGGGTTCAGCGTCTGGACTTCTGCAAGCGTGCCCGTGGTGGCCATGCAAAAGAAATCGAGTTCCATACATAATGGCATCGAACGTACTTTCACAGGAATAAAGAATTTCGTTGGTATCTAAAACCGGTTTTGTTTTATTTAAAAAAACTTTTGTAGCGCTCTTATTGAAAAACCCGTTATATTAGCAGTGGTATTATATGCAGTTAAGACAGAGATGGGATTTACAATTTAAAGACGCAGAATACCTAAAATACAATACTATTGTAGCCTTAAATTAATTCCAACTTCATAAAATTGTACGAATACATAATCTCCAAATCTGTATAGAGGTGAACAATACTTAAAGCGAACTACAGATAAACTAAACACATTGCCCACAAAAAAATTTCTATGAGGGTTCAAACTCACGGACGATGTGAGTTTTTGTTACACGGTACCTGTTCGATTTCTATGAACACATTAGTAACTTTTACATTGGAAAATAAAAAACAGAATTCAATCAAATGATGGCGTTACATTCAAATATTATTAATACTTAAAATTATTTAAGACCAGTGCAAGCACATGTGTCATTATTGCCTTGCTTAATACTTTTTGTTTTATTCCCAAAAAAAAACAAAGAGACTGCAAAGCAACAGACACATACATACATTGTTATGTTCGTACATACGCTACACAAGTTCACACAATTTTCGCTGATCTCTTGCTATCTCATTTTTATTTTTATATACGTATCATACGTACGTATAATATAGTGGCCGTCGGTGGTGCAATGGCTAGTGTGCGCGGCTCTTCTACATGAGAACGTGGGTTCGATCCCTGCTCAGACCACCTTATATTTATTTCTACGACGGTCACCTCGCTTAGTTATGGCGACACTATCGAGTACTTAGCCATGAAAATGCCTCTCAAAAATAACGTTCGGAACCGGGGTTAAACTGTAGGTCCCAATCAGCGAGTGTAAAACTAGAAAGCGCACATCTCACTGATTGTGAGAAACTCTCCCCAATCCCTTCATGGGATATTAAGGGACACCTTTTTTTTATAATACGTCATTATTCATTTTGCTCTGAGAGAGTGCTCCGCACCCACATTTTATTTTACTTACCTTTCACAATAATAAAAATAGGCGTTAAATAATATTAATGCTTAATAACACTTAAAAATATTTAAAGAAAAGTGTCATTATTTTCTGGCTTAATTCTTTTTATTTTATACTAAAAATAAAAACATAAAATGGAAATAAACAGACACTTGTACATACATACATTGTTAAGTTCGTATATACGCTACAGAAGTTCACACAATTTGGGTTGCTCTTTCGCTATCACATTTTTATATACGTATAACCACGTCATTATTCTCTTTGCTCTGCGAGTGCTCCGCACCCAAACAATACATCTATTCGCTGCCGCTACATCAGTGTTTCTTTTTTCGAAGTCTGACAATCTGTGTTTCGCAGTCGGACAAATCTGTGTTCTATATAGGGGTGGGTCACCCTTATCATATAGGGGTATGAAAAATAGATGTTGACCGATTCTGAGACTAGCGCATATGCACACAAACTTTCATACAGCCATTTCAGCCGTTTCGGAGGAGTTTAACGGAAAACAATGCAGTCTGACAATCTGTGTGATCGCAGAATTTAGGCCGTACCCGAGCCTATAAATGTTAACACATCAAAAATACCTGATATTAAAGAAGTACGTTTGCTTAAAAAAGTAAGTTTTCTTACAAAAAGTACTTACTTACTTATCTGGTCACGAACAACCCCGAGGGGTCAGGGACCTTGCAAAACGAAGATAACATATTTCGCCAACCAGTTCGATCTTTTGCCTTATCTCTCCAGTTGGCAATACCAAGTGTACGCAGGGCTTCGTCAATTTAATCCTTCCAGCGGAGTCTTAGTCGTTCTATTTTTCGTCTTCCTTCGAGTTCGGTTTGGAAAACCTTTCGTGCTGGTTCATCTTCATCCATTCTACTGACATGGTCTAGCCAGCGCAATCGTGTTATATTGATCCGCTTAAGGATGTCAAGGTCGCACTATAGTATTTTTCTCTCGAAGACTCCTACAGATGCTTCGTCTGCTTGCGATATTACCCACGATTCTGCCCCATAAAGCAAGACAGGTTGTATGAGAGTCTGGCATAATTGGACATTTGTTACTCGAGAATGGACTTTATCTCTAAAGTGCTTGCTTAGCCCAAAATAACATCAATTCGCAACCACAATTCTCCGGTTGATCTCAAGGCTGACGTTATTGTTTTTGTTTATGGCAGATCCGAGGTATATAAATTCGTCCACCACCTCGAAATTATAACGGTTATCAACGTTCACGCTTTGGCCTAATCACGTGGGGGCCCTGCTGGTTGGAACCATTAATTTTGTCTTGTCCTCATTTACCGTCAGACCCAGTTTTCCTGACTGCTTCTCAATTCTCGAAAACAGGGCAGTAACTTCTCTAACTGTGCGTCCAATGATATCTGTATCATCAGCATACGCGAGCAGCATATGACTTTTGCTGCTGATGGTTTTATTCATGTTGACAGCAGCCTTTCTCAGAATAATCTCTATTCACCTTGTCTGAGGCCTCGCTTAGTTTCAAACGGTTCGGTAAGATCCTTACAAACTTTCACTGTGGATTTGGTGTTCGTCAGGGTCATCCTGCAAAGGCGTATGAATTTTGCACGAACACCAAGCTCAGACATTGCTTCGTAGAGTTTCCCCCGTATCGGGCTATCGAAGGCCGCCTTATAATCGACAAATAGATGATAGGTGTCGATTTGTTTCCGTGGGTCTTCTCCAGGATTCGGCGTAGCGTGAAAATCTGGTCGGTTTTCGATTTTCGAGGCCTAAAGCCACACTGGTATAGTCCAATCAGGTTTTAGTCCTTCGCACAGTATGCTTCATAGAACCTTATATGCTATGGATAAAAGGCTTATTCCACGGTAGGTGGCACAGAGACTCGGGTCACCTTTTTTAAATATGAGACATAGTACACTGAGACTCCAATCGCTTAGCATGCATTCATCTAACCAAATTTTGCTAATGCGCTGAAGCATGCACCTTATAAGCTCAGCGCCGCCTTTCTTAAACAGCTCCGCCGGTAATCCATCGTCTCCTGCGGTTTTATTGTTCTTAAGCCGGGCAATAGCTGTTCTGACCTCGTCTTGGTTAGGAGGGGGGCAATCGGCGTCGCCGTCCAAATTTAGATCGATTGTCTCGTCATTGGATATCTCATGTACCAAAAGCGCAGAGAAATCATCTCTCCATATTCCCAACATACTTTGCACATCTACGATGAGATTTCCGTCCTTGTGTTTACAGAAAGGGGGCCCTGAACCATGTCCATTAGTTCCATTTTTGACTTTTTGGTAGAATTTTCGGACTTCATTCTTCCTTCTGTATGACTCAATTTTCTCACTCTCGCGCGTTCTCCACTGTCGTTACTTACTCTTAAAGAAACGGTTTTCCTCCTTTCTTTTCTCCCTATACCGCTCAGTCGCAGCTTGCGTTGCAATTGACTGAAGCATTGCCATGCCATGTGGCCGTCGGTGGTGCAATGGTTAGTGTGCGCGGCTCTTGTACATGAGATCCTGGGTTCGAACCCGGCTCTGACCACCTTCAAATTTTCTTTCGGCGGCGGTCACCTCGCATAGTGACGGCGACACTATCGAGTATCTAGCCATGAAAACGCTTCTCAAAGTACCGTTCGGAATCGGTGTAAAACTGTAGGTCCCAATCAGTGAGTGAAAACTGGAAAGCGCACAACTCAGTAATTGTGAGAAGTTCTCCCCAGTCCCTTCATGGGATGTAATGGGAAACCATTTATTTTATTTTATTGCCATGCGTGCAGCGTTCCTTTCATTATTGCGAAGCGGTTTTTCAAAACCAAGTACGGTTGTTGCGGCAGTTTTTATAGAGTCGTAAATGGGTTTCCACTGCGCTTCAGGATCGTTATCGGGAGGGGGTGGGTTCTGTGCCAAAAGTTGCGAGAGCTTCCATGAATAGGCTGTGGCTACCTCTGGTAATTGCAGCTTTCCGATGTCCAGCGTCTGGTTTCGTACGATTTCGCTCTACTTAATCTTGTGGGAACCTTTGCTGCTACCAGGTAGTGATCAGAATCAATGTTAGCTCCTCTGATCACTCGTACGTCCATTACACTGGATGGGTGCCTTCCATCAATTACCACGTGATCAATTTTGTTCTTTGTTCTTTGGTCCAAGTAGCCTTGTGGGTGTGTTTATGCTGGAATCTTGTTAGTCAGTCTCATACCGTTTTCGGAACTGTCAGAATGTAGACTGAAGTTCCCAATAGTTGGATGAAACACATTCTCCCTGCCTACTCTAGCATTGAAATCTCCTAGTACAATCTTAATGTCATGGCTAGGGCAGCGGTCATACGATTCCTCTAGGAGCTCATAGAATATGCCTTTGGCATCATCATCTTTCTCTTCTGTCGGGGCATGAACACAAATTAGGGAAATACAAAAATATTTCGCTTTTGTGCGTTATACGTTTATTCACAGGATTGAACCTACAGACTAGATGTCGCAATCTTTTTCCAACTACAAATTCACAACCTAATTCATGTTTTTTATCATGGCAACATTTCCTACCCATCGCATTTCCTGGATTGCGGTAATGTCAGCCTTATAACTTTCGAGGACATCTGCCAATTGGATACTTGCACCGGATCTAAAGAGATTTCTTACATTCCAGGTGCATATCCGTAAATCGTGGTTCTTGTAACGTTTGCTGGGGTCGTCAACAAATAGGGGTTGTCTATGTTTTCTCTTTCGTTTTTGTATTTTCACTGCCATTATTAACGGTGGCGGGAGGCATTTTTGCATTTTACCTACTACCAGGATATTTGATTGCAGTAGCCCGTTATGGATCAGACGCTGACCAGGATGTTTTATCCGCCATTGGCCCATATGTTTAGCTCATCCACCTTCTAAAGGCCAAAAGAGTATGACGAAATTCAGTGACATCAGTCAGCTACTAAGCCTGAGACATATCAGTGATCGCATAACAAGCTGCTCATTTATTTTCGCCTTCTCACTCTAGCTAGCTAACGGAGGTTTCCGATAAAGCCATTGCTTAGGACATACTGCGTAAAAGTAGTGAGCTGCTTGGACTGCCCAATAAAGGAATCATTTCTGGCCACTCCCAAGTGAATGGCTGTCAGAAGCTTTCCACCTCCACGGACATTCCCATGTCCAAAAAGTAAGTTTTCTTAACAAAAGTAGTATTTTTAAGTAAGCACCTTTTCTTAAAAAAGTACAGTATCTTACTACAAATTGCCTTTTCTTAAAAAACTAACTTTTCTTTAAAGACTAATTTTTATCTGAAACAAACTAACTTTTCCTGAGATAAGTACCTACTGTTAAAATTGCACCTGTTCTTGAAAAAAGGACCAATACTAAAAAAATTCCCCTTTCTTAAAAAAAAAATTTTTCTTCAAAAAAAAAACCTTCTCTTAAAAAAATACCTTTTCTTACAAACATTCCTTTTCTTCAAAGTACCTTTTCTTAAAAATAAAATAATACCTTTTCTTTTCTTTTCTTTTCTGGAGATAAGTAGCCTTTCTGAAAATAAGAAAATCTTCTTAAAAAATAACCTTTCCTAAAAAGAGTACCACTTCTTTAAAAAGTATCTGTTCTTAAAAAAAGTTACTTCTTTGTAAAAAAATTCATATCTTAGGCTTTTTCGTAGAGAAAGTACTTCTTATTAAAAATGGTACCTTTTCTTAAAACACATTAGCTTTTAATTAAAGAAGTACCTCTCATTAAAGAAAGGACATTTTCGGGACAATATAATACATATTCTTACAAAATTAACCTAAAAATATATTTTTTTTTACATACATTTAATAAAAAAAAATTGTTAAAAAAAGTTTATTATTTTACAAAAAGTATATATTCCTAAAGATCCATTTAAATTACAGTACTTTTCAGGAGGCGCTTTAGGCGTGTTGGAACTAACTAGCACATAATATATAGCGAAAGGAACTTCCCTCCAACCGGCTGTCCCCTGACAAATCATGTAATTTTTAATTATATGAATGTTTTACATAATTTGTTTTTGTCCATTGTGAAATAAAAATGTGAATACAGTTAGGCGTAGAAAACATGCGTACTTTGTTTACGTACTTAGGTGGCCACAAACAACCCCGCGGGGTCAAATGCTTTACAGTATGACCGGCTCGATCTTCAGCTTTTCACCTCCAGTTGATAATACTAACGTCTCGCAGGCAAACTTCCACATGGTCTTTCCAGCGAAGTCTTGATTGTCTTATTTTTCGATGTCCTACGAAAACGTCTTCGAAAACCTGTCGCACTGGTTCCATTCTACTGACATGATCTAGCAAGCGTAATCGCATTATTTGGATTTCCTAAACTAAGTCGGTATCGGTATTCATCCGTCATAGATACTCGTCGTTCTCTGTAGTAGGACTATGTATTTTTGTATGTGTTCTTTGTCCTTGCTGAGCTAAATCGCTTACCTTCTCAAACGAAGTGGTCGACGTTTTAGTTACGCGGGAATATCAAAAAACACCAAATGTACTGCTACTTTGTAGACCAGTTTCTATGAAAAATCGTTTAAAATTACTTAATATCGCGTCAGTCTCCTATAAACTGGTCGAAAATTTTAGAAAACGAGGTAAATAAACCTTTCTAGAAAAGCAAACGGAAGAATACAGTTGTCAGAAAATACAACATTTTTATGTTCTTTTCTCACCCCAACAAAAAAAAAGGCACAACGTTCACACTTTCTGCTTGTGGAAACCAATAATTTTGTTGCCTTGTCCTCGTTTACTTCCAAAACCCCCGTTTGTAACTTCTTGCAGATTTCGCCCAATGACGTCTAAATCATCAGCATAAGCGAGCAGTATATGACTGCTACTGCTGATAGTTATATTCGTGTTGGCTGCAACTTCTCTCAAGGTGGTATCAATTAATATGTTGAAAAGATCGCATGATTGTGTCATTCAGTGTCAGCCAGCTTAGTAGGAATATCAAGTTTCGATATAGCTTGGTACAGCTTCCCCGTATCGGCCTATCGAAGGCAGCCCTATAATCTACCACGATCGATTTGGTTTTCGTGACGTTACTCCACGATTCATTGCAATGTCAATATTTGGCAGATACTTGATATTCCAGACCTAAAGCCGTAGTGATAAATTGCAGATAGATTTGCGACAAACGGCTTTAGTCTCACCACGACCGAGAGGACCTTGTATGCGATGGATAAAAGTCTTATTCTACGATTGTTGTTGCATATACTCGGGTCACCTTTTTTTGAAAACAGGACACTTTATGCTAAGGCTTCAATCATCGGGCATGCTTTCGTCTAGCAAGATGTGCAATATAAGCAGATAGATGCACCCGTCAGGCTTAAATAGCTCAACCAGTAGTCCATCAGCACCGACGGCTTTGTTGTACTTAAACCGAGAATTTGCAGTTCTAAATTCGCTTTGGCTAGGACGGGGCAGTCGATGCCATCGTCCTGAATTTGTTTAAAATCGTCGTCTATATTAAAGTCCCCAGGGACTAGTTAATCAGAGAAGTGATCTCTCAATACTCCAAAAATAATCTGCACATCTGCGACAAGACTCCCGTCCATATCTCTACAAGAGGGGGTCTTGATCCATGTCCGCTGGTTTGATATTGTACTCGAAACATCGAAAATGAAAATTTTTTTTACAAATTTCACATTTTCAGAGAATGCTGAATGTAGGGTGCATATCTAAACGGTCATAATTGTATTCTAAATATATTTACCAAAGCCCTATCTTTCAGAAATTTTTTTATTGGTTTCTTGGAACCAACTAAAAAAAATACTGAATGGAAAAATATACCTTATTTGGAAAATATTGAATTTCTAACAGGTTGAAAAAAATTTCAACTTTGAGAAGTCGGCACTTCAATTCGCCTTCAGGTAACTTAACATTATTTACAGTTTGTGGTTTATTGATTCTTTTATTATTTTAGTTTACTTATTCCCAATCTAGTGACATTTTCAGAAATACTCTTTTCTCTGAAATGGTTGAGTTATTAATAGAAAGCAGTACGTGATTTCAGTCGGGTGAACCGACTTAAACATACCCTAAGTCATTCATAGTTCTATTAAAGAAACACATATATTCACCATTGTGTGGAAAAAAGGAGGGTGGCAGATGTGCCAATATTCAGTAGCTAAATATTATTCAAAACCCAACTTAATTACGATTCTCAGTTTGGGGTTAATATGGGAGGTACACAAATAAACATGGTGAAGTTGCTCATTTCTTCTAACACAGTAGCTTTTGCCAAAATATTTATCAATCTTAAATTTTCTTAAGATCGGCTACGGTTTAAGGGAGATATCGGGTCGGATATTGGTAAGAGAGTTATCGGGACTTTTGTAGGGGACATATGAAAATGGGCATGGTACAGTTAATTTTTAATTTCTAGGAAGACAGTACCGACTTGAATTAATATCGGTTGTAGTTTACGTGAGTTATCGTGTTGATCAACCGCTTATCCATCCAACTTTGGTGTGGGAGGGACGAAAACAGGTGCGCAAAAAACACTGATTTTCCACAGGAGAGTGGCATTTGACAAAATATTGTCCAATACAACAATTTATAAAGATTGGTTTGGTGTTGTGGAACTTCTCATGCCGAACAACCAGACGGTCATTGGGCGTGGCAAAATCAACATGGGCGTTGCAAAATATCACTCTTGTGTTGATCCGTCATTGGCGCATAATGACTTGAAGCCTTACCCCTAATTTGTTTAGGGTTGGAAGTGTTTTACATGATTTAGATTGTTTAAGTTGAAGCTGATCACATTTACCAGAAATTTTTTTTTTTTAAATATAATTTTGTACTAAATGTGTCCATTTATATGAGAGGTACCAGAAGTAGGGTGGTATATATTTATATTTTTTATTGACTATTTTACAACCTTATGAACTCAGACGTCTTACTCGTATTAATTAAACAAACAAATTAACCAAATTTAAACATAATCCTCCAACCGGCTCTATCCTTCGCCTTCTCTCGCTAGTTGGTAACACCAAGGATACGGATTGATTCTTCAGCCTGTTCTTTCCATCAGAGTCATGGTCATCCTCTTGTCTGCTTCCATCGGGCACGTTATCGAAAACCTTTCGTGCTGGCTCATGTTCATACATTCTGATAATATGGCCTAGAGAACGCAATTGACCTAATTTAATTCGCCTAGATATGTCCACGTCAGAATATAGATTATATAGCTTTTGGTTCCAGCGGCGTCGGTACTCGCCGTTTACGTTGACAGGACCATATCTTTTTCGAAGAATTTTTCTCTCGTATACTCCCAGGTGTTTTTCATCCGCTTGCGAAATGACCCATGTTTCGGAGCCATATGTCAAGACAGATAAAATGAGGGTCTGATATAGGTGGACTTTTGTCCGTCGAGAGAGGACTTTGTTCCTAAACTGCTTGCTTTGCAACCACAATTCTCCTATCTATCCCTTGCTCAAGGTAGACAAATTCATCTACCACTTCAAAATTAAATCGGTTGTCAACGTTCAAGTGCGGACCAAGTCGAGAGGTTTCTCTAGTCGTTGACACCATCAATTTTGTCTTGCCCTCATTAACAGCAACACCCGCGTTCGCGGATTCTTTTGCGATTCTTGAAAATACTGCAGTAACCTCTCGTAAATTTCGCCCTATAATGTCTATGTCCTCAGCATACGCCAGCAACAGATGGTTCGGTCTTGTTCGTATTTACTGCAGTCTTTCTCATTATTATCTGCATTAAGATGTTGAAGAGATTGCACGAAAGTGTGTTGCCTTGTCTAAGTCTTCGCTTTGTACAGAATGGTTCAGTGAGGTCTTTCCACACTTTCACTGATGATTTGGTGTTGGTCAGCATCATTCTACAGAGACGGATCAGTTTTGCCGGAATCCCAAGTTAAGACATAGCTTGGTACAGTTTCCCCCGTATGGGGCTATCGAAAGCAACTTTGTAATCAGCAAAAAGGTAGTATGTATCGATTTGCTTTTCGTGGGACTTTTCCAGGATTTGGCTTAGCGTGAATGTTTGGGCAATCGTGAACTTGCCTGGTCTAAAACCACACTGGTAAGGTCCAATCAGGTGCCCAATAATTGGCTTTTGTCTTTCACATCACATACTACGCTCGACAAGACCTTAAACGCGGTGGATACCTAAATTTGGACAAATAATACTGATGGCCAAAATGTCAATGTCACCGCTATATATTTACGGGAGTTATCTTGTCGAACAACCGACAGAATAACTTATGTAAAGAAGGCACCACCATGGGTTTGGAAAAATCACCCTTGTCGTAATCGGTAAGTGACGTTGGATGACATGAAGCCTACAACCTAACTTCATTCAGATCGGAACTGTTTCACGCGATTTGTCGGATTGACTACGCGAACGACAACCAATCGTTTGTACTATTTTCACCAGTTAAGTAGACATTAAAGACTAAGTTTAAGCTAATCACATCTACCAGAAAAAAGTTTTAAAAGAAATATGACTTTATACTAAATGTGTCGATTTGTATGGGAGGCACGAGAAGTGGCGTGATCAAAGCGCCCATTTTCAATCCCAAACTAAGTTTGGACAAATAATAGTCACTGATAATATTTCGTTGCTCTCGGTAAAAATTTACGACTGTTATCGTGTTAACCAGCCAGACAGACAGACGGACATGGCTCAATCGTGTCAAAAAGTCCCAAAACCAATTTCGCCCAAATATACTGATCCCTATGGGTGAGGGTATAAAAAGTCAATGAAAAAATTTGCAATAAATCCAATACAAAAATTGTCAAAATACACAAATATAATATCGTTGTAGCGGGCCATTTTGTGGGAACTTATTTGGAGGATTGCACATTCATGGCAAACCCACGTGGAAAATTGTATCTAGATATCTGATCAGAAACATTTGTTTTTCATAAAGTTAATCATTTGATTCTTATAATTTACTTGTATACTAAAATGCTCATAATAATGGATAAAACAGAATTCTGAGTTGTATTTTCAGTATTGTCTTTACTTGAATTATAGAATCTCCAGGAAAGAATTTTGGTTTATGATATCAAGTAATTTGTAACTCAACAAACTATCGCCAGTGCAATAGAAGACTTATTTTCGATTCAGCCTAACTTCGGAAATCAAAGTGGGAATTGTGTATTCTATATCTTTGGGATTATTTCCGGCTGAAACTTAAAAAGACATAAATATGAATGTAAAACAAAACATCCGATGAAGGGATTGAGGAGAGCTTCTCACAATCAGTGAGACGTGCGCTTTCTAGTTTTACACTCACTGATTGGGACCTACAGTTTTAAATCGGTTCCGAACGGCATATTGAGATCGTTTTTCATGGCAAAGTACTCGATAGTGTCGCCATCACTATGCGAGGTGATCGTCGCGAAAAGAGCAGGGATAGAAAACAATTTTTAAAACGTTAAAGAATTCACGTGAGTTTCTGGCTGAATTTGCGTTGAAACTGTTTTGCCTATAGGCATGCTCGCGTTTATCCTGACGCGAAAACGTTTATGTTTTACTACAAATTCATAGTTATGCTTATAATTTTGTATCTTATAAACATTATTAATCAACTTTCTATCATACAGTAATAATATACCTAGAGGTGCCGACGGTCTCATCTGACGTTTCGCATCACACTCTTCGTGGTGAGGTCGGTGCGATAGAGAGATATTCGACGTAAATTAGCTTACACCAGGTGGTGTCACAAGATCTGCCAATTTAAATTTGTATGTCGTTTTAGTTGAGATCTGTGAAATTTAAACGAATTTTTGACTTTTTTGTTTTCCTTTATTGTTAGTTTACATTTGTGTTGCATTTAACACAAATACTTCAACACTCAAAAAGAAATTCCGTTGCTGTTTCCTCGTTGGTTGTTTTGACTATCTCAGTCTGCTATTATTAAAGCAATACTTTTCAACATGCAACGTCCATATGCATTCAAGCCTAATCTCACAGATTACTAAGGGTAGTGGTGACTCTAGGTATATAATTACTCTATGTTTAGGAGAATATCAATTAATTTAAACTTTTATCGTAAATTTAAGTTTCATAAAAATTGATATGCAGACTCCACGTGAGTAGAATTACCTTTCAGTAATACTTACAAATACATTTTTGGGAAACTAAATTAAATTCTTACCCATTTCTTTTATTATTTCTTCTCTTCTGCAAAAAATAATTAACAATTAATAAAGGCATAAAAATTAATATCTCAATGATTGTATTTCTTATTTTCTTTTGTTGTAATAATAAATAATCCAAATTTTGCGAAAAAAGTACATGAGGTGTTAGGGGACACCCGGTTGAAACGAAGTTCCGTTCTCTATATATTACATACTAGTTGGTTCCAACACGCCTAAGGCGCCCGTTGAAAAATACTATAATTTAATTGGATCTTTAAACAAATTTACTTTTTGCAAAATAATAACATTTTTTTAAAAAATTTGTTGTTTTTTATAGTGTACTTTTTAAAAAAAAACAGAGTATATTTTTGGGTCTATGTAATCTAAATAATATGTATTATATTTCCGCGAAAAGTCATTTTTTAAAGAGAGGTACTTCTTTTATCAAAACCTAATTTTTTTTTTTAAGAAAATTTACTATTTTTAAAAAAAGTTCTTTCTGTAAGACAAAGCCATAAGAGTATACATTTTTTGCAAAGAACTAGTTTTTTTAAAAATAGGTACTTTTTAGAGAAGTGGTGGTACTCTTTTTATGACAATGCTATTTTTTTAAGAAAATGTACATAATTTCAGAAGAACTACTTATCTCAAGAAAAGAGAAGAAAAGGAGTTATTTTATTTTTATGAATGGGAATTTTTGTAAGAAAATTTATTTTTTTTTAAAGAAGGTAGTTTTTGAAGAAAAGGTTTTTTTGTAAGAAATTACAACTTTTTTTAGAATTGATCCTTCTTCAAGAATTGGCAAATTTATAAGAGTAGGTACTTATCTCAAGAAAGTTATTTTGTTTCACAAAAAAGTCACTCTTTAGGGAAATTTAATTTTTTAAGAAAATGTACTTATTTAAAAAAAATGACCTCTTTTAAGAAGAGGTACTTTTAGTTAAAAAATTTACTTTTTTTTAGCAAAGTATTTATGAAAGGTTATTTCTTTTGAATATGGGTCGAAATAAAACAAATGTGTCAATGATTTTTCGAAGGTCGAGCGATTTTTGAAAAGATTTATTAATTTAGTTCAGAATAGCAAAAAAATAAAACATTTTGAAGGATTACGCAAAATTGTGATTTTTGCAAAAGATATGGCCGTCGAAATTTGTTGGAGTTAATTACGAAAATGTTGACTTCCTGACGATCTATTGGAACAATTTGCCTCAAACTTGGCACATACACTTAAAGCTAATGACGGTTGGAAAATTTATATTAAAATTTAAATATTTCCTAATTACTGCCAAACTGCAAAAAAATCTTTAAAACAATTGCAAATACCACATCTTGCTCGAGCAAAATTTATAAAAAAAAATTTATGTGAAATGGGGCTCATTTTGTCCTCTGTCATTATCTGAAAAGGTTTTTTTAAGTTCGAGTGCTGTAAAAAGTTACAGCTGTTTTACTACACCTATCTTTTTGATGTGTTAACATCTTTAGCGGCGTATAGGGACTAAATCTATCAAAGTCAAAATCTGTTAAAACCAGATTTTATGCTGCTGCTAAAACCATCGCAGTCGACTTTATGGTGACATATTAATACGTCAGCTACTTCGTACAAAGTATGTGTTTGGCGGTTTCGTTGCTGTTGATATGGCAAACATGTGGTTATGTGACACACGTGTACGTCAGCTACTTCGGACAAAGTATGTGTGATGTTGTGTGTTTGGTTGTTTTTATTTTAGGTACCCCCCCCCCCTACACCCACCCTCCACACAAACACTCCACGACACAGCAAGCACAAATAAATCACCAACATATCAGTAGTAGTAGTTGTTGTTGGTGTTCTTGTTGTTGTTGTTGTTGTTGGTGTTGTTGTTTTTTTATTATAGTGAAAGGTAAGTCCAATAAAATGTTGGTGCGGAGCACTCTCAGAGCAAAGAGAGTAATGACGTATTATACGTATATAAAAATGAGATAGCAAGAGAGCAATTTTGTGAACTTTTGTAGCGTATGTACGAATATAACAATGTATGTATGTATATACAAGTGTCTGTTGCTTTGCATTCTTTGACTTTTGTGGGAATAAAACAAAAAGTATTGAGCAAGAAAATAATGACACATGTGCTTGCACTGGGTGTTTAAACAATTTCAAGTAATAATATTATTTAACTGTAACGTCATCATATGATTGAACGCTGCCTTTTATTTTCCAATGTAACATTTTTGAATGTGTTCATAGAAATCGAACAGGTAGCCCGTCAGTTCGAACACTCATTGTTTTTTTTATAACGCCGAGTTTCACATAAACCAAATGCTGTTATCATGTTGTACTGCTGCCGTAAATGATTGCAAGAATAAAAGTTGAGAGACATATTGAGAGTCTAGACTTTATCGGTCTGTATAATCGTATAATATCGCTAGAATACATTATATACTAGCTCACGAAAGAGCTGTACTACTTAAAAACAATTTAACTTTTTATGTAACAAACTTCAACGCGTAGTAGTCAATACTGCCTCTGGATTAAAAAACGTTCAAAGGTTTTGTGGGGAAGACCATCTGCAGATCGTGGATATCAGAAATTTACAAATCCCCAAGTTTAAATATCAACTTATGCATGAATTTTCAAGAAAGTGAAAATGAACAATCTGAAGAATAATGCGAGAATAACGTTGGGGGAAAACGCCAACGTGATCCAGACTAGAACTCCGTCAAACTGCAGTATGAAAAACTGAAGGCTATAAAACAAACATCGTGTGGAACTCGATATAGCGCCACTAAAAAAGGTATATTCTGAAGAAAATTCAGCTGAAACCAACGACAATTGGATTGCGGATTTCAGAAGAGCGCTTTCAAATGAAGCTACTAGAAGTGTAAAAATAACTCTGTTAACAACTTATCCTATTTCATGCAGAGTCCAAAAAATGAGAAGAGAGTTTCAAGTCTCAAAAAGAATGTCATCGTGAGGTAGTAAATTGCACATCATTTGTGGCTACGAAGCTCGACCTCAATCAAATCTTGGTCCCAAGAAAGAAGATCACATTTTAGAAAAATTCTATACAGGGTGATTCAGGAAGTTCCGGACAAATTTCTCCAGCGCATTCCTTGTCTCATTTCATGAAGAAAAGTCCACTAGGACCATGTCCGAAAATGCAAGGGAGCGAAATGGAAGCGGGTTCAAAATTTTCGGATTGGTGGTCGAAGGGTAGTAGGGTAAAGTTGCTAACTTCTGAGCCAGTGGTCGGATTTTTTTGTTTGGGCTTGTTGGAAAGGAGTTTAAGAGGCCTTTCAGAATCGACTAAAAAAAGTAGAAAAAAGGCAAATCGCAGAGATATAGAGCTTTCGGAGAAAAAATGGAAAAAATTCACATATTCTCCTGCCAAAAATTTCAATAAAATGACATCTTAAACGTGTTAATTTATAAAAACAAATAAATGTGTGGCTGTTATTTCGCTTCCAAAAACAAAAACAAACATTTTTTTATTTCAGTAAAATGGTAATAACTTTGGAACGGTACGACCTATGGGCTTCGTTTAGGTCATTTTGGAAAGGTAAGAGGTAGGGCTGTCTTTCAGCAGAAAAAAACATAAGTTACCTGCCACCTGGCTGAGCAAATTGAGGTTATATGAATTTTTTTTCCATTTTTTTCCGAAAGTTCTGTAACTCGGCGATTTGACTTTTTCCTACTTTTTTTATTGATTCTGATTTCCAAATCCGACCACTGCCTCAGAAGTTAGCAACTTTACCCTACTACTCTCCGACCACCAACCCGAAAATTTTGAACCCGCTGCCATTTCGCACCCTTGCATTTTAGGACATGGTCCTTGTGGACTTTTCTTCATGAAATACGCCAAGGAATACGCTTCAGAAATTTGTCCGGAACTTCTGAATCACCCTTTACATTGAACGAAAATTGTCGTATCATGCCCGGTAGAAAATATTATATTTCCGTTTTAAGTTACAAAAAAAAACTACGTCTATAAAATATTAAAGACCTTCGTTCTAAATTTATGGAAAATTTCCCGGAAATTCAAATATCATTATTGTATTTTGGACGATTGCGGTCGTGTGTGTGTGGTTACTGGCAGGATAATCGAGAACGGATGATGTTTATATATGGAAGATGCATAAAAATTTAAGATTAAAACTTATGAAAAATTGGAGTTAGCTTTAATAGCAAATATCAAGATTTATTTAAAGAAATGCTTTGGCAGTCACCGAACATAGATTGTTTCTCCAACAATTGTTAAAACTGTCCCGCAACATGGGATAAGTAACTTCGTTCCAACAAAAAATTTCTTCTTTGCATTAGACACTGACAACACTTAATCTTTACCAAATAATATGCCTCTTTTCGTATTCCTAACTCATATTCTATGAATTTGGAATTATTGAAAGGGAAAGAGAAATAGGATTGTCGGACAGGCAAAATCGTTAAGTGTTTAAGTGTAAACCAACTACATATATTCATATGTACAAATAACACAAATATACACACAAATTTTAGTTGTCATTCCCTCATGAAATTATTTAAATGTAATTTAAAATTTGAAAACTCCGTTTAGTGATCAAATTAACAGAACACGCACTTTGCGGATGGTTTCCTGTTTCCATTTTTTCGATAACTATCTACTCTATTTTAAATAGCAAGACTGTTGACCTTTCCAAAATACCCATTTATTTCAGCTGTGAATTCATCATTGGGACAAAATTATTTTCCACCTACCCATTTATACTGGATTTGTGTTTTGTTTCCCAATACATCCCATGGAGGGATAGGGGAGAGCTTCTTACAATCAGTGAGCTTTATAGTTGTACACTGCTCCACAGTTTTACACCGGTTCCGAACGGTATTTTGAGAGGTTTTTCATGGCTAAGTACTCGCTAATGTCGCCGTCACTAAGCGAAGTGACCGTTGTCGAAGGAAATGTAAGGTGGTCAGAGCAGAGAACGAACCCACATTCTCATGTACAAGAGTCGGGCGCGCACACTAACCACTGCACCACGGACGGACGGGTCTGGAAACAGAAATAAGCGCATCAACCTAAATTGAGAGAATATTGTAGATCAAGGAGCAAATAAAATTTACAAATTACTAGCCGCCAACAAGGTTTCAGAAAACTAAGCTTAGTTTGAGGAATTTATTTGCGGCAAACGCAATTTCTAAAATTATGAGCAACGAAAACCGAGTCATGGCTGTAGCACATCCTACTAAAAACGGTAACGGACGAACCTCCCGGAACCTGGGTACGGCACAGGTCACTTTTGATTGTAGGCATGTGTGTATACTTATACACATGTTCTCAATCTTTTTTTGCATTTGTTTTAAAAGACTATTAAAATAATTTCAAATTATGAAAATATCGAATACAAATGACTTTTACTATAAACGTCTTCAAGTTCCACTATAAATATTTCACCAATGAGTATATGTGGCAAAGGAAATATTTATCCATCAAAGGACTTCCAAACATTTTCGTTTCTTTACCTACATGGTAAACAAATTTTAATCGTTTCCATTAGTAGTTTTAGAATTACCACATTGAAAGCACTCAAATCATAGTACCACCAGGAATAATTTCAAATCACTTCCCAAAAATATGTAAGTAGCGAAATCCTGCAAAAATCATTTCAATTCTACTAAGTCTGTAGTTTCTTATATATGAATGAATGTGTGTCTATCCTGAGATTTTCGGCTTCCGTTTTCAGCAAAACAAAGGGCTTAATCAGCTTTTAACTGGGCGAGGAGCTTTATAAAATGAGTTAAGTTTAGCGTATTTTATGACCCATTCAAAATGTTGCAATTCCCACTAAATCTAGAACAACTTTTCCGTTCGTACTTTTGAACTCGCACAAGTTTGTTTGTTTGTTACTGTTGGCAACAATGGTTACAAATTAAACATTTAAGCACCGAAAGCTGAGGTGATTATCTCTTATACATTGAAAACCTTCCCTCAGCCAAACACACTTACTCCCACACAACCATGCTCTTACACTTTCAAATACTCACAGAACAAGCAATGCAAATAAACCGGGTTGTTTGTTCTTGTTAGACCTTAATCGTGTGGAAATGTGTGGAAATTTTAAAAAGGGGCGACACTGAACTGTAACTTGATTACCGACAAAATATATGCGACTTATTTACGCATGCGATGGGTGGGCCAAAAGTAATCAATAACTCACTGGTGGGAAATTATGGTTTTCTTCATGATTTTGCTGACATTGTGTATTTTCTAATTCTTTAATTGGTGTATAAACTTACAGTTTATTTTTATTATTTAGTTTATTATTTTTTTACTACTATTTTTTTATTACTATTTTGAATTGTCAAATATTCTTGGAATTCCTTGTTTTAAGTACATATTGAAATTATTGTGAATTAAAATTGTTTAGAACTAATTACTCGTATAACCGTCTCATTATTAGAAATTCGGTTCTAAATTAGATTATTATTAAATTAGAAATTCGGTTCTAAGCACAAATCCTTACTTTCTTCGGAAACGTTGTTCGACACGCAAGAGTCGAAACGCCCACCGCTAAATAGTTTTACTTAATCTTAAAGTAACTTAAACTCTAGAATCTGAATAAATAAACCGAAGTATTATAACGTTGTTGGAAATTTTTTTATTTCAACTCTTTTATTTTATTTCAACTTCGGACAAATACGGGTCAGAAACCCAGAGAATATCTCAAACTCAGTAGGATATCTCTAACACAACATTCTCATTCTCCCACGCATATATTACAATTTATACGACTTCTCATCTCATGAGAAATCGCATAAATTGTAAACTATCAAAGCTCTAAACAACCCCCTATCAATACAGTCCACTACCCTCAGCTAATCGCAGCTACAACAGCTCCAGAGATTATTCTCCCGTACTGATCTCTCCCGGTAATTATTCGATTGGTATGAATGCGGATTTAAAACAAGTGTGCCTAGAGGAGTAGCCCTCTCACCACCTCTCCCAACAACACGACTCACAGGAACCACTAACAATTTTTTTGAAATCGGTGCTTACAAAGCTTTCTTTAAGATGCAATATTTATATATTCCTTACATAACAAATTTTTAAAGTCTGCTGAAATTCACGATTTGTTCGTATTTTGTAAACTATTAATGTTTAAAAAGTCCAGTTATTGATACATTTATTAGGCAAGAATGTCTGCCACTGAAGTCCAACCAACGACTACATCATTTCCAATTGAAATTTAAAAAAAAATCAAATGAAATTTAAAAATACTAATTGAAATTTAGAATACATCAATTAAAATTTTAAAAATTCCATTTGAAATTTGAAACACATCAATTGAAATTAAAAGAACATCAATTGATATTTGAAACACATCAAATGAAATTTAAAAGACATCAAATGAAATCTAAAATTCTAATAGATAAAATTGGTTAATAATTTTTAAATTTCAACTGACGCAGTTTAAGAATAAGTGTGTTGTTGTAAAATAAAATTAATGGTTTCAACGAGCAGGGCCTCCTCGTGATTAGACCAAAGCGTGAACGTTGATAACCGTTATAGTTTCGAGGTGGTAGACGAATTTATATACTTCGGATCTGCCGTAAACAAAAACAACAACGATAGCTTGAGATCAAGTTGAGAATTATCGTTGCGAATAGATATTATTTTGAGCTAAGCAAGCACTTTAGAGATAAAGCCCTCTCTCGAGTAATAAAAGTTCAACTAAATCAGACTCTCATTCAACCTGTCTTGCTTTATGGCGCAGAATACTGGATCTTATCGCCAGCAGACGAAACATCTGTAGGAGTCTTCGAGAGAAAAATACTCCGAAAAATTTATGGCTCTATATTGCACAACGACGAGTTTCGATGACGCATGAACCATGAGCTGTATGAGCTATATCCCGACATTGATATAGTTAAGTGGATCAAAATAACGCGATAGTGCTGGCTAGGTCATGTCAGTAGAATGGATGAAGACAAACCAGCACGAAGGATTTTCGAAACCGAACTCGAAGGAAGACGATCAATAAGAAGACCAAGAGTCCACTAGAAGGATCAGGTTGACGAATCCCTGCGTACACTTGGTATTGCCAACTGGAGATATCAAAAGAGCGAACTGGTTGGCGAAATATGTTATCTTCGTTTTGTAAGGTCCCTGAACCCTCGGGGTTGTTCGTGACCGGATAATTAGGTAACTGTTGTTTTGTACCCCGCTAAAGTTAATTTATTACGCCCTCCTATGGGCGTAAGGGTCTGGCCAGACCAAATCGATTTTTAAATGTATGTAGATTTTTGTCTGGAAATTTCGGAGCGACGCTAGTCCATGACTTCCTCAAATATATTGTGCCAAACGCAATGGCATAATAAAACAAAATATTTCGATTTATTTATATTAAAAAAATTGCATTTGAAACTACTTCGTGAATCATACACACATGGGTCTGAGCAGACCCAACTTTAATTTGTATGACTGTGCGGTGAAATCCCGTCATACGTTTGGACAGAGGCAGAGAGCATTATATATATTATATTTCAGTTAAAGTGGAGAAATCATTGTGAGCACGCGTTTTTTTACAATTCAGTTGTACAAGTGTTTTATTTTTGATTATCTGACGCGATTCTGACGCGATTGCTCCGTAAACTAATGCACCAAATGTGACTCCCGATAAACGAAAACAACTTGAAGCGGAAGTTCAACGAATTATGGGGAAGGAGTTCGACTCATTCGACTTGGAAGATGAAGACTACATGCCAGAAGAGGGCGAAAATGTAGACGATGGTTCTGATATTGAACAAGAGGTTAGGTTTGAGGTCGTTTTGGACAATAACGATGACGATTCTGAGGAATTGTATAGAGATGCCGTGACCTCCATTGCTATTCAAGCCCCAACTGCAGTTGCATCATCCAGCAAATCCAACAATCAGGATCAAGTTTACCACTTAAAAGATGACAAGGTATGGAATACAAATCCCCCACCTTCTGGAAGACCGTGCTCTCATAATATGCCAACTATTACCCGAAAAGGGCCATTACGGGGCAGTGATTTGAGGTGAGTTTTTAATCTATATCACAGAGTTGTATTTTTCCGTGGTATAGCATTATTTGTCTATTATTTCCAACAAAAACTAACCATTTTTCAATTAGAAAAATGTTCATGACTTGTAAGCTTGTAAGTATGCATTTCTTATACAGTAACCAAAAACTAACAAAAATCGGTCAATAAAATTCAAATTCAAATATATTTAATTGAATTTTTAAAAAAATTCAATTATATTTTTAATTGAAATTTACAGCCCAATTTTTTTCTCTGTACCACTGCAACAACATCTGCTGCTACCATGTATTTGTTGGCACTGGCTACACGTGTTGCCGTCTCACATTTTTCACCCATTACAGCAAATGTTGCCACATTTCATATTATTATGTGTGGTTCGTTTTGTTTTTTTGGAAAGCGATAAGTGGCAATAGCTTTGTGGAATAAAAAACAGCCCTAATGATCCAACTCAGGGCTGCTCCTAATATTTCACTAACAAAAAACTGGCTTGTTTACTCAGAAAAAATTAGTGATTTTAATACCGACTGGTTATGGAGTGTTTACATTTTGATAGCTCGCTTCTGACTCGCGACAAGTATCAACGTAAGACATGCTCAGTTAGCATTGCCTTAAAAGCTTTTGAAGTTCGCGCTTATTGAGATTTTTTGTTCGCGCATTGCGGCCGTGTTTGTGTTTCTGGTAAAATGGGAATGTTAATGAGCAAACTTGGTGTCACGAAGACCCAAAGGCGGTACAAAAGCTATCAATACATACAGAAAAATGCATTGTTTGGTGGGGTTTATGGGTTTATTATTTGTTTATATTTCATTCAAGATGGCAATGGCCACAACGTTACCATCAGTAGCTACCGCAAACTTTCGATGACTACGATAATTTATTGGGCAAAATACACGAGCTGAATTTGGTCTGCCTGTCGATTCACCAAGGCGTCGCCACATGGCGGACATCCCCGGAAACCATGGAAACCACAGTTGGGTGAGCTCTTTGTCTCATATTCGGGAACAGAGATATGGCCACTTAGATCCTGTTATTTTATACCTCTATACTATTTTGTGTGGGGTTACGTAAAGCCACTATTCTATGCCGATTAAGCAGGGTCAATTTCATCATTAACATTATAGTTACATGTTATTAGTGGGATACCAGCCGATGTGGTTGATAAAATTTGTTCAAATTGGACTACTTGCATTAACTCATCCTTCAATAAGTGAAATAAATATTAGTTTCTCACAATCACTGAGCTGTGCGCTTTCTAGTTTTCACTCACTGATTGAGACCTAGAGCTTTACACCGGTTCCAAACGGTTTTTTTGGGAATCAAATCAATCGGTCCATTATTTCAAGTAATGTGTGGCTTCCTCCGTCTTTTTGAAACCATATGTCGATCAGATGCAGCTTATGTCGATCAGGTTCAGCGCGAAATCATCAAACAAAAGCGGCTGCCATTAAAGTAAGTTCTGGCCGTCGTCAGCCTTAAAATAATGCAGACCAATTACCACGCCAACAGTGCGTACATTAACTACACCATACAGTGTAATTTATGCCCTAACGATTTTATTGAACCAAACGTTGAGGAAAAATTGTAACCCGAACCACAGAATTAAGATGGTGTATCTTTCAACGCGTCACACAGTGGGGCCAAATGCATGAAAAGTGGCGATTAATTCATAGAAGTCGTAATTTAAAAAAAAAATATTTTTTATTAATGGATATTTATAAATACATAAAAAACCAACATTTAAAAAAAAAACAGAGTGAAAAAACACATTTTTTAACCCTTTATGGGCCATTTTGTGTTCTATAAAAAATCCTCTTTTTTCAAATTTTTTGCTGTAACTTTGGAACGGTGCGCTATAAATTATTCAATTAAATTGCAAATTAAAGCACACTAAATGTACTTTAAGAAAAATAAGTAATATTTTTAAAAATAATAAGGAATAAATATTTTATATGTATTTTTATTAGAAAATGTTTAAATTAAAATCATACCTTTTTTCTCGAAATTTGACAATTTTGCTCAAAAATGAAACATTTGAAAATCTAATTGTTTTTTTATTGATAAATAACCATAAACACACTATTTAAAAAAAATTTAATTAAATTCGGTTATTCTATTTTTTTTTTTGAAAACAACAATTTTTTATTATAATCATTATTACCTTCAATGTTAGTATTTACTTCACATTCAATTTCATAATCATAAATTAATTCGTTACAATAATCTTAATCTTCATCTCCATCTTCATCATCATCTTCATCTCCATCTTCATCTCCATCTTCATCTCCATCTTCATCTTCATCTCCATCTTCATCTCCATCTTCATCATTGCTATTTTGATTGCTGGGAAGTACAAGCAACTCCAATGCAGATTTTGGCATTAGCTCTTTTTTCTTTTTAGAACTATTGTTCATGCTTGTTATAAACGGCTCTGAACTTAAGAGAAATCTATTAAAGATATCTTCCATTGTTTTTTCTCGACTGCATTTACGGGCAAAATTCTCCCTATAACTTTTAAAATCTTTATTTCTGGCTTCCTGAGACTCTTCGGTTAGCTGACCAATTGGCAATGGCGATAATGATATAATTTCAGGTCCATGAATAAAATATTTGTGAAGAGTAGGAGGCATATAGTACCATGGATATTTTTTCACAAATAGCCTGGCAGTGTTATTAGCGAAGTTTGTAAATTTTTCAATGTTGACCTCAATACCACTAGAAACTACAATTAATATTGTGTGCATATTTTTGATCAACTCTAAATCAATATTAGTAATTTCAGCAGATACTTCTGCATTCTTAAAAAAACGTCTTGCAGTATTCCCGTCATTAGAGTTACCAAAACCAGGTTTTGGTTGATCACTGATCAATCCCGTTCTCTTTTTAAATTCGCGTTGAATACGACTTTTAGTTTCAGCAATAATTTTTTTTTCTTCGTCACTTCTTGCCTGCCATTTTTGAATTGGAAGTTTATATGCCAAGTGAATAAGACATTCAAAAAATCTTATCCAGCCATGTAGGACAGACAAACCGAACTCCATGAAGTCTACGTTGGAATCTCTAGAAATCATTTGTTCAATATTGTTGAACTCCTTGCTGGTAGCGCCACATATGTAGCACTTTTGTGTGGACTTTGTGTCTGTAATCGCGTTACACACTTTACCGTCAATCATAACGAGAATTAGTTTGTGGTTCACTTTTATCTTTCTTTCTCCAACTGATATCACTGTATCGATAAGAGCATTTTTTTCTGTCTCCACTCTTTCTCTTTCTGTTTTAATACTGTCGACCGTTTCTTTCATAAATTCAATTTTTAATGGCCTGCAAAACCTAGTTGAAGACGGTCGAGGATTATGCCAAATGATTTTGTTTTTACAAACTAATTTTAATGGTACAATTGACGTAATAAATACAGAAGAATCAGATGCATTACTGTCATGAAAGGCTTGTTTGTAAGAACTATGCCCTGAACTTCCGTCAAAGCCCCACTTAGTGTATAAAGTAATTTTTTCGATTTCTTCGTTGTCTAACGAATTTAAATCTGCATTTTTAACCGACAAAAGGCATTCAGTGGTATGATCCAATATTCCTTGTAGACTAACTTGCGCTGATGTTTCAGAAATTTTCATTTGTTCTCCCTTTGGGTAACATTTTTTCTTAGCTCTTTGGACCAATTTATATGATGGAAATTTCTCAGGTGCAACCTTTCTAATAACATTATATTGGTGGCGACTTAGCTTCGCTTCTACCAAAACGGACAGAGCTTCATCCGAAGTTAACTGCTGTGGTGGTACCTGTGCTATACTTTTTCGGTATTTTTTGGCTTTTGTTGGAGATGATATTATTTCCTTAACAATTTTCGACTCATCTATTTTTCCAGCATCTCTCAAGCTCATTTGTGTGGCGTAAGCCAAAACAGGCAAAGAAATTTGATCTCTTATGTCTTTACATTTCTTAACTTTTGTTTTTTCTTTGCACTCTTCAAATGAGAGATCATTGCGACCTCTTTTTTGTTGTGGTTCTGGTGGTGAACTGAATGAGATTGAGGCATCCAGCCAATTCTTATTATTTTTTACAAAAATTTCATTCTTTCTATGACATTTTTGCCACCGAATCTCATAGCTAGAGCAAAAATTATGAAACCTTGTCATAAAATCTACCATATCCGAAGGGTCGACACGTTTTATTACTTCCCATCTCAAAAGTTTAAATTTATCCTGAAGTGATTTAGGTTCTGCACTCCTCATAAAATTATGCAACTCATGACGAGGAATGAAAATTGTTTTGGGAGATGTTCCTAAAATTAATAAGATTTCTATTCGTTTAAAATTTGCAAAAAGTAATTCCTTTAACCCTGTACCGAATAATTTACACTTTCACAACACTTTAGATATGTAACATCACATCACAAAACATTGACAGCTAAAACAATAAATAAACGTGTCAGTACCGAATCAATAATACCCTCAAATAAATGACAATAATAAATAGGGATGGGAGCGTGACCTCCTTCAATTTTTCAAAATAGTGCACTTGTGCCATATACAATTTTCTAATAATTTAAAATTAACAAATGTTTAAGTAAAATTCATTGAAATATCATAAACACATGTAAAATAATTTAATTAGTTTTATTCATAGTAAATAAACCCAACATACGCAATCACGTGAGTATGCGTGAATTAAAGTTACTCACGCCCCCATCTCTAATTAACAACACATTTTTTACCTACAATAACAACTACTATAACGAAAATAATGACAAAACAAAGTAAAAACAACTTGATGTTTTGTTTTGTTTTTTTTTTTTCATATTTGTGGATTTTTAGCATCTTGAGTTATTTCACAAAAACAAGCATAACAGAAAAATCGCAAAAAATCGCCAAAAAATATTTTGGGGTTTATTAGTTGAGATCTGATATTATAACACTATATAGACGATTTAACGCAAGCTCACGAACAAAGTTGTTGAAACTCCATATATAAATCAAAAATAGCCCATTTTTGGCCTAATTTTATTTTATTAACATTTAATATTTTTAAAACATTTATTTAAACAAAAAAACATGTACTATATAGTAAACTACCTGAAGTTGACGGTTCCATTATAAAAATTTAACTTTTAGAAGTATTAATAGAAAAAATTATCAATTGAAATATCAAAATTTTCACTTTTTTTCAATATGCACAAAAAAAATAACAATTATTCAACTTTAAGTGCTCACTTCAACTAAAGCAAACAACATAAAAGTAAAATTTTTGCAATTAGTGATGCAGAATTTTATCCACTTTCACCCGGTACCAAACACGATCATGAATTTTAAAGTTCATATTTTGAATTAATCGCCACTTTTCATTCATTTGGCCCCAATGTGCGTCATATCGAATCTTTGCCACCTCTATCAAAGTCTAGTGCGAAGGCAGCTCCGAATCAAATACGGATGGATTTACTATCACTAGCTCTTGCCTGTGACAGAACAGAATTTGCTAATATGTAAGCCACAATTGTAGCACGTGCTGTACTGCCGTATGTTTGATTACTAACTTGTGAATGAATAAAAACTCGACATCGACTGTAATAAGAACAAAATACAATTTCTTTTGTAGCCTTGTATTTTGACTTGAAATCAATTTGAAAACATTATTCATCATTCTTAGCAACTGGTTTTGTTATATTACGTGATATTCATGAACTGCCATGAACATTAAAAACACCATAGTATGTTACCTGAAGTTAGTAAGATGATTTTAGCAGTTGGATATTTGATGGATACGACGGCACTGTTGTAAATACTGAAGTTCACGGAGTACGCCCACACCTTTTGGATAAGGAATTTAAACTTCTGTATACGACTTATATATTATAAATGGTACTTGCTACGACATTTGAAAGCCAACCAAAAAGTTCGGGTGGGATATCAGTACACACATAGAAGAGATTCGTTGTCACAATTATTTTTACAGCCAACTAAAATTTGGCAATTACTTGGACCTTCACATTATTCAGTTGTGATTACCAATAATTGTGCTCTTTATCACCAAATGTTGCGCATATCAATTGATTTGTAATTCAGTTTCGGTTGCAAGAATTGAAATATTTAGTTGAAGCCACAGTAACAAGAAATAAATGTGATCTGTCAATCGAGTTCAGCTGTAGCAATCTAATTATCCTGTAGTGGTGAATATTCTATTAGTTAGATGAACGAAAAAAGTAAAAACTAATTCGGTAGTACCAAATTATATATTGGTATGCTCAAATAGTTACGTGAATTTGATGGCTGTCACAACCATTTGGTGATGCGTTAACCCATTATGAATATTATCAAAAAAAAGAGAAAAAATTTAATTTTTTATTAAAATTGTGTATTTTATATTTAAATATAATCAAAATTATTATTATTTATAACCAGGGTTCGTATTTCGTGCCCATTTTTAATCGAAAGTGTTCCAATTTGAAGGATTTTTTTTTTAAATTCGCCTTAATAAGAATATCGATAAATAAAATAATAGCTATAACTCGGAAACGTGGCATCCAATCGCAAAACTAATATTTTTTTCCTCCGTAGGAGGGTGTAATGGATATCTTTCAAACGGCATAATCTGTTCTACCCTCACCCATAGGATGGGGCTATATATCATTTAATACGGATAAAAATGTAACGCATAGAAGGAGCCATATTAGACGAAATTCGTTTTGTGAGTGCACTCACAGAAAAATTCGGTTGATACACCCGAATTAGCCGTAACGAATTAAGAGGTTGTCTCGACCGAATTAGAGGTTGGCACAACCGCATTAGAGGTTGGCACAACCTCATTGGAGGTTGACACAACCTCATTGGAGGTTGACACAACCTAATTGGAGGTTGACACAACCTGATTGGAGGTTGACACAACCTCGTTAGAAGTTGACACAACCTCACTAGAAGTTGGCACAACCTCACTAGAGGTTGACACAACCTCAATAGGGATTGTCACAGCCGAATTTAAATTGTGTCACAAATGAATTATTAAAGTTTTTTTATTATTAAATTATTATTTATTTTCCTGTATTTTTATAAATGAATTAGAAAGCGAGACAATAAGGTCATATATACGGGGTAATCTATAGAGTAATAAATTTGTCTTCCATGCCTCTTCCGACCTTTATTGATGTCCCGGCCATCGTGGGACACCGCACTAATTCTGACGTGTTTTATCGATTGATCTAGGTCCTAAGCCATTTTGTAACGGGTTTTTCAATAAGAGCGCTACAAAAGTTTTTTTAAATAAAACAAAACCGGTTTTAGATACCAATGAAATTCTTTGTTCCTGTGAAAGTACGTTCGATGCCATTATGAAGGGAACTAGATGTATTTTGCATGGCCACTACGGGCACGCTTGCAGAAGTCCAGCGCTGAACCCAATTTTCGACGGTTTTCAAGCATAAATCGGCCGATACTGCTGCAATTTGACTTTCGATATTCGTACGAAGTTCATCAATCGTCGCTGGCTTGTTGGCATAGACCATAGACTTGACGTAGCCCCACAGGAAATAATCTAACAGCGTCAAATCGCTAGTAAATTTTAATAATTTCGACTCGTTGTTGGCTCGTATATCTTTCCATCATGAAATGGCAAACCTTAGTGAAGAGAAATGTCAAAAGATCGGGAAAAAGTATGGCGTCGTTTGCTGTCCCTATCGATTTAAAAAAACCACTTTATATAGACGATTGCAGCTGTCCCTATTTGCTGGCCCTATCGATTTAATTTTGTAGCGTCTCTGTTGAAAACCCCTTTATATAGACGATTGCAGCATATTCCACATGACCGAACTTGAAAACCGTCAAAATGTTGATATCTGCTTAAATAATTTCTGAAAATAAGACGTTTTAATACAAAACATAGTTTACTCACCTTTCCTAATAACCACAAAAAAAGCTTCACATTCTTTAATTCTTTTTAAAATTATAGCTGATTATAGAGTTTTAAACGTCAGATTTTAAATACATTGAATTATGCTGTGGTAACCGAATTAAAAATGAATTAGGTTGTACCTACAGAAGCCACGAGAAATTCGGTTACAGCAACCGAATTGCTGCCAAATTCGGTCGTTGCAACCGAACTAAGTCTAGATTCTGTCACCGCGACCGAATTGATACCAAATTCGATAGTTACAACCGACTTGGTGTCAAATTCGGTTATTACAACCAAATTGAAGCCAGATTCGGTTACTCCAACCGAATTTGGTACCAATTTCGGTTGCTGCATCCGAATTAATTTCAAATTCGGTTGCTCCAACCGAAATTTTAGAAAATGTTGTTGGCTGAACGAATATAATTGAAGATTCAGTTGTCACAACCGAATCAATTATGAAACTAGGTTGCTTAAATTCGGTTGTGGCAACCTCAATTCGGTGGTAACAGCCGAATTTAGGGTTGGTACAAACTATTTTCAAACAATTAGTTCTCTGAGTGTGTTTAAGACGATTGAGCCATGTCCGTTTGTCTGCCTGCCTGTCTGGCTGGCTGGTCAACACAATAACTCCGGTAAATATTTAGCAATCACACGAAATTTTGTCAGTGACTATAATTTGTCCAAGGTTACTTTTACTTAGTTTGGGATTGCAAATGGGCGTTTTGGCCACCCCCCTTCTAGTACCTACCAACCAAATGGACACATTTAGTAGTTAGTAATCATGTTTTTTCTAAACCCTTTTTCTGGTAGATGTGATTAGCTTCAACAAACGGTGGTTAATAATCTCTCTTCAAACAGTGGTTAATAATCTCTAAATACCTACTTAATTGGAGAAAGTGGGTAAAGTTGCCACGCCCATTCTGTTATCTCCTACCCAAAAGCTAGGTGGTCCCCCGGGTTGTGAATGCAAGAAGTCGTGGAAAACACTTCCGATCTTAATGAAATTTGGTTATAGGCTTTATGTAATCCAACTCGAGGCACCATGTAAGACAATGGTGATTCTTCCACGCCCATGCTGGTGCCTCCCATACATAAGTTCTTCGGCCGGCTGTTTGTTCGACAAGATAACACCCGCAAAACCTAACCAACCTTTATGAAATTTGGTACTAGACAGCATTTAATCAAATGCCATGCTTCTATGGGAAATGAGTCGCTTGGCCACGCCCACTCTGGTACCTGCCATACAAAAGCTTGGTGGTCGTCCGGGTTGTCAATGAGATAAGTCTTAATCTTAATGAAATTCGGTACTCGGCAATGGTTTCCTAAAAATTAGAGATTAACTACTCTCCACGCCCATTTTCGTACTTCCTATACAAAAGTTGGGCGGCTTTCCGGCTGGGCGACTCGATATCTCCCGTATACCACAACCGATCTTAACACAATTTGGTACTGATCAATATTTTGTGTAATACTATTTAGAAACAGATGAACAACTTCGCCATGCCCATTTTTGTACTTTCCAGTAAATATTGAGCGGACAATTGTCTGATAGTCACGATAACTCCCCATGATTACTTAGGATTGTAATTTAGTTGGGTATTGGAAAATATTTAGCACAATGCCAGTCTGCTACTGAATATTGGCACATTTGTCAATATTCAATAGAACTCGGTCGCAATGGATGACTTCGGGTGAGGGTATGTTTAAGTCGGTTCACCCCACCGAAATTTCTGTACTGGTTTTTAAACAAATCGCTAAAACAATTTTTTTTATATTTCGCTAAAGGAGCGTTCAACCGAAATATAATACATTTTTTCGGCTTTATAAGGGGTTTTCATAAAGTGGTTCAATTCGTATATACTTTTTTAAAGAAAATCGCCAAAACGGTGCATCCAACCGCAAAAATAATAATTTTTTTAAGTCCAAAGAAGGATTTAACCAATGATTGCCTTTCATACGACATCACTTGAAATCCGTTAAACTAATATTTTTCAAATAAAAAATCGCTAAAACACACATAATGTATGCAAGACGTATTAAAGACATCCATTGGTTAATCCTGGCGATTGGACGCACCGCTTTCGAGTTATAGCCATTTTTTATTTCAGCGATTTTCATGAATTGGCGATTTTTTGAACACAATTCTTCAATACGATTGGACCACGTTATGAAACACCCTTAGAAAATCATAAAAAAGAGTTGTTTTCGATTGGACGCTCCATTGCCGAGATATTGGCATAGGTGCGTTTTAGGGATTTTTGATTCCAGAAATTTTAGTTTTAGCGATTTTTTAAAAATAAAAGTGATGCCGTATTGACGACATTCATAAGTGAAAGGAGGTAAAAAGGATGCGATTGGACGCACCGTTTCCGAGCTATAGCCATTGATTTATTTTAGCTATTTTCTTATTTTGGTGAATTTTTGAAAAAATAAATATTTCATGCGAATTGGAACACTTTGTCAGAAACGCTTAGAAATCCGTAAAAATTTGTTATTTTGTGGATTGGATGCTTCGTTTTTGAGATATAGTAATTTTTTCCAAAATTTTCATATTTTCGATCAAAAATGGGGATGGATTACTCTGGGCATCATACGTATGTTTAAGATAATTTGTGTCATCCACAATAATATACCCTGCCACCAAGTTTCCACAATTATTTGCATGTGTTTGTGAAGGCGTCAATAGTGGCACCAGATTCAACGACTCTGTTTAAAAGTCTCACTTGACCTCAAATAATGGTAATACTAGTAACATAAAAAATATGTACATGCGATTCAGAAACTAGTGTGGTGAGATATATATTAACTGGGTATATTCGTCTTGTCGAATACATGGACTTTAATGACCTATATGTCAAAATATAAGTCAAACTTTGATTTTGCCCAAAGAATATCAAATTCTGGATCTATACGGCATAAAATGTAAGTATTCTTACCACACCATATTTTTCGGGAACTCCGTGGCAAGTTCATCATAAGATGCCTAATTGATACCATCGGGTGATCATCAATCGTATATGTACAAACTCTATTCTGCAATTCACATGTACGAATTATTATCGATCGAAGAACCCTAAGTATCAACATACACTGAAAGGCCTATATTTTCAACAATTATTTCCAACAAAAACCAACCATTTTTCAACTAGAAAAATGTTCACGACTTGTAAGCTTGTACATAGAATGAATTTCACATACATTAACCAAAAACCATAGAATAATATATACCATAGAAGGTTTTATTCGCTCAAGAAATTAAACGTCATAGGCACGGCACGATGGAAAGTAATCATTGGATGGTGGAAAATATGGGTTCAATAATACCATATAGTGGCAATAGTATACAACGACCAACAAAGGAACAACAACCGAATTTCGTGTTTTTGTGGCAAACTAGTTGTGTTAAATACAATACAAATGTATACCAACGATAAAAGTCAACAAAAAAGTGCAAAATATATTTAAAGTTTTCAGTTCTACACAAAAACGACAGGAAAAAGTTAAGTGAATATATATCGTAACTCCACCTGGTGTAAGGCAATTTTACATTTAATTTAAATTTACTTTCCATAAACCTACGATGAAGAGTGTGAAATGAAATGTCAGATGAGAGAATAATTTTATCTATGTATGTATTATTCTATGCCAAAAACTAACAAAAATCGGTCATAAAAATTCAAATTCAAATAAACGTAACTGACACTAGCCCCGTCATCAAAAATGCTATACCACGAAAAAATACAACTCTGTGATATAGATTGAAACTTCGTACATGTGAATGGCAGAATTGAGTTTGTATATATACGATTGATAATCAACCGATGGTATCAATTCAGGCACAGTAGTAAGGCATCTGATGATGAACTTGTCACGGAGTTCGAACCTAGTGATGCCAGTGAATTGAATATTATTTCCAACACAAATCAACCATTTTTCAATTAGAAAAATGTTAATGACTTGTCAGCCTGTAGTGTGCATATGTAGTTTCTCTTTAACAGCAAAGCGTCTTGTGAAAAATCGAATGCATAACTTTGTAACAATTGCTTTTATGTAAATTATGATTACAGTGACTAATATTTGAACACGAACTCTAATATTGTACTTTTTATCAATTGTATCCTCAATTTCAGATGACTGAGGTTTCTGAAATGCTCAAATTGGTTAATTCAATTTAAGTTTGGTAGTAACAACATGTATTTAGTAAGACCTATTTTTAATCTATCAATAACATCGACAAATAATTCTGATGTTCGACAATTATGAATTCTAATCAAAATGTAGACTTTATCATGGAATTTTCATTGCCTGAATTGATTGCCAACTAATCTTTTCCCTGTGTGTACCAATAGGTGAGACCCACGTAGGGGGAACGTTTTCCCACGGTTTTGGTATCCCATACAATTCGACCTGCTCTAATCTACATTCCAAACTTTTTTATATCCTCTCGCACAGTTAGCATGGGTGCTTAAAACGCTTAAAAGTTTCGTGTGTGCGATGTCGTTTTTTCAATTCGGTCAAATATGCATACATATAAATATGTGTATGACATCAGAAAATGGCAAGGATTGGTTCAATAAAATTTAACAAACAATTATATATGTCTTTTTTTTGACAGTTTATTTTAATGAAAACTAAATTAGTCAAATATATCGTAGAGATTTTGGAGTAAAATTTATATTAATTTTATTTAGAGTTTTCAATGAGATTAAAATTGTTGAGAGGTGCCAACATTTATAAAATATGTTTGCGTAATCAAAACCGCAGTAATATCATAAATTTAACGATGCATCTGCACATGTTTTTGGAAACATTTCAAAAAGGATTACTAGTGAGTTGTATGTTCCGAAATAGGAATTAATACAATTTATGAGAAAATTTACGATTAGTGAAAATAGTTACAGTTGCGGTCAGCGAAGTGGGTACTACATATTATAGCTTTTATGTCATCATAAAAACCTTAATTTAAAACAGCAATTGTAAAAATTTCCCGCTAATGCTGTCATTTGCCGCGTAAAGCGATATTTTGTTTCAATGAACTGGTTTCTTTGGAAGTCAGATATGACTGTTAGCATAGTGAAACTCCGTATTCGCTTTATATATGAGTCGATCCACATTGGACTGCCCAATACTTCAAAATTTTGAATTCGTTAATTATTTATCTTAAAATCTGAACGGTTTTTTTTTGGGATTTTATTATGTAATTTTTTAAGCTTGTATTTTGACTAATTTCAGAAACAGTATATACAATGATTTAAAAGTGGTAGCGAATAGAGGTTTTTTTTTTAAATAAAGTATGCTGATAAAGGGCAAAAGTAATTGTCCGACAGGAATATGGAGTTTATATCATCAATTCAACACTCGTTTCTTATATGAGGAGAAGAGCAGCAAATAGAAGTATTTCGACAATTTAGTTGTCTTTGATCCCAATTAATTTAGAAAGTTATAATTCCTTTTAGGCAATTCCTTTTTCGGTATTATGTTTTTTCTGAGAAGTTGTTACATTTATATGCCAAACGTTATCTAATTGCGTGAATAACTCGCGGAAGCGGAGGTGGACTTTGTTTGAATTTTTACGTCTAAACAGACAAAATTTAACTCGATTTCAATTAACAAATTGACGGATTCACACCGTGGAGCAAAAAAGGTGGGTTGGAACCCCAACTTACACCTTAAACAAACCCCAATCGCAAAATGATAGAGGGATTCGAAATAATTAACAGGTTACAACAAGACGAAATTTTGGGGTGTACTTTCATATATTTGGGATCCATTTGCACTTGCGATTGGGGTATTTTTTGATGTGTTAATATACATAGACACGGTAGGGCAATCTATCAAAGTGAACACATGCAAACAACACACAGCGTTAGCATAACATACGTGGTTGCTGCACAACAATAGTCTCTGCCTGAAAATAACTAAGATGGTATTGGTGTAGTGGCAGCGAACAAACAAGCAGGTCGTCGTCGCCAAAGAGTATTGAATAGTATAGAGAACTCATGAAACGAATTGTATGACTCAAAAGCACTGGCGATGTCTGGCGCGGGAGCTAATACGTATTAGACTCTTTTTGTTACAATTTGGTCCACTCATAATTTTGATGTGAAAAATTGATGTCTTTTGAAACATTTATGCGTTTTGTATAGTTTTATGTAATAACATTTTCGTAATGGTGCATTTATATTGAAATATTCTATAAAGAGGATAAGATTCGTTTATGCTCTTTTACGCAGACTCTCTACATGAGATCGGAAAAAGAGTGTAATAAGTTCTCTATTCTATACAATTCTTTTTGTCTTCGCACTGTTTATACCAAAACAAAAACAATTATATCAGTTATATATTTTGGAAATATTACATCTAATGTTAAAAAAGGTGTAAGAAAAAAAATCGATGCGTGTTCGAACTCACGGGCGATGTGTTAACACCGTTTGTTTTACATGGTACCGGTTTGATTACTATGAACACATTAGTAAATGTTACATTGGGAAAAAAGAATAGTTATTGTGCTGAAGGCTCTTTTGCTATTGTACTTTCTTTTTTCTTACATCTGCTTTAACATTATATGTAATACTAGGAGGAGTTCAGTCACAAACACACGTACAGTAGAATTATATATAAAGGGTTTTTCAACAGAGACGCTACAAAAGTAAATCGATAGGGACTGCACACGACGCCATATTTTTTCCCGCTCTTTTGACATTTCTCTTCAGTAAGGTTTGCCATTTCATCATGGAATGATATACGAGCCAACAACGAGTCGAAATTATTAAAATTTACTACCGAAATTTGGAGTCAGTGGCCTTAACTTTAAGAGCGCTACGTCCAATTTATGGTCATCATAATCGTCCTACCAGATCAGCAATTGAGTGCCTAGTGGAAAAATTTGAATCCACAGGCACAGTACAAAATATTCCCATGCCAGTGAGACAAAGAAGTGACGGTAGTGTGGAGAATATTTCTGCGGCTGAGGCTTCAGTTCAAGAAAGCCCAAATGTGTCTCTCACACGTCGTTCTCAAGCGTTGGGCATCTCTGTGATGTCGTTGAGGCGAATTTTGCGAAAAGATCTTGGCCTACATCCTTACAAGATCAAATTGACGCAAGAACTGAAGCCGCCTGACCACCATAAGCGTCGTATGTTCGTGAATTGGGCTGAGCAACAACTTGAAAATGATTCGGATTTTCATCTGAAAATCATCTTCAGCGACGAGGCTCATTTCTGGCTTAATGGCATCGTCAATAAGCAAAATATGCGTTATTGGTCAGACAGCAATCCACACGTAATCCATGAGTTATCATTGCATCCCGAAAAAATTACGGTTTGGTGCGGTTTATGGGCCGGCGTCGTCATTGGGCCGTACTTCTTCCGTGATGATCAAGACCGGCACATTACTGTGAATGCGAATCGCTACCGTTCAATGATAACCGAATATTTTTGGCCCCAATTGGATAATATGGACTTGGAGTACATGTGGTTCCAACAGGACGGCGCCACAAGCCACACAGCGAATGCCACAATCAATTTATTGGAAACCAAGTTTGGTGAACGTGTTATCTCACGAAATGGCCCAGTCGATTGGCCGCTTCGGTCGTGCGATTTGACGCCGTTAGATTATTTCTTGTGGGGCTATGTCAAGTCTATGATCTATGCCAACAAGCCAGCGACGATTGATGAACTTCGTACGAATATCGAACTTGAAATTGCAGCTGTATCGGCCGATTTATGCTTGAAAACCATCGAAAATTGGGTTCAGCGTCTGGAGTTCTGCAAGCGTGCCCGTGGTGGCCATGCAAAGGAAATCCAGTTCCATACACAATGGCATCGAACGTACTTTCACAGGAATAGAGAATTTCATTGGTATCTAAAACCGGTTTTGTTTTATTTAAAAAAACTTTTGTAGCGCTCTTATTGAAAAACCCTTTATAAAGATTGTTAAAATAAATAATGCAATATTTAGCTCACTGAAATAATTGTGTTTGTGTTGTCATAAACAGAGCGACGACAAAACGTATTGAATAGTATCATGGTGCAAACAAATGGCAGAATCACTAGCCCAGCTGATTTGAACTTTTTTCTGGAGTGAGATTTTCTCTTATGTCAAAGTTTGTTTAATTTTGTTTGTATGCAACCACCCTTCGCCTACAATTGCTGTTTTTGTAATATGTTCTCCGTAAAAATAACATAGAAACGTTTTTATTTTCATACTGAATAATTCCGTAAATGGCCCTTTGTAAATGACACTTTTTACAATTTTGTATACATTTCCATTATATTTCAATCAGCTGAGTTGACACAATACTGAGCAAAAACTGAGACACTGAGAAAAAACAAAATACGTATTTTTTTTTGGTTTGTTATATTTGTTGTCGTACTACATCTGCCTATATTTGTACTATGAAAAATTATTACGTTATTGCACTCTTTTTCCGCATAAGAGCATAAACGAGTCTCATTCTCTTTATAGAATATTTCAATATAAATGCACCATTTCGACAATGTTATTGCATAAAGCATTACAAAAGCCATGAATGTTTCAAAAGGCATCAATCAAGATGGATTCATAGATGGTGAACCCATTAGTACAGCTAATTTTCTTTGTTTACATTGCAAACCACTTTCGAACTGTCAAGTCCACATGTATTTTGTGTTGGTATATGTTTGTTTACATCTATATTTGGTGTAGGTATGTGTTGGATTTGGTGGCTGTCGGTGGTGCAATGGTTAGTGTGCGCGCCTCTTGTACAGAAGATCCTGGGTTCGATTCCTGCTCCGACCACCTTAAAATTTCTTTCAACGACGGTCACCTCGCTTAGTGACGGCGACACTTTCGAGTACTTAGCCATGAAAAAGCTTCTCAAAATACCGTTCGGAACCGGTGTAAAACTGTAGGTCCCAATCAGTGAGTATAAAACTATAAAGCGCACAGCTCACTGGTTGTGAGAAGCTCTCCCCAATCCCTTCATGGGATGTAATGGGAAACCATTTATTTATTTTTTATGTGTTGGATTTGACACGCCGTAAGTTAGAAGCAAAAACAAAATGTATGCTGTTGTTGCCATCATTTTTCCATCAGCCACAACAACACCTCGTGCGGCTACCACGAGTAGTTTTATTATGGCACCAATATGTCTATTCTATACTATACTATTCAATACTCTTTGGTGGCGCCGATCTGCTTGTTTGTTCTCTGCCGCTACATCAATACCATCATACTTATTTTCATTCAGAGGCTATTGTTGTACAACAATCACGTATGTGATGCTAACGCTGTGTGTTTTTTGCATGTGTTCACTTTGATAGATTTCCCTACCCCTGCCTATAAATGTTAACACATCAAAAAGAAAGTGCAATAGCAAAAGGCTCTTCAGCACAAAAATTAACATTTACAAATGTGTTCATAGAAACCTTACAGTTACCGTGTTACAAAAAGGTGTCAATACATCGCCCGTGAGTTCGAACACTCATTGATTTCTGGTATTCTTGTATTGTTGGTATAAATTTGTGTAGAGTTTGACAACTGGAACGAATGCACAAAAATAAAATGCCTGTTGTTGCCGCCTGTAACTACAATAACATCTGCTGCTACCATGTATTTGTTAGCAGCTTGATACTTAGGTTGAAAAATGGCACTAAATTCAAAAATCACCTATTAAAGAACTAAATTCAGGGAGGGGGGGCCGAGCCACAGGGCCCACCCCCTGCGTACGTCACTGGTCCATCGTGAACTTTATCAAGCTACCTTATGTCTATTAATTCGATCATTTCAAAGTGATAATTGTACTAGTGATCGTCCGTTACTGTCCTTCGCTGGAAAATATTTGGAAAATCTGTATGATAACAATTGTAATCGTTATAATGACGAAAGTCTTAGCAACAATTTAAGAAAGGCTTCGTAATAATGCTGACCGACATTGTTATATCAAAAAAAAACGCTATTGCAAAACAGCCTATCGATTTTTGATATATTTTTGTCGCAAATAGCCGTGAAATTTCGGACCATTTATGCCAACAAAATATTCTATATTTGACGGAACCACAAACTGTCCAACTGTATCACTTAAACTTTATTTTGATTGTAAAATATAATACATTTTAGTTTTAAATTGCTGTCTTCACAAAGTATATATTTTGAAATATATGTATGTTCATATGTTATTTAACCAACTCAAACGTATCTAAATGTATCCAAACACAGTATCTAGTTAGAGAAAACTAAATCCCTTTATTGCCCCCAGTAAGGGATGCAAGATACTGTACAAATATCTAATTCGCACACTTGCTTACAAAGCGTTGGAATGCCATTCATTTTACCAACTACCACCTAAACTGATATTTGAAATTTGTGCATGACAAAAGGCGTCGCACAGTGTCGTGAACTTTTCTACACATATAGTGACGTTTCAGAGATATGGGGTTCCAAAGTTGAAGCCAGTGATCAATGTGCATTTATAAAATTTATTATAGTCATTTTAAATATCAAACGACTTTAGAAAAATGGTTTAAAATAGATTTTCATATTATTGGCCAAAAAGTTAAAATTAAAATTTTATTCATAAATATGTGATCAATTTGTTAGATATTTAATCAATTTGTGAGGGCAACGCGTTTTCCATATGACACCACTGTTTTTGGGCACAAATATTATCCATATGTGAATTTGTATATAAGGAGAATTACGTGTTATTTTCAATAATTGTTGGAACGAAGTTCCATATCGCACGTTGCGGGATGGAGGCTAAATGAAAAAATTTTGAACAATTTTTTTTAACTACTTTATTGATATAAAATAAATAAATGGTTTCCCATTACATCCCATGAAGGGACAGGGGAAAGCTTCTCACAATCACTGAGCTGTGCGTTTTCCAGTTTTAACTCACTGATTGCGACCTACAGTTTTACACCGATTCCGAACGGTATTTTGAGAAGCTTTTTCATGGCTATATACTCGATAGTATCGCTGTCACTATGCGAGGTGACCGCCACCGAAAGAAATTTTAAGGTGGTCAGAGCAGGGTTCGAAACCAGGATCTCATGTACAAGGGGAGTACACGCTAACCATTGCACCACCGATGGCCACAAATACTTTATAACAACCCACTCTTATCAACTATATTGGGTATTTTTTGTTGGGTGTGGTTTAAAGGTAAGTCTTCTACGTGGAGCCTGTGTATTACATATTGTAGTTTTGAACGCAATAAAAAGTAAATTTAGAAATGCCAAAGTGCAAGACTGGCAAATCCATGAAATTCAACCCTGAGCATGGAATTACATTTGGCAGCACACTCACTCTTACTTGCGTACTTTTGATTTAGTTTGTGTCTAGACAAACATATGGGGGGATATTTGTTGTTTAATGGGAAATTTGCTAGCTGGAGCCTGTTCATTACATATTGTAGTTTTGAGAAGTTTAAAAAAATAACATTTTCCTTAGTAAGTGCGGTGTCTTAAAAAAAGTAAATTTTCTCAAAAAAAAATACCTACTGATATCCTTAACCATATCCTTAACCACGATATCCTTTCTTAAAAAAATACCTTACCTTAAACAAGTACCTTTGCTTAAAAAAGTAAATTTTCTTCCAAAAAGTACCTTTTCTTAAAAAAAGTAATTTTTTTAAATAAGTACCTTTTCTTAAAAAAGTAAATTATTACATTATTGTGAAAAATTGCCTTTTCTTAAAAAACTAAATTTTCTTTAAAGGGTACCTTTTTTGTAAAACAAAATATCTTTTCTTGAGATGAGTACCTACTCTTAAAATTGTACATGTTCCTTCGAAAATAAACTTTTCTTCAAAAAAAAAAAATACCTTCTCTAAAAAAAAATACCTATTCTTACAAAAATTCCTTTTCTTAAAGCAGATTTTCTTAAAAATAAAATAAATTCTTTTCATTTCTTTTCTTTTTTTGAGATAAGTAGGCTTTCTGAAAATAAATAGATTTTCTTAAAAAATAACCTTTTCCTGAAAAGAGTACCTGTTCTTAAAAAAAGTACTTCTTTGTAAAAAAAATCAATACCCTTAGGAAATTCTCTTACTGAAACCACTTCTTATTACAAGTGGTAGCTTTTCGTAAAAAAACATTAGCAATTAATAAAAGAAGATCCTCTCATTAAAGAAAGGATCTTTTCGGGAAAATATAATACATATTCTTACAAAAGGGACCTAAAAATATACTTTTTTTTTTAAAGAAAATACATTCAATAAATAAAAAATTTCTTAAAAAAAGTTTATGATTTTACAAAAACTATATTTTTTTAAAGACCCATTTAAATTACAATATTCTTCAACAGGCGCCTTAGGCGTGTTGGAACTAACTAGTACATAAACTATAGCGAAATGCAATTCGTTCCAACCGGGTGTCATCATGTAATTTTTTTATTACTTTGTATGATCTTGTTTGTATAGACTTCAGCTACACAGAAACCATTTTTAAATAAGTTAATTGCAGCTGCTTAGAGGTGCGGAAATATCTGTAATAAATATTTTTCCGTTTTACAAGCTTATACGAGTATAATTTTTATCGATCAGGTGTTACACTTTTTGAAAATCAATATTTTGACGGTTAGTTATTTAGAATAAACAAATAAATAAATATATACGCATCTTTCAGAAAAGGATATCTTAAAGATACGCGTATTCTACTAATTCAACTAATTACTAATTCAACTAATTCAAGTAATTATGATTAGAGCAGATACGTAAATGTGTTTCTGTGTTACTGGTCGTTAAAGCTGAACAATATTAAGAGAATATCAGGAAAATGGTTCTTAATTTCAATATTTGTCTAAATTGCAATGTTAATACATATAGAATACAAAACGTATGGAAAAGGTTATACATATCTATAATCCGTCACCATGGTGGTGAATTTCCTGCAGCTTCTGCTTCCAATTTTAGAATTCTCGCTTAAAATGTTATTTGTTTTTAATGAATGCAATAGTATGTGTGTTGTTAGCCGTGCTGAATAAAAAGTTGTTTTTTTGTGGCTATAGATCTGTATGTATAAGAGGCGTGTAAATCTTTGAAATTCATATCACTCGGATAATTTAGCGATATAAGTGACAACTCCGAATCGTTTTTGCTTACTTAATCCGTGCAACATTTTCTCACTGTTTTATAACTGCTTATTAGAGTGGCATTTTTTCCCTTACTTTTGAAATTCAAGGATTGCCGTTATGCTGTAAATTTGGGGAAAATTGGACAATGTTAACACGTCGCGCCCGAAGGTCAAAGTTCAAAAATTTTGAAATTATTTTTTTCTAAGTGACAGATTGTTGCAATATACTTATTTTTCGGCAGATTTTTGCGAAACTTGGTGGGTTTGCAACACAGAAGTTACTTTGTATCTGGTAAAAATTTAGGCAACATGGGGCAACGTTAACACGTAGCGCCTTTAGGTCAAAGTTTTTTTTTTTTTTTTTTTTTTATTTTTATTTTTTTTTTATTTTTACCAGATAAACAACAAGTTCATAGTTACAATTCTACGAAGTTTGTGGTAAAAATCTGGTAAAAAATGAGTATGTTGCTCGAAGCTGACTATTGGAAATACATAATTCATCAATTTTTGAACTTTGACCTTGAGGAGGTAAGTGTTAACGTCGCCCAATTTTGTCCTAATTTTTACCAGATTAAGAGGAACTTCACTGTTACATTTGTACCGAGTTTCATAAAAATCCGAATAAAAATTAGTATGTTTCTGCAAGTTGTCTATTGGAAATAGATAAATTAAAAATGTTTCAACTTTGACCTAAAGGCGCTACGTGTTAGCGTTGCCCCATGTTGCCTAAATTTTTACCAGATACAAAGTAACTTCTGTGTTGCAAACCCACCAAGTTTCGCAAAAATCTGCCGAAAAATAAGTATATTGCAACAATCTGTCACTTAGAAAAACATAATTTCAAAATTTTTGAACTTTGACCTTCGGGCGCGACGTGTTAACATTGTCCAATTTTCCCCAAATTTATAGCATAACATTTTTTCATCAAGTGGCATAATATGCGGGCCGGCAATCCTTGAGCAGAAAGTAAAAAAAATTTTCATACAAAAAAATGCCACTCTACTGCTTATATTACTGGTAACTCGGTATACAAAAAGGCACCACTGTGACACGAAACTCAAATAAATAAAATTTTTACGATATGCTGCATTTATATTCGCTTCTTGTGTCCTGTTTTTTAATCGTTGCACTCGAAGCTTTTGCAACTTTACATGCAAAACTTGTGTCATGACTCGCCCACACAGCATGCCTACGTACAACAATTTACCGCATAATATTCTTTAGATTTTATTTCTATAGCAAAACTATGTGTTTTTGTTGTTGCAGAAGTTGAGGCTGTTAGCAGGCAAATACGGCCGGGTGACTAGATGGAATATAAATTTGTCGATTTTCAAATAGGTCTCTCTCGAGCAACGTAGAGAGGAACAATACCACCAATGAAATCGTGAGAAGATTTCCTTTGATTTGAGTACCCAAACATGAATATTTTTAAAATAAAAAAAAATATTTCTATAAATTTTGTGCGTATTGAAATATAGAAAAACAGACATATCTCGAATCACAGGCATCGGATGTGAAAACTAATGGCACCAGTGAAAATGCGCAATAACGAGCACTCTTCGACTTTCGCTCTTCACAAGAGATCGATACAAAGCTGCACCGTTCAAAATAACCATAAATATAACCGTATTCCTATTTGGAACAACCACAGCATTTATCACCGGACGTAACATTTTGAATTGATGAACAACTCTTCGTAGCGAAAATGAACCAGTACGTTAGCTCACTTTCGACAACATAAGTTTTTGGAGGGACCAACATTTGCATTCCTGTGACGTGGTTATTCCGCTCAATGTACATCGGACAAGTTAAAAGAAAAAGTGTTTTTAAATTCTTTATGTTAACTTCACCTGTCTGTATGCATGCATGCATGCCAAAAAAAACTTTGGATTGATTATTGGCTCTTTTCCCGTAATCCAATCGAGCTGAAACTTCGCAAGCAAACTAATGGCGTCGACAAATATAAACTACCAAAATACGGGGGGGGGGGGGGATTGGACAAAGGGGCGTCGGGGGCGTTTGCAGTGCCTCGACGTGCCACGCGTGTGTAAGATGTGTTATTGTAGGAATTTTGTGCGTGCACCGTTCGTGTTTACGCATCGTAAAGAAATATCGGCGTGTATAGTGCGTGCAAGTTCGGGAGAACTCTGACACAAAAAAGCAGAAAAATATTTTCAAAATTAAACACAGGTAAATATAGGGAAATTATTCGATATCGCTTTACCACATATAACTAGAACAAAAAATAACAAGCCTATGTTAGATAACACGGGCGCATAGGTCAGACGTAGAATACGTTAGTCATTTTGCAATTAAAATATATGAATTAAATAAAATTTTTAATATATTATATATGATATATTGATATAGTGAGCGTATACATCGCCAATCCTTTGTATTAATGTACATACACACACATTTACACGCTGCTCGCAGAAGTAAACAAACGACAGCAAAGATCTGTAAACTTTCAAGCACACACAAGTGTCCACGCTCCCCTCCCTTCATTTTATGTTCCCCTCCAAACGAACTAATAACCGACCGATCCAACAAAACGAAATGTACACACACACACACATTTACACGCTGCTCGATAAATAAACAACGCACAACAAAGCCAAAATCATTTGATTTCACAACAACAACAAAAACAACAGCGGCATTTACAAACCACCAACAACAGCGGCATGTACAAAAAAAGTCTAAAATATCATGCTCTTAAATATTTATTTCCTTAACTACATAAAACTTTTATATATAGACATATAATTTTTTTAATGTAATTCGAAACAAAACATATTACCAAAACTGAGTAACATATAAAAATTGCTAAAATATGTTTTAATATTTAAGTAAAAGTGGGTGAAAGTTGACAAACATTTTCTCAAAATTTTGTGCTCCAGATCAACACCCCTACCTTACCGTATAACGTATTCTACGTTAAAAAACCAATGAGTGTTCGAACTCAAGGGCGATGTGTTAACACCTTTTTGCTACACGGTAACTGTTCGATTTCTATGAACACATTCGTAAATGTTACATTGGAAAATAAAAAACAGCGTTCAATCATATGATGACGTTACAGTTAAATAATATTAATACTTAAAATTATTTAAAGACCCAGTGCAAGTGCTCAATACTTTTGTTTTATTCCCACAAAAGTCAAAGAATGCAAAGCAACAGACACTTTGTTGTACATTGTTATATTCGTACATACGCTACACAAGTTCACAAAATTGTCGTTGCTCTCTTGCTATCTCATTTTTATATACGTATAATTCGTCATTACTCTCTTTGCTCTGAGAGTGCTCCGCACCCACATTTTATTGGACTTACCTTTCTTTCACTATAATAAAAAAACAACAACAACAACTACAACCTCTACTACTACTGATATGTTGGTGATTTATTTGTGCTTGCTGTGTCATGGAGTGTTTGTGTGGGTGGTAGATGTCCGAAGTAGCTGACGTATACGTGTGTAACATAACCACATGTTTGCCATATCAACAGCAACGAAACAGCCAAACACACAACATCACACATACTTTGTACGAAGTGGCTGACGTATTAGTATGTCACCATAACGTCGACTGCGATGGTTTTAGCAGCAGCATAAAATCTTGTTTTAGCAGATTTTGACTATAATAGATTTAGTCCCTATACGCCGCTTTAGATGTTAACACATCAAAAAAAAATAAAAGTTATTAAAATCACAAAATAATAAAGTTTTAATATAATTAAAAAATTTCTCATGTATTTACTGAACAGTTTACGAAAAGCAATTGCAAAGTGGAAAATTGTTGTTTTCATATTTACTTATTTTTAGTTGCCCTTATTTTTTTAAATTTCCTTCGTCAAGAGAGTATTATGTAAAAAGAGGCTTACTATAAATAAACTTTCTAAGAGCATAAGTAATCTTAAATAGAAGAGACGAATCAAAAGGAAGGAAGAGTACCGATAATTTTTGGCTTATCTCTACTACAAATTTTATTGTCACGTTCGAAACCGTAAAGAAACATTAGTAATCAGTAGATCAGAAATATTCAAACAAATTTGATCAAAGTAATACTTGTACAAATAGCATTTTAAGTTAATACCAATATTAAAAAAAATCGGGTTGAAAAATTGTATATACAATTTTCTGTAGCGTTTTGAAGTTTGTCACGATCGACACCGTAAGTATAAATTTGGTTGTGGTATGATATGATATAATTTCAGGGATATTGGAATTTCAAAGGGTGCTGTTGATGGAGTGGTGGGCACAGTTTTAAAAAGATATGTAGGTGGAACAAATAACAAAGTCTAAAAATGTGGTTTTATCGGACGCTTAATCGTTTCTTGAATATGCAAAAAATAACATTCACAACATACAACTATATTTCATATCATCAGAGCAAATAGAGAAGAAGTCCCTAATTTTAAATGAAAAACGGAGAAGTGTAAGAAGCGTTCCAGTGATTTAACCAGTACAAATTTTTTCTTGCAATGGTAGCTAAATAGAAGCAGGTGTTACTGCATATTCTTTAAAAAAAAAAACAACTTAATATAAATAATTTTTAATTGTTTCATAGATTTAAGACATTTCTTTAACTCAAACTCTGCAAACACATTGCTTGACCTGTTTCTTGTAGCGGGACAGGAAAATATTCTGCTATATGATCAACTTCCGCTAGTAATTTTTCAAAACATGACCTTATGTTCCTAACTTACAACTTCGATCTTACTTATACTAATAAGATCATATCATACAGGAATTATAAAAATATTGCTCATAGCGAGTTATCGAATGATTTAACATCAATGCACTGGGACCAAATCTATTATTTCGAGCATGTCGATGACAGAGTAATTTTTTTTGTACATGACATTGCCTGTCTCTATAACAAGCATGTGCCATTGAAGCATAAGTCTTTAAAACCACGCCAACAACCTTGGTTTAATGAAAATATTAAAAACTTAATTGCTAGGAGAAGTATTGCCTACGATAGATGGAAAAAATTTAAAACGAATAGGCTACATATGGAATACAAATCTATCAGAATGCAAGCTGTTCGACAAATAAGGCATGCAAAAGCAACATTCTATGGTAACAGATATAAATTGACAGTCTCAAACAAACAGAAATGGAGAGAGATTAAATGTATAGGAATTGTAATGGGAAAATCACCTAAAGTGCATGACAAAATATCACATCTGGATTTGAACGTATTAAACCAGTCACTTATAGCCATTGATGTACCTCCACCACAAAAAAATGGCTACACTGACGAATCTGACCTAAGTCTCCCAAATAACAATTTGCATTATCATTTCAGTTTTAATTGTGTATTGCAAGCTGATGTACTAAATGTCTTGCTACGTATCAAATCGAATTCTAGCGAACTTGATGAAATCTCCACCCAATTTCTAAAACCACTTGTATTCTTTCTATTACCATATATAACACATATAGTCAAACCATGTACTTATTACCTCAATCTTTCCAAGTAGCTGGAAAAGAGCTAAAGTGATTCCTGTTCCTAAGTCTAATGATGATTTCCGACCTATAGCAATATTATCCTGCCTATCCAAAGCCTTTGAAAACTTAATAAATCAACAGATCACTTCCTACCTAACTGCACATCATCTAGTAACTGACCGACAATCAGGATTTCGCACTGGCCATAGTTGTACTATTCCAAATTGTTTTAAACTTCCTGTCAGAATTAAAAAATTAATTAGTCTAAAGAATTTTTATAAAGGACAGTGGAACAAATATAGACAGCAAATAGATTATGAAAATATGGAGCGAATGGTTCTCGATATTAAAGAAGCTTTATTTGTTTTAAGAAACAAAAAATGGAATAACCGTATTTCAAATCTAGATAAAGGTGAGAAACCTTTTTGGAATATTAGTAAAGTACTTCGTAAAAAACATTTACAAATGCCGTCACTGAAAAAGGATGATTCAAGAATTCACTCCAGTCAGGAAAAGGCAAATGTATTAGCTGATAAATTTCTTGAGAATCACAAAATCTCAGAGAGTTTGGGCGTGCCCACACAAAACGCAATGATCGCCGAATTCATTAACAGATTTAATGTAACAGACGTTGAGCCCAATACTTCAGATTTCATAAGTTTTGATAATATTGTTGATATATTGAAATCTATAAAAAAGAAAATGTCTTCAGGAATAGATAATATTCGTCTTATTCTTCTCATTCAGTCACCTGCTATTGTTATTCACTATCTGGTTTTTATTATAAATTGTTGCATTAAGCTTAAATATTTTCCTAATACATGGAAACTAGCTAAAGTTATACCGGTTCTTAAAAGTGGTAGGCCGGCAAATGAGGTTGGAAGTTATAGACCAATTAGTCTGTTAAGCTCACTTGGGAAAATCTTCGAAAAAGTTATTCGTGATAAACTATTAGCTTATACTGATGAGCACAATATTATTCCCAACGAACAATTCGGGTTCAGGAGGTTTCACAGCACTAGCCAACAAGTCAAATGAATTTGTAATCATATTAGATAGAGTTTCGACCACAAGGAATCGACCGCTTTAATTCTCTTAGATGTCGAAAAAGCATTCGACTCTGTTTGGCATAATGCTCTCATATTCAAATTAGTTCAATTTGGCTTTCCTCTTCTTCTAGTAAAACTGATAGACAGTTTTTTAAGAGTTAGAAGATTCAGAGTTTGCATTAACAACGCATACTCACCTGATACTTTAATTTCAGCCGGTGTACCTCAAGGCTCAGTTATTGGGCCTTTATTATACACAATTTTTTGTTCTGACTTTCCGACACTGGAAAATTGTAATACTGCGTTATATGCTGACGATATTGGTATCTTCACGTCTAGCAAGTCACCCCAAATCATTACTGATAACCTACAAAATGCAGTACAAAAAGTAAACGATTACATGCGCAAATGGAAGATAAAATTGAATATTGCTAAAACGCAGGCCATCTTTTTCACGCGAAAAAGAAACGTCTGTAATCTACCAATTTCTTGTTTGCACTTATCGGGGTACACGATACCATGGTTAACAAATGCCAAATATCTAGGAGTAATTCTTGATACAAAGCTTATTTTCCGCGATCATATTAATTCTATTAAGAACAAATTTAGCATTGCAATAAAATTATTATACCCTCTGATAAACCGAAACTCAGATCTGTCAACTGACAATAAAATCTTATTATGTAAACAAATCTTCCAATCAATTATACTTTATGCTTCACCTGTCTGGGGAGTATGTGCAAAGTCCCACATTAAAACATTACAGATTTGTCAAAATAAATTATTACGAATGATGTTAAAATTGCCTTGGGATTACTCTACAAATAGATTACATAAAGAGTCAAATGTAAAGCTGATTTCAGAAAAAATTTGTGATTCAATAACTCGTTGCAATTACCATTGCACAATGTCAGACAACCCTCTAATCGCCAGCATAGTTTGAACTGAACTATCTACTTGCAAATAACACAACCACTATTTTCTTTTATATAATTTAATTGGAAGGTTTTTGATAGTAGTATTTTCCTTCGTAAAGTAGTTATTTTATATTCTTTCCTGAATTTTTTTTTTTTTTTTTTTTCTTTTATAATCAAATTATCATATATAATGTTCTAGAATTAAGGTTTTCCGTTTCTTTAATAAGTTTAGATGTTTAAGTTACAAATATAAGAACATTTTACTACTTAAATAAATAAATAAATAATATTATTTTTCAGATTCCTTTGGATCACTCTAAAGCGTTTGATTCGGTGGACCGCGCAATTTTGACCTACAAGCTCTCTATGTTCTTCAATTTCGAATCTAGTGCAATCCGGCTTATTGAATCATACCTTTCCAAAAGATCACATGCGGTATGTTTTGATAATTAACTCTCATTCTTTCTAAAAGTTGCGCGCGGGGTTCCGCAGGGATCAGTTCTTTGACCACTATTGTTTTTCTTATATGTTAACGATATTTCCGATATCATGACTGGATATGACATGCAGGTCTATGCTGATTATGTGTAAGTTTGCTTTTCGTGCAATAGTGTTGACCTGGTCTCTTACATTAATGAAATCAAGTACAAATTGGAGCGTATCAGTAAATGGGCTGCAGATAATGGTTTAAAGTTGGACCCTAACAAGACAAAATGTATTGTGATTTCAAGAAATACAATCAACACATCTACTCTACCAAGTCTTTTTCTTAAAGGTAACAAAATTGAATATATAAGCAGTGCCAAAAACCTGGGTGTCATTTTTGATAACTGTCTCTCCTGGAATAAACATATCGAACAAACCATAGGTCAGGTTTACGGTATGCTGCGGACTCTATGGTCAATTCAACATTTTATTCTAACGTATGTTCGTCACAAAATTGCCCAATCTTATCTTATGTCAAAGCTATTGCATTGCTGAGAAATATACGCGAATTGCGATTATTCCCATGAGAAAAAATTTAAAGTTGCATCCAATGACATCGTGCACTTTGTCCATGGGATAAAGCGATCAGATTCGGTATCTTTATTTGCAAAGCGTTTTTACGGAATGGAATTTTTGAGGCTACTGGAATATATGTGCTTGTTCTCCTTCATAAGATAATAAACACCCGCGAACCATATTATTTGTATAGTATATTTCAATTTTCTTTACCTACCCGAACCAATTGCATAAAACCTCCACAAAGCTGTTATTTGGTTTCAGATAGACAATTTCTGGTATTTGCCATACGACTCTGGAATAAATACCCCACGACTTAATCTAAGAAATATACCCAATTTCCATCAATTTAAAAATAAACTTTGTAATCACTTCTCTTTGTTGTAATATACGGGTATGTCAACTATTAACTATTGATTTTTTTTTTATCTTATGTTTTAATTTTTGTTTGTTAAAAATATCCCTAAGTTACTCAGTCCCTTTAATATATGCATCAGTAGTTTATGTATATCCATTATGCCAAAAATTAGATAGTACTTTAAATTATAAGCTGAGTCTTGTTGTACTATCTTTACACAATAAATAAATAAACAAATAAATAAATATAATTAAAAAACAAATACTCATACAATTTTATTTAAAAATTAGCCAATACCCGCGGCTTCGCATGCGAACATTTATAAATATCATTGGCGTTAAAATGCCAAGAAGCTTTCATATAAAAGAACAATTTTTAAAATCGGTCCAGCAGTTCTTGCGTGATGACTTTACAAAGAATTTGTCAAATTTTTCTAGATAACGTGTGTTTGTTTTCTTGCAAATTGTTACAGGATCCTGTTTGTTTACTCCAAAAGTCCAGTAAATGAGATCGAGAGAATGCAAATTTAGACAGTTTGAAGTTGGAGAGTTTGCAAATTGTGGGTGGCCAAAATTTATCCTAACAAAAATTTGCAAAAACTGAACAGTTGTTTAAAACCAGTTTTTTTTTTATGTAAACAAAGGAAAGTGCAAAATAAATTAGCAGCGACAGAAGTAAGTAAACTCGTAGTTTTTTATTATTTTATTTATTATTTGTTTAATTTATCATATTAATTTGGAACTAAAATGGAGAACAATTATGTGCAGAGTGATTCCGCAAATTGTGGTGAGCCGACGAAGTCGTCAGTGGTCAACTGTGGCAGTAGCAGTGGTATAAACTGAAAAACAAACAGGCACATACCAGCTGTTTTCTTGCACATTTTCACTGGTTGTCGTTTGTTTACTTTTTTTTGCAAATGTGCATAAAAAGAGTAAAATTGTTCATACACCTACGCTAGAATCTTGCAAATTATTACTGGGAAAGTAAACAAACACAACTAGTCACAGAAAAAATATCACGTTCGACATGTCACGTTCGAACCAATTTAAAAACAGCAGACAGTTGTGCAGGCTGTGTCAGAGACACGGCCATTAAGTTTAACGTAGAACACGCCATCCGATAAGACAGAAAACATATATACCAATAAATGATAAATAACATAAGCAAATGAATTTATTTATTTGATAGTTACTTTTGATAATATACATAAGCTTAAAATTAAATAAAAGAAATTTAAATAAAGCTTATTTATTTTTAATTTAACATAAAAATGTATGAATTAATTTTTTCATATATTTTTTATAATTATATATCCATGTTAAATTCAAATTCACATTTAACATTTTGTTTCACTTAAATATGTACATAAGTAAATATACGAAATTTCAATATTTGATCAATCAAAATATCAGCCGAAGGTTTGTGTCCACACTGAAACAGCAGCATAGTTTGTGTTCACGCTACAAACTCAAACACTCAACCAAACACCACACGTATGTTTGAGTGTATGTGCTTAAACAATTTTCATTTGAGAAATTTAAATATTAGGAAGATATCAACCAATATGAAATGTATATCAAACGAAAGATAACATCTTCATTTACGTACAAAAAAATTTTTAAAAAAAGTTATCTCGCCGTTTCCTCATAATCAATGAAATAAAGATTACAACAATAACAATCTGACATGACTCCCTATACCGTAAGGTAAGACGTATTCTACGTCAAAAAACACCCAATGATTTTTCTATCAATTAAAGAGCATTCGAAAACTTTGTTATTTTTTAACATTCTAAAATTTTCATCTATGAAATATTGTGTTTGATTTAGCTGGATCTCATGGTTTTAAAGATGTTCACGGAAACTACTTCTGTTTTTGTCGGGTTGAACCGCTTCTTTTTTTGTCCTTATTTTGTAATCAATATTTCGCCTGAAAAATCCCAAACCACCAGTGATTGTGCTATTAAGGATCTACACGATTATGTGAAAGAGGAATCTAAAGTATATTTTGTTCTGGCCTTTTTTCGCTTTGAATGTGTACAACGGTCACGTTCGATACCATGGACTTGCCGATAAATAAGTGAATATAATTTTAAAGTAAATTGCTTAAAATTAACGACTTATGCTTAATCGATAGATTTTAACGCGTTTTCTAAGTGAGACATAAAATACAATAAAATCCTTTAATTTATAACTTTGTTTCATTACCTACGTCTCCTACACATACATATATTCCAAAATCAATATAAATCATCATGTTTGGAATTATACACTTTCGTTCCAACAAAATGTGATTTTTCGTACAACACCTTCAAACCCAACGCTTACTATTACCGTTACTTATAGCCGTACAACATTGTAAGTGTGCAATAAATCTTTCCCGCCAAGTTTACCCGCAATATAGTCTATGCTTAAGATATGAAAGAACAAAGGGCCGCACAGAAAACATTTTACAAATACCACTTTTTGTTCGTCTTAAATAAACGTGTAAATAACAAATTTCATGCTTTTCTCTTTCTTTATTATTTAAAAGAGTTACTTCCTGGTCATTGCTATGAGGGCAATGGACTTCGATAATCGCTGTGAATGGAAGAATCGTGTTGGGGAATATGTTGAAATCTAGATAATCGTATTCTCCCTAAATAACAAAGGAATACAAAGTAGAAATATTCAGCTTACGGGTGTGTGGTTGATTAATTGGTAATCGTTATCGTAATGGACGCATATAAATATAATATTAATAGCTCTGGTCGTATCAAGAACGTATGTTTAAAAACGACTTTTGCCCTCTTGTTCAATCAAGGGCTTTGCCAGCACCATGTTTTGCTCAGGCGATACGAAATAAATACACACAGTGAAAAGATTAGTTAGAAATCAATTTAGGCATGGGAAATTCCATGCTAAAGTCTATAATTTGATTAGAATTATTTGCTGATGATATGATAGATTAAAAATATGTCTTATTAAATACGAGTTGCTACTACAGAAATTAAGTTGTGTCAACCAATTTGTATATTTCAAAAACCTCATTCATCTGAAATGGAAAATACAACTAATGAAAAGTACAATGTTAGAATTCGTGGTCAAATGTAAGTCACTGTAATCCTAATTCAGTTTGTGTTACAAAAACACTTCTTACAAAGTAATGTATTCGATTTTTCTCAAGAGGCTTTGCTGTAAAAGAGAAACTACATACATATATTTGAATATTACACGTGGACTTTACAGAAAATCTATTATTTTAAACCGAAAGTGATAAACAAAGTTGTGAAAAAAACAATAAAGGGTATAGATATCATCCACCGAAGTATATGCCAAGTATACATATTAGGGTATCCAATCGGTTAACCGTTGCTCGATTAATCGAACAATTTTTTTCACTTTTTTGTTCGAGTACATTAAAATAAGTGATTTCGAGTAAAAAATTAATCGAGTAATTTATACCGGTTAATCGAATAATTCAAGTGATGAATAATTGATTATAATTGCAAAACATTTGTTATGTTGCAGGAAAAGCGAACTAAGCTGATATATACAAGATATTAAGCATTAATGTTCCTCTTTATCTTGTATGGTCCACCACTGTCTTGTCAGTTTAAAATCTATGTATTGACGGATTTGAGTAATATTTTGAGACCACTTGATGCGACCAACATAGCAGGATAAAGAGTCAGCAACATTGATTGAATTTGAAGGTGTTTCAAAAGTTGTAACTTATAATTTAGTAGTGGTAAATAATTCATTTGCATACGATTTATTGGAACGCCTCAAGTATCAACTTATTGCTCGATGAAAAACAGTTATAAATACACTTATCTTCATTCAGTAAAATTTCCTACTAATAACAACTTCTTGAATTAAATTTGACAGTTAATTTATATACTATTTTTAAAAGACCTATTAAAGTTTAGAATAATCTCAGTTGATGTACTGATGAACTTACTTCTTTATGTATTATTTAAAAACGTTTTATGCATTAAATTGAATTAACGATGTTTTTTAATAATAAAAACGAAACCTACAAAACTGACCTTGTATTTTTATCAAAGCATTCAAAGATTTAAATCAATATAAACAGATTGAAATTACTCGAATAACTCGAGTAATTTAAAAACTTTATGCAATTGTTCGAGTAAGTCAGAAATCCAATTTTCGAGTTACTCGATTGTTCGAACAATGAAAAAACCCGGATAATTGGATACCCTAATACATATTCACATTTTACATCGCACAGACCCAGAATTTGATATGCTTTGGACAAAAATAATGGTTGACATGTATTTTTCTATATGAAATCAAAAGGTCATTAAAGTCCATGTATTCAACAAGACGAATATTCCTAGTTGACATATCTGACTACACTAGTCTCTGAATCGCATGTATTTTTTTAATTTAATAGTATTACCCTGACTTATAAACACAATCGTTGAATATTGACGCCTTCACAAACATATGTAAACAATACTTGTATGGAGGAACTATTATTGTGGATGACACATATTAACTTAAACATACATGGTTGGTTGGTTGAAAAGGCTGCTAGACAGCACACTGTCTAGCACACTTAGGCTAAAGAAGCCCATTGTGATACCTTCAGTTTCCTCTATAGCTGCTATTGATTAGTCGTCTAGCCAATTTGCCCATTCAATGAATTTGTCTATAACACCTACAGGAATATCCTGTAGGGCTGCGGAGCTAATTAAATGTGTTCCGAAAATCCTACTTCTCAGTACTGCCAGAGCAGGGCAATCCAAGAGAAGGTGTTTCGTCGTTTCCTCGTCCTCTTCCATGCAGCATCTACAGAGAGTGGAGTTTCTATGTCCCAATCTTAGGGCGTGTTTTCCTACCAGACCATGTCCCATATTCTTTTCTATCATTGTGGATAACCTGCCTCTCGGCAAGTTAAGTAGTTGCCTCGTCCTCTTCCTGTCCACCTGTGGCCAGAGGACCCTGGCTTGTTTGCAAGTTCAAGTAAGTCTCCACTTTTCCTTGAACATATTATGGGCCCACTGCCTGATCTGCACACGGCAGGTAGAGATTGGCATACTAACACCTTCTTTTGCCGGAAGAACCTGTGTCGTAGAAAGCATCCGCTACACAATTGCCTGGAATGTCGCTGTGTCCCGGTATCCAGATGAGCCTGATGTCAAAATACTCTGTCATCGCCCTAAGTGATGAGTGGCATTCTTTCACCGTCAGGGCGTAGCAAATATAGCTTCCAGGGATTTTATTGCAGCCTGGCTGTCTGTGTAGATACACATTCTCCGGAGGGTTGTGACACTACTTTTCCGTAGTTCAGCAGCCTGCAGTATGGCGGTAACTTCCGCCTGACATACACTACAGTGATCAGGCAGTTTGAAGGTGATATATACATTTAGGTCCGGTGAATGGACCCCATAGCCTACTTGCTCGTCCAACTTTGATTCATCCGTGAAAAATCTGATACTACTGGTATCCCCTTCCAGTGACTTTTCCCAGGTATTCCTGTTCGGAATAGAAGTCCTTAGATTTGTCGCTGGTAGAAGGTAGGGGATGAAGTAGTCCGTTTTTACGGGAATAGAGTTGATCCGTTGTAGTAATTCAGTGTGTCCGGAATGCCCCGATATCAAAACGCCACAATCTGATATCAGGAGTACAGATTTTCAGGATAGCACTGAGTGCAGTACTTGACGTGGTGCCCATTGCCCCACTAACGCTAATCAGTGCTGAGCTTTGAATTTTCATTAAGGAATTCAGAATATATTTCTTTTGGTGGGACCTCCACCAAACTACGGTGCCATAGAGAAGTATTGGTCTGAAACATAAACACCTATGAATGTCTTCAATACGGCATCAATTTTATTTTTAAAAAATCGCTAAAACAAAAATTGTTTGAAATAAAAAGTCGCAAAACGCCCTAATGCCAATATCTCGGAAACGGAGGGTCCAATCGAAAAAAAAAATATTTTTAGGAGTTTCTAAGGGTTTTTCATAAAGTGGTCGAATGTATCGAAGAAATTTTATTCAAAAATTTTCATAATATGAAAAATCGCTGGAATAAAAAATGGCTTTAACTCAGAAACGGTGCGTCTAATTGTACAAATAATATCTTTGTTACCTCTATAAGAGGCTATAACCAATGGATGTCTTTAACACAACAGCACTTGTTTTTTAAAAAAAATCGTTTTCTTTTATTTGAAAACTGTTAGTTTAACGGATTTTGAGTGATGCCGTATGAGAGGCATCCGTTGGGTAAAGCCTCCAAAAGATGTAAAAAATTTATTATTTTTGCGGTTGGATGCACCGTTTCCGAGTTAAAGTTTTCTTTTATTTTACCGATTTACTTATTTTGGCGATTTTATGCGACTTTATGAAAAACCCTTGGAAAGCCGAAAACATTAGTAATATTTCGTATGATCGCTCCGTTTGCGAAATATACAGGGTGGTTAAGGAAGTTCCGGACAAATTCAAAATTTTCGGATTGTGGGTCGGAGGGTAGTAGGGTAAAGTTGCTAACTTCTGAGCCAGTGGTCGGATTTTTTTGTTTTGTTGGAAAGGTCCTTAAGAGGCCTTTCAGAATCAATAAAAAAAAGTAGAAAAAAGTCAAATCGCCGAGATACATACATTTCGTTTAAAGAGTACTTGGTTTTCAGATAATTTTTAAATTTTATGAAATGGAAATTTCGATCCACTTTCTTAAATACATATATATGAAGAAAATATACAAAATCCAAACAACAATAATTCATTAATAATGACATTGATGGATAATAAAAGACATGGAGAGAAAGTTTAATTTTTTTTGTATGTCTAAAACCTTGAAACCTTTATAACTTTGCCTCCATCCTTATGGGTGATAAGATATATATGCATATCTAACTACGAGTATACACAATCACCAATACGAGTAACATCATGCTTGAAATACTGATGGTAGGTGAATACTCTTTCATGCATGTTGGATGCTAATGAATTTCTGTTATCAGGGTCATTGATTTGTGACATGACAAGGAATACAGTTGAAATGAAATAACCGAAAACTTTCCAGACGACGTTGATTAAATAAATCAATAGCAGAAAACTAGGTAAAAACCCGTTTTCGTTTAGGTATGAAATATAGATTTGAAATAATTAACTCCTGAGGCAAAAGATGTGGATTCATGTGAACGAAAAACTGTGTTGGTGCGTATGGACCAGAAAATTCAGGGCCGGACTTACACAGAGACAACATATGTATTTATATAGGGCCCCGAATGTCAAACGACAAAATTCTAGCTTTCCTTTTCGCCTGCAGAATCGGACAATAGGTACGTGACACACAAGTGTCCTAACAATAGTGGGCACGTCACATAATCCGCATAAAGCTTATTGCTAAGGGTGGCAAAGTTTCGGAAGCAAAAAGCGTCACCAAAAATCCAAAAAGCATAGTACTTAAGAGGTAAGGGGGGTTTCAAATATATACGAGCCTCTCGCGAAGACATAGGACTAACGGTTTCGCTGGGGTCTGAGACAACGGCATTTCCGTGTCTCGCTTGTATTTCTAGCAATCGTAGTATATGTTGGGAAAGGTCCGATGAAATTAGACTGGTGAAACGCTTACGCTGTCCTTCAACAGTTCCAGAAGGATTACTGTCTACACTCTGAAAGGGCTAGGGTCCATGCTCGGGTGCCAATGTAAGTACGGGTTTTCCCTTTGAAGCTGGGATATACCCAGTGGTTGCCAGGGGTTCGTTACATACCATTTATTTTTGAGAGAAAGAGTAGAACACCAGCAATATTCTGTATATAGATACATTTTAATTTAAACGTATTAATATTCAATGATAAAAATAATATTACAGTAAATGTCTTAGCTTGGAGCGGCAAGATGGCGGTGGTATTCTACAGGCGTTGGTGTCTCGCAGATGATGACGAATCAGGTAGAGTGTTATCGGTGGCGCAGATCGTTGACCGAAACGGCGCTGACACGTGGGTGAGTGACTTACTGTCTACGATGATGACGCGTCGTCGATGAGTCGGTGCAGTTGTCGTGGTCGATAGTTCGCGGCCGATGTTGGAACTTCTTAGATGGTAAGCCTTTACAAACGGTTAGTGAAGCTTTTGTGCGCTGGAGTTTGGCAAAGAGGTTGGAAGCCTCCTTCTATACTATGGCAGGGAACCTGTGGTTGAAATCGGGGACTACTATAGGTACCAAGGTCAAGACCACACCGGCAGGGAATCTCTAACTTGGACCAGGGGGGAAGGTAGGCAACAAGATCGAGACCTCACAGACAGGGAACCTCTGGATTGCACCAGGGGAACAAAGACAATAAGGGAACAGGCCGGTACCACGCTCAAGACCCCACAGGCAGGCAAACTCTGGGTTGCACCAGCGGAACAAAAGACAACACGGGAACGGGCGGGTACCACGCTCGAAATCCCATAGGCAGGAAATCTCTGGCTTGAACCTTCGGAACAAAACAAAACACTGGAGTAGGCAGGTACCAAGTTCAAGATCCCACAGGCAGGGAATCTATGGCCTGAACCAGCAGAACAATAGAAAATATGGGAACAGGCAGGTACAAGGTTCAAGACCCCACAGGCAGGGAATATCTAGCTTGAACCAGCGGCGGCGGTAGGCAACAAGGTTAAGACCCCACAGGCAGGGAACCTCTGGCTTGAACTAGCAGAACAAAAGACAACATGGGAACAGGCAGGTACCAAGTTCAAGATCCCACAGGCATCGAATCTCTGGCTGGAACCTGCGGGAGAGGTAGGCCACAAGCTCGAGACCCCATAGGCAGGGAATATCTGTCTTGCACCAGGGGAACAAACGAAACACGGGAACCGGCAGGTACCAAGTTCAAGACCCCACAGGCAGGGAATCTCTGGCTTAAACCAGCGGGAGTGGTACGCAACAATGTCTGGCTTGCACCAGGGGAACAAAGACAACACGGGAATAGGTGGGTACCAAGTTCAAGACCCCAGAGCAGGGAATATGTGGCTTGAACTAGCGGGAGGATGAATTGCTAGGGATTGCTATACTATCTATGTTTGAACTAAAGTGTATAATACACTACTACGGCTATATATGTACTAAGTTGATTCGCCTTTTATACACTCCGCGCTGGTAGCTGATGTTAGTTGTCACAGCTCAGGTTTACTATTGGCTGGTGGTCAGCAATCAGCAACTTCGTGGGTTGGCTGTTGCCCTCTAGATGGCGTTGCTGCACTTACGTTGCGATTGGATTCAACAGATAGCGCGCTTATTTGTTCAGCAGATGATGAATGTATAAGTGTGGTGAAAACCAGGGGGCGACTTCCGCCGTCACACAGCAGCTGCTACTTTCACGTCCTTACAATTCCAATAACATTTAACAAGTTGCGTAACTGAATATTCTATTAGTTTCGTTACAATACTCTCTTGTAGTCTGATACACGTGTAAAATATTCAAATGTATTCGTAAAAACGCCCAGAACTCATCAGCAGCAGCACCACAATGTCACTGTATCGTTTCAATAACATTATTTACCATAGATTTTTATTAAATTCCTATTCCTGGAAATTAAATTGAAGCTAAATCCTGCTTGTAAACTTCGTCAGTGAACGGATGTGAAACAAGACGAACACGGAAAATCAAGAATATAGCTCAACACTGCTTCAACTTCAAAAGAATTTGTACGCTGAAATTATAACACGTGCAGTCATATACAACACCTTGTCAGCACCAAACCCACATATACAAAATTAAAATCCTTTAGTACACACAATCATGCAACGATGAATGTTAACAAACATACACATTCTTAGATAAATATAATTTTAAGTAAAAATAACAAGGAAAAGGAAATTTCTCATTACCTGACTCCACATGAAACATGCATTTTCAGGTGTCAAAGGAAGGAAGAAAGAAAGAGGAAACGGGATAACAAAATCTAATAAAACTAAAATAGTTACACGGGTTCCATTGATTCGTTTGCCGATGATTTACAGGTACCAGATTAGGAGAGCAGACTAGTAGAATAATAATTAAATTTTAAGATTTTTATCCTTTTCATGTTGGTGTAAATCTACTCATTTAATGCCCATTTTCGGTTAGCTCTGTTACATGGTTTTAACTAGAAAGTTGGGTAAAGGATAGTTAGGCTAACGAAAATTTTTTTTATATTTTACATACTAATCAACAAGAGTTCATGATAACTGGTTAGAAACAAATTTTTTGACTGAAAAATAGTTTATGGTTGTAGTTGGGGTGATATCATAGCGATTCACTAGAATTTCATTTTTGAGATTGAGAATAATTGAGTCATATCAGTATGTCAGTAACTCCAGTTTGTGGTTGTCTTTTTATTTCAAGGCAGGAAGTTGATTCTTTATAAATCAATAATGCAAAATTGTTGCAAGAACGGGACAAACCAATTGGAGAGTCACTAGCAAAGTTCATTTTTCGTGGATAATAAATAATCCAACCACCAAATGACGATCATAAATACACTCCGGTTGCAACCTAGACATCTTGAGATATAATAAACATCATGACAATAGTGGTTTCTTAACTAAAGAACTTTTTTTGAGCAATTTATAAAAAAAAGTCAAAAATGTGCAATATTTTTTTTTTTTGGTTCACTTGAATAAAAGCACTTTAACTAATTTTAATGAAAACCGTTTAATTATTTTACTTTATTCAAGAACTATTATTAATAGTTACAACCACCTTTGTTTTTAATAACTTCAAATATATGGGTTTTCATTGAGAGATAAAGAGAATTTATGTAATCCAACGAAATTTGATTCCAAGCATCCCTAATGGCCTAAATTAGTGACTGCTTGTCATCAATTTGTCTACCTCTTTCATGGATCTTACGAGATAACCAACCCCAGACATTTTCGATATTGTTTAGATCTGGCGAATTGGGTGGCCAGTCAAGAATATTAACATTTTGACTTGCAATGAACTCCTTTACTACTCTGGCGTTATGTATCCAAAATATGGGACCAAATATTTCACTGAACTTCAGAAAAGCTGATTTCAATAACGTTTAATAGCTTTCACCAGTCATTTTTGCACTTTTAAATTCAAGTTTGATGGTGCCATAGTACGTAATAGCACCCCACACCATAACGCCGTCCTCTCGGCTGTGATGTCGGTACAAAAAACGCTTTTCTTTGCGCAGGTCATGGAAATAATAGTCGTAGCCATCAGTTCATCCAAATTAAATTTTTCTCATCCGTAAATACAACGGTTCTCCAATCATTTACATGACCTCTTGGCAGCACATCCCACACCATGTAGTCTCTTGCGAATTGATGCCGTTTTTCCTTACGAGGAGCATTATGTGGCGGTTTTTTTTTGTAATTTCAGGTATTTAAGATACTCACAGCTCTTAATTACTGATGACTTGCTCGCTTCCACTCCAGCTTGAGCTCTTATTTTTGACAAGGATAGGGCAGAATTAGAAGCAATTCTGATGATTTTTCTTTTCTCATACGTAGATAAAGACAATGAAGCCCCTCCTTTAAAATTTTTTCCATACCCCTCGGGGTCCAATTTCGTTAGCCATTGGGCGGTTAGAATATCCTTCAGAACGGCAAACATCGACTTTAGTTTTTTCTGATAAATTTAAACATTTTTGTTTTTCCATTTTAACTCGAAAAATGATTAAGATGTAATAAATTGTAATAATCAAAGGCTCCCTACAAAAAAATCATCGCTTACTTTAAAAATAATAAAAAAAATTATAAAGTGCCTTTATTCAAGTGATTCAAAAAATAGCACATTTTTCGACTTTTTTACAAATTGCTCAAAACAAGTTTTTTAGTTAAGAACCAACTATTGTCATGATTTCTTTTTATATCTCAAGATATCTAGCTTCCATTTCCATTTTTAAAATTCTGCAATCGGTTAGAAATTGCGAAAGATACAGGCGGCTGAATATGGAATTTTTAGTGCCTGTAAATAAGTGAACCGGAGAGTATTTTTAGAAGTAGGAAATTTATAGCGACCATTCTGTTTTTGTGTTTTTTTTCTTAGTTGTGGTATCATCATTACAATTTTAATATTTATATAGCTTGAGATTTAACTAAAAGTATTGAAAGAAATTGTATGGTATTTTGTTTGGTTTTTTTAGTTGTGGTATCATCATTACAATTTTAAAATTAATTTTAATATTTACATAGCTTGAGATTTAACTAAAAGTTGTATCGTATTTGTTTGGGCATAAGTCTTTTAGTAAATACGTCACATTTTTAGGCAAAAAAGACAAGAAAACCCTATTTTAAATGTAAAGCAATTATGAAAATAATAACTAATTTCATCTTCATACCAAAAATTTAGAAGATAGCTGTATCTAGAAATTTCTTATTAAATCGTAATTTCAGAATCTGTGTCCATCTTCAAAGCTCCTGCTTAGCATATATCCGACAAGAAAAAAAGGAGCCTTCGTTTTAATTTCTATGCAGGTGAAATGTGAAGTAGGGTATTAGCAAATTACAAATTACACTGTAGAACAAACTCAAATTTTTTCCAAAATTTCACGGTCCGGACTATAAATTTTGATAGAGGAGACAAAAACAAGACACGTGTATCGGCATTTTGCAAGTTTACATCTGGGTTTCATTTTAGGGGGAGGCAAAGTTTCCCCAAATGCAAATTTTGTGTTGTTAATCGGCATAGAAAATCGAGTAAAGCTCACGTTCAAAGTTGATGATGTGTTCAGCAAATTTATCTAGAATATTACGAAGAATAATTTTGTAGAATATGTTAACCCTCTAACTCCTCAACGTATGCGTATTTTTTCTACTTCTTTTAAAATAGAGCAAAAAACACCATTGAAACAGGAATTTAAGGGGTTAAAATGTTCCGGAAAAATATTCACCTTGCAATTCTACTATAAGTCCCTGAATACACCAAAACGGAAAATTAAACCAGAATGTCAAAAAAAAAATACACAATAAAAGAGAGCTTAGGGGTAATTTCGCATTTATTAAGAATTTAATTTTGAAGTACCCCAAAAATTTAGCATGAAACAAAAATCAAATTTAACTAGAAATTAGTAATATCTCTATTATTTTACCTTCGATAGCAAATTTGGAGTATTCATTAATTACATTTTCTTTTACCTCTAGGCAATTCCACTTTATTGTCATACAATATCCAGCATATTTCATTTTTGTAGAATATATTAACCCTGTAACTCCTCTTGACATCTGTTCTTTGGCTGATTAGATCCGTTACATTACAACAAAAACAAAAAAAACTTATAACCAAAAACAAATGAAGTGCTATATTTCTTATTGTACTGAAAACGTCAATTTGCGGGGCATATATTGTGTACATAATCTGTTTTACTTAAAAAATAACAAAAAATTAAAGTAAACAATTAAACATTTCGTGTAAGATTTGTTTTGGCAAAAATGTCCAATTGTTTGGAAAAATTTGGTTTGTTTTGCTAAATCTGCGGTAAACGTTCTATACCCGAATATAAAATTACGTTTTTCAATAGTAAAGATGAAGACATCTATAAAAGGTATTTTGCGCCAGAAGTTTTTCCGGATGAACTGTGGACCGAGAAACATTGCTGTCGCATTTGTTATAACCGCTTAATTTTGTGGTTTAACGGTAATTAATTTTTGTTTGTTCTAAAACTATAGTCTTATATTTTTATTCTGTTGTTCGCCCTTTTCTTTATCAATAAATAATCAATATTCATCGAGCTTGAGGTCAGATTTGTTGTTCTTGTTTATATTTTCCTCGATATTGCGCTACTCCATTGTTACAATGCAGTAGCGAAATATCGAGGAAAATAAAAAGAAGAACAGCAAATCTAACCTCAAGCTCGAAGAACATTGATTATTTACTATAGTTTTATTTTTAAACTCACGTTGAAAGTCAACGAACGTCAATGCAGTTTGGTATTCCTATGCGGTGATTAGATCCAGGTGAACATAATGACGCTACGTGCTGCGTGTGCCAAAATAGTCCTATATTAAAGTTGAGTAAATATAGGCGAACGAGTTTTGTATACCAAGCTATACCATCAGCAATGCTCCCAGTTCCGCATTCTGACGAACTCCCAGTACCTTCGAAGTCCTAGTCAATCGCTGAAACAGGGACCTTCGATTGCGCAGGTAGTGATTACATAGGAATTGAAGTTATCCCAAGACCAATATTAATGTCGCAAGAGCATTTAAATGCATTGGCTCGGAGACGGAATCTGTCTAAAACCAACTCCGAAATTTTAGCTGCAGACTTAAAAAGTCTTCATCTAGTTGAACCTGGTGTCAATGTTACCAGCTTTCGTAAGCGTGAAGGTAGCTTTCTGCCTTTCTTTTCAGAAAACGATGATATTATTGCAACGATATTGAAGGAATAATGAATGCAATGAATTTTCAGTTTAACCCCGAGGACTGGCGTATATGTATTAATTCATCTAAGAAGAGGGTAAAAGCTGTACATCTGTATTACGATAATACCAAAAATCCTATTTCAATTGCCTATGGAATGAACATTAAAGAAAGCTATGATTTTATAAAATTAATACTGGACTCGGTAAAATATGAAGACCATAAGTGGCGGATCTGTTGTGACTTAAAGTCGATAGTGTCCTTTCAGGTATTCAGACCGGATACGTTAAGTTCGTAGGCTTTTTATGCACTTGGGATAGTAGATGGAAGGGTGACCAATATTCCAAAAAACAATGGAAGTTGAGAGCTGAGGGAACATTAGGAGAGCAGAATATCGTTCATCAAGCACTGATACCAACTGAAAAAATTATCTTACCCCCATTGCATATTAAACTTGGTGTGGTAAAAAACTTTGTTACATGTCTGGATACAAATGGATCAGCATTGAATTTTCTGAAAACAAAGTTTCCAAAATTAAGCGAACCAAAGATTAAAGAAGGTATGTCTGTGTTCTTCAAGTCGTTGTTGTTGTTAAAAGCCTTAAAATTGGTTTCATTCATTTTGTTGGTCCCGTTATAAGCAATCTAATGCAAAACGCTGACTTCGACGAAATGCTCTCACCAATTAAGCTCGATGCGTGGAAAAGCATCAAGGAAGTGCTATACAATGTATTAGGCAAAAATCGTTCTCCTACTTTTGGAAATTGAGAACCAGTTGTCAACAGAATCTGATGAGCATGGTGAAAAGTTTCATCAGACATGCGCACCTATTGAACAACGCTATACAGGAAAAGCATTCATTCGCTTATTGGTGAAATATGCTGGACATTGTATGATAGTGAACTAGTATTGCCTAGAGCTGAAAATTTGATTTTTTGTTTGCTATGCTAAATTTTTCGGGCACTTGAAAATAAAATTCTTAATAAATGCGAAATTAGCCCTAAACTCTCTTTTGTTGTGTCTCATCTCTGACTTTCTGGTTTAATTTTCCGCTATAGTGTATTAGGGACTTATAGTAAAATTTCACGGCGAATATTTTTGCGGAACATTTTAACCCCTTAAATCCTTAAATGTTTTTTGATCTTTTTTAAAAGAAGGACAAAAAATACCCATACCATGAGGAGTTAGAGGGTTAACATATTCTACAAAATAAATTGTTCTCCGTAACATTTTACATAAATTTGCTGAACGCACCAACAACTTAAAACGTAAGCTTTACTGGATTTTCTATGCCGATTGACAATACATAATTTGCATTTGGGGAAAACTTTACCCCCCAATAAAATGAAACTCAGATGTAAACTTTAAAAACGCCGATACATGTCTCTTTTTTTGTCTCCTCTATCAAAATTTATAGGTTGGATTTTAATCTCTATTATAAATAAATAAATGGTTTCCCACTACATCCCATGAAGGAATTTGGGAGAGCTTCTCACAATCAGTGAGATGTGCGCTTTCCAGTTTGCACTCACTGATTGGGACCTACAGTTTTACACCGGTTCCGAACGGTATTTGGAGAAGCTTTTTCAGGGCTAAGCACTCGATAGTGTCGCCGTCACTAAGCGAGGTGACCGTCGTCGAAAGATAATTTTTTTTAAGGTGGTCGGAGCAGGGATCGAACCCAGGATATCCTGGACAAGAGGCGCGCACACTAACCATTGCACCACCGACGGTGTCAAAGTTAAATATCAAAATTAAATGTCAACTTAAGTGTCAAAATTGAATGTCACCGTTTTTAATTTAAATGCAAGCGTTTTATTTGAGAGATCCCTAGAAAAGTAATTAACTAATTCATTTTAATTACGCTCTTTATTGATGGTATCTAGACCATTGTTGTTGAAGTGCTAAGTAGGCGGACCATTGTACAACCCCATCATGAAGAAGAATATACTTATTACGGCTAAGAGAAAAATTATTTTCTAGTTTTTAGTGCATTTATAAATAAATCACTGTAACTTAATTTTGTTTTATTATTTTTTTTTAATTTTTATTGATTCCGAAAACAAAAAAAAATCCGACCACTGGTTCAGAACTTAGCAATTTTACCCTAGTACCCTCCGACCACCAATCCGAAAACTTTCAAACCGCTGCCATTTTAATGAAATGAGCCTAAGAATACGATGGTGAAATTTGTCCAGTCGTGACCGAACCACCCTGTCTATTAGCAGATATCTATCATTTAGCAGATAGTAACGGGGTTTCCAATAAGAGCGCTACAAATGTTTTTTAAAATAAAACAAAACCGGTTTTAGATACCAATGAAATTCTTTATTCGTTTGAAAGTACGTTCGATGCCATTATGTATGGAACTCGACTTCTTTTCCATGGCCACCACGGGCACGCTTGCAGAAGTCCAGACGCTGAACCCAATTTTCGACGGTTCTCAAGCATAAATCTGCCGATACTGCTGAAATTTCACGTTCGATATTCGTACGAAGTTCATCAACCGTCGCTGGCTTGTTGGCATAGACCATAGACTTGACGTAGGCTCACAGGAAATAATCAGGGCCATTTCGTGCGATAACACGTTCAAAAAACTTGGTTTCCAATAAATTGATTGTGGCATTCGCTGTGTGGCTTGTGGCGCCGTCCTGTTGGAACCACATGTCCTCCAAGTCCATATTATCCAATTGGGGCCAAAAATATTCGGTTATCATTGAACGGTAGCGATTCGCATTCACAGTAATGTGCCGGTCTTGATCATCACGGAAGAAGTACGGCCCAATGACGCCGCCGGCCCATAAACCGCACCAAACCGTAATTTTTTCGGGATGCAATGATGACTCATGGATTACGTGTGGATTGCTGTATAACCAATAACGCATATTTTGCTTATTGGCGAAGCCATTCAGCCAGAAAAGGGCCTTATCGCTGAAGATGATTTTCCACTCCACTGACTCCAAATTTCGGTGGTAAATTTTAATAATTTTGACTCGTTGTTGGCTCGTATATCTTTCCATGATGGAATGGCAAACCTTACTGAAGAGAAATGTCAAAAGAGCAGTGAAAAAATGGGCCTCGTTTGCTGCCCCTATCGATTTACTTTTGTAGCGTCTCTATTGAAAAACCATATACTTAGTATGGGCATAAATATTGTTACTAAATTGAACATACCCATTAGAATATTAAAATTGAACACACCGTTTTATTGTCATATGGTTTTGAAAGTTAACCTCTATAGCGCTAGTCAGTTTCGGAAATTTGAAATTGTGTCAACTATCACCATGGAGTGGTTAGAAAAGGAAATCTGTATCACAGTTATAGCACTTTTTAAGTGTGGAAAGAAAAAAAAAGATATTTTCATAACGCTCCGCCCGCTGGGCTAGTCGCTCGGTCGTCTACAGGTGCATACAATTGTCCGAGGAGACAGGAGATATAAAAGACCGCTCCCGGTTGGGCCTCCCGCGTACCGTTCGGACACATGAAGTCATGCAACGAAATGTTCTACTGAAACAGAAAATAATGGCCCGTGAGGTGAAAATTATAAACTCCACGAGTCGAATTATTAAAACAGACTTGAGACTTGGAGCTTTCAAACGGCGTACAGGACATTTGTTGACTGCAACTTTTAAACAAAATAGGATTGAAAAATCCAAACGTCTTTTGAAGAAGTGCGCTGATAACTTGCATAGAAAACTCTTGTTTACGGATGAACAAATTTTTACCGTACAGGCAAAGAGTTACACGCAGAAAAAAACGGCCCCAGCAACATATTGCAGGAAACATATATATGTTTGCAAGCAATCATATATATGGTAATTCTTTGTCTTTACTTAGCACATGCAGATTTTTTCAATAATTCAATGTTTAAATCAAATCCGATGCAAAAAGACATAGAGTTTATATTATTAGTTTCATACAATGGGTAAAGAGATTTAAAATGGCATAAATCTGGAACAGTAAATGAAAATTAAATTTTTTTTTACATAAATTGCTTGGAATTTAGCCATCTTTTAAATAGCATCATTAGTATTTTAAATTTTGATTGAAATTTAAAGCAAATCCGATGCAAAAATAGCAAATTGATTATAATATTATTAGTTTCATACAATGAGTAAAATGTTTTAAAATGGTATAACTATGGAACAGTAACCGCAATTTCAATTATTTTTATTTTAATTTTTTTAATTTATAAGTCTTTTAAAGTGCTTCATTATTTTTTTAGATTTGCATAGGAATTGTAAAAGATATAAAGCGTTATTTACAAAATTTACCCAAAATTGACGAAAAAATTTAATACGTGGTACCTTATTGAGAAAAATCATTGCCAAACCTGGTGGTTTATGCATATACGGTAAAAGTTTGGACGTTTTTCTTTAAAAATGTTGACTTACAAACTAAGAAAATCGTGGTAATTGAACGAGTTTTAAGTAAAATTCGAAAAAAGCCCAGAATTCCCGATTTTGGGAGAAATTTGACTTGCGCGACCTCTAAACCACTTCCGAAAAATCTGTAAAAATACTTTACCCCCTATAAGCTTTCAAATAAAGCTTGAGCAAAAATGGCACACCCTAGTGAGCATGCCTTCTTGCATCACCATCTCGAATACTTTAGCAAGCAGCTGGCTTCAGAGTGAATATGGCGAGTGCATCCATCAAATTACCATGTCCACGGAATCGCGATATAAAATCAAAGGGATGGACTCGTTGATGGGTGAAATATTTTGGTGGTCGCAAAATCGTACGATCCTGGCAATGAAGATGAAAAAAAGGAATATACAATGGGAGTTTCCTCCGAGAGTAGGTCACAAATTAAAAACAATTAATTTATTTTTCCAGATGAAAACAGACCCTCATCAAATACAGACTCCGAACAAGTGAAATCAAATACCGACTCCGAACAAGCGAAACGGACACGTGTAAATTGTTTTTGGTCGATATATCTTTTCCCGGTAGTCGGAATCCCCGCCGATCACTTACCCCTACCATTTGACACACAGTGTTATTAATTCGTTATTTTCATCCTATAGGTGACATGACTTGTAGACCGACTCACCAAAAAAAATTTCTTATTCCAAAATATTTCATATCTCGCAGTAAAATCCCATGAGCCGGCCCATTTTTAAAAAAGGATTTTTTTAGTTTACTAATGAATTTTGTACTTTTACTAACTGTATCATATGTAGCAAATGAACGGTTTATTCATTTCGGGCCCAACGGTATATAAAACATTTCAAAAAATGTCCTGACACATCTTTTATCAGCGATATTCTACAAAAATTTTAATTTTTAAGCTTTTAGTGCAAAGATTTATATGATTTAAATTTCAGATTGGCATTTTCTAATCATTAGTCGATTTCTATAAACACAAAGGCTCTTTGGACAACTTTTTATTTTTTATTTTTTAGTTAATGTATGAGAAATTCATACTACAAGTTCACAATTTATTTTATTGTTCTACTATATTTTCTGCGGTGCTCTGTAGCAAATTTTGTAGGAAATAAAATTTTAAAAATTCTAAAGTGTTCTATGCAACGATGAGCTTCTTGTCGAAAGAAAAGGTTTGATACCCATTTCGCCCTGTTTATAATATAATGTTCCCAACGAATTTAACTTTTGGTAAAACCCGAACTAGATCGAATTTTCGAAAAAAATCTCTGAAACACGAATTTACTTAAATCGACTAAAGATTAAAATATGTCAATCTGATATTTAAATCTGAAAAATCTCCGTACTAGAAACTCAACAATTTACTTTTTACAGAATATCCCTGAATATCCATGTTTTATATAGAGGATAAAAATGATGAGGACAAAGAATCATTTAGTCAGCGTCTGGAGGAAGTATATGAACGCTGCCCTGACCACGACATTAGGATTATTCTGGGAGATTTTATTGCCAAATTAGGAAAGGAAAGTGTCTTTCGACTATCTATCGGTAATCATAGTATACATGATACCACCTCCGATAATGGAATACAATTGGTAGACTTCGCCACTGCAAAGAACATGGTATTTAGTAGCACACGATTCCAGCATAAGAACATTCATAAGGCGACCTGTATATCTCCTGATCAGAGAACGAAGAACGAGATTGATCAGTTGGTAATAGATAGCAGGCACTCTTCTAGTGTAATGGATGTACGTGTAATTCGAGGTGCCAATATCGATCGGATCATTACCTGGTTCGCAGAAGATTGAGTAGAGCGAAAACGAACAAAGGCGAACACGGGAAAATTAAATATCGACAAGCTGCAAATTCTGGAGATATCAATTTCTTATCGACAGAAGCTCTCTCTCCTGCTAATTCAGCTAGGACCGAATAATGAGCTGCCCTCCTGCAAAGACGAGAATGGGAATAAGGTGACCGATAAGCAGGGTGTGCTTAGAATATAGAGAGACCACTTTTCCACACTACTCCGCTTAGATTCTTCCACGGAAGATCACGAGGTAAAGATTGTGGAAGACAGTGTAGATTGCACCCCCCACCCAAGGCGAGATTAGAACGGTAGACTCCCGCCTAAAGAAAAATAAAGCCGCTTGTGTGGATGGGCTACCCGCCAAGCTGTTTAAGGCCGGTGGCGAAGGACTGCTAAGCCACACGCATCAACTTATTTGCAGTATATGGTTGGGGGAATATATGCCTGACGATTGGAGTCTTAGTGTATTATGCCATGTATTCAAAAAGGGTGATCCGTGTGAATGTTCCAACTATCGCGGTATCAGTCTTTTATCCATCGCGTATAAGATCTTGTCGAGCGTGTTATGTGAAACACTAAAGCTAATTGTTGAAAATCTGATTGGACCTTATCAGTGTGGTTTTGGACCAGGCAAGTCCGCGACTGTCCAAATATTCACGCTACGCCAAATCCTGGAAAAGACCCAGGAAAAGCAAATCGATTCATACCACCTTTTTGTCGATTACAAAGCTGCTTTCGATAGCTCCATACGGGGAAAACTGTACGAAGCTATGTCTGAACTTGGTATTCTGGCAAAAATGATCCGCCCCTGTATTGATCCACCCCGCCCTTGCACTTCGTGCAATCTCTTATACATCTTAATGGAGATAATAATGAGAAAAGCTGCAGTAAATGCGAACAAGACCATTAGCATGAAAATCCATATTTTGCTGGCGTATGCTGAGGACATAGACAATATTGGGCGAAATTTGCGAGGGTTACTGCAATATTTTCAAGAATCGAAAAAGAATCAGGGAACGTGGGTCTTGCTGTTAATCAGGGCAAAACAAAATAAATGGTGTCAACGACTAGATAAACCTCCCGCACTTGAACGTTGACAACTAATTTAATTTTAAAGAGGTAGATTAATTTACCTACCTTGGATCCGCCGTTGACAAGGACAACAACATCAGCCTGGAGATAAATAGGAGAATTGTGCTTGCACATATATGCTATTTTGGGCTCAGCAAGCAGCTCAAAAACAAAGCCCTCTCTCGACTGACAAAGGTCCATCTATACCCGACTCTCATTTTACCAGTCCTGGTATATGGCTCCAAAAGCTTGCTTTTAGTTTTTTACAGGAGAAGGAATAAACGTTTTAAATTAAAGACTACTTAAAACTTAATATCCAAATTTTTGATTCAGCTTAGAAAACAAAGACGGATTTGAAATGTAGTTTTTAAGAAATATTTGTAACATTTATTCCGTCTCCTCTAAAAAACTAAAACGTGTAGTTACGGCCTTTTGCATTTTAGGTGACGATATATGGTCCTGTAAGAAGAAACGGCGAGTACCGTCGTCGCTGGAACCAAGAGCTATATATGATTTATATTCTGACATGGACATCTCTAGGCGCATCAATCAGTCCAGTTGCTGTGGCTAGGCCATGTTATCAGAATGGATGAAGATGAGCCAGCGCGAAAGGTTTTCATTAATGTACCCGATGGAAGCAGGAACAGAGGACGTGGTTGTATGACAGTCAATAAAAGTAAGTAAAGTTGCCTTTATGGCTTTGAGGCAAAACTCATTATAAATTTTTGAATTTGAAGCAAATAACATTAAACAAACTAAAAAAAAGTAAGCAAGTAGAAAAAAAAGGGCTATTTACCGATAAGTAATTCTTTAAAAAATATGGAAAAGGTTGAAAGCGGTAGAAGTGTCGGAAAAACATTTGTGTAAAATTACCGAAACTGATTCGCGTCGCTGAGTTCCCGCTAAGTCCTTCACACAAAATAAGCGAACATATAAGTAAGCGGTGTAACCAAAACATGCTTATTGTATACATTGTGTTTAGCTAAAGTGCAAAATTCTATGAAAATCTAAAAACGATACCTTTTTTAAAAACGGTACATCCAAAGGGATCTTAATGCTAGACACAAAATATTTTGGAAATCAGCAGTAAACAAATAAGTGTGCATTTTGAGGTGTGGGCAAAAAACAAAATTTTCATACAATGTGAGTCGGGCTAATGATTTTTTGTCAGTCAGTAAACGGCTGGCTTCTTTTGAGTTTTTTGATTTTGTAAGCCGATGGATTTTATCAGCCAAAGAGCAGCTCACAATGTATGGCGCACCCAATTAGCGCAGTGTGACGAAATTACAGAATTGTCTCCTATTTATTGATGTGTTATATATACATATATAGGCACGGGTATTGCAATATATCAAAGAGAACACATGCAAACAACGCACAGCATTAGCATCACATACGGTGTTGTTGTACAACAGTAGTCTCTGCCTGAAAATAAGTATGATGGTATTGATGAAGCGGGGTGCGAACAAACAAGCAGGTCGTGGTCGCCAAAGAGTATACAATACTATAGAGAACTCATGGAACGAATTATATGACTCAAAAGCACTGGCGACATCCGGCGAAAGGTTCAAAACGTATTACTGTCATTTTGTCGTAACTTGGTCTATCCATAATTCTGATGTGAAACATTGATGTCTTTTGAAACATTTATCCTATTTGTATTGGTTTATGTAATAATATTGTCGAAAATTATCGCCATTAAATTTCACTATATGTGTCCACTCCAAACTCCAAAACACAAATCCTAGCCCAAGTGCTATATAATAAGCAAAACCTAACTGCCTTCTAAGGGTTAATAATGAAATTTGTCATTTTGCTGTTTCCATTAAAAATAGTCCACATAATATAATGAATTTTGTCATTATTCATCTTTTATCTAGCACTTGGGCTAAGATTTGTGTTTTGGAGTGTTCTGACACATATAGAGAAATTTTATGGCGATTGACACATATAGAGAAATTTTATGGCGATAATTTTTGTAGAACATTTTGGAGCAGTTTTTTTTCGAGTTTTCCAAAAAAATGTAAAACTTATGGTAATACATGACAGTTAGAGAGAGGGTTAATTTGTTCCACAAAAATGTTTATCTGAATCTTTTCTATAAAACTTCTGAACATATTTTGTACGTCAGAAGTAAGGCACACACAATTATGCATGCCGATATACTACTGGAAAGTTCCGAGGGGCGGAAACTTTGACCCCCCCTAAAAAAAATTCTGATCAGATCTGGCAAAACGCCGAAACACGTATATTTTTGTTAGACATTTCTACCAGAATCCGTTGACAGAACCCCATCATTTTGAAAAAAATCTAATTTTGTCTCACAGTGTTATTATAAAGGTCTTGATCTTGAATAAATTTATAAAATTGTAAGTTTACTATTTTATAAAATGTATAAAGCAGCTGTTGTCCATATCCCGAAGTAATTTTCGAATTTTATCAAACTTTATAAGAATGAACAAATCTCAATTAATGAAGCTTTGTTTGAAACAATTACTACTACTACTACTAGCAATAAAAGAGTGTCGCACCACAAAACGGGTATCAATCAACAAATCATTCCAATAGAATAGAAACCTGAATCTTTTCTATAAAACTTCTGAACATATTTTGTACGTCAGAAGTAAGGCACACACAATTATGCATGCCGATATACTACTGGAAAGTTCCGAGGGGCGGAAACTTTGACCCCCCCTAAAAAAAATTCTGATCAGATCTGGCAAAACGCCGAAACACGTATATTTTTGTTAGACATTTCTACCAGAATCCGTTGACAGAACCCCATCATTTTGAAAAAAATCTAATTTTGTCTCACAGTGTTATTATAAAGGTCTTGATCTTGAATAAATTTATAAAATTGTAAGTTTACTATTTTATAAAATGTATAAAGCAGCTGTTGTCCATATCCCGAAGTAATTTTCGAATTTTATCAAACTTTATAAGAATGAACAAATCTCAATTAATGAAGCTTTGTTTGAAACAATTACTACTACTACTACTAGCAATAAAAGAGTGTCGCACCACAAAACGGGTATCAATCAACAAATCATTCCAATAGAATAGAAACCCCACTATGCCACGACAGGTCATGTAGCTAATCTTGACGACATTGACGACTAAGAGGCAGAAAATACCTACTCACGACATTTTTCTCTTGAAATGTTGCACATTATTGACATTCCATTAGCGAAAAGACTCAATTATAAAAGTTACACAGGCCGATGCGCTCAAGTATATCGACAAACAATACACAAACAAATGGAAGGTAACGTGAAGTTGACGAAACCTGGCACAACATAGGAAGTATCCCTTTTTGTGTTGTTAAATAAGTTATTATTGTCACTTGAAAGCGGCTCTTATTTATTTAATATGAACAAACTGTAAATATCTATGGCATTTTCAATTCTGACCAAAGCACTGTGGTCGATCCCATTGGCCAAAAATAAAAAAATCAACGTCAGAAGTTTGTCACCAAGTGTGGCATCACTGTTTCTTGTAAAAACAAGGTTTTAAAATTTTATAGTTGTTTTTGTTTTATTCCATCTGTACTCGTTAGGAACAGCTTCAAAAAAGAGAGCGAGTAAACAGTTGGTTTTTGCAGTGTGAAAAAGTGGAAAATTAAATCCAACTTTAAATTAATTAAAACAAAAGAAAAAAAATTCTGTTGAAATAAATCGAATTCAATGGTATTAACTATATTTTAAAATAATAACAATGTGTTAAGCTTGTTGTAGATTTGTTATGAAATTAATAGTTTTGCAGTGTCCTTGTTAGTGTTCGTTCGTCTATATATGTACATTTTAAGTGACGCGTCGTAACGCCCATGGACATAACGCCCATGGGCGTTATGTCACACCTAAAATGGACATAAAGCCCATGGGCGTTACGTCGCACCTAAAATGGACTTTGTGTCACACCGGTCATGGACTTTATGTCCATCTTAGGTGTGACATAACGTCCATGGCCTTTATGGCCTTTTACGGAGTTTCGCCGCAAGGCCTGGCAGTATACCATATTTACAAAGTTGTGGACGTTATGTCGCACCTAGAATGGTCATAACACCCACGGGATTTATGTCACACCGGTCATGGGCTTTATGTCCATTTTATGTGCGACATAACGCCCATGGGCGTTATGTCCATGGGCGTTATGACGCGCTACCAAATTTTGAATAGAGTTTTAGTTGTGTTCCCCCCTGAAGTCTCCATTGGGATTTATTTCATTTATTAGATAATATTTCAAGATTCTAAAATTGGTAATATCGGCTGCTTACTTTTTATCGTCTTTGTGTTATCTCCCTCAGACCAAAGCGGCCTCGTTGTTTTTATGTCCAAATATGAATTTTTGTGTGGTGTTTGTTAATTTATGTTCGCATTGCTCTGTTATCGATATGCATGTAAAGAAATGTGTTTGTTTTTTTTGCTTTTTCACCGACTTTTAATTTTATTTTTTCTTAATTTTATCCTTGTTATAAATTGTTTCTGCAATAGGCACATGGTCGCGCTCAAATGCTAAATTTCGCGCTCACATATCTTTGATATTTGGTGCTCAGAAAGAGGTGCAAATGCAGCAAAAGCTAGAAAAGTGAAGGATGTCGTGAAAAGCTATATTAAAAATGAGGGTTACACATTTGAAGAAAGTGAATTAGAAAGACGCCTAAATTATAATTGCAAAAAAATTTCAGAATTTTGGCAAAAATGCAATCGTATAAAAACAAAAGTTGAAAACACATATTCTCATTGGCTTGCCCAAATGGAGTCGATTTTATTAAACTCGCAAACATCTGACTTGAATAAAGTTCGAGGACGTCCTAGATTAAGTTTCGGAGAGTGTTCAAGCAGGACAAAGTGACGACGAATAGCAGAAATAGAAGAAATTGATGTCTCCGCTGCCGATGATTTGCGATTTGATACCTTACAAAAGAACCCATCGATTTTGCAAGCAAATGTTAGTGAAGTTATATCGCTTATAACTGAAGCAGGTTTAACAAAACATCAATATTTGACAATAAGAAGCTTTGTAAACAGTAAACTTGATAATCATTTTTCACCTTACTACGATAACATTTTGAAAGAAAAAAAGAAAAGTTACCCAGACAAAATAACTGTCAGCGAATCTCACGCTGAAGTTGAACTGCAAAGACTATTAGACCATACCGCTACTCGGATATTAGAACTACAGAGCGATGTTATTAATGAAGTTTTGGATGAGTCCGTAAACGGCCTTACATTAAATGGTGGTTTGATGGCAGTTCGGGACACAGCGAGTACAAAGAGAAGGTTGAAAATAAAAGTTTGGATGATAGTAACTTATTTGTAACATCATATGTCCCACTCCAACTTGTAACAAAACCAGATGAGGCTCAAATTACCAAAATAATTTGGAAAATTCCTCGACCATCGTCCACCCGCTACTGCCGTCCTATCAGGTTTTAATTTAAGAAAGAAACAGTTCAATTGTCCGTCGACGAAGAGTCATATTACAAGAAGAAAGTTGAACAGTTAACTCCCACAAAATTCAAAAATGCTAAGAAAACGATAAATATTGCCCATATTCTTAAACTAACAATGGTGGATGGTAAAGTATATAATGCCTTAACTCAAACTTCATCCGCAAAGTGTTATGTATGTAATGCAAAACCCACCGAGATGAACAATATTGAAAAATGTCTGAAGAAAGAAGTAAAAATAGATCACTATGAATTTGGATTGTCGCCTTTGCACGCATATATTAGATTTTTCGAGTATTTTCTTCATATATTGTATAGGATTGACCAAAAACAATGGCAAATTAGGTCTATAGAAAGAAAAGCAGAATTTCTCAGAAGAAAACAGAATATTCAATTACAATTCCGAGAAAAAATGGGACTAATAGTCGGCAAACCAAAAACCGGTGGGAGAGAGATGTGCAACATTATTGCAAGCTTTGTCTTCAGGGTATAATATTAATGTCGACAAATTTAGGAAATATGCACTGTACACTGCTAAGGAGCTGACAAATAAATATTCCTGGTACAATCTTCCTCCCTCAGTCCACAAAATTTTAATTCATGCTTCAGATGTTATTCAATATGCACTGGTATCTATTGGTGAGTTCCCTGAAGAAGCTGCAGAGTCCAGAAACAAAGATATAAAGAAATTTCGACTCCAACACACGCGTAAAATGTCACGAATTTCAACAAATACTGATATGTTTAACCGTTTACTTTTAACTTCGGATCCTTTTATAACGGGACAACGAAAGTTACCATGCAAGGACAAATTGCTAGATTTTTGAATTGCTAGATTAATTTTGAAGTCGATTTTCATTTAAGGGGTGTTGTTACTAAAAAACAGCCCTAATATTAACAATTTTAAAACTGCTATAAAAAAATTAATACGCAATGTTTTTTAAATCTTTTTTTTTTTATTTCGAAGAGTATCTTCGTTATATTTTTAACCAACACCCCTTAACCTTTTTATAATTTTGTATTACATATTATTTTATATGAAATTAGTCAAAATTTTTATTTTTTTAAACTAATCTTGTAAACAAGTTGTTAACATATGAATTAAAAACACGTTTCGTACATTTTCTCAAGTTTTTGCTTATGTGGGGTGAATGTAGGTGCCTGGGTACGGTAGGAGGGGGGGATATGAGTCATCAACCACTTCCATTTTATCATTAAATAGATCTGACATATTTATAAAGCCGTGATCGAAGTTTCACGATGATACCTCTACTGGATGTATTTTTGGCCGCCAACTATATACAGCTCCGACCACTGTGCAAAGGCCACAATGAAAAGTCTACACAAAATTCAACGATCGGTATTACAGAAAATGAAAAAATTTAAAAATGTGTTCGCTTGTAGATGATTGTCGGATGGAATTGAACAACATTTTAAAAATTACGTTCACTTACATATTTTTACATAACTTAAAAGTTGAGAGCTATTATTTGGTTCACAACCTTTCTAAATTTGCAACCCGGCTCCAATGTTATGAATTATTTACTATGATATAGTTAAGGCAAATTTACCCAAATTAGTTAATTTTTTTTCTAAGTTTAAGAAAATTTGTAGGACACTAAAAGCCTTTAGCCAGAATCACAATGCTGTTTGTTCACAATGCTGTTTGAGATGTTTGTTCTAACAAGTGATACCAGTATTACCGGCAATATATCAAGGCAGCAATAAAATATATTTTTATATTTTTTAGAGTTAACACATATGTATGTCAAGAATAAAAGTAAGCCAGAAATTACAAAAACCAATTGCTTTTGAATTTGATTGTTCATGTAATGAACATAAGGAAAAGCAAATCATTTAAGTTGTTCTTATAACACTACCCCTATTAGTTGCATCATGATTTCAATGTCACAAATGTCACATCCAGGTTTGTATTTTGAATATTAAAAAATTTTAATGTATTTGAACATATTTGCTATTAAAAGATTCTACAGATAAAATTACGGTTTATAATGCATCTCTTAACACAAATGGGTTAAATTTTCACTGATGTTTTTAAGTTTGAAACTGGAATTCGAAGTACAGCGCCGTCTAGCACTTAATAGTTTATTACTTATTCGAACAAATATGTTGCTAGAGTAGAAATACACCAACTTCGGCGATAAATTTGAGTTAAATTTTTGTAAACAAAAAAACGAAAAGTCATTATGTGAAATTCTGTGAGTTGGCATGAGAAACGAATCTGTCACTTGCATTGTGAATGCATCTTCATCCACGATCTGGAAAGAAACCCTAAGCGAACGAAAGTCAGTGACTCACTTTCGTTATTTTCCCTGCGCTTAAATGATATTTTGTGGCTGTGAGATTAAAAAAACGGAAACCAGTAATTATTATCGATGTGTTCTATGCCAACGAAAATGTCGAAACTAGTCACTTGTCTTTTGGTTGTCGCACAGCTGGAAGTCAAATAAAAGCTTCAAACAAAAACAATTTAAATAGAATTCAATGGACGAAACACAATTTACAAAAAATAATGTCATTATAATAAAATTTTCATTAAAAGAGATTTCCGTTTCAGCATAAAAACGCCAACTTGCAGCACCTGCAGGTACTGATTGCTCGTAAACTTCTCTATCGCTCCGCAATTAAATCGTTCTCCATTCTCCATTCTCCAAACTGCATGTTATGGCTTTGATCAACAACCACAAAAACACACGTAAAAAATGACAAGTCGAAAGATAGAGGGTCGCATTTTTCGCGAAAGTAAGTGAACCGAATTTGTTTTGAATTGTATTAGAGGGATTCTATGCCACAGCTGATCGACAAGATACTAGGGAAATGATGGAGAATGAGAGATCAAAGAAGACAGGAACTAAGTTGAAATAGTGTTTATTGATACTAATGACAGCTAAGTTATGTTTTATGTGGTTTGAATTGATCGAAAATACGCATTCCCTTTAATTTCTGTCCGTTTTATATCCAACTGTAAAATTGGTAAAAAAAAAATACAGCAGACAGTTGTCCGAGGCCTTCGACAACGGACTGTCCCTGCAGGCTGTGTCTGAGACACGGCCATTAAGTTTAACGTAGAATACGCCATCCGATAAGACAGAAAACATATATAACAATAAATGATAAATAACATAAGCAAATGAATTTATTTATTTGATAGTTACTTTTGATAATATACATAAGCCTATGGTAGGAAAAATATTATAAATATGTTTTTAAATTAAAAGAGTAAGAGTAAATGATAAATAACAGACGAAGATCAATTTGATTTATATTTTTTATAATTATATATCCATGTTAAATTCACATTTAACATTTTGTTTCACTTAAATACATAAGTAAATATACAAAATTTCAATATTTCATCAATCAAAACAACAGCCGAAGGTTTGTGTCCACACTGAAACAGCAGCATAGTTTGTGTTCACGCTACAAACTCAAACACTCAACCAAACACCACACATATGTTTGAGTGTATGTGTTTAACAATTTTCATTTGAGAAATTTAAATATTAGGAAGACATCAACCAATATGAAATGTATATCAAACGAAAGATAACATCTTCATTTACCTACAAAAAAAATTTTAAAAAAGTTATCTCGCAGTTTCCTCATACTCAATGAAATAAAGATTACAACAATAACAATCTGACATGACTCCCTATACCGTAAGGTAAGACGTATTCTACGCCAATACAGCAGCAAATAAAACTCGATGAAACGTCATGAAGAGGCATCGAACAGAGTAATGGAAACTCTTAAGTATTACTATATGATTGTATATGTTTTCGTTGACTTGATAGTGGGAACCAAATCAGCTATTTGTCGCATAGAAAGAAAGCGAACGTTAACTTTCGACACCGTGGATAAAGCTGTTAATGTGATTATTTCTATAACTTTTATATTTATTTTTTTATTTAAGCAAGTTGTTAAAATTCGCCAAAAACACAATTTTCTATAAATCACAAACAGTTTGGCACTATATTTCATGTGCCACCCATATCCCAATTTTTTTTTTTTGCAGTATGAATTGCTCATACATTAACTGAAAACTAACAAAATCGATCATGAAATTCAAAATTCAAATGAAATGGAAATCGTTGAAATTTGGTTTGTATGAATAGTTTTATAGTACTGTATTTAAAAAGTGTGAGCGACCGGTCAAGTGACACGCGCAGTTTTGAAAATTGCGACCCGAAGTAAAGTCTACTTTTAGATATTTCATAAAAATTTTGTCATTGTCGGTAGTGTGATGCACACACATACTCACCCATATAGTGGGTGTGTATGTTACTTGACCAACTGTCTCGCTTTTGGCGGTATTAGGCCGTGTGTTGCGGTATTGTCATGCCCGTCTGAAATCTTAAAGAACAAAATGACTATAAACAAAATGAAGAACTTGATTTTATGTATGTATTCGTCTTATTTTAACTTAATACATTTAAATTTATTTAAAAAAATCCGATTTTGTATCCACTGTGTTCCGCTTTTTGGGCAGTTGCTAAAGCTAGGTATATAAGTATATGCCATTTATTGCGAGACAAAGATACTCGACCGAAATTCGTTTTAGGAATTTTTAAGACGATTGTGTGATGTCCGTCTGTGTGTCTGGCCGGTAGGACAACACTGTAACTGCCGTTGATGTTTACCGACTATAGTGAAATTGTGGCAATGATTTTTATGGTGGTCGTGGTCACGCTCCTTCTGGAGCCTACCATATAAATCTACAAATATAGTATACAATTGTCTGGTACATCCCACAAAACCTGGCGACACCCGTCGTTATGACGCAATAACACATGTAAAACCCTACTGATCTGAGCGAAATTTGCCAAACGAAAATTCCCTGGTGAAAGAGAGTGATTTTGTCGAAGCTATTTTGGTATATCCCATACAAATGTTTGGATCCCAACCGGCTGGTTGACAAAATAACATATGGTTGTTGTCAAAAATGTTTGATTTTGTCACTTTCATTCTGATGCCTTCCATAAAAAAGTTAGTAAGCTAGTTTGGCGCGGTACTTGCCGAAAAATACACCGATCTTTGTAAAATTCAGTAATAGGCAATATTTAGACAACCCGCTCCACTCCATAATTTAAAATGAGTGATTTTTGCCACGAACGTTTTGGTACCTCCCATAGATAATTGGCTAGTAGGCACGAAAGATAACGAAACTTAAACCAGATCTGTATTTAATTTTGTATAAGACAATATATTGGACTTTCCAACACCGCTATTGAATGTGGTTGAATTTTCCAGGACCCTTGAGGAATCTGTAAGCTCAATTTTTGTTAAAAAAACATTTAATTTTGTTTTAAATATTAGCAAAATTGTGATCAACGGTTTTAAATTAAAGTCAGACCCAATGACTTAGTCCGGGTGAGGGTATTTATAAGTGGATTCACCCGACTAAAAATCCTATTAAGAATAATTCCCAGGAAGTTTATATGTTCTAGAAATTTGTTTATTGAGATCTTAGGTAAATTTTTGTAGTTGATTGTTTCCTTGAATTTTGAACGGTTTGCTACCTATGGACCTGAACACGGGAAAAAGGTAAAAAAAAATCGAATTTTTTTAAGTGTTTTGCGATTTTGATCTGGAAGGTGAAGTTTTTTTGATTTTATATGTTCGCAATTTTTGTTCTTTATGATAAGAGCTACAACTTTGCCTCAGAGAGTAAATCGAAATTCTGAACGGGTTGCAAGATATGAGCCTGAGAAAATGATCACATTTTTACGAAAATGATACCGAAGCCCCAAATCTTTGGCGGCCCATAAAAAAAGAAAAGTGCATGACTTTGGGAAAAATTGGGAAACACGGGTCTTTTTTTTTTAGTCTTTTATCACGTAGTGGTGTCCGTATATGGTTATTTTGCCATGACTTAAAAAATTACACACAGTGTTATATTTGCGTTACATCTCGTTGTGGTCAAACAACCGTTAACGTCATTATTCTCTTTGCTCTGAGAGTGGTTCGCACCCACATTTTATTTCACCTACCTTTCACAATAATAAAAAAAACCAACCCGTAGAAAACATTGTTTTTGACTAAAAATTCTGTATATATGACCACGCCCCTTTGTCCAATCCCGTCCATATTTTGACAGTTCAGTTTTATCATCACATAAAATTTGCCTGCGAAATTTCAGCTCGATTGGATCACGGGAAAAGGACTAAAACTCAATCCAGAGTTTTTTCGGTGCCCAAGCATGCATGCATAGATACTAGGGATGCCAAACGGGAAATCGCGAAATCCCGGAATTTTTCGGGATTGGTGAATCCCGGGATTTTTCGGGTTTATTATTAATTTTGAAAAACATAAAACTAAAAACAATGACAAAATTTCAGTGTGGTGTTATTTTTTGGAAGAGTCGAAATTTACGCCTCAAGTAAAGTGCAAATTGTGCAAAACAGGTTTAAAAACCGGCTCTACAAAAGGTTTATTACACATCTTAACGTAAGTTAATTTTGGCATATGTATGTCTCTCATACGGCTTACTCTCCAAAAATCACAAAATTTATTGCGTCGGGTAGAATATGTTATTTTAAGCAAAGAAGGTAAAATAACAAAATCGGGGCAAATGCATAGTTTCGTAGTTATGGACCCCGACATTTCGGATATTTTTTCCACTAACGTACTGTGTAAAGCCATTGATATCACTTTTTGGTGTAAAACAAGTAATAACAAACTCCAAAAATAATTTAGCATTTTTCGATAATTCGCTTAGATTTCGAGTTATCGGATGTTTACGTTTCTCCAACAAAAATTTATAATAATTTTTGTTTTTGTTTGAAAAACAAAAATTTTCGAAAAATTGTGTTTTTAAAATAATTCTTGTTTTTGTGTGAGAAAAGTAAAAATAAATCGATAATTTTTCTAAATGTCAACATCCGACAACTCGATAACTAAGCGACTTATCAAAACATCCTACATTAATTTATGAGTTTGTTTTGAATTGTTTGATACAAAAAACTGATATCAATGGCTTTATAGGGTACATTAACGCCGTAACCCTCTCACATATCCCATAACTCCGAAACTTTGCATTTGCCCCGATTTTGTTATTTAACTTTTCTAACTTAGAATAACGTATTCTACCCTCCTTTAGGTTGTTTTTTGGAGTGTAAGTCGTAAAATAGATATGTTCCCAAAAAAATTTAAAATAGAATCCCGATAAATCCCGGAAAATCCCGAATCATTTTTTAAAATCAATCCCGTTTAGCATCCCTAATACATACATTCATACAGCCAGGTGAAGTTAATATAAAGAATTTAAAAAGGCGTTCAATCATATGATTAATACTTAATAACACTTAAAAATATTGAAAGAAATATTCTTGCTTAATACTTGCCTAATACTTTTTATTTTATACCCACAAAAGACAAAGAGAATGCAAAGCAACAGACACATGTGCATATATACATTGTTATATTCGTACATATGCTACACAACTTCACACAATTTCCGTTGCTCTCTTGCTATCTCACTTTTCTAGACGTAGTATAACTACGTCATTATTCTCTTTGCTCTGAGAGTACTACGCACCTACACAAGACAACTATTCGCTGCCGCTACATAAGTGTGTGTTTTTTTCCGCAGTCTGACAGTCTGGGTGAATCACCCTCATCATTTAGGGGTATGAAAAATAGAGGTTGGCCCATTCTGAGACCTACCCGATATGCACACAAAATTTCATAAAATCGGTCCAACCGTTTCGGAGAAGTTTAACGCCAAACAATCTGTGTGATCGAAGTGGGGCAAATCTGTGTACTTTTTTGTTTGGATGTGTTCTCTTTGTGAGTTTAATCCCTACTCGCGCTTATAGATGTTAACACATTAAAAATACCTGTCTGCTTATTTTCAATAAAGAAGTCGACAAAAATCAGAGATGGTGAGATTTCATCACTTGCTGAAATACTGTGGAGAGCATCATATATTTTAGTACATTTGTTAGTGGGTACCAAATTAGCTGTTTGTCGCATAGAAAGAAAGCGAACGATAACGTTCGACAGGCTGTTAATTTTCAAATAAATCGAAATCCGGTTATTTGACGTCGATTAATCAAGTTATACTGAATTTGTGTTAAATGTGTATAGAAATTTGATTTTATAGCTTGAATTAGATCTAAATAAGATTTTCAAATAATAATTTTTCGAATTTGAAAATAACTTCATAATTTCAATATGATGTCATGAAATTTCTAAATGATGAAAGAAAGGGTTGTGAACTTGTCATGAAATTCCAAACTAGTCATATGACAGTGAGTGTGCTTAACTGAATTTTACATTATTCCAATAAAACACAACCATTTGTCAGATTACAAAATCGTTCTCTACCGTGTAAAGCTGTCGTATAAATTTCTCATACATTAACTAAAACTAACAAAATCGTTCATATATAAGTTTCAATACAATGCTACCGATGACAATAATTTTTCACCGTGTGTATCAAAGAAATTAATTAGACGTTTTACCCGGATACAAGCATATTACGCAAGCCAAAATAAATTCACGACCACTGCATGCGGAGTTTACGGAAGTCTCTGCGAAAGCCATTCTGCAGGATCTTATGGGCCATACAGCAAAACGGTTGTTGGACTGTCTTCCTTTAAATGAGGTGGAAATTCTTCCTGAGCAACTGACATTCATCAGCAAATGGGGCTACGATTGATCCTCCGGACAAAGAGTTTATAAGCAAAGGATATCTTTAGATCACGCTACAATATCTGACGGAAATATGTTTATGGCATCTGTTGTTCAATTGCAACTCAAATCTGATGTTTCCCTACACTGGAAAAATCCACTACCGTCATCAGTGCATTACTGCCGACCAATAATGTTTCAGTTTGCAAAGGAATCGTCAGAACTCATAAGGACCACGGTGAAGGACATTGAAAAACCAATAAGCAATATTAAGCCTACAAAGCTGTAAATAGGAGAAGGGAAATATATTGAATGTAGTTACGTGTTCCACCTGACCATGGTTGACGGAAAAGTCGTAAACGAACTGACAGGAACAAGCTCAAAATTGTCATGCCCGATTTGCGAAAAGAGTCTGAAGAACTTCGGTAATTTAAACGATTCTACAAAAGAGGAGAATTAGGAATATGTAATGTCACCATTGCTCGCACGGATAACGTGTATAGAGTTCTTGCTAAAACTGGCGTATACCCTACCACAACAAGATTAAAACATCGATGAAAATACATCAATTAAGGGTAAGGAAAATATCAGAAAGAAGCAAATACAGGATGCTTTTTTTAAACAAGTTGGACCAAAAGTAGACTGTCCCAAGTGCGGATACGGTAAGTCAAACGATGGAAACACTTCTAGGAGAGTTTTTGAAAATGATGAGACAGTATCGTGAATCACTGGAATTGACAATCAAATCGTGAAAAGATTGGGAACGATATTGAATGTTTTAAACCGCAAAGAAAGTGTTAATTCTACAAAATATGGAAAATATTCATCGAAAACTGCACTTCTTTTGGCAGAAATGTATCCACAGAAGAAGTTGACCCCGACCTTCCATAAAATATTGGCGCATGGCAAAGATTTAATTGAGTACCAGTCTTTGCCAATTGAAGAGCTTTTTGAAGAGTCTTTTACCAAATTTTATAAAAAATATCGATTGCAGAACGCATTCAAAGCATCAAGGGTAAAGCAAAATGGCAGCATCTTCCGATACACTTATTTCTTCCCTGCGGCATGTGAAGTCACGAATAGAGTCAGAAAATAATTATACTTTAGAAATGATATACCCTCTATTACGAATTGTGATGAATATTTTACAGAAAATTGATAAACATAAATTTAAAAAAAAAATTTAATATTTTAATATTAAAAAAAATTTATATTTTAATATTAAAAAAAAATTAATAATTTTAAAACATAAAACCCTAAAGAAATAAAAAAAATCTAAAAATTTTAAAAAATTTGTTTTTTACTTACCATAAAATTGGTTTATCTACAAATTTTAACTTTGATAACCCAGAAGCAAGCACATATTAAGCCTAGCACCCTTTCCAAACATTTATTTCATAAGCTGAACAGTTATCTATCATATGCCGTTTAAATTGTTCAATTATCTTATTCGGTTCAAAAGATATGATTTTTGCAACGAAAATACTCAAATGGCGCCACTGTGCCGCGTTTAAACTTGTTTTGGAGCCGCAAAAAATGGAGCCAACAATTTTGTTTTAGTATATTTTATTCCATTTTAGAACATCAACATGTGTTCGGTTCATGTAAGATCGTTGAAATTCGACCATCCTCTTTTCACGTGCGCACCATCATTCTACTCCTTGCATCCCTTTATAATAAAACCAACTTTTGACCCAATTTGATGGCTCATAGGTGGCCCTACCGTCGTCCTTGCATATACTTCCTCTACCTCCTCCCTGAACAATTATAGGTGCCAAAGCCCCTAGAGAAAACACACTTGCCTATGGTCTTTAAAAGGAACTACAACTTTCTAAAAATAGCTCGGATCAAAGACAACTAAAATTGTTAAATATTTTAGATTGTGTCAAAATAAAACCAATTAAATAAAATATTGTGAAAATGCAAGAGAATGGACACTTCGGCCAGCGTTGTTTCTATTTGCGTCGCCATTCTTTCCATCCTAATTACCGACCCAAATCGTTTTGTTGCTATCTAGAACAACCAGAGCAGTGCGAGATGTTAGACAAAATATTGATTGAAAATTCTTATAGTTTCATCTGCAACTAACTGTGCTTGTATCTGATGCCATAGTTTACTCTTTAGTAGGTGAATATATTTGAGATAAGATATGAAAAGAAAATCTGTGCATATATATTTTTTTAATTTTTTTTCTACTTTTGCTTACAATAGTTCTAATAGGCTGTTAGCTTACGAATTTAACCAATCCAAATAGAAAATTTTCAAATTTCGATTCTACAACCAGAGTTATAAAAATTTTAAGCCAATATGTTTCGTTTTTCAGAACGACCGATGTGCACCCAGTGGTGAGGAATTTTGATCACTTTAAGTTGTTAATAGGTGTGATATATCCATTCTCGATTTGTTTATTAAACCTTGACCTTGGATGCGCCGTCTGTACCGTATATAGGTCATAGACAGAGCACGGATTTCACCAAAATTGTGTACAAATAAGTTAGATATAAATTCCGAAAAACCTTTATCAGTGCACCCTAACGGGAATTGGCCATAATTATTCCCCTAATATGAATGTTTATTCCTTATTCATTTTTTCCATACTAGGCAAATTTGCAAATGGTTGTAGCATATACTGCACACGTGAAATTTGAATTCAGAACTCTCCTTTAATCAGCATTCAAAAATACCTTTTAACCTAAATGCTTTCCAAATTGCAGTCATTTCATGCATGGCATATCACATAGTATTCACACATAATAGTCCTTGTGTAGTACTTGTTGTGTGTGTCTATCTCCCAGTGTGCATTTGTGTGAGAGTATCGGTGTTTGCATATTTAAACTTAAATAACAGTCATTATAAAGTCTGAAAGCTTTTTGAATTACACTTGCATTGCATGCCAAATGCATATGCGGTTGGTATTCGTGAAATATTTTTTATTATTTTGTATTCCAAAACGAAGCAACAAATCTACAAATTTGTAAATAAAACAAAACATCAAAATGGTTTTAAAATGAAATCACCAAACCGAAATGGGATGGGAAAATTGAAAAAAAATAACATTTCATACCAAATTTCACCCACAACAGGTCATTGCACTGTAAGCACTTTGTAACTTAAGCTGTATTAACCCTCTTTTTCTTCCAGGGCAATTACATTTTTTGTTTCGCATAAAATCCTTGTAGTTATAATGGGATTTATCATACATGTTATTTTGCCAAAAATATTGCAAATGTCTGACGATTATTACTTTGTCATTTAAAGTTAAATGGAGCGTTATGTTGGAAAAGTGTAATTAGAGAACAACATGCGCGAGAGGTTTGCTAAGCCATCGACACCATCAACTTTGTCATCTTCGTTGATTCTTTTTCGATTATACAAAATATTGCTGATTACATATTTTACCCAATGATGCCAATGTCATCAGTACACGCGAGCAACATTTGGCTTTTGATGTGTTAACATCTATAGGCATGGGTATGGAGTAAACTCACAAATTGAACACATCCAAACACAGTTTGTCCGACTGCGATCACAGATTGTAGGGCGTTAAACTCCTCCGAAACGGTTGGACCGATTTGTATGAAATTTTGTGTGCATATCGGGTAGGTCTCAGAATCGGCCAACATCTATTTTTCTATGATTAGGGTGGCCCATCCCTATACAGAACACAGATTTGTCCGACTGCGAAACGGACTCTCAAAGCAAAGAGAATAATGACGTGGTTATACGTATATAAAAAAGAAATAGCAAGAGAGCATCGAAAATTGTGTGGACTTGTGTAGTGTCTGTACGAACATAACAATGTATGTATTTACATGTGCCTGTTGCTTTGCATTCTCTTTGTTTTTTGTGGGAATAGAACAAAAAGTATTAAGCAAGAAAATATTGACACATGTCATGAAATAATTGTAAGTAGTAATATTATTTAAATGTAACGTCATCATATGATTGAAAGCTGTTTTTCATTTCCCAATGTAACATTTACTAATGTGTTCATAGAAATCGAACAGGCATCGTGTAACAAAAAGGTGTTAACACATCGTAAGTGGGTTCGAACACTCATTGTATTTTTTATGTTGATTGTCTTGTTTAGTGCGGTTTTTTTATTATTACCTCTATTAAAATGTTGAAGAGATTGCACGAAAGTGTATCGCCTCGTCTAAATCCTCACGTGGTACACAATTGTTCGGCAGGGATTAGGTGTTGGTCAGCTTCATTCTGCAAATTAATTTTACTGGTGTAGCAATTTCCGACAAAGCTTCGTAAAATTTTTCCTGAATGGGGCTATCGAAAGCAGATTTGTAATTTACATAAAGATGGCATGTGCCGATTTGCTTTTCGTGGTTCTTTTCCGGGTTTTGGCATACCGTAAATATTTGGTTAATAGTTGACTTCTATGGTCTAAAACCACACTGACAGGTTTTCAATAATTGGAGTTACCCCGTGAATAATTGAACCAAATTCGTTTCCGTAAATATCTAATGATCAGAACCAGCTTTCGACAATGACTATAATTTTAAAAAATTTAGGTTGAAATAAATGTGGGTCTTCTTGCCACGCCAGTTCTAGCACGATCCACATGGCCTTTCGACAGTATAAAGATAAATATTTTCCCATTACATTCCATAAAGGGATAGAGGACAAGTACTCACAAAGAGAGAGATGTGCGCTTTCTAGTTTTTACACTCACTGATTGGGATCTACAATGTTACCCCGGTTCCGATTTGCATTTTCAGAAGGTTTTCATGCCTAAGTAGTCGATAGTGTCCCTCGTGACCATCGTCGATAGAAATATAAGGTGGTCGGACCAGGGATCTAACCCACACTCTCATATACATGATTCGCAGAATATAGTCAATTCGATTCAAAACTGTATAACCGTCTGGGTAGTCGACGTGATTGCCGTCCTCAATGGTCTTCTATACGGGGACATGTTTTTTCAAACGCCGCTAAGTGATGGAAAATTTACGATTTTGTGTGTCGTCAAAATTTAAATTCAAAATATGTATTTATTAATCCAAACATTCATTACATCTTATTAGACTCATACACATTTTTGAGGTTTTATTGTATGGATATCAGTTTGAAATTTCTAAAACCCAAAAGGCAAAAAGGACGAAAAACCTTAATTTGAAGAAGAAAACAGAGAGCATTCAAACAAAATTAGAAAAAAGTACATGAGATGTCGCGGGACACCCGGGTGGAACGAAGTTCCTTTCGCTATATATCATGTACTAGTTAGTTCCAACACGCCTAAGGCGCCTGTTGAAAAATACTGCAATTTAAATGGATCTTTAAGAAAATATACTTTTTGCAAAATGATAAACTTTTTTTAATAAATTTTTTTTTATTGAATGAATTTTTTTAAAACAAACCATATTTTCAGTTCCCTTTTGTAAGCATATGTAGTTATTATATTTTCCCGAAAAGAAATGTACTTTTAAGAAAAGGAATGGAAATTTATTTTTTTAAGAAAAGGTATATTTTTTTTTGAAGAAAAGCTTTGTTTACGAAAGAACATGTAAAATTTTCAGATTATGTACTTATCTCAAGAAAAATTATTTTGTTTTACAAAAAAATATACTTTTTAAAGTAAGGTTGTAAGATAATGTACTTTTTAATTTTTTTAAGAAAAGGTTAATTTTTTATTTATTTATTTATTTATTTATTTGTAACGTCCTGCACAACAAGACTTAAAATCTTATAATTATAGTACAGGATTTAGTATATGTTACTTATAATCAATTGTTAACAATTTAATGACTGTGTTTAACGTGTTTTTAAAAGTATTATTTAAAAAAAATACTTTTTTTAAGAAAAGGTACTTTTTGAAGGATAATGTACTTTTTTAAGCCAAGGTATTTGTAACATCCTGCGCGACAAAACTTAAAATCTAATAATTATAGTACAGGCTTTAGTATGTGTTACTTATAATCAATTGTTAACAATTTAATGATTGTATTTAACGTGTTTTTAAAAGTATTATTTAAAAAAAATACTTTTTTAAGAAAAGTTACTTTTTGTAAGAAAATTTACTTTTTTAAGCCAAAGTACTTCTTTAAGGTACTTCTTTTTAAGACAACGTAGATTGGTTAAGAATTATTTTTTTTAGAAAAAATTTATTTTTTTAAGAAAATCACTTAAGAAAATTTTATTTTTTAAACTCCTTTCACTTTTCTAAATTTACTTTTAATTCGGTTTAAACTACAATATGTAATAAACAGGTTCCACCTAGAAAATATCCCTTTCAACAGAAAACATTCCCCGATATGTTAGCCTAGACACAAACCAAACAAAAAGTACGAGTGTAAGAGAAAGTGTGCTGCCAAATGCAATTCCATGCAACCTTTCATGGATTTGCTAGTCTTGCACTTTGGCTTTTCGAAATTTACTTTTTATTGGGTTCCAAACTATAATATGTAATAAACAGGCTCCACCTAGAAAATTATTAATTAAAAACAAGTTTTTTAAAAATTGTTCATTTCGCCCCCAGCCCGCAACGTGCGATAAGGAACTTCGTTCCAAAAAATGGCTATAACTCGGATACGGTGTTTCAAATCGCAAAGATAATAAATTTTTTACCTGCAGAGGAGGCTGTAACCAACGGATGTCTTTTCCACGGCATTACTTTTTTTTAAACAAATGCCTAAAACTAAATTTTTTCGAATAAACAATCGCTTATGTATACATATATTTCGCAAATGGAGCGTTCAATCGAAATATAACTATTTTTTCGGCTTTCTAAGGGTTTTTCATAATGGTCCCATTCGTATGGACTTTTTTTCTAAAAATCGCTAAAATAAAAAAACAGCTATAACTCGGCCAACCGCAAAAACTATAAATTTTTTACCTCCATCGGAGACTTTAACCAATGGATGCCTCTCTTACGGCATCACTTAAAATCCGTTAAACTAACATTTTTCAAATAAAAAATCGCTAAACCTCATATATGCCTAAGTTATAGTCAGTTTTTATTTCAGCGTTTTTCATATTTTGATGATTTTTTGAACAAAATATCTTCCATACGATGGTCCGACCACTTTATGAAAAATCCTTAGAAACGTATCGGCGTTTAAGCGATTTTTTGAAAGCATCCATAGGTGAAAGCCGCCTACGTAGGTAAAAAATTTATTATTTTTGCGATTGGACGCACCGTTTCTGAGATACAGCCATTTTTTATTTCAGCGATTTTCTTATTTTGGTGATTTTTTTGAAAAAAAAACCCTTAAGAACCTGCAAAAAATTTATATTTTTTCGATTGGACGCTCCGTTTTCCAGACACAGACAGTTTTCCTAAATTTCTCATATTTTTGACCAAACATGGGGATCAGTTACCCTGGGTAGCATATGTTTGTTTAAGTTAATTTGTGTCATCCAGAATAATAGTTACACCAGCCAAGTGTCCACAATTGTTTACATGTGTTTGTGAAGGCGTCATTAGTGGCGTCATATTCAACGATTATGTTTAAAAGTCTCACTTCACTTAAATTTATACTAATATGTATTCTTCGCTGGCTGATATCTATAAGTATACACTTTGTTGTTTTTTCGCAACTTTGTTTATGCTTTCTGTTTAAAATACATATTAGTTTTTCTATAAAGTCCTGGTGTAACACTCCAGTATACGTAGTTTCTCTTTAACAACAAAGCCTCTTGTGAAAAATCGAATACATAACTTTGTAACAAGTGTTTCTGTAACAGAAACTAAATTATAATTACAGTAACTGATATTTGAACAACTAAATACAACTAAATTCGGTAGTAACAACTTGTATTTAGTAAGACCGATTTTTAATCTATCAATAACATCGACAAAAAATTCTGATGTTTGACAATTACAATTCTGATCAAAATATAGACTTTTATAGGCATAAGAAGTTTGTGTGAATCACCACTACAGGCTTTCCATAATATTCATTCAAGTAACCTATCGTCGTATTGCCCGACACTAGTATTCTCCATATCCTCGACGTGTCGGATGCACCTTTAACTGCTTTACAGAAGAACATCCACGAGTTTATTTTTGCCCGTCTTATTAATTGCATTCTTATATCGCCTTTACTCGACTTTGTAACTACTCCAGTCCTTCTTATCTGTCGTCGGCTTGGCACTGACGGTTCCAAAAGTAGGGTTTCTAGTCTGTTCAAAGAGCTGGGTCAGCCCATTATACTGTCGTTCAGGCAGAAGTCATGGCTACCGGAGAAGTTTATTTTGGCAAGGACGAAACGTCATCATCGCCTGGGGTATCGTCATCTACTCTGACAGTTAGACTGCTATGAAATCCTTGCAATCTATATTACGGAATTCAAGAACTACCCACAAATGCCGCGCATCTCGAAATGAGATGGTCAAGCTGTTCGTTATTGACCATGGGCACAGCAACGTTCCGGGGAAATATAGAGCAAATGACCTGCCGAAATTTACAACTACCTTACCAATTCCACTGGATATGGAGCATATGGATCTATGCCCCTTTCTACATGCAAGCCGATAGATGGGCTCGTGGCATAAATTGCGAGATCACCAAGCAAGTTTGGTATCTCTATGCTAGTAGCTGTGATCACTGGATACTGTTTAATAGGCTGACAAATGTCTAGGCTTGGAATCTGAGCTCATGATTACCGTAGAAGCTGTGGTGATGAAGAGTAGGACGAACGCATCGAACACCTCCTATTCTACTGTTCGACGGTTTATACGATTAGGAGAAAATATCTAGGATCTTACTTTATGTTGCATATTACATACATTCAGATGGTTAATCTGCGTGACCAGGTACCAATGTTCGTCTTTCCTTCAACCATATTCTGGAATATTGGGAAGAGGCATTATATGGTTTGTACAGGTACAACGATGGAGATGGTATCACAACGGTCCTCATTCAACTAAGTGTGTAATTGCGACAATCGGTTCTACCTAACGTAACCTAAACATTGTATTTACTATAAAAAAATCAGATGACACGATAATAATGTACAATATTTCCAACTGAAGTTGAAATACAATTGAATTGTTGGATCTCCCCGACGATATACAGAGTGGTTCAGTCACGACTGGACAAATTTCACCAGCGTATTCCTTGGCTCATTTCACGAAAATATGTCCATTTACGACCATCAAGCAAATTGAGGTAATGTGCACAGTCTTATGTTTTTTTCCAATTTTTTTTTGAAAGCGCAGTATCTCGGCGACTTTAATTTTTTTAATGATTCTAAAAGGTCTCTTAAACCCCTTCCCAATAAGCAAAAAACAAAAAATCCGACCATTGGTTCAGAACTTAGCAATTTTACCCTCCGACTACCAATCCGAAAATTTTCAAACCGCTGCCATTTCGCCCCATTGCATTTTCGGGGATGGTCATAGATGAACATATTTTCATTAAATGAGCCAAGGAATACGCTGGTGAAATTTGTCCAGTCGTGACTTTACCACCCTGTATATAATAGTACTCTAAAACAAAAATTAAAGTTGAAAAAAAAACTTATTCTCATTAAAACTTCACTGAAAAATACTGCAAATATTGCTTTAAATCTACAACAATTCAAAGTTGCTCCCCTCTTTAAAACTGACAGTTTCTGGTACATATATTTCCATATTTCCCAGAAATTGACAACGTTAGTGTAAATATTTCTGTATTGACATATTTGACATCTAACGAATGTGACAATGAACCTGTTTTTTTTTCTTCTCCCATTTACATTTTATTCACAGTTAGATAAATTGCTGTGTATGACAAACAGAACAAGGGGAAAACTTTGCCACCTAAGTGTATTTTGATGTTTTGTCTTTTTCTGCTGAAATTTTACTTTTTTATGAAATTTAAATTCTTCAGTTGTTTCGTCGTTTGAGTTTTCCGTCTGTCGACCAAGTTGTTAAAGAAATAAACGAAGGAGAATTTTAAAAAAGTTTTTATTCGAAAAGTTCAGATTTATAAAAATGAACTTCGTAACTGAGTTGATATATATTGTTTTCATAAAACAAAGAATTTATGAAATAAATTAAATTTAAATTGAGTCTTTAGACAAGTCAGATATTTCCATGTAAGTTAGAAAATACCATACCAACGGGTATTAAATTATATTTCCCAATTAAAATAAATTTGTGCTTTAAATTTTTACATATTAATATCCGCCAATCATTTAGAACCAAGCCCATTGGAAAAAAATTACGAATCGGTCAATGTTCTGATGCGTAAAAACAAGAGAAGTCCCTTCCATCGTCGAATTAAATTTGTCAATCTGACAGCCTGAAATCTACGAGTCGCTATTAATGCGGTGGAACTACAGTAGAAACTCGATTCTTGCACTTAATGAAAAACCGGCTCGGTGCAAGTTTCGAGGTTGTCACAAGCACCGAGTATTAATTTCCCATACAAAATAAAAGGCACATACATCTGTTTATGACACCGCACCTCTCAATAGTCAGCTTAAAACTGATTCAAATCACAACATTTCATCAGCAGCATAAAACGACTGGATTTCCCGAAATGTATTCAGTCTAGCAAAACGTAAACAAAGCAGCACGTAAGAGTAATACAAAAATGTTGCAAGTATCGAGTTAAAAATTTTCGGATGTCGCAAGTACTTAGTGCGTAATGAAAAATATTTCTATGTTGCAAGAATCGAGGTGTGCAAGTATCAAGTATGTGCAAGAATCGAGTTACTACTGTAGGTGAAAAACGATTTTCTTTTAACATCAGCTAGAAAAAGTGATCGGACTTTGCTATTAGAACAAAGTTTTTAATGATATTAATGACACTAATCTCGTGTATTGCGCAGCTCTCACCAAAGAATTTTTGGTATTGAATCACAATTGAAATTTCCTCGCGAATAACTTTGTAAGCAACAATTTTTGTAAAAGCGGGGTTTTCCTGAATTATAGCTCGAATTTCTCTGGCAGATAATTTGAATGCAAAACTAAGTACAAAGCAGCAATTTCTGACATTTTAAATCCATTTCAAAGTGAAAAAATGTTGTGTATTATGTCGTATTATCATACAATTTGTTTTGGATACAAAAGGTTGCAACCCATTCAAATTTAATTTCTAACTAATTTAATGTTTTAGTTACAATAATTTTGTTTCTAATGTTAGCAAAAGTGAAAATAAATCCAAATATGATAGAGAAAAACAAAACCAAAGTGGGCACTGGTTGAAATAGTTTTTTGTCTCTGGTGCTTAAATTTCCCATCGATGGAATAGCGACTTTTAATTGAAGAATCCTCTAAAAGTATGAATTTTTCAATAAATTTTTGATTTTTGTCTCTCGTACGAAATCTTTAATGTTATATCTAGGATTGAAAATTGTTTTACTGCATAATGAAAATCTGTTATCTAAAACTTACGACGTAATGGATAAAATAATCCGGCCCATCAGCTTAAATAAAAAATCCATTGAGTGTTCAAACTCGCGGGCGATGTGTTAACACCCTTTTGTTACACGGTAGCTATTCGATTTCTATGAATATATTAGTAAATGTTACATTGGAAACTAAAAAACAGACTTCAATCATATGATGACTTTACATTTAAATAATATTAGTACTTAAAATTATTTAAAGACCTGTGCCATTATTTTCTTGCTTAAAACTTTTAGTTTCATTCCCACAAAAAACAAAGAGAATGCTAAGCAACAGCCACATGTACATGCATGCATTGTTATGTTCGTATATACGCTTAATAAGTTCACACAATTTTCGTAGCTCTCTTGCTATCTCATTTTTATATACGTATTATACGTCTTTGCTCTGAGAGTGCTCCGCACCCACACACCCGGCTGGAAATTTACACCCCTAGGTTAATTCTGATTAAAAAACAGATTACTTTTATATGGAGATGACCGGATTTTTGGACAGTCAGCCCACAAAGCAGATAACTTCTTTGCAAAAGTAATGTATATTGTGGTCAGGCGGGAGAATTATGGTCGGCTTACAAAGTAGCTTATTTGACGAGTTCTTGTGGGCAAAAGCACTAGAGCTTCAATTACTTTTTCATGCAATGTGGATTGGTTTGCTACTTTGAAGATTTCATTTAATGGCGTTAGTGGGCAGCCTCGCTACACCGTGCATTACTTTTGAAGTAGGTGTGGATTGATTGAATACTTTGTTGATAACGTTGTGGATAGTCATGCTAAACCGCGCATTACTTTTGAAGCAGATTACAATGCATGGTGGTGTAGACAATCTTGGCATGCTATTCATTACTTCTGAAACAAGAGCATGATACTGCAGAGGGTAGCCATTGACTACCGTCAATGATATCCCCATGTTAAATTCGTCAATCTAAAGCATTGCTGTTAGTCTGGCGGGTAGTTAATGCTAACTATTGGCATTTAGGGAAATATCCAAAAATTCGTTAGCTACGTCGACTGCATGGAAGCAACAGATACATGTATATACATACACTGTTATGTTCGTTCATACGCTACTCAAGTTCACACAATTTTCGTTGCTGTCTTGATATCTATTTTTTATATGAGTATAAACACGCCATTATTCTCTTTGCTCTGAGAGTGCTCCGCACCCACACAAGACAACTATTCGCTGCCGCTACATTAGTGTGCGTGTTTTTCGCAGTCTGACAATCTGTGTTCCGCAGTCGGACTAATCTGTGTAATATATAGGGGTGGGTCACCCTTATCATTTAGGGGTATGGAAAATAAATGTTGGCCGATTCTGGGACCTACCCGATATGCACATAAAATTTCATACAAATCGGTGCAACCGTTTCGGAGGAGTTTAACTGCAAACAATGTGTGATCGCAGTCGGACAATCTGTGTGATCACAATCTGACAATCTGTGTGATCGCAATCGGATAAAATGTGTTTGGATGTATTCACTTTGTGAAGTTAGTCCCTACCCGCGCCTATAGATGTTAACACGTCAAAAAAAATGGTTTCCCGTTACATCCCATGACGGGACTGGTGAGAGCTTCTCACAATCAGTGAGCAATGCACATTTTAGTTTTACACTCACTAGTTGGGAGCTGCAGTTTTGCGCCCCCTCCGAACGGTATTTTGGAAGCTTTAAATACTCGACAGTGCCGCCGTCACTAAGCAAGGTGACAGTTCTCATTTACAAGCGACGACCACCACCTAGGACACGCATAAATGGAAAATCGTCGCTGACTCAAAAGTTATACCTGTTTTATATGGTATGCAAGGTGGTAATACAAAAAATCCGTGCCATATTTGTGAATGGGATAGTCGTGAATCGAATAGCTATGTTCGAAAAGTATGACCATATCGTATGTCGCATCGAATAGAGATGTAAATTATTTTAAACGTCCAACTAGTAACACTTGAGAATGTTATTCTGCCACCACTGCATCTAGAGCTAGGATATGCATCAATAGCAAACAAAATGGATGTAAACAGTCACGCTTTTTGTCATTTTAAAATGGTGTTCCCAAAACTAAGTGAAATCAAAATAAATGAGGTATTTGTTTTATTTATTTCGATATCTAGAACTTGTTTCATCGCTTTTATATGCTTTGATGAATTTTAGGTATTTTCTTTCATTGGACCTAAAATTCGAAAAATTATGAGAGATCTGAACTTTATGAAAAAGCTCAAGCAAACGATTTTAAGTTAACTGACAAAAAAAAAAATCGTGTAAAACTGTACGTCCAAATCAGTGAGTGTAAAAACTAGTAAACCCACATCTCACTGATTGTGAGAAGCTCTCCTCAATTCCTTCATGGGATGTTATGGGACACCATTTTTTTTTAATATTTAGTCAAACACCACTTTTCTGTGAAACGTGGATGATTTTACCTCTCCTGTTTATGGGAAGTGGTTTGCCAAAAGCTAGCTTCTAACTAAAAATCGACAGACTGTGTGATTTTGTCACTCCCAATCTGGCACCTCTTATTAAAAAATGGGCTGGTGTCATATATCTTTGACGTTTGGGAATAAGGTCTTAAGTCAGAAACTGTAGTTTTTCGTAATTTGAAATTGAAAATTATTTATATATGAAATTTTCTGACTTATTGCCTAAAGAGCAAATGATTACGATTGGATGGAGTTGTGCTAGATTTAAGTTATTAATACCAAACGAAAGAGAAAAAAAATTGAGTTAAACCCAATCAAAAACCCAAAATGCATTTTTTTGACTTAAGACCTTATTCCCAAACGTCAAAGATATATTAATGCGCTATCTCTCGTAAACCTCAACCGATGTTAAGAAAATTTGGGTGGCAAATGATCTTAATGAAATTTGGTACTGGGCAGTGTTTTGACAAAAGGTACTTTTATATCTTGGTCTTTCCCATTTTTTTACCTCCCATACAACGGTTATATTTGGCGGGTTCCCGGTTGATCGACCAAAAAATTCCCCATAAACCAAACCCGATCTTAATCTTAAAGTGCCAGCCAATATTGTGTAAAAAGATAAGATGTAATAAAAATTTGCTACGTTTCCACGCCCATTTGCGCACCTCCCATACTAATTTTTTGCGACAAATTGGCTGGTTGACGCGCTAAATCCTAAAAGTCTTATCTGGACTAATTAACTTGAGAATTATACACTCCGGTTCATTTATTTAAAGACACTAAAAATTCCGTATTCAGCAGGCTGTATCTTTTGCAATTTGTAACCAATTGCAGAATTTTAAAATGGAATGGAAGCATTAAATTTAGTTAAAATGGCTTTATTCAAGTAGCACATTTTTGGACATTTTTATATAAATTGCTCAGAAAAAGATCTTTAGTTAAGAAACCACTGTTGTCACGAGTTTTTTATATCTCAGCTTCCATTTCCATTTTAAATTTCTGCAATCGGTTACAAATTGCAAAAGATACAGGCTGCTGAATATGGAATTTTTAGTGCCTTTTAAAAAGTGAACTTTGGGCCAGGTCAAACTCATATTGAATATATGCGCATTTACCACGCCCATTCGAGTAACTGAAGGTTGGCCGACTTCAAGAAAATATAAACCATTTTAATGGAACATAAACCCAATGGAGGACTAAAACTAAGCTGCCTTGCTTATCAAGAAGGACCCAAGTCCACTTTATTAAATTTTTCAGGAGAAGCAGGTTTCTGAATTCTGCTTCGAGCTTCATTTGTAATAGGAAACCCGTTGTTTTTTATAATGAAATTCATAACATTTATGTAGTTTTGCCGCAATTTCCAACCATAACATAGGGAGCAAAATGTTGCTAACTTGAGCATTAAAAAAATATTTTTTTTTTTATTATTTTGGAGTTGAGTCTTCTTAGTAAACAGGGTAGTAAGGGTCAAGGTATGTTTAAGTTGGTTCACCCGACTGCAATTTCTGTACTGGTTGTATATATAATTATAATAAAAAAAATAAATGGTTTCCCATTACATCCCATGAAGGGACTGGGGAGAACTTCTCACAATCACTGAGCTGTGCGCTTTCCAGTTTTCACTCACTGATTGGGACCTACAGTTTTTTACACCGATTCCGAACGGTAATTTGAGAAGCTTTTTCATGGCTAGATACTCGATAGTGTCGCCGTCACTATGCGAGGTGACCGCCGCCGAAAGAAAATTTGAAGGTGGTCAGTGCCGGGTTCGAACCCAGGATCTCATGTACAAGAGCCGCGCACACTAACCATTGCACCACCGACGGCCACAATATATATAATATAATATATATAATTATACATATGTAAAATAAAATCGTTTCCCATTACGTCCCATGAAGGGATTGGGGACAGCTTCTCATAACCAGTGAGCTGTGCACTTTCTAACCTACAGTTTCATGGCTAAGTACTCGATAATCTCGCAATCACTAAGCAAGGTGGCCATCGTCGAAGGAAATTTAAGGTGCGCAGATCAGGGAACGAACCCACGTTCTTATGCACAAGAGTAATGTGCGCACCCACTCCACCCCCGATGTACTATGTATATGTTTTCCCAATTAATCGACTCGATATATTGACTGAACAAATAAATACTTTTATCCTATCTCCGTTAATTTGAGGTATACCATAACCAGTAAAAAACGAAATCTAGACGAAGACAATATATTCGAAGATATCATACAGTTGGGCAAAACCCAAGGAAAATATTCAAATGAACTAGATAACAATTTCAAGGAACCGGTGGCAATCAACACTTTCGTAACCTATCTTTGTTTCGTCTATTTGATATAAAGCTATTCAATTTGGGATTATAATGCTGGATAAGACCTTATGCTTTCATAATACATAACTCTAAATTGTATCATATAAGTATAATAAAAAAAAATCATTATTATTTACGATGAATACTATTATATAATAGAGACTGAGAATGTCCCGCTACAGGTGTAGTGAATTTTCCACAATTTCCCTGGATTTAGTTTCCTCTGTTGTTATTAACTCGTATCGCAATTTTGTTCTGTTGGCTCTCCTTATCAATTTCATGCATAATGCACATAAATAACATCATCATGTTTGCACCCACCACTTACAGTTGTTGTCGATTCCATCTTTTCCTGTTCTAGTTGCTAGGAATACTGGTGCAAGCGTTTTTCGCCTGTTTCACGTTATTATTGTTTAACTTGACCAAAGCCACAGCAATATTCTTCCCTCAGCACAAGCCCATCACCACCAATAAGAGTACACCAACAACTTGTAATGTGACTCACCAGAGTTACAATCACCTCGGCTTAAGTCCCACTCTCTCTTCCCCGATGATTGTAGTAAAATGTATTTTATGATTATTTTGCGTGAGGTAATATTTATATACTAAAGTAGAAACGGATATTACTGTATAATTCCACTGCCACTCACTGACTCAAGGGCTGCTATTGGCAATAGCAAGAGCAGCACTGACATTTAAGGTAAATGTGGCCCAGCATTTCAAGCTCTGAGGTCATATAATAAATCTGTGTATAAGCGTATTTTGCTCTACTTCCTTTGTGACCAGAATCGAAAAATATTGATGATGAATGATTTGCTATTGAATTAATAATAAGTATTGGTCTCGTATAGACAGAGAGGAAGTCGTGTGGGGAATATTTATCTTGCCTAAGTGGTGCGGAGCATCAATAAAATGATTTAATGGTACATGAATCTACGTTGTTCTTGTATCCAAACAAAAAAAAAGATTAATTATAATACGATAAGTGCGGCCACGCACAATGTATTGAAAAAAATATCCTAGAGCCTTGCGGCGATATTATAAAGTATCCTTAAATATCACCACTGCCCAATACAGATTGATAATTTAAAGATGTTAACCTATACATTTCTGAGATAACATAAAACAGCCTAAATACAGTTGCTTAGATAGTAACAATCAATGTTATATACGGCCAAAACCGACTATAACAACAACCTGAACGACCGTGACCGTGACCTGTTTATCAGGGATGTGGACATTTTACTGTGATAACTAGGATTCGAAATCCATGGCCAGTTCCACAAATAAGACAAAAATTTTTAACTGTTTTTTTATATAATGGTACCAATCACAAAGAAATATTATCCGTAATCTACTGCCTTAATAAATAATTTCTAGCAAACCATTACTAAGCCCTTTAATTTTCTTCGAAGCATCAATCAACCTAGTAAAAAAAAACCTAGTAGTTTTCATATAAAAAATTCCTGTTTGAAATTTGGCCTTAAATATCTGCTAGCAACAATGAAAGTTTTTTAATTACAGTCGTGTTCTGGAAATTTTAAAGCTAATATTCTACGGTCACAAACATGGCGTCGTAAGCACATTTAGTAAAACCTCTTCAGAAAAATATGTGATTTTCTAACATACACTAAGTTAAAATATCCACTTAGTAAATCATCTGGAAAGGTTTTCCCAAATAAATCCGTAACTTTTTGAAAGAAACACACTTTTTTTTGCAAATAAAACTTGAATTTTCAACATAATCTCCTTTTACCTCAATACACTTAGTCCAACGTTTCTACAATTTTTGTAGCCCTTCCAAAAAATATGATTTTTCGAGGTCTATGAAACAAGCATTTTGGTGTTTCATCGTTGGAGCTAAATTTCTTTCCACCGAACCATTTCTTTAGGTTTGGAAATAGGAAATAGTCACTTGGGGCTAAATCCGTAGAATATGGCGGAAGAGGTACCAATTCGTAGCTCAATTAAACAACCCCAAACAATCCTTTTGAGTCACACGATTACGATTATGGTCAATTGAGAGCAAACGCGGCACCCATCTTGCAGACAGCTTTCTTAAACCCAACTGATCATTTAAAATCGAAAAAACACTGCCATGTGAAATGCCTACGGCATCAAGAATCTCACGCACTTTTACTCTTCGATCGGCCGACATTTGACCTCAATTGGCCGTCCAGAACGTTCAGCGACATTTTTACAGGGAGGAGTACGTTAACTTGATTATTTGGAAATGAAATAAAAAAATTATGAACCTTAGAAAAACTTGTTTTATATTTTAATTGCATTCAACGGTATGGGAATTTTTAAATTACATGGTTTTAAATAGTGTATCTGGCAAAGGTCAACGTTCGCTATCCACACACGGCTCCATACGTTTTCTGAAGTTTTCATGATCTCTAACAAGCATGTCGACTGTTATTCTGCCAATTTCAGACTGTTATTCTGCCAATTTTCAGAGCAAGTGATTGCTTCCGAGCAGAGTGTTTCGGAGATTGCAGTACTGCTTCTATAACTCTCCCGATGTTTTGTGGTGTTGTAATCCTTCTCTCAGGTCTCCTTCGTACACATTCCCTGCTGTTCTCAATGAAGTTACCCAATTTACAATTGATTGCCGTCCAGGAACACTTGGGGGAAAAGCGAATCGTAAACGAAAAGCACGCTGCACTGCAATGATCGAGTGCACATTTGAAAAATACGCTTCAACACAAAATTACCTCTCTTCACGTGTCCAATACATGATGGCAACTGAAGGGCAGACGAATACAAATCTCCCGTCAGCCACTATAAGTACTTTCCACTCTCTTCGACCAATAGTGCCGCCACAGCCTGCAGTGCAAGAAAGCAAATTACCGCGCTCCACCCTGTAATTGTGCGACCACAACGAAAGTCAGTAAACCACCCTTTTGCCATTGAAATGGATGGTGCAGAGTGCCCATAGTATATATCAAGCTTTTCCTTGGTATGATTGACGGTTTTTTTTTTGCAAAAAATAATACTTTTGGAAAAAAATAATACTAATACTCGAAATTCACTTTTTCCATTTTTAAAAAATGCACGAGGTTGGACAGCTGTTAAATGCAAAGTAAATGACGGAACTTGCTCAAACGTCATATAACTACGAGGGCAGTTCGAAAAGTCAGGGACTTATTGATCCGCCCTCTAGCAGGATGTTACGCAGGAAACAACCATATATTGCTTGGCCTTACCTATATCGCTTACAATTCAGCAGGTCGTAATATAAATAATCGGATTAAATCCGGATGTTAACGATGTTTGCAATTACGAAATTAAAAAGTAGTCAGTAACCCGACAGCTGCTTGAGAAATCAGATACACCTTTAACGGCAGGTTTTTTTCTAAAAAGTAATCCAAAAATAATAGAAATGTAATTCCTTTATAATAATAGTTATAAGGTAAAATAGATGGGGTCTAGAAGCCCAAATTGAATTGAGGAACACCAGATGTGAATAAATATATAACACAATACATTACAAAATTACCATCTAGAAGACAAGAAATCATAACTTTAAAAGTGTTACTAAGATGCGCTAACTGTAAGCTTTGAATTCTGCACTTAAAGTCATCTACGACTAATGCAAATTTTTTTATCACCAACTAGCACATTTAAGTGGGATCTCGCCATATTAAAATCATGCCTTCGTTAAGGGAGAAGGTACGCGGTGATTTAACATTTCTCCCATACAAACCTACTTCAGAACTACAGAAGCTCGATTTTTGGTATATATATGTCCTGTATTTATTTAAATAGATTATAAAAATATAAACCAATAATACAATACAATATTTAAATAGACGGGCCATGAAGAACATATGACGTCAACGCCATCTCCATCGATTTCTGTCTCTGGCAAGTGGTTTAGTTTGGCTCATTGATCGACGAGTTTGTTCGTATTCCCCCTCCAGGCAGCGCTTCCATGTAGTTGGTGGCATTTCTGGCCTTCGACACCCCTGCCGGTTCAATTCAAGTGCCGCCCCTGAAATGTTAGGAGCGAAAGAACATGGCCCTTCCAACTACATTTCCCCTGTGTATCCAATTAAATAGGACTGTTGTATGGCGGTCCTAAAACTAACCCACCTAACAAAGAAGAAATAAACAATAGTCCGAAAATCTGGCGAATAAGGTACGCGATGAAGCAGTTCGAACTTTAATTCATTAAATTTGGCCTTCGGAATAGTGGATGTGTGAACTGGAGCAGTGTCCTGACGGAACGACAATTTCTTTTTCGCTACATGCGGCCATTTTTTTCCAATAGTGGATGTGTGAACTGGAGCAGTGTCCTGAGGGAACAACAATTTCTTTTTCGCCACATGCGGCCATTATTTCCCAATTTCATCATACAAACGATTCAATAAATTAGCTTAATATTGGCCATTGATGGTTTTTCCTTTCTGAAGACAATCAATAAAAAATTATCTCATGCGCATCTCGAAAAACAGACGCCATGACCATGCCTGCAGATGGAACCGACTTCGCCTTCTTTTGCCACGATACTCCCATTCCAGTCCACTGCTTTGACTGTTTATTTGACACCGTGTCCCATCCATGTCCCATAATAATTGACACAAAGTTTTATTAAGAGCATTGAACGATAGAATGGAAATGCGGATTTTGTGTTTTAAAGAGTATGTCATCCAGATGACCGTTGACATTCGTCGCCTGGCCTCGAGAATTTTCGAAAAAAAAGACTCAATTATCTCATGCGTGGATAAGGCACACCAAGCAGTTACCCTTGGACAATGCAATGGTTTTTGATGTTTCAATCGAGTGTTGCGGGTTCTTGGAGATCAGTAACGGCATTTTTGCTTGTTGACGTCGCCGTTTAAATGAAAATGATACTCGTCACTCCAAAAAATGGAATTTACAGTGCGAAAAATTTTTGCGTAAATTATAATCATTTTCTTTCAGTTCTTGAACGATTTGAATTATAAAAGGATGGAACTTCAGATCATTTTTTAGAATTTCGTGAATAATCGCTTTTGGAAGTCCTAGTGAGGCTGCTCTTTTCCGTATTGAAAGTCGCGGATTTTCACGTAAACTGCTTTCAACCAGTTCAAAGTTTTCGGGAGTCCTTGAAGATCGACTGGGCCCTGGCCGTGGTACATTAATAGCCGACGCAGTTGCGAGGAATCTCTATACCCAGTAACGAATTAAATTTACACTCGGTCCATCACTTATTTGCCGAATACCGAACTTTGAACAAAATTCTCGACGAGCAATTACGTAAGAATCATTACTCTTAAAAAAATGTATCCACAGCGAACGCACGATGCTCACTCGACCACTGCGACATCGTGACTGACAAATCCGCACAACCGATAATTCGACCGGCGCCACCCTCCCTCGGCACCGTTTATTACTTTTTGAAATAATCGTATTTAAAAATATAAATTTGCCACCAGACACCCGTACAACGGTAACCAATTTTTTCCATGTTCCCAAATTCACTGAGATGGTTTGTTTTTGACGGCTCAAACAAAAATATTAAACAACGTGTCGTCTTAAAACTTAAAACATATATTTTATAACGTTGCCACTTTTCACCAAAATATTTGTTTTTCAAACTACTGACAATATCTATACATCAGGTCGGCTAGTTTTGGGACCGCCCTCGTACTTCACCAAAAATTGGCCAGTAGGTGCATTTGTTTCAAACAATGACTGACAAACGTTTGGACCCTCTGCATTGTCAGCTCCGCCAATCTCCAAGTAGTGCAACCATACAACAGTATCCTCATCGATAAGAATAAGAACTAATATGTGGGACAAGACACATCCTTGTCTAACTCCCGCAAATGTGGTGAAAGGTTGGCTTTCCTTTCCATCAAATTTCACGGATCATGGACCCTGTCTTGTTAGGTATCCCCTTTTCGGTCAAGGTGAACCATATTAAGTTGCGGTGTACACAACCAAACGCTAGTTGGTAGTCTACGAAAAGTAGATACTGAGGCGAGTGTAGTTCAAGGGATTGTTTGACAATAATACGGTGTATGTACACAACGTCGGCGCACGCACAATTTGCTCCACCACCGGCGAGATCTGCTGAAGGGTAAGAGTGACCATTACATTTAGCCACATAATACCTCTCCAGTTGCCGCATAGCTTTAGGTCACATATCCCGGGATAATGGTAACCACCACTCTTTCCACTCCGTATGGATTTTGTTGTCCATCCATTCACTTCTAATGATCGGCGCAATTATATCTTCTAATGCTGATGCACCATATTTCAACAGTTCCGCTGGTGTATTATCAGGACCAAAAGATGTTCCGCTGATATTTAAAATCCGGAAATCTAGATCGTCTCGTGAACAACTAACATCATCCCTCCAATTGCTGATCTGGTGTTGATATATCCGTGTCTTCACTAGCTTGCTTTACATGTTCAAGATTCCGAATTTGGGTGCAGGATTCTGCACTAATCAAGGATATATTTGCATTCGAACAATGCCAGGCCAAATTGGAGCATAGAGTTTGATCTAACATCATTGATATGAGAAGATTCGATTTGGTGTAGAAATGAGAAGATGCATTTTATCGGTATTGAAATATAAATGTCCTTCGTGAGATATGAGGCATATCAAACCCAATTTTATAAAACTTAACCAGTTGGACCGAGGAATATTTCGCGCGCGAATTTTGTATAAAACTTATTGTCCAGCAACCTAAAAAATAAAAATAAATGGTTTCCCATTATATCCCATGAAGGGACAGGGGAGAACTTCTCACAATCACTGAGCTGTGCGCTTTCCAGTTTTCACTCACTGATTGGGACCTACAGTTTTACCCCGATTCCGAACGGTATTTTGAGAAGCTTTTTCATGGCTATATACTCGATAGTGTCGCCGTCACTATGCGAGGTGACCGCCGCCGAAAGAAATTTTAAGGTGGTCAGAGCAGGGTTCGAACCCACTACGATGTCACTCAATTTTTTTTTTGCTATGCCTGTGTACTTTTTTCCTATTATTCAAGCTCAAGACCATTCCATATCTCTGTAAATAGAGACATGATCCCTGGCAAACCGTATAGCTACTTCAGATCTAGCCACAGATCTTCATCAGCGGTTGCTTGGATTTGTGTTTATTTAAGGAACATATTTTGAAATAATTCCTGCGGGAACAAATTTTAGTGAAATTTCGAGCGAGTGAATTTATAAAATTCGGACTGTATACAATAGTTTCTTTAGATCTGTTTGATTTTGATTTCGTTTCTATTTTTTTTTTTATTGTTAGTTATAGTTGTTATTGTAATTTAAAACTTTTGAAACTTGAACACCTAAACCTTTCAGTGTTTTGTTCAATCTTACGAATAATATGTCTTCTACCATACACAAACTCGTGTTTCTGAAGACTTAGTATGTGCATTTATACTAATTGGTATAATATGAGCAGCCGCATGAAAAAAGAACTAATTCAAACGAAGGTATATTCCGCAGACTTTTCGAGCCCTCATCGACCTTGAGAACAAAAATATGAAACGAAAAACACGTCACTAACACAATCCATGTTAGAACTTCGTATTCTTCAGAATTAATTTAATAATGCATATGATAAAGAAAGCGATTCTAATGATAGTAATTATCACTATTCCGATGATGGCAACATAAAAATGAAGCCAAAACTATAAGGTTGAACATCTTGCTGTCATACGTACCTGAGAATTTGGGTTCTAAAGAATTTTACATATACACTCTTACTGAATTGTTATGAATTGTTAGGCAACTCCAATCGAAGCCACAAACATATAAAATATTCTAATACCAAACAAGATATCAAAAGCTGTCCCTACATTGTCTTAGAGTTGGCATCCGATTCCGCCACTATAAAACTGCATTATCGAAGCGAATAGAAATTACAAACATTGTTATTTAGTTGCGAACTATGAAAATTCCTTTTACATGTGTACTATATAAAGTAAATCCCAATCCTAGTTAATAATCAAAACGTAACATTTAATTTTAGGTTAAAGGACCATTTGGTCCATACTTAAATTTTAATACAAAACATCAATTTAATCTCATTCTTCGTTTCTATTTTGGTTCAACACTCCCTAAATATTATTATAATTATTATTATATGTAGTTCTGAAAATAAATGTAAAGAAAATCAGAGAAAATATACTATAGACCTAATGGCCGGTTAACTTAGGATTCGTTTTCTGCGAATTTTAGGTTGAGGGAACATTTGGTCCATACATAAATTTTCGAACAAAATAAAAATTTAATCTTTGTATTTATTTTGGTTCAGTACTTCCCAAATGTTATTATTATTATTTTTTTTTTCTTCTTGAACATAATTGTAATGAACAGCAAAGAAAATATACTTAGACCAAATGGGCCCTTAATTTTAAATTCGTAATTAATTCGTAAAAGAAAAACTTCGATATTTACTACAGCTGCCATGAGGGAAAGTTCGAATTTGGGTGCGGATTTCTAGTTGGCAAGAAACTGCGACACCTAGTTTCAAGGTTCATTCCAGTGAGTGACCGCATAGCCACAATTCCAATCAAAGCGAAATATTTCAACAATTCGTTAATTTGTGTGCACGCACCGACAGAGGATAACGATGATGAGGTCAAAGAAGCATTTTATAAGCGTCTGGAGGAAGTAACGGGTCCGCCATCTAACGTCTTTTTTTTCAACTAGTGCTTATTTCGTGAATGGTAATACTTAGCTCATGTCTGATTTGACAGATAATTAGTTTTATCCCACCGCTGAACGAATACGGTTGTGTATACGCTTGAACAACGCTGGGAAATATGGGAAAAATGGGCCTGCGATCGACTTACAGAAGATGCCGATTTAGCCAAAAAATCATCTTTTCAGATGAAGCTCATTTTGATCTTGGCGGGTATGTAAACAAGCAAAACTGTCGCATTTGGGGCACAGAAAACCCGCACACATACACGGAAAAGCCGATGTACCCAAAACGAGTCACTGTTTGGTGCGGCTTTTGGTCCAGAGGCATAATTGGGCCATTTTTCTTCGAAAATGCCATGTTGAACGAATGTTTGTTCACAATGTTGAACGAATGTTTGTTCACAAAAATTTAAGAGGAGGATATTGGCAACATTTGGTTTCAACAGGACGGCGCTAGGTGCCACACAGCCGAAGATACACTCGATGTTTTGCGCCCTGTTTTTGAAGATCACATTACCAACAGCAGAGCTGATGTCGTTTGGCCACCTCGGAGCTGCGATTTGACACCGTTGGGCTATTATTTGTGGGGTGCCCTTAAAGATAAGTGTTATACCGACAAGCCAGAGACAATTGACGCTTTAAAGGACAATAGTCGTGAAGCCATTGGTGAAATACAGCTGCACACAATCGATAATGTGCTTAAAAATTGGACCGATCGTGTAGGCTACTGCATGGCCAGCCGAGGCAGCCATTGGAATGAAGTTATTTTCCATTATTAACCGGAAGGATTGTACTTTCAAATAAAAAAAGAAATTTCAAAAAAAAAAGTTATTTGTCGGACCCTTTATATGAACGCTGCCCTGACCAGTAGTGCGATTCACTAACTTTTGGCGAATCGATAATCGCTATGTTACTTAACGATTTTTGTCGCTTGCAGTAACGATTGTGTGGTTCACTAACTCATACTTAACGATAGTAAACATTTTAGATTTTAATGCCAAATTAGGAACGGAAAGTGTCTTTCGACCAGCCATCGCTAATCACAGTCTACATGATACCACCTCCGATAATGGAATAAGACTGATAGACTTCGCCGCTGCAAAGAACATGGTAGTTAGTAGCACACGACGAAGAACCAGATTGATCACTTGGTAATAGATGACAGGTACTCTTCTAGTGTAATGGATGCACGTCTGATTCGAGGTGTCAATATCGGCTCGGATAATTACCTGGTGGCTGCGAAAGTTCGCACAAGACTGAGCAGGCCGAAAAACGTACGAAGCCGAACACTGGAAAAGCTGGATATTGAGAAGCTACAAATACCGGAGATATCAATGTCCTATCGACAGAACCTCTCTGTGCTGCTGGAGCAGAATACCCCCTCCCGAAGTCTCAGATGCGCAGTGGAAGCACATATCCCATTCTTTGAAAACCGCTGCAAGGACTGAACTTGGCTACTACGAAGAATGTTGCATTGCAACTGATGAAAAAGACGCTGCATGTATGGCAACGAAACAGTCAGTTACAACGCGTGCCGCCAGTGAGCTGTACAAGAAGTTAAGAAAGGAGGAAAACCAACTATTTAGGCGGGAAAAATAGCCATGGGAGGAGAGAGAGAGTGAAAACCCGAAATGTGCAGGATGAATGGTGAATCCCGAAAGTTTTTCCAGAGGGTAAAAAGATTGAATAGTGGGCCTAATAATGGGCTGCCCTCCTGCAAGGACGAGATGGGGAATCTGGTGACTGAGAAGCAGTGTGTGCTCAGAATGTGGAGAGACCACTTTTCAGCACTACTCCACTCAGATTCTTCCACTAAAAGTCAGGAGGTAATGATAATGGAAGATAGTGTAGATGCGTATATTGTCTCGTCCAGCGTATTATGTGAAAGACTAAAGCCTATTGTTGAAAACCTGATTGGACCTTATCAGTGTGGTTTTAGACCAAGCAAGTCCACGACGGACCAAATATTGATGCTACGCCAAATCCTGGAAAAGACCCACGAAAAGCAAATCGATACATGCCACCTTTTTGTCGATTACAAAGCTGCTTTCAAAAGCCCCATACGGGGAAATCTGTAAGAAGCTATGTCTGAACTTGGTATTCCAGCAAAACTGATCCGCCTCTGTAGAATAACGCTGACCAACACCAAATCAGCAGTGAAAGTGGGGAAAGACCTTACTGAACAATTCTGCACCAAGCGAGGACTTAGACAAGGCAGCACACTTTCGTGCAATCTCTTCAACATCTTAATGGTGATAATAATGAGAAAGGCTGCAGTAAATATGAACAAGACCATTAACACGTAAAGCCATATGTTGCTGGCGTATGCTGACGACATGGACATCATTGGGCGAAATTTGCGAGAGGTTACTGCAGTATTTTCAAGAATCGAATAGGAATCAACGAAGGTGGGTCTTGCTGTTAATGAGGACAAGGCAAAATTTAAGTCCTCTCTTAACGGACAAAACTCCAACTATATCAGATTCTCATTTTACCTGTCTTAACATATGGCTCCGAAACTTGGGTCATATCGCAAGCGGATGAAAAACACCTGGGAGTTTGCGAGACAAAAATTCTCCGTAAAATATATGGTCCTGTTAGAGAAAACGGCGAGTACCGACGTCACTGGAACGCAGAACTATATACTCTATATTCTGACCTGGACATAGCAAGGCGAATCAAATTAGCCCAATTGCGTTGATTCGCCATGTTATCAGATTGAATGAAGATGAGATAGCGCGAAAGGTTTTCGATAACGAACCCGATAGAAGCAGGAAAATAGGACGACCAAGACTCCGCCGGGAAGGCCAGGCAGAAGAATTCCTCCGTATCCTTGGTGTTACCAACTGGCGAGAAAAGGCGAAGGTTTGAGCCAGTTGGAAAAATATGTTGAAATTTGTTTAATTAATATGTGTAAGACGTCTGACCTCATGAGGTTGTAAAATAGTCAATAAAAGCAAAGTAATTTTTTATTTTCTCCGACTTGAATTTCTGCCCTATAAAGGAAACCATCCAATATTTGGACCAAAAGGGTTTAATCTAACAGCAGGGTTAACACCAGCTGTAGGTAAACTTAATTCCGTACAAGAATCACATAGAAATGTCTGATCCTACGTATATAGTTGGTTACATACCTCATCTATCTATCATTGTTTTGTAGTCGAAAGTGTTGAGATCTCTTAAAAATTTTAAATCGTGTAACTATGTACTAATGAAATAATATTCAAGATATGAAAAATAGTATGCAGGACAAAGGGGAAAAAACAGAAATATTTAATCTTCAATGATTAACAAAGCATACTAAACATTATATAGAAATACCACTAATATTTGTTTCCACATACATCTTCATTCTATGCGTAATCCTCATCTCAAATCCTTTTAATTGTAGTACGAATAAAACAAAACTTTCTTGTCCGAATTCCAAGGAATGAACTTTCTTCGTAAAACTTTTTTCACGCTCATTAAACCTCGCCTACTTTGTGATTTGTGGACGACCCTTCAACTCAGAAGACTCCACCCAACTCTTACATTGTTTGCCACCGATTGTAAAACATATTTAACTACTACAAAAGACCAACAATAAAAGAGAGTAACTTTTGTAAATACAACTATTTAAACGCCTATAATGGTTGACTCGAGGTATACAAACGTGTGTCGCTGGGGTTTTTGCCATTCTCATATTTTGTCGAGTCAAATGGTTGTTATGTAAACACTAAAAGACAAAGTTTGACAAGTAAAATATTTATTTAATAAAACTTAATTTAACAACATGACAGTAAACATGAACATACTTACTTTTGCGCAATACATACACATATACATATGGGAGCTTGTTGATGAGCTAGGGTGAGATGAACGGTGGGACCAAACACTACAAATTCTTCAACAAAAATTTGTCTTTAGATATATATTTTACGGTAGAGTACTCAGCTGATTATATGGCATGCGTATATAAGTAGAGCCGGACACCGCAGAAAATTATAGATAAAATTATAGTATAGAGGGCGGATCAATCCGAAAAATCCTATTTTTTGGAAGGGATACAAAAATTAGACTAGGTGTATTGAGCTAAAGAAAAAACAGTGTTTTATTCAAAATGTAACGGACTTATTGATCCGCCCTCTAAAATCAACCTATTAATTTTTGTTATTAACCATAAGCGGGCCCTCGTTGAGGTTCTACTTAACACTCTGTTTTGTAATTTCGAATGCAACTAAAAAATACTGTCTTCAAAAACTGTACATAAACTTTTAATAAACTTGAGTTCTTCGACATAAAGCCACGCCCACTCCTGTTAGTTAGTGAGGACTTAGCGAGAGTGCCTCCATATCTTATAACAGAAACCGTTTCGCAGAGATGCAAATAATTGCATTCCGCTCAATCCCCTGGACCGAGTGTTCGATTGTGGAAAAATTAAATGTTGAAAAGATTAACTACAACGGACATTAAATTATGTATTTGCAATGGTATTGTGCGCGGCTCTTGTACACGAGAACGTGGGTTGGACCCTGCTCTGACCACCTTAAATTCCTTTCGACGGCGGTCACCTCGTATACAAAGTGTACTGAAAATGTTAGAATTACACAAGCTACATCAATATGTACTAATGGTGCAAACAAAATAGATGAAATGCAGAAAAGTGGCGTTCGCTTTTGGAAAATTTACAAATACTTAAATTACGCTAAATGGTAATCCAAGTTTGTAAAATATTGATCCAACATAACCTAAACACTTTTCAATTAGGATAATTATTGATGAAAGATAAACTTAAACTTATTAGTTCCATTGTGATACGACGGGCTAACGACATTAAGCGTTAGCCACACCAGAGAAGTATTTACTTTTCTCCAAGAAGCTCAAAATGTTGTCTACACCTATCTGAGATTATTCTCTCCGGTCCCTAAATAGGTAGGATCCCATAGTAGACAACCTACAGAAACCTAGTGTCGAACGCGCGCAAAAAATATGTTCAGGGGAGTCTTCCTACTCATTACAAATTTAACATAAACAAGTTGCACTGACCTTTAACTCACCGCATGCCTACAAATGAGTAAGTGTCCTGTGAAATCTGAAACAAGCATTGGGCATTTGTAACGACAGAAGCTTCATGGATCTCCCGCTCTCCACATGAGACAGATTTGTTTGAGCGTACACAATGTGTGTCCCTCGTCCATCTCTACTGCATCATAGAAGCGTTCTTACAGGAATTGCTTACAGGTCGCTGGGGGCATGCAAACACCCTTCTAGCCATCTTATCTGTTCTGCTGTCATCTCGTTGAGACGTCTGCGGTAGACCTGGACAGATGTGGAGTACATGAATAATGATCCCAGGGACTTGACGACCGCCTGTCTGTCAGAGGAAACATTAACCCCACATACTGCTGGATTAATATCCCTCAGCCAGTCGGTTACATACTATATAATAGCCAACATTTCAGCCCGATACGCTCTACAAATGATATTACATTCAGTGCATATGTGGGAGTGGTGCCCAGAGCACTCGTTATGCATATCGTCGTCATTCGCTAGTTAGTAGTGCACAATATGTGGGGTTCTCAAGTACATACCACCAAACGACAACCCCATAGAGCATTATTAATCTCACCATCGCTGTAAAAATCCAGTGAAAAATCCTCGGAAAAAGTACCAATTTACAACCTTGCAGGTGTTCGTCTTTTTTTGCAAAGTTTCGTAGAAGCGGGGACAATACCACTTCTGGAGGTTTGCCGCTATTAACATACCTCGTAGAGGTCGAGGTGCCTATTTCGGCTGTGACACGCTTCCTGGTGAATATTTGGTATACAGACCCCATACGATCCTCGTTCACAGAAAGATCGATAGCGCAAATTCTATTGCATTAGGAGCGATACTATTGAACGCACCCTCAACGTCAAAGAAGGCTGACATTGTGTATAGTACGAATGCTGTGCACCAGATAAGAATCGCACATCAATACTCGCCAGTAAGTGTGTGCCTATCAGCCTTTCCAAACTCTTCAGTAGGAACGCTGACAGGTTTATAGGTATAAAGTCTGTAGGAGCAGTGTGAGAGGCCTTTCCCACTTTGGGAATAAACACCACTCTCGTATCCCTACATCCTCTAGGAACGCACCTGAAATTTATACACGCGACGTATAACTTTATCTGCCAGGGGATCTATAGGTCGGCCACTGCCTGAAGATCCGCTGGTGTCACATTGTCGGGCGCAAGAGGCTTAAATGGTTTGAAACTGCCGATAGCTCATCAGAGCCTGGATCTAGTAACAATTTCAATGGCAACTTCTTATTTATGAGGATTATATTCACCTGCGAGAAATGAATGTCCATAAGGTTATTAAGTGAATCACCACAACAGGTATTAAAAAGAAGAAGAGTCCTTCAGGATGCCTATATTTTTGTTAGCTTCTACGCATCAAATATATCTTCTATCGATTTACAGAAGAGCATCCATGCGTTTCTTTTTCCCGTTTGATTGCATTCTTATATTGCCTTAGCTTAAGTTTGTAATTATTCCAGTCCAGTTACCTCTCGACGGCCTGACCCTGTTAAACCAGAAAGTCTTATTCTTCCCCCTTTGTTTTGTTCTTGGACAAGAGATTTTTTGCGACTTTTTGAGAATCCTCGTGGCGTCATCTACGCAACTCATCTCCATAAGAGTTTCAAACCCCAAACAACTTTGATAGGCCTTTTCATACAGCATCATGTTCCAGTTTTTGTTATTTATGATCAGGGAATGCGTTTCTATCAATCACGTTCCATTCCCGATTAAGATGTTTCAGAAGTAATGATGACACCGGTAGTAAGTTAGCAGTAATACATAAGACAATAAACAGAATTCATAATCCAAGTTGTGCTAATACGGAGAGATCAAATAAAAGAATGAATAGGTTGAACAAACTGTATAATGTTCTTTTCGCAAATTTCTATACGACACTGTTCATCGTGCCATGGTTTTTCTTGAGGCAGTATTTCACAGTTACACAATAGTATTTTATTATTTTATACAATATTAATTTGTCTATATTTAATTTAAGACTGAGAAGTTAATGCTTCAACTGGTTGGTTTTGTTGGACTAATAGATAAAGTTCATTCACCATTTATCACTGAGAAAAATTATCCTGATCTTGTTAGTTTCTGGTATAAACTGTCCATACTTTAAATGAAGCTAACGAAATCGGTCATTCTAAAAATTTAAATGCTGAAAAATATTTGCTTACAAAATAATTTTTTCTCAATCGTACTACAAATGTTGTGTTTAAATATACAAATTTCGTTGGTGGATTAATTTCAATTTAAAAATTATTTGCATTTACGAAATGTTTTTCTGTACATACACGATTCTTGCAATATCTTTTCTAGACTTGCAAATCAGTTTCCGGTGCGTTTTAGCATCATCTGCAATAGTAATTGACTGAATTTATTTGGTTATATCTACCTGTGTTAATATCAGCTTTCACATGATCAGCTCTCTCCCCATCTGGCTAAGTATGATTTCCGATTTGCTTATTCTTATGGCACCTAACTGATATTAACACCTAAAATAAGACTACCTCCATTAGATTGGAGAGTGGATTTAATTAATTACCAATCGATCAATATGCTTCTATGATTCAGGTGATCAACACGGTCCAATTAGCCTTTTTTTTGATGTGTTAACATCTATAGGCGCGGGTACGGCCTAAATTCACAAACTGAATACATCCAAATACACTTTGCCCGACTGCGATCACACAGATTGTCCGACTGCGATCACACAAATTGTTTGGCGTTAAACTCCTCCGAAACGGCTGCACCGATTTGGTCTCCGAATCGGCCAAAATCTTTTTTTCATACCTCTAAATGATAAGGGTGATCCACCACTATAGACAACACAGTTTTGTCCGAGTGAAACACAGATTGTCAGACTGCGGAAAAATACACACTGATGAAGCGGCAGCGAGTAGTTGTATTGTGTGGGTGCAGAGCACTCTCAGAGCAAAGAGAATAATGACGTATTATACTTATATAAAAATTAGATAGCAAGAGAGCTACGAAAATTGTGCGAACTTGTGTAGCGTATGTACGAACATAAAAATGTATATATGCACATGTTTCTGTTGATTTGCATTCTCTTTGTTTTTTGTGGGTATAATATAAAAAGAATTAAGGAAAAAAATAATGGCACTTGTTTTTAAATATGTTTAAGTGTTATTAAGTATTAATATTATTAAAATGAAACGCCATCATATGATTGAACGTTTTTTTTATTATTGTGAAAGGTAAGTCAAGTAGAATGTGGGTGCAGAGCACTCTCAGAGCAAAGAGAATAATGACGTATTATACTTATATAAAAATTAGATAGCAAGAGAGCTACGAAAATTGTGTGAACTTGTGTAGCGTATGTACGAACATAACAATGTATGTATGGCCATGTGTCTGCCGCTTTGATTTTTGTGGGAATTAAACAAAAAGTATTAAGCAAGAAAATATTGACACATGTGTTTGTACTGGTCTTTAAATAAGTTTAAGTATGAATATTATTTAAATGTAACGTCATCATATATGATTGAACGCTATTTTTTATTTTCCAATGTAACATCTACTAATGTGTCCTTAGAAATCAAACAGGTACCGTGTAACAAAAAGGTGTTAACACAACGCGCGTGAGTTCGAACACTCATTGGATTTTTTTAATCGAGCGAACCCATCGCCGCCATCCTACCCGTCCCTACCGACCGAGAGGACCACGTCCCCATAACGTGAGGACAGCGTATACATTAGAGTCCGGTCTATAACGTGAGAGCAAGGATTATAAGTTTACACGTTGCAACCAACTACAGAAATTCTTCACCAGTTGGTATAACATTAACATAAATAAGTGTAAAACTAAATCACGAGATATTAATATAACAAAGACTTCTTCATAATATATAACAATTACGAACAAAACCAAACTATAAATCAGACCTGATAGTAAGGATAAAGTAAATTTACACATGTAAAGGAATATATAGCCCTAATGCAATCGGTTCAAATAACAAATTATCCTAGACTTTGTAGTTTCCCAGCTACCAATAGACTGATATAACTCATTAAAGTCACGACACTTTCTCCTAACTGGATCAAAGGACGCATAAGTCGAACGCTGAAACTCGATGTGAATGAGTTTATAGTACCTCGTGGGTCTCAATGGGACATTTATGAAAATTTTAGATAACTGAAATTCAGAACATATACATCCATCAATTACACTAGTCAACAGTCAAAATGTACTCACATGAGCTCGAAAAACGCAATAAATTTTTTTTTTCGTTTGGTGTTTTTTTTGTTTTTTTTTTTAAATTTTAAAAATTTGTTTTTGGTTAATTTGTTTTTGTATGAAAAATTGTTTCAGCAACTAACAAATCTCGTCAAAATATATACGAAATGGATGGTAGTAGACCCCAAAACATAAATAATGTGCGTCTTCATTCATCGGCTAGCTACCGCGGTCGTAATCGGTTGTTGAATCAGGAATTTTACAAAATTTTACCGAAAATTTACAAGTCAAAGCCCCTTAAAGCATTTTAAAAAAATATTAATTCACAGAGTGCATTTTTTTTTTGTATTTTATACGCAATGTGGCAGGTTTTAGAAATCAAACAAGCTACTTTTTAAGAAAATCCATCAATTAATAATGAAGTTGTGAATTTTTTCGCTAAAGCCCTCAGAATCTACTTTTTAGTTCGAACATTGCATTTTACCTTTGAAATTATCTCACTAGTCAACCAAATGAAAAAATGTCATTTACTTCTAATGAAGTCTTTTTTTCTGTGTAGATAACCCTCAGATGAGCTCGAAAAATACAACAAAAACTTTGTCTATGGTAAGGTTTTTTCTTTTTTATTACAAAAAAAATTAAAATTTGTTGGGTGACAAAAATATATGACTTTAAATTAAAAAACAATTCGATATATGTACAAGAAATTATCCTAAGGATATCAACATTAATTAATTATAAAAAAGTTTTAAAAAAAAATATCTAAACACAAAAATGAAAAGCTTGAAATTAAAAATAATTATGTGCTTTTGTCTCTCTTTTATATTGTTGTGGGACTGTTTCTCTTATCAGGAACCAGATATAGTCCCCCATCATAGCTTCGTTGCAAAATCCTTGGTATCAGTGCTCTATTTCTTTCATTTGCTGATGAAAACGCTCGCCATGCTCGTCACTCACATCGCCCAGGTTGTCCGGAAAGAAGTCCAAGTGCGAGTGTAGAAAATGTATCTTAAGCGACATATTTGCTCCAATTTTTTTATAATTTTGGAGTAGTTGTTCGACGATCTCTCTGTAATTTGAGCTTTTGTTGTTTCCAAGAAATCCGGAAACAATTTGCCGAAATGAGTTCCAAGCTGCAGCTTTATTTGGTAATAAAATGTGCTCAAACTGTTGGTCTTGCAACAAGTTTTTAATTTGCGGGCCGTCGAAAACCCCTTCCTTAATCTTTGCCGACGAAAGGTGTGGAAAAATGGTTTTTAAATAGGCAAACGCTTCACCATCTCTGTTGAGAGCTTTCACGAAGTTTTTTATGAAGAGGTTTTTGTGAAGAGGTAGGAGAAAAACATTTTCCTTTTTTATGAGTGGTGTATATTTCACGTTGTCGCTGCCGGGGATGAAGTTAACTCGTTCTGTCCAACTCCTCCTGGTGTAATGATGTTGACGATCGCGGCTGTCCCAAAGGCAGAGAAAACAACAGTACTTTGTGAATCCACCTTGTAATCCACAGAGGATACCGATAACCTTAAGGTTGGCACAAACTTTCCAATCGTGCCTCTTATAGTTAAGGCACTTTAGTAGATTGTCCATGACTTCGTATGTTTCCTTGGTGTCAACGGCATGAGCAATTGGAATCGAGGGTTTATTGTTGCCGGTGTGGAGTAAAATTGCTTTAAGGCTCTGCTTCTTGCTGTCGATGAAAAGACGCCACTCTCCTGGATCGTAAGAGTACCCGAGTTCACCAAATAATCCGCGAATGTCCTTACAAAAACAGATGTTGCCTTCTTTTGTGTAGTGCCTTGCGTATGGTTCATGACGCTTCCTGTAGATTCTTGTCACCACACCGGGAGCCCAGAAACCGAACTGTTTCATGCGCGATGCATGCAACTCTGCATCTTCCTTGGAGAGTTTCAGTTCTCTAACCCAATCGTTCAGTTCTGCTTGCGAACATAAGCGTTGACCTCCATGCAATGTATATGTTGACTCGCATTCTGATTTGGTTTCTACTGTCTCCGGATCTGATGTTGGATCTATCGCCTCATTATTAGATGCCCATCTTGAAACGGACGGTTGCGGGTTCACTGGTTCTTCGGAAAATGGCACTGGAAAAGTCACTGTTGAAACAGCAGCGTAAGTCCATCGTATATTTTTTCCCACACCGGTTTTTTTGCTAAGACAGAAGTAGCAATCTGTTACATGGCAAAGCGGTTCTCTCCAAAGCATTGGCATGATGATTCTCGGCTGTCGTCTGAAAGAATTTCAATAATAAGTTATATATGCTCTTGAATTTCGTAATCTACACTTACCTTGAGTCAGCTAGCTGTACGTAGCACCTTGGACATAGAGCACTTGGTGTCCACCGCTCATCTATGTTTGAGACCTGTAAATTGAAGCTCTCTTAAAATGAATCTCTCAATTTAGGTGAAAAACAACGCTTGTTTTTTCAGAGACGTATTCTCCGCACATGTAGCAAAAATTACTTGGATTGGTATTGCATTCAAATCCTCGCGAACGTTTGCTCATTTTGAGGCAAACTTGATATTTGGCAATGTTCATCCTTAAATACCTAAAATAAAATCTGGCACAACAGGTAGTGGTTAAGGTAGTTGCAGAGGTAGCAGAGTGACCAACAAAACGCATTGTTGCGTAGTGACATTACTACCTTCCGTTATTATTTTGTAACATACCCAAGTGCAATAACTATAAGTGCTACATACCACCAAAGGTGCGCATACATTGAGCCATCCCTCACTGCGATTGTTGCATTTTCAAGCTCATTTGAAGGTTATCTACACAGAAAAAAATACTTCATTAGAAGTACATGACATTTTTTCATTTGGTTGACTAGTGAGATAATTTCAAAGCGAAAAAATTCACAACTTCATTATTAATTGATGGATTTCCTTAAAAAGTAGCTTGTTTGATTTCTAAAACCTGCCACATTGCGTATCAAATACAAAAAAAAAATGCACTCTGTGAATTAATATTTTTTTAAAATGCTTTAAGGGGCTTTCACTTGTAAATTTTCGGTAAAATTTTTTAAAATTCCTGATTCAACAACCGATTACGACCGCTGTAGCTTGACGACCGCTGTAGCTAGCGTTTTTCGAGCTCATGTGAAGGTTATCTACACAGAAAAAATTATCGCATCCGGAGTACATGAAATTTTTTTCATTTTGTTGAACATACATCTACATCTTCAAAACTGTAATAGAGTTTATCTTTGTACGTCTACTACTAAGAGCCGGCAATCTGATCAATACTAGTCTACTGCTATACGAAGGAAGGTTATGGTTCGGGTTCCATTGAAAGTTTCTCAGACAAAAATGTGAAACTGTTTCTGGACCAATTCAATCATATTAACATACAAATTGTACTGAGGGTCCCAAACAACAGATCCATATTCGAGAGTAGGGCGGACTAGTGAAGTAAAAAGATTCTTCGTAACGTAGGGATCTGAAAATTCCTTTGCCCAACGTTGAATACAGTTCAGAACGCCATAAGACTTGTTTACCATTGTAATTAGGTGGGAGTGGAAATTGTCCAAGAGAACAAAAAGATCAACAAATGAATCGACCGATTCAAGAACATTGCCACCTAAAATGTATTTTGCCGAAAAGAATGATGACCTAGAGAACAGCGTATGTGACCTGCTCCACGAAAAGGGACCTCTGCGCCGACAATTTGAAAAAAACGCTCTTTCAAATGCCGCAAACCGCAAGTTTCTATGTCTGTAGTTTTGTTACAAATCACCTGTAAAAATGAACTTAATTAATGAAATATATGAAAAAATGAACGAAGCGCTTTTTTTAAACGCGTTTTTCTCAATAACTTCTGTTCGGCGCAGAGATCCCTTTTCGTGGAGCAAGTGGAGCAGGCAAAATTAAGCTCCATCAAATTGGCTTCGCACCACGTCTGGAAAGTAGACAAATCCCTCTGAAGTAAAGTATACTGACAAGGATACTTGTAAGAAAAATATATCTTCACGTCATCAGCGTACATTAACAATTTAGAGTGCATTACGGAGGCGGGTAAGTTGTTAATGAATAACAAGAATAGAACCGGGCCAAGGTGACTGCCCTGAGGCACCCCAGATGACAGAAAAATTAATCTTGAGAATTTTGTATTTCTAATAATCATGTTGTTGCTGTTGCATGTACGCTGAATTTGCCAACACTGTAATTCCGCTGCAAATTTTTGCATTAAAATTGCATAGAACAATTTTAATATCATGGCTGGGACAGCCATCATAGGTGTCTTATAGCCGCTCTTACACTCAGGTGCCGTAAATTGTGCTCCTTATAACCTTTGTGGTGTTCGTTGCTGCACAGTTTCCCCAAGAATTGTCTCCAAGATTGTAATCAAAATTTAGAGATAGGAAGAAGTTTCATGTTTGCAGAAAACTACATAACAATCTGATTGTCGTTGGTACAAAGGCTAGCATTCGCGACTGTTGCACATAAGAACTTTTAATCATCACGCTGATAATTTTTAATTTCTTTCGGAGACGATCACCTCGCTTACTGGCTGTCACACTATCAAGTTTTTAGCAGTGCTACATTAAGTGTAATGTGACACGTTTTAAGTAATACATCCCTTTAGGGATGTATGCTACATGTGTAAAGCCCTTCCTTATGCCATTAAGGAATGTAATGGGAAAATAAATTAAAGTTGACAAAAATTGACATCACAATGCCAATTTTTGCTGTCGTTTGTATGGTGAGGAACTACACTATTTCCAATTGACATTCGAAAAATAGCAATTGAAATTTAAAGATTCTATTAAAAACTTGAAATACATCAATTAAAATTAAAAAAGTTTATTTGAAATTAGAAATACGTCAATTGAAAATTTAAATACATCAACTGAAATTTAAAACACACCAATTGAAATTTAATGATATAATACAAAAAATCGGTTAGTAATTCTTAAACTCCAACTGAAGAAAGGAGTATTTCTGGGTCCCGCACTCATTTTTTACGAGAATGCACAGAACTCCCACATTTATTTTCCAATTTTCCTCTACTGTTTAGTATGAGGAATTAAATCAATTAGCCTCTGAGTACCTCAATACAGAAGAAAATTGATAAGAATTTTTTAATTTTATCCACTGTGCTGAATTCCTACAAATGGCAAACTTTAGCATTCGATTCGACAAACAAACAATCCAAATATTAAAACTAACATGGAAAAATAATATGCTGCTTTTCCTATTATTTCCTTGCCGTTCGCCAACCGACCTTTTTCCTAATGAAAACGGCCACGGCAAAGCTCAATGGAGACAAACAACCTAAAGGCACGATATGATAAAAATTGTGATAAATATGTATTGTTTTGTTTTTGTCATGGTGTCTCCTTTCCGTTACTGTTATTATTGTTATTTGTGAAAAATGTAGGAAAATTATAATTTAAATGATAAACAACAATAAAAATCAAAAAATATTATCACGTCCATAGAAGACAAGACACAAGAGGGAATAACATTAACAGCGTAAACTTTCGCCTGATTTATAGCCAAAAGTCACGCAATTTTTATATTTTATTTAATGTTAAAAAATTAGGGAATAATTACGGGACTGTTTACAGCCAAGGCTGAGGGCACTGTTAGTTAATGTATGGTAATAAATTTTAGACATGCAGACATGTGGAAAATGTCGAAGAAATTTATAGATATTCACACCCTGTTATTTTATACCACAGCATGATAGTTTCAGGCTAGTCTTTTATTAACTGAAAGTCATTAATAAGGTTTATCTCATAATCGCCAAATATTATATTTTTCAACCTCTTGTAGCATTATTATGTATATTTTCAACATAATTGTGGATGTAGTAAATCGTGTTCATTAGCAATTGTTTATATGCCTTAGGTGTAACGATACAATAATTTGTTTAACATTTATATAGAAATACTTTACACCCGGGTAAGTAGATTAAGTTTTAAATAGATTCAAGTTGATTAGAAACATTTTATTTGAACTCATATATTTGGAAGCAAGCCTATCCGTTTGATAAGCCAAATAAACAAAGTCGTTAAAGTTATTTTAAATATATTTCAATACTGTCACATAATCAATTTTTGTACCAGCAACACTGGCGTCAATAATCCTACTTGATAGTAACTTTGATGAGTTGAGGCGGACCAATTTTGTAGCATACGGTCCAGGTTGCACGTTTGTAACTGTAGTTTGATACCATTTGGTCCATTGTATCAACTCCTGCCTTAAACCGATTGTAGTCTAGTATTTGATTTGTTTTTTTTTTTTTTTGCTGTGTGGAACATTTGAAAACTCCGGCAAATAGCAACAACCCGAAGAATGCATATATTTCGGTTTCGGTAGTTGGATCCAATTCCTTACTTTATCTACTTGGATAGTTTGATTTCCAAGCAAGATATTTGTCTTGTGCTTTGCGGTTGGTTTCACGCACGATGATATCAACCATTTCGGGTGTAATAATTTTCTTGAAAGTGTTTATATGGCTTGGCAGAAAGCGACGATTGGGTCCAGCTCTGATGGGTAGAGTAAAATTATGTGCACGTGGTTTGCCAAGTGGTGGTGCCTGCGACATCCAAATAACTCCAGCTTTACTGGAATAATCCTCTCCTTGCCATTGATGATAATCCGAATGACCGTTATCATCATCAAACTCATCTTCTGATGATTCATCCGTATCGTCAAAATCATCTGCATTGCTAGGAGTTACATCCTCAGTTTCTACATCGGAGGCATCATCATCCTGTGCAAAATCATTATCACACTCAAGCAGAGTTTCTTCATTCTCCTCATCATCACTGAGATACGACATCATCCTTTCTTCTATAACCAGCTTTTGAGCAGGTGTCATATTCTCAAATCTGGCTGCCCTATTTAGAACCATACCAACGAGGTCACTTCCTGATAAATCATCAGAACTCATTTTGAATAAAAAAATCAACGAAACCTTTTTGGAAAAAATTCAAGTTCACTCGCGAAATGCTTTTACATTACTAAATGATTCTTGTACAGGCACCAAACACACTTTACAAATGTACACACAACATATGTCTGTATGTACATAGTTATATGCATGTAACTATTCTCAAAAATAAATGAATTTTTTGTTTTCACACATCATGCAAGAACTTTCATACATTTAGAAGCATACAAAATTCTCTAGCGAATACACACCACACAACATATTAATTTTTATAACGGTTAATACTCAAAAACATGTAGGTATAGATCATAATATGTAGTGGTCTAGCCAGACCAAGTTGGTTAGCTTAGCGCCTTTTGTATTTGAACGTAAATTTGACACTTAAAAATTATAAAAAAAAATTAAAAAACAATTTTTTTGCCTTCAGAAGATATGAATTATAGAATTCATGGGTCTCTCTTTTTAACTTTTTCCGATAGTAAGAAGATATTGTCATGTAAAGTCAAATTTGGTCTGACCAGACGAAGCTGCCATCCTAGGGTTAAACTGATAATTTTTTTGGATAAAAACACTTTGGTTAATTGGGTTTTGAACCAACGACAAACATAAAAAAAATACAAAAAAAACTACACTCGCCTACTTTTGAAGGGTTATGCAGAAAACAGTACAACGAACACGTACTGTTGAAAAACGAACAACCTTACATATATTTCTCAAATTCTGTCTCATATTGTAAAAGAGATACTAACAAAATACTTACTCTAATTGATTGCTGTATATCGAAACACATGTCTCCCGAATCTTACAAGTACTGCACACCGCCAGATTTGTCTTCAGATCACTCACATGTCTTATTGACAGTAAATTCAACACCAAATCTCATGGAATTTCAATGTCGGCTTCACACTAGAAGAACAAATTGAGAATGCTATAAAGAACTCGCCAGCGCGTCGGTAAATCTGAAAGATCCTCTTAACACTGAATATGATATCTCAAATGCAATGCAATATTTAAATCTCTGCATTCAACAACTCCAACTCTACTCCAGAACAAAGCGTTTACAAAGTCGTTCGTTAATCTGTAGAAGTAAGGAGAGAGCTTGCCGGAAAGCTCGCAAGCGATTGCAAATAGCACGAAACCCCTCGAATAAATCCCCTCTCAACCCACTTAGGGAACATAACCATACTATGTGACCCACTTTTTACAATTAAAACACATCTCTCCACCACCTCAGTGATCTGCCGTGGTATATGCCAACTAACCCCCGCCCCCCACCATGAGGTTTTCACGCAGTAATTCATAAATATGGTTTTCAATCATTTGCTGAAGCAGTAGTCGTTTAGTAGTCGTGACCAACCGTAGTATTTTGAAGACCCCCTCCCCCACTGAACGGGTCACGACGTTCCATTATGTCTGAAATCACGGATATATTATAACAGGAAGACACACATTATGAATCTCATATAGTAAATCTCAACTCATCCAAAAAAAAGAAAAACTTAGAACTCCTGGACAAAGTCTAACTCTGAAAAGGCTGGTAGATTTTCAGAACACTTGAAGAGGTGTCTTTGAATTCTGGTCCAACAATGCCAATATCCAATCTCAAATTTCTGTCTTCCTGAATATATCGCATCAATTTCATTTGCCAATAAGAAAATTCTGAAAATCCGAAGTGAATGATGTTATACGTAAACTCAAACCTAATAAAGCTCCAGGTTATGATCTTGTTACTTCCAAAGCTATAAAAGAACTTCTAAAAGTAGGCATCCCTCTCTTTTAACACGTATTTATAACGCATTTCTCTCCCGTTACTTTATTCCACTTCAATGGAAAGTTTCGAAAATCACAATGATTCTTAAACCAGGAAAATTTCCCGAACATGTATGCTCATACCGAACATATATGTATATACTTATGCTCGCTATAAATATGAAAACTCTATTTCCTCACCATCAATTCTTATTTAGGAAATAACGTGTTCCCTAGAACAAGTTCCCAGGCTCGTCAAAACGATAAATCAGTCTTTTCAAATATAACAGTACTGTACTGCAGCATTTCTCGATATCGTAGAATTCAAATTAATGAAAATGCTACCCGTAAACTATTATCTCTTTCTCAATTCATATATTCGAAATCGATATTCCTATCTCAACGACAATTATGAAGTTAGCTAAATTTATCATAATAAAACCTAATTTTATTTTTGGGTTCGTTTGAGTTTAATACTGTATTTTACTTTCGCCCCAGATCTCCATGTAACAGACGGAGTTCAAATTGGAACTTTTGTTAACGATACAGATTATTTGGCCGTCAATGAAACCCCCATAGAGGCAAGTATCTCCCTTCAAAAATGTATTGATAATATCTCCGAAACGTTAAACTCGCCCTTCCATAACTCCAAATGAGGCAGAAATGCCAAAGGCTGTGGAAGCAAAATAGCTCGGAATACATCTCATAGAAAATATGTCCAGACAACAAGAAATGCTCTCGACATATAATTGAATAAATTAAATTCTCTCATTAACTACAGATCTCCACTCTCGCTCGAAAACAAATTATTGATTTACATACGTATCATCAAGCCGAAATGGACATATGGAATTTAGCTATGGGGAACAGCCTCGAAGTCTAATTTAAGAATTCTGCAGCGGTTCCAATCAAAAACTCTTCGGAAACTTTCAAATGCTTAACGGTTTTTTACTAGTAACAACGAGTAACATACTCACATATAAATCTTGAATAGAAAGTCATCATTATAGCCACTATTATAACCTTAAGAACAGAGCTATTCAACCTTTCTGGTTCGCGTACCACAAAACTCACAACCAACAATTCGCGTACCACCAAAAAAAAAAATTTATGTGTATAAACTCGTATGGGCTCAATAAATAACCAAACAATTTTAAAATATTTAATCTATTTAATTTATTAATAATAAAAAAGAACAAAATTAAAAAGAAATTAAAATTATTAAAAACATTACAAGAATAAATATAATTAAATACATAAAAATTAGGAGATCTTGTCGATTTCAGAACTTTATTATTCAACTAATAAAAATAAAATAAAATAAGGAAATTGAACATAACAAATTAATTATTCAAAGGCAATAAAAACATAACAAGACTGTATTTTGTAATTCATTTTATATATGTCAGAAATTAATGAGATTGCTGGCATTGCATTTTTGATATCAGAGATTTTATTTCTGGTTCAATGTTTGTTAACTTTAATCATATATTTGGCTCCAAATTCAATGTTGTTCGGTATTTATTTTTGATTGCCACCATTGATGAAAACCCTGTTGCACATAAATACGTGGGGGTGAAGGGTAACAAATATTTAACTGCTTCTCGATATGATGCTTCATATTAATTTTGCTGTTTAATCCAAAATGAAAAAGATTCGTGTTTTGGAAAACAATTTTTTGAGCTGGATCACGTGAAATATCAATTAGTGATTCCTTATCTTTTATCTTTTGATCCTTATCTTTGATGGGCAGAAGAAACAGAGATGGGCAAATGGAAAATGAAAATGTCAATGTAGTGGTGCCCATAGCTGAAAAGAAACGAAATCAACTAGATAGATGATAGGATGAAGAGCAACGACCATATACGCTCATCGGCATGTATCGGGTTTTACAATAAGAGCGCTACAAAACTTTTTTTAAATAAAACAAAACAGGTTTTAGGTACCAATGAAATTTTTTATTTCTGTGAAAGTACGTTCGATGTCATTATGTTTGGAACTCGATTTCTTTTGCATGGCCACCCCGGGCACGCTTACAGAAGTCCAGACGCTGAACCCAATTTTCGACGGTTTTCAAGCATAAATCGGCCGATGCTGCAGCAATTTCACGTTCGATATTCTTACGAAATTCATCAATCGTCGCTGGCTTATTGGCATAGACCACAGACTTAACGTGGCCCTAAAGGAAGTAATCTAACGGCGTCAAATCGCACGACCGAGGCGGCCAATCGACTGGGCCATTTCGAGAGATAACACGTTCACCAAACTTGGTTTCCAATAAATTGATTGTGGCATTCGTTGTGTGCCTTGTGGCGCCGTCCTGTTGGAACCACATGTACTCCAAGTCCATCTTATCCAATTGGGGCCAAAAATATTCGGTTATCATTGAACGGTAGCGATTCGCATTCACAGTAATGTGCCGGTCTTGATCATCACGGAAGAAGTACGGCCCAATGACGCCGCCGGCACCAAACCGTTATTTTTTCGGGATGCAATGATGACTCATGGATTACGTGTGGATTTCTGTCTGACCAGTAACGCATATTTTGCGTATTCACGAAGCCATTTAGCCAGAAATGAGCCTCATCGCTGATTATTGAGGCCTCTTAAAGTTGGTCTCTTAAAGTTGAGGCCACTGACTCCAAATTTCGGTAGTAAATTTTAATAATTTCGACACGTTGTTGGCTCGTATATCTTTCCACGATGAATTCGCAAACATTACTGAAGAGAAATGTCAAAAGAGCGGGAAAAAATATGGCGTCGTTCTCTGTCCCTATCGATTTACTTTTGTAGCGTCTCTGTTGAAAACCCCTTATATAACATGCGAACATCTGTGTATATGGATCGTTCTACAATAGAAATGCTCGGTATAATAAAAATGGAAATTCATGAAAAATACGTAAGTATATTTTAGGATCAAACATAAACAAATACAACATATTGATTTTTTTTAATTGCATTACTTGGTTAGTTAATGAAAAAAATGCCCAAATTTTCGAAGATTTGGCGTACCACATGGGAAAGTTTCGCGTACCCCAAGTGGTACGCGTACCACAGGTTGAATAGCTATGCTTTAGAAGACTGTGAAGAAGAGCACCCCTGCTCTTCGTATAAATATTGTTTAATGATTTTAGTTAATAATCTTAAACGCAACAGCAACATTTTTTGGGGTTTCCACTCTATCTTCACTATTTATAACTATTATGGGTGTTCAATTTAGGATGATCAGTGGATTATTTGTGTGTACTTTGTTATACACAGTAACCATAAGTAATGCTAAACATATTTTTAAAACAGATTGCATTAATAAAGTATACATGAAAAACAATATAATACTTGAAGTACAGTGACATTTTCCTTGAGTCAAATGTTAATTTTCAATTTAATTTAAAATGTCCTCAATTTAAATCGAAACTTATCAGTTTTATTTGGAATTTTCTTAATATGAAATAGAAATAATAAGTTTCATAAGTAATTTTCATCAGTTGCAAATTGCTCGATCTTTCTTACGAATTTTATTCACTTTATTTTGGAATATCTTAAAAAAACTATATCAATTGTTAATGGAACATCTATAATAATGGCCGTCGGTAGTGCAATGGTTAGTGTGCGCGGCTCTTGTACCCTACATTTCTTTCGGCGACTGTCATCTCGCTTAGTGATGGCGACACTATCGAGACTTAGCCATGAAAGGTTTCTCAAAATACCGTTCGGAACCGGTGTAAAACTGTAGGTCCGAATTAGTGATTGCAAGAAGCTCTTCTCAATCCCTTCATTAGATGTTATGGAACTAATTTTTTTTATCTATCATATTATATATTTTAAATCAAATTTTCAAATCAAAATGAGCATACTAGATTTAATTTCAACTTTAATCAATCTAAAAGAAAATATTATGGATTGCACTTGGAATTTCCTTAACTTGATAGACATATACTAAATGTCGTGTGCAATATCCGCCGTTTAGAAATTAGTCAATTAAATTAAAAATGTTCTTCACTTTCCCGTGACTGTTTCTGAATAAAATTTATGGAAAGTGGAAAACTTTCTCTAGTCCAAATTTTCTCTACTTAAAATTAAAGTTATGTAGTTCATCCGTTATTTTCCAATTTAGTATTGATTTTCTAAATTTGCTCATAAATATAATGCGTTTTCAATGGGATATCAAAAGATATGAATAGCATTTAAATTTAATTTATTTATAAATATGTAATTGTTTTGTTTTAAATTGCAAATACAGCTGTTAAATTTCATTTAATTTATACTAAATATATAAACTAAATATATTAAAAAAATACTAAATAATTTAAACTATAATATTTTTAAATTGCATCGCATGAAGGGACCGACGTGTAGATTGATTTGGGATGGTGTTCGTAACACGAAAATTAACAAAGTTTATTTTTTTTGTTTGTTTTTTTACTTATTTGCTTTCCTTTAAAAACGAATATCTAGGTTTGTTATATGTCTCAGGAGGGTCATAACGTTTCTTACAAAATTTTTGGCCATCTATTAGGTGCACTACCTACAAAATATTTGTATATTGGTTTTTGGGTTCAGAAGCTGTTAATTAAGATTTGTCCCTCGGAAAACAATTTTTTAATATTTTTTTTCGTATCATCTTCTTAAATCGTTAATAGACTATCTCAATAGTACTAAAGTTGAGATATTGCTTATGAAAATCCATTAATCAACAACAAATTTACAACCATTTTGCTAAAACTTTTCTCCAAACAAAATCTATTTCTGATTTCATATTCGATGTTGCTTCTATGTAAGTTAGAACAACATACACGCTTAAGGGAACACACACAAATGTGCAAAGAAAGCGTCAAAATACGACTGATTTATTTACTAAAATGCCTATAACTTTGTTGATTACACTAGGCTACAAATATATGTCTGGTCAGCAGACTAGCGTGGGTGTCAGCCGCCCGGGGCGGATATATAGACTACAATATACAGTATTTCTAAAGAACTTTTCGGAAAGAACAGTCATCATTATTGTACAGGTTACAAATGGAAAAGTCATATATGTACATGTACAGGGTGATTCAGGAAGTTCCGGACAAATTTCTCCAGCGTATTCATTTCATGAAGAAAAGTCCACTAGGACCATGCCCGAAAATGCAAGGGTGCGAAATGGCAGCGAATTCAAAATTTTCGGATTGGTGGTCGGAGGATAGTAGGGTAAAGTTGCTAACTTCTGAGCCAGTGGTCGGATTTTTTTTTTGGGCTGGTTGGAAAGGTCTTTAAGAGGCCTTTCAGAATCAACAAAAAAAGTAGAAAAAAGTCAAATCGCCGAGAATCATTCCACTTTCAATAATTTTGATTGTGTACTTCACATAATTCGTAAACTATTGTTTACCTAGATTTAATTTCCATCAAGTATTAAACCCATCACACGAGCAAAACTTTTTTCCTGTCGGCGTGTTAACTCAAATAACAACAAAAGCAAAATAATGATGCTTTGGAAGGAGAATAAGTCATTAAAGTGCGTACAAGTTTGTCCGTTAGTCAATGTGTGGTAACTTCATTCTGAGTACGATATCTTGTCTCTCCTTTTGATCTTCAAGAGGACGAATCTGAACGTGTTATTGTTGGCACTTCAGCGAAGGATAGTCTTGATATCCTAAAAAACTCCCTGCCCTGGCTGATTGAGATGAAATCGCATATATTATTCATCTGTGTGTTCAGGTTATTTTCCAATATTATCCAAGAGTTGGTATTAAATGGCAGGCAATGCTGTATCAATCTCTGTTTCTAAGCTATCGAAATCCAACATTTGTCATTTGTCAACATTTCTAACAGGTACGAATGAATTTAAGCCCAACGTAGAATATGACGTCTCAAGAATAGGACCCCTTAATTTTTTCTAATATTTTACAACTTAGCTCTTCTTTCATTACGGTAATATGCCCCACTTTATTTTGTTGTTTTCATTTTTGATATTTAGGAAAATTTTGACATATATATAATAAAAGTACAACCTGGAGTCATAAACGAAACAATCGTAGAGCATTTCAAAATAATTACAAATATATTTAAAAAATATTAATTTGTTTACTGAAATATACTAGTTCTGATTTTTTCACGATATTAAAACTTGAACAACAAAGCAGATACTCAAACGTACAATCGCATAAAGCAAGGGTGGCCAAAGCGCGGCCCGCTGCTTATATACTTGTGGCCCGCTGACCATATGCATATATTTTTTTTAGTGTACATAAAACCACCAAGAAAACATTCATAGATTGGTGGCATGTCATAACGTCCAAGGACATAATATCTATGTACATAATGTCGCACCTAAAAGTTACATAACGTCCATGGACATTATGTAAGTTTCAAAAATTGCATTATGCCCTTTAAAATAATGTCATTTAGGATTGAATAAAAAAAATTATAGCAGACAGTTGTCCGAGGCCTTCGGCCACGGACTGTCCCTGCAGGCTGTGTCAGAGACACGGCCATTAAGTTTAACGTAGAATACGCCATCCGATAAGACAGAAAACATATATAACAATAAATTCATTTGCTTATATTATTTATCATTATTCTACGTTAAACTTAATGGCCGTGTCTCTGACACAGCCTGCAGGGACAGTCCGTGGCCGAAGGCCTCGGACAACTGTCTGCTGTAATTTTTATATTTACCAACGCTATTTGATTCAAGTCCGTTTAAAAAAAAAATATTATGTTCAATTTTTTTAAACTTAATTTAATTTATGTATTTTAATTAATATTTTTATTGAAATAAGTTCTGCGAATGTTGAGAGGGCCGCCCAAATGTTAAAAAAGGTTTACCTTATCGAGTCTTCGCATTAGCATTCGAGCGTTGTGTGAAAGCTTTACGCTTTACAATTCAAAATTAATGTTACAACAGCTTTATTGAAGCTTTCGCAAAAAAGCTTTATTACGTTAGCTTACTGTTTGTTTCACTTTTTACTAGATACATGTTGCCAAGCAACATTAGCTTGCTGTTCGTTTCACTTTTTACTAGATACATGTTCCTAAGCAATGTTGAGCAACCAAAAACACTCAACCAAACACCACACATATGTTTGAGTGTATGTGTTTAAACAATTTTCATTTGAGAAACTAAAATACTAGAAATATATCAACCAATATGAAATGTATATCAAACGAAAGATAACATCTTCATTTACATACAAAAAAATTTTAAAAAAATTCATCTAGCCGTTTCCTCAAATTCAATGAAATAAAGATTACAACAATAAAAACCTGACATGACTCCTCATACCGTAAGGTAAGACGTATTCTACGTCAAAAGTGTATGGTTTTAAGAGTTTTTGTAACATTTTATTGGAATGTTTTTAAATGTGAAATTTGAACAACTTGCTTGCAGTATGGGTAAAGTATAGCCGAACTGTTATCATTATCTTTTCAATTTGAAAAGATACCCTTGAGTATTTCAGTTGGCTGAAAAAGGCGGAGTTCAATTTTAATCCTTATCAACAGTTTTCGATAAATTTTCGCCATTAGGTACCAATATGACCTCATCAGTTTCAAAAATGTGGTTATTTTTATTTTTTATGAAAGCGATAAAATTTGGCACAGTTGTACGGCCACAGCTTAGCCTTTCAGTTATGTATAATTTGTTTAGTCCTTATATCTTTTATTATTATCCAAATTACCACCCGTGCTGACCGCTGGCTTTTGTCTGAGTAGCAACTTCTAAGTTTATTAGTACAAAAAAAAGAAAAGGCCTCTCTTTAGTATTGTACTTTATTGTTATTTTGGAAATGAATTAGCCTGAATCAGTCCCTTAATGGCATTACCAATTTTTTACAATGCAGCATAACCATCTCATCTTTCTGTCAGAAAGTAATGTAATATTGATGCAATTTTATTTATTTATTTATTTAAAACCGAAGACCCACAATGGCGGCAAGTAGTAAAAACGTTGGCCCAAAGAAAAGAATTGTCTCAGAAGAAATGAGAAGTTTTCAGGACAGATGAACTATAAACTATTTTTTCGTGGAGTTCAAAACAAAGCCAATATGCGTGATGTGCAATAATTCTGTTTCTGCCTTGAAAGAGTATAACATCACACGGCATTACGAGGCTAACCTGCAATTAAGTTTGATAAGTACGATGGGCAATTTCGACAAGACCAAGTAAATGAGTTAAAAATAAAACTTTCTGCACAACGTCGGATATTTACTAGAGCGGCTCAAGAGTCAACATGTTATGTAAAAGCTAGTTATGAAGTAGCCATGTTACTTGCAAAAAAATCGAAACCATACTCAGATGGTGATATTGTTAAGGAATATTTGGAGAGTGTCATTGAAATTCTGTAGCCAGAAAAGAAAATGGATTTCTCAAAAATAAGCCTGTCGCGTCAAACGATTACTAGGCGCGTCGATGACATTGGAAAATATGTTGAAAATAATTCGAAAAATCGTGCATCCAAGTTAATTTTTTATGCTCTAGCATTGGATGAAAGGCACAGACCTAATAGATACTGCACAAGTGACAATTTTTATGCCAACTTTAACAAAATTAAAGAATTAGCGGCACTCTACCTACTTAAGGACACTACTTGTTCACGACAGTTGTTAGGAGCAGTTACATCGACATTGAATCGCTTTTCGTTACAACTCACCAACCTATCGGGTTTAACAACAGATGGTGCTCCAGCAGTGGTTGCGAAATACGAAGGTTTAGTAAAATTTATTGAAAATGAGGCCTGTGAAGTTGGTAATAAATACTTCGATGGTAAATTTTCATTGCATTATTCATCAGGAGAATTTATGTTCCACGTCCCTTAAAATGGATCATGTCATGACGGTGGTCATCAAAACAGTGAACTTTATTATGTCGAGGAGGTTTAATCACCGTCAGTTCCAATAGTTTCTCAAGTCTTTAGATTCACCGTATAATGACGTTACATTTTATGCAGAAGTACGATGGCTGACTCGTGCCAAAATGTTGAAAAAAGTGTTTGATTTGAAGCAAGAAATAAAATCATTCTTCGCAAGAAAATGAAAAATTATCCCAGAATTTGACGACAAGGAGTGGGTTAGTGACTTTGCATTTCTGGTGGATATAGTAAGCCATCTTAATGTTGTTAATACTCGTCTACAAGAGAAAGATCAACTATGTAATTAATAACATGTATGAGATTATTTCTGCATTCCAAATCAAACTTTGGAGTTGGGCACAATAGTTAAGGACAAAAAACTTCACTCACTTTCCTACATTGTTATTGCAGCCAGACGTCACACAAATGGCGGCGCATAAACAAGCTTCGTTGATGTGCGATTTGAATCTGGAATTTGAAAACCGATTTCAAGATTTTAAAAAGCATTGTGTGCCATTTACTGCATTTGCGACGCCTTTCACGGCAGACGTGAATTTATTGCCATGAATTTTACAAATGGAATATTGTAAAATGTGTAGTGATACACAGTTAAATGAGAAATTCAATCAGGTTGGTTTGGAAGAGTTTTACAAATCATATTTGGACAAGAAGAAATATTCTGCATTTTACAAACATGCGCTGGCGGTGATTTCGCTATTTGGAAACACTTTCACGGGTGAACAGCTTTTTAGTCGAATGAAACATATAAAATCTCAAATGAGAACACGAATCACTGATGAGCATTTGAAAAACTGTTTGCGTGCAGCAACAATATCAATCGTTATCAACATTGATGAACTTTTTTCTGACCAACAAAATCAGGCGATTCACTGAAATTTATTATGTTTTGTTTATTTTTTATTAATGTTTTTTTTATTGCCTAACTATAATCTAATAAATATGTTTGATTCTCATTTTTGCCTATCTTCTTAGAAAAAACAACATATTTCTTGTTTGTTTGAAATAATAAAAAAATCCAATGAGTGTTCGAAATCACGGGCGATGTGTTAACACCTTTTTGCTACACGGTACCTGTTCGATTTCTATGAACACATTCGTAAATGTTACATTGGAAAATAAAAAACAGCGTTCAATCATATGATGACGTTACAGTTAAATAATATTAATACTTAAAATTATTTAAAGACCCAGTGCAAGCACATGTGTCATTATATTCTTGCTCAATACTTTTTTTTTATTCCCACAAAAGTCAAAGAATGCAAAGCAACAGACACTTGTACATACATACATACATTGTTATATTCTTACGATATAACCGAAGATTTACATAAAATACTTTTTTAATATTACTCCAAATTAATACTCCAAATTAAAACACTTCAATCTCGGCTCGCCTTAATTTTTGGCCTAAACTCTTCGTCGAAACCCGCACTAGCTTTTTAATCCAAAAATTAATAAAATCGGCTATGAATTTCCGGAGAAAATCGCGTGGGAAAATTATATGAATATCGCCCAATAATCACTTTCAATACCGACTGCCAAGCAACGAACAAACAAACGATGATTTACTCTTACAAACCTAACACTTGCGTATGTATTAAATTTATAGTTTACTGCCCTAGAGGCGCGCGTATAGATGTTAACACATCAAAAAAAATTTAGTGTGCGGCCCAATAGGATATCTCATTTCTGAAAACTGGCCCGGCTCCTGAAAAGGTTGGCCACCCATGACATAAAGAATAAACCTAAATCCCATATTATAGCTTATTCACATTTACCGCGTTTCAGCTGAGACGCCGGCGTTTCGCTCTCTTTCGATGAATTCAGCGAAGCACACTTTAATTGGCACTTATTTCCATACAAAAAAAAAAACCCAAACATTATGCTCTTTTTTCTGTGGTTTGTTTGAAACCACAGTAAAAATGAGAGAAAACATTCAATTCTCTCAAATCGAGATGTTTTCGGAACAAAACATTTGTGTGCAGTATATGCTTTTCGCCATCCATCGAGCAAGACTGATGGGTTCTGTACCCATGTTATCACATAAAGAAAGTGTGAAACAAATAATGCTACAATTTCTCGATATAAGAGTAAAATCTGTCTCTATAACTCAAAGCGACAAATAGCACCACTGATTTCGATTGATATTGGAATGTCAAAAATCAAGCTAGACAAACAATATTACGAAAGCATCTAGTACAGGTGGAAGCGTTGGTACTTTACTTTTATTGACTATTTTACAAGCTCATGAGGTCAGACGACTTACACATATTAATTAAATAAACAAATTAAACAGATTTAAAAAAATTCTTCCAACTGGGTCAAGACAGGTAAAATGAGAGTCTGATATAGCTGGACTTTTGTCCATCGAGAGAGGGCTTTGTTCCTAAACAGCTTGCTGAGCCCAAAATAGCATACATTTGCAATCACAATTCTCCTATCTACCTTCAGGCTGAAGTTGTTGTCCTTTTTCACAGCGGATCCAAGGTAGATAAATTCATCTACCGCCACTGCAAAGCGTTGGTACAACTGATTTGATTTTTCCTTGTCGTAGTGGTTCGACCTTACCAAATTCAACTGTATTTTCTTTTTGTTATTTTTTGTTCAGTTTTATTGTTCGATCATGATGTTGAATTTGGGACCCTCCAAACAAAATCAATATTCCTGTTGTTGTCGCCTGTAATTACAACAACGACTTCTGCAAATGTATAACAATATACACATTTTGGTAGTGCATAGTTTGGTATGAATTGGACTGGCGAAATATTATTGCGCGTTAACCAGAAAAGTTACGAGATGGGGAACAAGCCTGGTGTGGCCCCACTGCCCTACCAAACGGGGTTCTGGAATATACTGTTTTAAGGAAAAAATTCGAAATACTACACTTGGTGCCGACCTCTATTTTCGGAATTATGGGCCCCAACCTTTCGATATACGGGAGGGTATACATTTTGGTAGCAGTGTTTTATATAATGTACCGCAAAATACAAGGAAATAATTAAATGACAATTTTCGATTCTGCATTGCGGAAGTTCGTTTGTTATTTTTCTGAAAAAGAAGCTCTATTTTGTCCACATACAGTTATACAAATTTTGCGACAATATTACCTTTCATGTGTGACTATCATTTATCATATTTAATCACTTGGTTATTTCCTTAAAATATAATCAGTGCCTTAGAAGTAACCCGTCAGAATCCCTGTCGACTTACCGATCCGCTCCCAAAAAAAAAAACTTGATGACACCCCCTGATATTTCCATGCATTTTGTCAAAAGTCAGCAGAAACCTTCGGGAGTTTGTCAATAGTAGTGACCACCTTATGACAAGTGCGCAAGACGTTCTTGGGTAGCCACTCATCAGGGGGTCAGTTAGTCAAGTCGTCTTTAAAGCCTTTGTATTGGGTAAATGGTTGTTAGCTTAAAGTCCAAATAAGTGTATTCACGCTCAAACTTTTCCACGGTACTACGAATTGCCGGCATAACCGACCTCACGACAAAATTTACGTTGCGTGTTTACAAATGAGAGGAAACTTCGATAATATTTTTTAACAATTACCACACGATCGGCATGCAAACTGAAATGGAAAAACTTATTGAATATTGAAACTGGTAACTTTGACGTGTCGGAAATATAACAATTGGAAAAGTGCAATTTCTATCTGGACAGCCTATATATTTCGTCAAGCACCAGCCACTTACTGAAAATCTAGTTAGTTATAATTAATTAGTCATAAATTTTCTGACAGTTATGCTAACAAAAATACAAATTGGAGTTCAGCCTGATCAGTGGAAGATCTACGTACACTTTAAGGTAGATCAGGTCAAATTCTTTTTTGATGTGTTAACATCTATAGCGGCGTATAGGGACTAAATCTATCAAAGTCAACACTGCTGCTAAAACCAGATTTTATGCTGCTGCTAAAACCAGATTTTCTCCGACTCCGAAAGAGAATAATGACGTGTTAAACAAAAATGAGCGAGCAAGAGAGCAATGAAACAGTGGTGTGGTAGGGGTGAGGCAAACGAAATTGTGTCTATAGCGTATGTATTAACATAATAATATATGTATGTACATGTGTCTGTTGCTGTTGTTGAACGGAGATATAAAGCATAGCCGCGCAAAATTTCATTTGCAAGCCCCTTGGGCTTGCGCAGTCGACGTTATGGTGACACACTAATACGTCAGCTACTTCGTACAAAGTATGTGTGATGTTGTGTGTTTGGCTGTTTCGTTGTTGTTGCTATGGCCAAACAAAGTGAGTCATTTGATGTTCAGCATTGCCCGGTGTATTTTTCAATGCCTCTAATAATGGGTGGTGACTTTAACACGAATTTTTTAACCGCAGAAGCACTGCCACTTATCGAATTCCTCTACGATAAATTCAAGCTTACTATTAATACTTCATTAGAGTCTCCAACTACTATCCAAGGAACTACAATTGACGCTGTTTTCTCACGATATTTAGATAGGATAGAATCTAAAGTTTATGTCTCATCTGTGTTGAAAACTCAACATTTATAAATTATAAAAATAAAGAAATAAAATTTGATTCAATAAACTATTATTTTTTATTTTCCAATGTAACATGTACTAATGTGATCATAGAAATCGAACAGGTACCGTGTAGCAAAAAGGTGTTAACACATCATCCGCGAGTTCGAACACTCATTGATTTTTTTTAAAATCTTTAACCGTTATCGAGATATCAAACCACAAAATAAATAATTTAGATTTCTAACATTCCGATAAGCGTTCTGATTAAAATTTTTTCTTTTATGCTATAAAAAGGCATATTGAATGCTCTAAAATTTATACTAAATTGCACATACGAGTATGCAATGTTTCATTAATAAGAAGATATTTAATTTTAGACAGATATACATATATAACACAACCGGAATCGAGATGTGGAAAAAGTTTGTATACGGTTTTATGTTGTCCTGTGTCATAGCTTACTCTACATTATTCAATTTTTAAACATAGGCATTACACATCCACGGAGGTGTTTCCCTCTTTCTTAAATTTGCAATTCCAATTTAGTTTATTGCCTTTAAAGAATCTCTCTGATACATGAGAAAACAACCCTGCTAAAACCTTATTTATTATTTAAGTTCAATTTAAAGTTTTTCCATTCAATAGTTCACTATTCTTCGGCTAGAAATGAATATAAGCATGAATTGCAAGTAAATCCATCTGTAATGTTAAGATTTCCAACAGATAAGCGCACACAAACTATTACAAGGACTAATATTCATATCATATTCAATGAAAGTGGGTATGTTGGTGTGTGTTTTAGGGTGAGTGGGAGGTGAAAAGTTTTGAGAACGGATATGCAACCTCATGTACTTACTACGTATAGAATTTGAAAGAATATTAGTGAATGTGTGGCATGTTACAGCTTTGTGAGTATGTCAAACTATGTACTGTAGTTTATGTTTGTGTGTACATTTAGTAGAGTGAATTACATTGAGCTTATATCAGTTTTCACTATCAGCAGCTTAACGTGCGTGATTACAGCACAAAAATTCTGCTAATGACGTTCCGTTTCAAATGTCAGATAAATCCAGTACATACATTTCAGTAGACATATTCATACCCTCACCCTTAGTCATCCATTAGGTTCGTATTTCATATAAATTGGTTGATACAAATATAAGAAAGATTAAAGACATTTTAAAAATTAGTTTGCAATCATTTCGATGGCAAATTCAATTGAGAATTGGTTTTAAGCAAAATATTAGTAAATTCCATATTTAATATGGAACTGTTGTGTTTTGCAATTTATAATATCTACAAGAATATTTTCCGCCTAATAGTTGTATAAGATATACCAGAACGGGGTGGCCGTCGGTGGTGCAATGGTTAGTGTGCGCGGCTCTTGTACATGAGATCCTGGGTTCGAACCCGGCTCTGAGCACCTTCAAATTTCCTTTCGGCGGCGGTCACCTCGCATAGTGACGGCGACACTATCGAGTATCTAGCCATGAAAAAGCTTCTCAAATTACCGTTTGGAATCGCTGTAAAACTGTAGGTCCCAATCAGTGAGTGAAAACTGGAAAGCGCACAGCTCAGTGATTGTGAGAAGTTCTCCCCAGTCCCTTCATGGGATGTAATGGGAAACTATTTACTTTTTTTTTATACCAGAACGGGAGTTTACAACATGTACATTTTTAAATTATAGAGTGACATTGTAGCATAGTAGGGGATTTCTCGGTAAAAATCGAAACAATTCCCCTCAAGAGCAAATCAAACATGGGCATAGCCGAAGTGTAGCGCTATAGTAATTAAAATATAGGAGCGCATTTGATCTCCGGATCTGCACAGTGGGAGCCCAAACTTGACTATCTCGCCGACATTTTTTAAATGTTTGCAGCGTTCGGCAGCGAATCGGCAAAAAGTTGGACGAGCAAGTAGGCTATGGGGTCCATTCACCGGACCTAAATGTAAATATCTCATTCAAGCTGCCTGATCACTGTAGTGTATTTCGGGAGGAAATTACCGCCATACTGGAGGTTGCTGAACTACTGAAAAGTAGCGTCACAATCCTCCGAAGAATATGTATCTACACAGACAGCCGGGCTGCCATAAAATCCCTTGAAGCCATGTTTGCTACGTCCCTGACGGCGAAAGAATCCCACTCATCACATAGGGTGATGACAGAGTATTTCTACATCAGGCTCATCTGAGTACCGGGACAAAGCGACATTCCAGGCAATTGCGTAGCGGATGCGTTAGCTAGACAGGGTACTACGGCACAGGTTCTTCCGGCAAAAGTAGGTGGTAGTATGCCAATCTCTACCTGTCGTTTGCAGATCAGGCAGTGGGCCGATAATATGTTCAAGGACAAGTGGAGACTTACTTTAACTTGCAAACAAACCAGGGTCCTCTGGCCACAGGTGGACAGGAAGAGGACTAGGCAACCACTTAACTTGCCGAGAGGCAGGTTATCCACAATGATAGGAACACTTACGGGACATTGTCTTGTAGGAAAACACGCCCTAATATTGGGATATAGAAACTCCACTCTCTGTAGATGCTGCATGGAAGAGGACGAGGAAACGACGAAACACTTTCTCTTGGATTGCCCTGCTGTGGCAGGACTCAGAAGCAGGATATTCGGAACACATTTAGTTAGCACCGTAGCCCTACAGGATATTCTTGTAGGGGTTATAGACAAATTCATAGAAAGGGCAAATTGGCTAGACGACTAGTCAATAGTTGCTATAGAGGAAATGTAGGTATCACAATATGCTTCTTTAGCCTAAGTGTGCTAGACAGCGTGCTGTCTTGCAGCCTTTTCAACCAACCAACCCGCGTTGCTAAAATTTTTGTCAGCATGTTTCATTTTGCGTATAAGGTTCTCGAATTTTTTTAAAATTTTGCAGCGTTTTCCAGTTATTTGAGAATATCTTGGTGTAGCGAAAATCAACATTAATTTTTGAAAAGGTAAAGGGTAAGTGGTCTATCCAATCCAATCTATCCAATCTTTCAGTACACTTTCGAATGGTTGGACCTCTATTTGTTTGGGTAACACTGATCTTCACAGGGAGCTAGAGATAAGATTATATTGAGGTCAAATCGCAGCTTTGGGACGGCAAATGGGATTCCGACTTTCGGCTGATTATGCGGTAGTCGAAAACAGTGATCGATTGTATTGTGGGATATATGGCACGTAGCGCCGCCCTGTTGAAATCGTACGTCGTTCATGTCCTCTTCAACCTTCAACCTTTGCGAACAAAAAATCCCTGAACATGACGGCAACGCTCGCCATTAACTGAAGCGACAGCTTCTTGAACATTTTCGAAGAACAATAGGCCAACGATGCCTACGAAACAGTCACCTCTGGTGAATGCACCGGCATCCCCCCAACGATGTGTGGATTTTCCGAGTCTCACATGCATCTGAATCTTCAGCTGGGCGCTCTTCTGCCCATTCAGAGAATCGAAAACGCATCAGATGGTTACGAGGCTTCAGCTATTGGACTAATTGGATTTTAAACCCCTCATACCGAGATCCACAAACTGCGTTCATGTCACTCTATTTCTATAGAATTCAGTTCCCTGTTTTCTTGCAGTGTGAGGTGTCGATTTAGAACGTTGGAAGAAAGTTTTTAATATTTTCCAATTTTCTTCAAGCATAGAGCGACCCATTTCGTAAATTCCTAACCTTTAGCTAATAATCTGTCACTGTCTAAATGTCGCTGCTTCGAAACAGCGGGGGTTAAAATTCCTAATTTTATATGGGCTACACTTCAGTATATTAACAAGAGAATGCATTATAAAAGAGAAAACAACCGTTGCATTATACTGTTTATTGAGGAAATGACATAAGTTAAAGTCAAAGCATTGAGGAAATGACATGGGTTACTATAAATAGATAGGAGGTACTTGATGTTATCCTTGTCTGTGAGGGCATAGCAAATAGAATATCTGAGGGAAGGTTTTGGACGTTCATAGCTTTTGTGGCCATCGATATATTAGTTTTTGCGTAATTGGAGAGCCTCTTAGTCCCGTCATTCCGCACGACAATAGGAAGACACAATGATGAAAGTTTGGCGACACTTTCAATAGATCTATTCCAAATAGATCTGAACTTAAGGTGCGTACTGGCGGGGACATAGATGAGTCACGGTCGATGAGTCAGATCAGTCTATGCCTGCTCGTTACACGCTGCATGTCCTAAAGTCAAAGCAAGGGGGAAACTGCGGCCACCTTGTTGGTCGCCTCATCTGATTAAACGGCAAAGTCCACAGGGGCATAAAATGACTTGGATAGATGTAAAGAAGAACTCAAGCAATCCAATCGGGAGTTGAGGAAACAGGTCTTTAACAGCAGGAGGTATTTTTCATCAACTTTTGTACCTGTCTCTTTAGGAGACATTTAAATTCATTAAAATTATAATAAAAAAATTAAAATTTAAATTTTTATTCTTAAAAATATAAGAGCATTTCAAATAGATAGGATTTCGAGATATAAGGCTTTACAATTAAAGCTAATAGACTTCCCCGTAATTATTTCTAATACTATTTTTGCCTCGTGCATTTTTTCAAACATATATGACTGGATCTGAATTTATTTCTGGGTATCAAAGATTCAGCACAGCCGATCAGGTCAGGGTGTTTCAGTAATTAGAAAAAATGTAAACAGTTGGAACCAGAATTTGAACTCAAGTTGGCGGACGCTTGTTTCGAAGTTTAGTTTCCTAGGTCAGTGACCGCCTTGTTCAGATTGCCAATAATTTCAGTTTTCCTCATCATGGTTTCTCTCCTCTTTCTCTCTTTTTTGCTGAAAACAAAGTTCGAGAGTATCCCCATGGACAAATAGAAAGTGTCAAATTAAAATGTATCTCTTAATTCGTGCGATTAGGGAAAACTTTTACGAAGAAACTAAGACACTAAAGACTATGAATAAATATTGGAGTTATGATCAACTGACTGAAGGTGTTAACAATTTTAAATTTACTCTCTATTTGTGTTTTTATAGAAAAAGCTTATCTAATACGTGTTGTATTATATTTTGCTTAATTTTAATTATTGAATTTTATTTGGTAGAAATAGTATTGACCCGTGCTTTATTTGCTATTTTTGTTTGTGTCCGTTTCTCTAATGAGGAAACAAACTTAATTTCCAAATATCCCCAACATTTAACTCATCCCAAAAAAATTAAACTGTTATATGTCGAAAATCTATCTATTTAATATTTTTTTCTCGATCTTAGTGGATTATAATACATAGGGTAATTTTAGTGGCATTCATTTCACATTTCAGCTGTAACCTAGTGTAGTCAATGCGTGGTAGGTCAAGACCTGAGGCAGTTATCGTGTTGGCCAACAAACCAACCAGCCAGACATGGTACAATTCCCTTAAGAAATCTTAAACCTAGTTTTGACCAAAGATACTTAGAGGCTACTGTGACTCTTTCTATTCTTTATATGTACATACTTGCTTCCGTATCAAAAATAACCTCCCAGTGGGTGACGGTATACAAATTTGAATAAAGACGAGAATAAGATAAAAATAAATGTTTAACGAAATACTCATTATGATCCTATACAATTTGAGAGCACGTCGATGATGTAGCAGATTTTTTGTACTTTAAGAATTTTAGTTTAACAAATTCGGATACCTTGCTTGCTGGCCATAGAATAAAATATAAATGGAGAATAAATAACTGTAAAGAAATTTAATAAAGTGCAAAACCAAAATATCAATGTGCATAACATAACTAAAATGTCCTAAGGTATTCAGTAACATTATGACACTTCTGCTTAAAATGACAACAGATAACAACTATTGCCTAAAACTGTAATACTTGCAACATTGGAAACATTGCTACACCCAGCTGGTGTAGCTTTAAATTTTTATTTTTTTGTAATTTTTAATTTAATTCAAAGATTTTAAGATTGGAAACACTTTCACTAAAATCTGGAAATGATAGGTGTACCAGATATTTTCTAAATTTTAGGTCATTATATCTAAATTTGTACTTAATTTATTCATGTTTACTATTTTTTTTATACCCTCACTCAAAGGATGAAAATGTAACGCATAAAAGGAGCCAGATTAGAACCTCAGTATCTTTGGACGAAATTGGTTTTGGGACATTTTAAGTCCCATCTGTCTGGCTGGCTGGTCAACGCGATAACTGCCGTAAATGTTTACACTTTTTGTCGTCGCAGATGTAAGAAAAAGCAGGGGTAAGAAAAATTACATGAGGTGTCAGGGGACAGCTGGTTGGAACGAAGTTCATTTCGCTATATATTTTGTACTAGTTAGTTCCACCAAGCCTAAGGTGCCTGTTGAAAAATACTGTAATTTAAATGGATCTTTAAAAAAATATACTTTTTATAAAATGATAAACTTTTGATGTGTTAACATCTATATGCGCGCGCGGTACGGCCTATATTCACAAAGTGAATACATCCAAACACAATTTGTCCGACTGCGCTCACACAGATTGTCCGACTGCGATCACACAGATTGTCCGACAGCGATCACACATTGCTTGCCGTTAAACTCCTCCGAAACGGCTGGCCCGACTTGTATGAAAGTTTGTGTGCATATCGGGTAGGTCTCAGAATCTGCCAACATACCCCTACATGAGAAGGGTGACCCACTCCTATATAGAACACAGATTTGTCCGACTGCGAAACACAGATTGTCAAACTGCGAAAAAAACACACACTGATGTAGCGGCAGTTGTAGTGTGTGGGTGCGAAGCACTCTCAGAGCAAAGAGAATAATGACGTGGTTGTACGTATATAAAAATGCGATAGAAAGAGAGCAACGAAAATTGTGAACTTGGGTAGCGTATGTACGAACATAACAATGTATGTATGGACATGTGTTTGTTGCTTAGCATTCTCTTTGTTCTTTGTGTGTATAAAACAAAAAGTATTAATCAAGAAAATAATGACACTTGTCTTTAAATATTTTTTAGTGTTATTAAGTATTAATATTATTTAAATGAAACGTCATCATATGATTGAACGCCTTTTTAAATTCTTTATATTAACTTCAAGTGTCTGTATGAATGTATGCCGAAAAAATTTTCGATTGATTTTTAACCCTTTTCCCGTGATCCAATCATGCTGAAACTTCGCAGGCAACCTACTGGCGACGACTAAAATAACCTATCAAAATATGGGCGGGATGGGATAAAGGAGCGTGGTACGTCCCATACAAATCACAAATTAAAAATCCATGAGTTCTGCTCCTGTTAACGGTATTTGAACAAAATTGAGTATGTTGGTTAGGTGTATATATTCTAAGATCTGCTGCAAATAGGGGCGGGATTGGACAAAGGGGCGTGGTCATATATAAAGAATTTATAATCAAAAACTATTTTTTTTACGGGTTGGTTTTTTAGTCAAATAAAATGTAGGTGCGGAGCACTCTCAGAGCAAAGGAAATAATGAAATATTATACGTATATAAAAATAAGATAGCAAGAGAGCAACGAAAATTTTGTGAACTTGTGTAGCGTATGTACGAATATATCAATGTATGTACGTATATACAAGTGTCTGTTGCTTTGCATTCTTTGACTTTTGTGGGAATAAAACAAAAAGTATTGAGCAAGAAAATAATGACACATGTGCTTGCACTGGGTCTTTAAATAATTTTGAGTATTACTATTATTCAAATGTAACGTCATCATTTGATTGAGCGCTGCTTTTTATTTTCCAATGTAACATTTACGAATGTGTTCACAGAAAGCGAACAGGTACCGTGTAGCAAAAAGGTGTTAACACATCGCCCGTGAGTTCGAACAGTTCGAACTCATTGGATTTTTTTTAGAAATTTTTTATTTATTGAATGCACTTTTTTAAAAAAAGTATATTTTTAGGTCGCGTTTGTAAGAATATGTGTTATATTTCCCAAAAAGGTTCTTACTTTGATGAGGGGTACTTCTGTTATTAAAATAAAAAAAATAAATGGTTTCCCGTTACATTCCGTGAAAGGATTCTGGGAGAGCTTCCCACAATCCAGTGAGCTGTGCGCGTTCTAGTTTTACACTCACTGCTTGGGTCCTACAGTTTTAGACCGGTTCCGGACGGTATTTTGAGAAGCTTTTTCTTGGCTGAATACTCGATAGTGTCGCCGTCACTAAGCGAGGTGACCGCCGTCGAAAGAAATTTAAGGCGGTCAGAGCACGGATTGAACCCACGTTCTCATGCACAAGAACGGCGCACACTACCATTGCACCACCGATGTCCGACGTTTATTAAAAGCTAATGTTTTTACGTAAGAAAAAGCCTAAGAGTGTGCATTTTTTTATAAAGAATTACTTTTTTTAAGAACAGATACTTTTTAATGAAGTTGTACTGTTTTTAAGAAAAGGTTATTTTTTTTAGAAAATCTACATATTTTCAGGAAGGCTACATGTCTCAAGAAACGAAAATGCATTATTTTAATTTTTAAGAAACGATACTTTTAAGAACAGGAATTTTTGTAAGGAAATGCTTTTTTGTAAGAGAAGGTATTTTTTTTAAGAAAAGCTTTTTTTTACGAAAGAACAGGTACAATTTTAGGAGTAGGTACTTATCTCAAGAAAAGTTATTTTGTTTTACAAAAAAGGTCTCTTTAAAGAGAAGGTAGTTTTTTAAGAAAATGCAATTTGTTGTAATATAATGAAATTTTTTAAGTAAATGTGCTTATTTAAAATATTACTTTTTTTAAGAAAAAGTTATTTTTGTAAGAAAATTTACTGCTTAAAGCAAAGGTACTCCTTTAAGATAAGGTATTCGTTTAAGAAAAGGTACTTTGTTTAATAATATGAATAGGTATATTTTTGAGAAAATAAACTTTTTTTAAGAAAATGTACTGGTTTAAGGAAATCTTATTTTTGACGTAGAATACGTCTTACCTTACGGTATGAGGAGTCATGTCAGGTTTTTATTGTTGTAATCTTTATTTCATTGAATTTGAGGAAACGGCTAGATGCATTTTTTTAAAATTTTTTTTGTAGGTAAATGAAGATGTTATCTTTCGTTTGATATTCATTTAATATTGGTTGATATATTTCTAGTATTTTAATTTCTCAAATGAAAATTGTTTAAACACATACACTCAAACATATGTGTGGTGTTTGGTTGAGTGTTTTTGGTTGCTCAACATTGCTTAGGAACATGTATCTAGTAAAAAGTGAAACGAACAGCAAGCTAATGCAACATGTATCTAGTAAAAAGTGAAACAAACAGTAAGCTAACGTTTTTTGCGAAAGCTTCAATAAAGCTGTTGTAACATTAATTTTGAATTGTAAAGCGTAAAGCTTTCACACAACGCTCGAATGCTAATGCGAAGACTCGATAAGGTAAACCTTTTTTAATATTAGGGCGGCCCTCTCAACATTCGCAGAACTTATTTCAATAAAAATATTAATTAAAATACATAAATTAAATTAAGTTTAAAAAAATTGAACATAATATATTTTTTTTTAACGGACTTGAATCAAATGCCGTTGGTAAATATAAAAATTACAGCAGACAGTTGTCCCAGGCCTTCGGCCACGGACTGTCCCTGCAGGCTGTGTCAGAGACACGGCCATTAAGTTTAACGTAGAATACGCCATCCGATAAGACAGAAAACATATATAACAATAAATGATAAATAATATAAGCAAATGAATTTATTGTTATATATGTTTTCTGTCTTATCGGATGCCGTATTCTACGTTAAACTTAATGGCCGTGTCTCTGACACAGCCTGCAGGGACAGTCCGTGGCCGAAGACATCGGACAACTGTCTGCTATTTTTTTTAATCGTCTTTCACTTTCACTTTTCTAAATTTACTGTTTATTCGGTTCAAACTTCGATATGTAATAAACAGGCTCCACCTAGAAAATTTCCCATTACACAAGAAATATGTTAAAGTTGTAATTTCCTTTAGGCTACGAGATTATATTCTCCCGGTTAGTGAAAAAAATGTAAGTGCCGCGAGTGGGATTCGAACTCACATTCGCTGGACGATCGTTTCGATGTTTGTGAAGCATCATCTTCAGCAGCGTCTAGCCCGTTAAGCCACTGCGGTCTGTATTCACACTAATAGTCACTAGACATTTATTTTACTGTGCAGAGTGATTGCTTGTGGCAAATTACACATTGCTGTCCTACTTACACGCACTGATGACGCAGTTTTGAAAGTTCTATTTATAAAACGCACTATTCAAATTATAGTTGTCTCGTTCTGTTCTGGTCTGCCCCTACCATATGATTCAAATTAAATTGTCTAAGATCCTCGTTATTTTTAAAGTAGTAATTTCCTTTAGGCTAAGAGCCCATATTCTCTCCGGTTAGTGAAAAAATTTAAATGCCGCGAGTGGGATTCGAACTCACGATAGTTTTATTTGTTGGTCTGAACACAAACCAAAAGTACGAGTGTAAGAGTAAGTGTGCCGCCAAATGTATTTAAATGGTCAGGGTTGTGTTTCATGGATTTGCCATTCGTGCACATTGGCTTTTCTAAATTTACTTTTTATTGGGTTCAAAATTACAATATATACAAAATATTGGTTGCAGGCTGCACCTAGAAAACTTCCCATTAAACAAGAAATTTCCCAACATATGTGAGACATCTAATTGGTTTTTTTCTCTATGATCCAAGCAGTTCGTCTAGAGACAAACCAAAGCAAATATAAACAATATAGTTGATAATAGTGGTTTGTAGCATAATAGTGTTAAAATAAAAGTTGTTTATGTATTTTCATTTAGATCCAATCCCGCTACATGCGGCAAAGAACTTCGTTCCAATACTAGTATTGACAAGTGACATGTCGCTGGTGTTTCATATAGTTAAAAATTATTTTCAAAAGACAGATACAAACAACATCAGATTTCTTGCTCTGACTGCTCCGACTGCTTAGAGCATGTAAAAGCTGTCGCTGTCAAAATGGACATATAAACTTTTAGAATATGCGGAAACCAGTTAAACTTTATAAAGAATTAGTAAATAATAATTACTTTAATCAAATTACATCTTTTGCAACGTCTTAAATATTTTTCTACAGGTTCCTTGCTTCGTTAAGACCTCATACCGCCATTATATTCCCCACGTTCAATCATAATGTAGGTTACTAATTATGAAAAAATAATTGTGTGCAAACATCTCTTACATGCACAAAAAAATAGTCTAAATATGATTAAGTAAGTATTTCTAAATTACTATGTTAACATTTTAAAGTTAAAAATATGAACTGATTTATTGAATAATGACCATGTTGTAACCAAAATTAGAATCTGCAGAAAGTACTTAATTATTTACAGTGTATTTTCTTCCGAATAAAGTATACTGATTGCGTTTTCTAGTGGTTTTCTTTTATGCTAAATGGGCGATTTTATCACAGCTCTCCAACTCATCGCATTCATTCACACGCCTCAAATTTATGGCACAAGGTTAAAACTGTAAATTTCATCACACAACTTTTTTCTTTCTTTTTCGAGTATAACTCATCCGCACCAAGAGCTGCGAGGAAGGAAACATCAGCAATTTTGTCTCTGGGTTCATATATTTGTTTACAAATCTGCTGCCCCAGCTGCCATTGGTTTAGTTACGATTTTCCAAAACATTCTGAGTGAATAGAAAGAATGAGGGACGTCAGCTATAGAAGAGTAATGTTTATGTTTATATAGATTTGTAATATCCATCCTGACGTTATCGTACTTGTATACATGTATACAAATGCAAACAAAACATTGCAGTATTCACGATCTGTTGTATGTTTGCAGTTAAAATATTTAGTCGAACAGGAGGCAGTTAAGTTTAAAAAATCTAGCAAAAAAAATATTTTATATTTACTGCAAATAACAAATACTACGGTGAACAAATACCTACGGAACAGCAAGAATCTTGAGCCATGTTTAATTGGTTTAGTTTTATGGTTAACAGGTTAGAAATCTTCTTTGTTCAGTGATGTATTTAATCATATGTGCTACAATTTAGTTGTAACGTTCTTGGCTTAAATCGGTTTGAAGTAAAATAATAGGCATTTGTTTAAAATTGCAATATAGATTCAATGCATGATAAAACGACAATGAAATTGCTATTAAAATTGGACCTGCTCATTACAATAGTCTCTGTTTCTATATAAAGCATTTGATACAGAAAAAAGTAGTGCACTGGTTAAAGTGTGCGGCTCTTGTATATAAGAACGTGGGTGTGATTCCTTACAGTTCTTCCGACGAATGAATAAATGGTTTCCCGTTACATCCCATGAATGGATTAGGGAGAGCTTCTTACAAACAGTGAGCTGTGCGCGATCCAGTTTTACACTCACTGATTGGGACCTGCAATTTTGCACCGGTTCCGAATGGTATTTCATGGCTAAGAGCCTTAGCGAGGTGACCGTCGTCGAAAGAAATTTAATGTGGTCAGAGCCAGGATCGAACCCACGGTCTCGTATACAACAGCCGCGCACACTACCATTGCAACACCGACCAGCCACAACCACCGGAATTAGTCATGAAATAAAACTGTCAAAAACCCGTTCGGAATTGGCGTACAATTTTTGGTTCTAATCAATGAGTGTAAAACTTGAAAACGCACAGACTTCTGATTGTGAAAAGCCCTCCCCACTTCCCTCATAGAAAAATGGGAAGCTATTTTTTATATATTTTATAGCAAAAGGTGTAACATATAAAAGGAGGGAAAATTTTGTTGGAGTTTTCTTTGATTGATTTGACATACGTGCATAAATTTAAAAGTTTTGATGTAAGAATTAATAATTTGATTTTAGTAAGAGAATGATATATGATAAATTTAATTTATTCCATTATTATTAAATTAAACAAATTTTTAAATTAAACAAATTTTTGTATTCTTTGAAGCCAAGCAACGTGCAGTTACACGAACGGGCATGGTAATTTCGTCCATATTCAATAGCAGATTGACGTTGTCCAAAATATTATCTAATTCCCAAGATGTAGATATGTATAATTCCCAAGTACCAGTATTTGTATGAGAGGTAAACAAATTAGCGTGACAAAGTGTAAATTCTTAACGCTGGACAAAATATTGGCTAGTACCAAGTATATCGCACATATTTTGTATCGGAGGTACTCAAATGGGTGGGTCAAAGTTTTCAATTTTTGGAACGAAGTTCCTTATCGCACGTTGCGATAAGGAGGCTATATGAAGAAAAAAAATTAAACAACTTTTTTAACATTATTATGCTACAACCCAGTATTATCAACAATATATTGGGTACTTTTGCTTCGGTTTGTGTCTAGATTAACACAAGTTGGGAAATTTCTTGTTTAATGGGAAGTTTTCTAGGTGGAGCCTGTAACTTATATTTAATATATATTGTAGTTTTGAACCCACTAAAAAGTAAATTTTGAAAAGCCAAAGTGAAAGAAGTGAAAAAAATAAGAAAAAATAAGAAATAAGTGTATTTTCTTAAAAAAAGTAAATTTTCTCAAAAAAAATACCCATTCATATTGTTAAATAAAGTACAATTTCTTAAAAAAACAACTTATCTTAAACAAGTACCTCTGCTTAAAAACAGTACATTGTCTTACAAATAGTACCTTTTCGTGAAAAAAATTATTTTTTTAAATACGTACGTTTTCTTAAAAAAGTCAACTTTCTTACAACAAATTACCTCTTCTTAAGAAACTACATTTTCTTGAACGAGTAACTTTTCTGTGAAACAAAATAACATTCACAGCAACGCTGGACAAAATATAGGCTAGTACCAAATTATATTAAGACCGATTTAGGTTTACGTGAGATATCGCATTTATCAATAGGACAGTCGCACATATTTTGAAATCCGAGGTACATGAATGGGTTGCTCAAAGTTGTCAATTTTAGCAGTCAAGTTCCTTATCGCACGTTGCGGGAAGGGGTAAATAAAAAAAAATTAAACAACTTTTTGATGTGTTAACATCTATACGCGCGCCTCTAGGGCAGTAAACTATAAATTTAATACATACGCAAGTGTTAGGTTTGGAAGAGTAAATCATCGTTTGTTTGTTCGTTGCTTGGCAGTCGGTATTGAAAGTGATTGTTGGTCGATTTTCATATAATTTTCCCACGCGATTTTCTCCGGAAATTCATAGCCGATTTTATTAATTTTTGGATTAAAAAGCTAGTGCGGGTTTCGACGAAGAGTTTAGGCCAAAAATTAAGGCGATCCGATATCGGCGAGCCGAGATTTAAGTGTTTTAATTTGGAGTAATATTAAAAAAGTGTTTTATGTTGATCTTCGGTTTTGTCTTATCATCGTTTGTTTGTTCGTTGCTTGGCAGTCGGTATTGAAAGTGATTATTGGGCGATTTTCATATAATTTTCCCACGCGATTTTCGCCGGAAATTCATAGCCGATTTTATTAATTTTTGGATTAAAAAGCTAGTGCGGGTTTCGGCGAAGAGTTTAGGCCAAAAATTAAGGCGATCCGATATCGGCGAGCCGAGATTGAAGTGTTTTAATTTGGAGTATTCATTTGGAGTAATATTAAAAAAGTATTTTATGTTGATCTTCGGTTATATCGTACGAATATAACAATGTATGTATGTATGTACAAGTGTCTGTTGCTTTGCATTCTTTGACTTTTGTGGGAATAAAACAAAAAGTATTGAGCAAGAAAATAATGACACATGTGCTTGCACTGGGTCTTTAAATACTTTTAAGTATTAATATTATTTAAGTGTAACGTCATCATATGATTGAACGCTGTTTTTTATTTTCCAATGTAACATTTACGAATGTGTTCATAGAAATCGAACAGGTACCGTGTAGCAAAAAGGTGTTAACACATCGCCCGTGAGTTCGAACACTCATTGGATTTTTTTATCACTATTATTCTACAACCTAGTAGTATCAACTATATTGGGTACTTTCGCATTGGTTTGTGTCTAGACTAACATATTTTGGCACATATCTTGTTTAATGAGAAGTGTTCTAGGTGAAGCCTTTAACCAATATATAATATATATTGTAGTTTTAAACCAAATTAAAAGTAAATTTAGAAAAAACTAAGTAAGAAAAGTGTAAAAAATAACAGTTATGTACTTAAACAAGTGCCCTTTTTTAAAAAAAGTAAATTTTCTCAAAAAAGATACCCGTTCATATTCTTAAACAAAGTACGTTTTCTTAAAAAAATACTTTATCTTAAAGAAGTCCGTTTGCATAAATCAAAAAAGTGCCTTACAAAAAGTAAATTTCTTTAAAAAAATTATTTTTTTTAAATAAGTACCTTTTCTTAAAGAAATAAATTTTCTTACAAAAAATTACCTCTTCTTAAAAAAACAAACTTTTCTTTAAAGAGTACCTTTTTGCGAAATAAAATAACTTTTCTTGAGATAAGTACCTTTTCCTAAAAATTTACCAATTCTTTAAAAAAGGACCAGTTCTAAAAAATTTCCCATTTCTTGAAAAAAAACCTTTTCTTCAAAAAATACCTTCTGTTAAAAAAAAACCATTTCTTACAAAAATTCCTTTTCGTAAAACAAAATAATACCTTCCCATTTCTTTTCTTGAGATAAGTAACCTTTCTGAAAATAAGTAAATTTTCTTAAAAAAAATAACATTTTCCAAAAAGAGTACCACTTCTTTAACAAGTACCTGTTCTTAAAAAATGCAATTCTTTGTAAAAAAAATTCATACTCTTATGGCTTTTTCTCACAGAAAGTACTTCGCCTTAATAATAGTACGTTTCCTTAAAAAACATTAGTTTTTAATGAAAGAAGTATCTCTCTTTAAAAAGGGACCTTTTCGGGAAAATATAATACATATTTTTAAAACAAACGACCTACAAATATATTTAAAAAAAAATTTTAAAAGAAGTTTATTATATAACAAAAAGTACCTTATCTTTAAGATCCATTTAAATTATCGTATTTTTCAACGGGCGCCTTAAGCGTGTTGGAACTAACTAATACATAATATATAGAAAAAGGAACTTCGTTCCAAGCGGGTGTCACCTGACACCTCATTTAATTAAATTTTTTTTTTTGGTTATTTGCTGATTTTTTTATTACTATTAAAAAAACTAAAACTGACAAATATCGGTCATAAATTAAATTTCGAATCAGTTTCGCATTGATACAATCTGATAGAAATCGCAGGCAGCGGAACAGATTGCGGCCAGAAATAACAAAAGTCAGCAGAAATTTGAAATAATATGTTGCTATTGTATTTTGTATAAGACTTTGTTTTTTCAGCGCTGTGTTGATGTCTTGTAGAAAGGTCATATTTACTACAACTAACATATTTGTCATAAATACAAAACACAAGGCCAAATTCAACGGAGTGTGAATACCGCTTGTAGCTGGGTAGGATGTTTGGTTTTTTTCTACACTGAAAAAAAATTTTTTTCGAATAATTTAAAGAATCGTTGGTTATTATTTCGAATGAATATTTAATACAAATGGGTGTGAAACAAAAACTATATGTAAGTATATACAATATTATATATAATTAGAAAATATGTTGTTGAATGTAAACAAATTATTTCATTTATGTAACAAAACTTTTATCTTTAAAAAATTCCTCAGACCTAATATAAAACCAAAATGTACTTATAACCTATTAGTTTCTGTAAAATTAGAGTTAATAATTTTGTTACCTTAGCTTAGCTGTGGTAGCCTAACGATTATGTGAGCACACAAGTTACAAATTGAAACTAAAACAACCATAACTGTAAGTGTACACAATTTGTTAAATACTTCAGGATTTAGAGACAGATATAGTACTTATTGGTTAAATTTTTACTTAAACGATTCTCTAAATAATTTTAACGTAGAATACGTTATACGTTATACGGTAAGGTAGTTATACGGTTTGTGTGGGTCTGGAGCACAAAATTTTGAGAAAATGTTTGTCAACTTTCACCCACTTTTACTTAAATATTAAAACATATTTTAGCAATTTTTATATGTTACTCAGTTTTGGTAATATGTTTTGTTTCGAATTACATTAAAAAAATTATATGTCTATATATAAAATTTTATGTAGTTAGGGAAATAAATATTGAAGAGCATGATATTTTAGACTTTTTTGATGTGTTAACATCTATACGCGCGCCTCTAGGGCAGTAAACTATCAGTTTAATACATACGCAAGTGTTAGGTTTGTAAGAGTAAATCATCGTTTGTTTGTTCGTTGCTTGGCAGTCGGTATTGAAAGTGATTATTGGGCGATTTTCATATAATTTTCCCACCCGATTTTCTCCGGAAATTCATAGCCGATTTTATTAATTTTTGGATTAAAAAGCTAGTGCGGGTTTCGACGAAGAGTTTAGGCCAAAAATTAGGGCGATCCGATATCGGCGAGCCGAGATTTAAGTGATTTAATTTGGAGTAATATTAAAAAAGTGTTTTATGTTGATCTTCGGTTTTGTCTTATCATCGTTTGTTTGTTCGTTGCTTGGCAGTCGGTATTGAAAGTTATTATTGGGCGATTTTCATATAATTTTCCCACGCGATTTTCTCCGGAAATTCATAGCCGATTTTATTAATTTTTGGATTAAAAAGCTAGTGCGGGTTTCGACGAAGAGTTTAGGGCAAAAATTAAGGCGGTCCGATATCGGCGAGCCGAGATTGAAGTGTTTTAATTTGGAGTATTAATTTGGAGTAATATTAAAAAAGTATTTTATGTTGATCTTCGGTTATATCGTACGAATATAACAATGTATGTATGTATGTACAAGTGTCTGTTGCTTTGCATTCTTTGACTTTTGTGGGAATAAAACAAAAAGTATTGAGCAAGAAAATAATGACACATGTGCTTGCACTGGGTCTTTAAATAATTTTAAGTATTAATATTATTTAACTGTAACGTTATTTTTCAATGTAACATTTACGAATGTGTTCATAGAAATCGAACAGGTACCGTGTAGCAAAAAGGTGTTAACACATCGCCCGTGAGTTCGAACACTCATTGGATTCTTTTAAAGAAAATGTACTTTGTTTGAGATTATGAATAGGTATTTATTTTGAGAAAATTTTAGAAAATTAAATTTTTTTTATTTAAAGTAGTTATTTAAGAAAAGTTTTTTTTTCAAATATAAGGTAATAAAAGGAATTGTAATAAAATTCAATATTTTTTTGAGAGTTTTGCACCTTGAATTTTCAAAATTTACTTTTGATTGGGTTCTAAACCACAATATATAAGTATACTAAATATTGGTTACAGGCTCCACCTAGAAAACTCTCCATTAAACAAGAAATTTCCCAACATATGTGGGGATCTAGTTAATTTCTTTCTCTATGATCCAAGCCGTTAGTGTACACACAAACCAAAGCAAAAGTAAAAACATAGTTGAGAATAGTGGGTTGTATAAATAGCATAATAGTGTTAAAACAAAAGTTGTTTAAATTTTTTTCATTTAACCCCCATCTCGCAACTTGCGATAAGGAACTTCGTTCCAAAAACTTTTTTTCCAACATATTTAAAGCACTGTTTATTTTCAATTTCTGTATAACTTAATATAGTTTTAATCCCGAATGATTTTAATTGTTAGTTTTCATATTATGACTGCATTTAGCTACAGTTCGACTAAATATTATTGTTTGGCATTTTCCTATATTAATCTTCATATACCAGTTTGTGGTACACGATTCGACAATATCAGATTTTGTTTGAAATTTTTGATTAATAAGTGTTACGAGTACGTATTTTTTCACCCGATTCACATACCATAATATGGTCCGCGAAAGAAATTATGTTGTCAATTTTTCTGACTACTCGTAATTTTGAAAGGTAAATATTAAATAATATTGGTGGCTACGACGTTGTATATCATTTTAAAGGTTTTGCTACATGTGTTTGATAATTGCTTTGGCTAGACTTATTCACAGACATACATACATGCTCTAATACACTTTCTTTGAAATAATTGAAGTTTTTCCATATATGAAAGCGAGATGTTGAATCATATTGAATACCCATACGTAATTATCGATCTTATTAGTATTTGATACATCATGTTTTTAACATGATTTTCGAGACATTTTGAATAAAATAAATATTTAAATGCAAAAAATCACATGAGATGTCAGGCGAAACACGGTTGGAACGAAGTTCCTTTCGCTATATGTTATATACTACTTAGTTCCAACACGTCTAAGGCGCCCGTTGAAAATAAGGTAAAGAAAAGGTAATTATTGTGGGGAACAGAGAAGGACTTTCTATTTAACATATTAGAGATCAATATTGTTAAATTCAACGGGAATTTGTAATAAATAATTTTACATGTAAGTCTTGAATCCAAATACCATCGAGTGCTATTTCCATATATATTAGACAAATTTTTTGCAAAAGAAGAAACTGTTTGAAAGAAACAAAAATTTAAATTTACAATCTTAATCTTAATTTCTTTTGTATAAAATTATAATTGAATTTTGTCTTTCAAGAAGAATTGATAGGTTGTAAGTAAAAAAACAACCAATATAGTTGAAAAATAAATATATCAAACCAAATTGTACTCATTAAAAAGAAACCTTGATACAATTCTACAGTTCATTTAAACCATACAAATTTTAAGAAATTTAGTTTCCTATCTTATTCAAATTGACCATATATAAAGGATTATGTGAATTAAAAGCATACTTGGGTAATAATCTGAGTAGAATGTAGCAGGCTGCATTAATTATATTTGTTCGAAATTCAACACAAATTGTGGAAAAGTTGTATTTGCATACCTTATTTATATACCACAATTTGTGTTGAATTTTCCGCCACTGTAATTCATTTAATCTTATTTTACGGTAATTCTTATTCTTAAATGCAGCCAATATATCTTCAATTTCTTGATTCAATCTAAGGACTACAATTTTATAATTTATTTACTCGATAAGAATGTCGAGAAAAGTATTTTCGTATCTGATTCAAATTGCCAACATATAAAGAATAATTTTAGTTGTCTTAGATCCTCGTTATGTTTAAAGTTGTAACTTCCTTTAAGGATATAAGAGATCATGTTTCTCCGGTTAGTGAAACAAATGTAAATGCCGCGGGTGGGATCCGAACTCACATTCGCTGGACGATCGTTTCGATGTTTGTGAAGCATCATCTTCAGGAGCGTCTAGCCCGTCAAGCCACTGCGGTGTGTATTTACACAAGTCACTAACCGAAGACATTTATCGATTGTGCAGAGTGATTGGTTGTCGCTACTTACACATTGCTTTCCTACTTCCACGCACTGATGCAGAAGTTTTAAAAGGTATATTTATAGAACGAACTATTCTCATTGTGGTTGTCTAGTTCTGTTTGTGTAAATATATTTGTGGTAGGAGACAAGTAACATGAGTTGACAAAAGTTGTCGTGGGATCTTTATATTTTAAGTATATAACTTTTATATTTGGAAATAACATTATTTTGTTGAAAATATTTATTATATAGGTAGTGGGGATAGGTTGCAAAATAATCAAAATTTAATTTGCACACTTCCGTAACTGGCCTCGTTTTGCGATATTTGTGTAAGTATCTTAATATTTCACAATTAGCAAATTAACCAATTTAATTGTATGAGGAATTTAACTGTAGAAAATCACGGGCTTTATATTTATCTTAGACAATATTAAGTCTTTTGATTAATGAATTTATTATCGAATTACCTGCACAACTACTTACTTTACTTTTATTGACTATTGTACAACCTCATGAGGTCAGACGTCTTACACATATAAATTAAACAAATTTCGACATATTCTTCCAACTGGCTCAATACTTCGCCTTTTCTCGCTAGTTGGTAACACCAATGATAATTAGGTATTCTTCTGCCTGCACAACTACATCATTAGAAAAATTATTATGGTTGCACAACATTTTCTCAATTTTAAATTATATATAGAGTAAAGTCAATAGGAGTCAATATAATACACCTTAAGGTTGTCAATTCCAAAATATAATCACGATTATTTGCATTGCTTACAACTTTGTATGATAAAGCGCTTCAATACTTTTTCCAAACTATTCCTGGCTAAACTTTTTAAAAAAATTTAAATAAGAAACTATAATATCCACAAACTGAAATACTGGGCATTCCATATGCAATCACACTAATCCAAGTCAGTTTACTTTTCCAAATTTTAGGACAATTTAATAACTCCGGATGTATTTTTAGCTTTTCTAACGAATGTGTGTGATAAAATGGGACACCTTGAATAGCAGATTGTCCTTTGCTAAAATTTGGAGTTATAGGAATATCGTTAGATTGGTTTTGTTTTATAGATATATGGCACAGACAATCCAGTCAACTAACTAAATTTTATTTAGGAGGTGCAAAATTAGGCGTTATAATATATCCCATTTTCAATGGCAGAGTTTCGTTTTACTTGCTGTTGTCTCATACCAAATTTAATTTAGAACAGTTGCGTTTTTATTTTGGAAATTATTGTCTATATCACCCAATATTACTTACTTACTTACTTATGTAGCCTCAAACAACCCAGATAAGTCAAGGGCCTTACAATATGAGGATAGCATGTCTCTCCAACCGGACCGATCTTCAACTTGCCCCTTCAGTCTTTAACACCAAACTATCGCATGCAATCCTCCACCTGGTCTTTCCACCCAAGCCTTGGTCGTCCTAATTTCGATGTAATTCGAGTACGTCTACGAAGACCTTCTCACTGGTTCATTCTAATCCAATCTACCAGCTGACCTAGCCAGCGTAAACGCCTTATCTTCATTCGCATAACTACGTCGATGTCGGGTTACAGATTATAGAGCTTGTGGTTCATCGGATGCCGATACTCGCCGTTCTCTCTAATGGGACCATATATTTTCGGAAAATTTTTCTCTCCAAGATTTCCTGTGACATTTCATCAGTATGCTATATGACCCAGGATTCTGCCCCATAATGCAAGACAGGTTGTATGAGAGCCTGATAGATTTGGATCTATTTGTCTCGAGCGAGGGTCTTATATCGGAAGTACTTGCTTAAAACTAAACCCACGCATTTGTCCCTCTGATTTTTAGGCTGACGTCATTTCTGTTGTTTGGGGCAAAACCGAGGTAAATTATTTCGTCCACTACATCGAAATAATAACAGGTATCCTTTCCTCCAATCGGGTGAATATTCCCTCCTTTGCTGTCAAAACGACGTTTGGTGATTCATTCTCAATTCTCGAAAATAATGCAGTTACTTCTCACAGATTTCCCAATGATGTAGAAATCGTCAGAGAATGTCACCTTTGCAGCTGACAGTTTTATTCGTATTGACTGCAGCTTTTGTCTCGATGATCGCAATTAATATGTAGAGTAGTTCGCATGATAGGATGTCACCTTATCCTAAATGATGCGTTAAGATCCTTACCAATCTTTACTGAGGATTTCGTGTCGGTCAGTGTGATTCTACAAAGGCATGTCTGCTGGGCAGGAATATAAAGCCCCGACAAAGCATGATACAGTTTTCCCCGTATCGGGCTATCGAAGGCAGCCTTATAAGCTACAAACAGATGTTAGGTTTGGATTTATTTTTCCAGGAATTTTCGTAATGTGAATATCAAGTCGATACTTGACTTTCCAGGCCTAAAGCCACACTGATAAGGTCCAATCAGGTCTGCAACAAACGGCTTTAGTCTTTCACACACTACGCTCGAGACGACGTTTTATGCGATGGGCAATAGACATATTCCACGATAGTTGGTACACAACGTAGTGGACTATATTAGACATTAATTCAAGATTTTTTTATGTAAACTGAAATAATTTTTTTAAATCATAAAACTCAAACATTCTTCTTCAATAAAATCCTAAACACTACTTCGTACTAAGAGAGTCTTCTGTTGACAATTGGCCACCAATTGTCGATAGGATTAAAATCGGGGCTTTGAGCTGGCTATTCATTATTTTGAATTCTTTTTCAGCAAAGAATTTTTGCACAGTTTTGGCAGTGCGATTTGCAACTTCGTCTTGCTGAAAAGTTATTTCTGTTGCAGAGTAGCCGCACTCTTCAATAAAAACGGGAAAATTGTACTGCAAAATACTTTTATATATTTGTACTCCTTATTCATAATTCCTTCCTTCCCAACAAGTGAAACATCCCACATCTTTGCACACTCACAACCATGTTTCGCCGTTTGCTCCACTTGGTGTCGCTGGGTGGTATTACCAGGCCTCTTCCAACAATATTTTATTCCATCAGATAGAAAACGATTAAGTTTTGTATCGTGCGACCATATCACTCGTCATCAGTTGTCCGTTTTACAACAATTAATCCGAGCCTTCACATTCAAGTCCACTGCTCTATACTCGGGTCGCCCATTGTAAATCAGAACACAATATTCTAAGGTCAAATAGTCGGGCATGCATTAGTCTAGCCAAATTTTGAATATACGCTGATGCATGCACGTTTCCGACCCACAGTCGCCAGGCTTAAAGAGCTCTAGCTAGTTTTTCAATATACGCTGATCCATGCACGTTTCCCATCCATATTCGCCAGCCTTAAACAGCTTAGCCGGTAGTCCGGCAGCCTTTGCAGCTTGTTTTGGCGGAGGGCAGTCGCCGGAATCACCCCGTATTTGCGCAACATCCTCATCCATATTGAAGTTTCCTTCGAAAAGTAAATAATGGAGGTGATATCTTCATATACGCAATATACTGTGCACATCTTGTGACAAGATTCCCGTCCGTATCTCTACAAAAGGGGGACCTTGATCAATGACCTCTGGTTTGACTTTATACATTTCGGTAGAGTTAACGGACCTCATTGCTTCCAGTGCGGTTTAGGAGCATAATGCGAGGGTGCGTTCTGCACCAATAATTGAGTGAACTTCTCTTCAAAGGCCGAAGCTATCTCTGATAATTGCAGCTTCACGAAGCCCATTTTTCTATATGTCTGGTTTCGTACGCCTTTCGCTCTGCTTAACCTTGTGCGAACCTTTAACACAACTAGGTAGTCATATGCAATTCGAATTTAAGAACTCTATATACATAGATCCGGCGCAAGTATCCAATTGGCGGTGCCCTCGCCAGTTATGTGGTTGACATTACCGCTATCATGGACAGGAAATGGCTGCACAAGGAAAAAAACTGCGACAGTTGCCATGAGAAAAAACAGGTATTTGGTTGTGGATTTTTAATTGGCAAAAGATTACGACATCTAATCTCTAGGTTCAATCCTGTGGGTGATAGTATAGTCACAATCCGCCTAAAAGCGAAATATTTTTATATTCTCCTAATTTCTGTGCATGCCTTGCCACAAGCAAAAGATGATGATGCCAAAGGCCTAGAGGGAACGCATGACCGCTGCCCTGGCCATGCTATTAAGATTGCACTAGGAGATTTTAATGCGAAAGTAGGCAGGGAAATGTCTTTCATCCAACTATTGGCAATTTCAGTCTACATGCTGACAGTTCCGACAACGGTATGAGACTGCTTGACTTTGCCGCGGCAAAAAACATGGTCGTTAGTGGTATAAGATTACAGCATTAAGACATCCATCAAATAACGGGGATCCAAATTGATCAAGTGGTAATTGATGGACGGCACTCATCCAGTCTAATGGGGTACAAGCGATCAGAAGACCTATCATAGATTCTGATCACTACCTGGTAGCAGCAATGGTTCGCACTAGACTAAGTACAGCGAAAATCGTAAGAAACCAGACGCAGAGAAAGCTAGACCTCGGTAAGCAGCAATTACCACAGGCAGCCACAGCCTACTGAAGGAATCTCTCGCAACTTTTGGCATAGAACCCACCATCTCCTGATGCCGATCCCGAAGCTGCAGTGGAAACCCATTTCAGATTGTATTTGGTTTTGAAAACCCCCTTCGCAACAATAACCTTTTCTTTAAAAAATAACATTATCTTAAAAAAAAATCCCTTATCTTAAAGAAGAATCTTTGGTAAAAAAAAGTAAATTTTCTTGCAAAAAGTACATTTTCTTAAAAGAAGTAATTGTTTTTAAAATAAGTACCTTCTCATAAAAAATTATATTTTTTTACAACAAATTGCCTTTTCTTAAAAAACTACATTTTCTTTAAAGAGTACCTTTTTGTGAAACAAAATAAATTTTCTTGAGATAAATACCTAGTCTTAATTTTCCATTTTCCCATTTCCATTTCTTAAAAATTCCAAATTCCCATTTCTTAAAAAAGACTTTTCTTCAAAAAATACCTTCTTTTAAAAAAGGTAACTTTCCTTACAAAAATTCCTTTTATTAAAAATAAAATACTACCTTCTCTTTTCTTGGGTAAGTACCCTTTCTGAAAATAAGTACATTTTCTAAAAAAAATAACCTTTCCTACGAAGAGTACTACGTTTTCTTAAAAAAAATATTAGCTTTCAATAAAAGAAGTACCTGTCTTTAAAAAAGGGAATTTTTGGGAAAATATAATACATACAATACACAAAAAGAACCTAAAAATAATCCCTTTAAAAAAATACATTCCTAAAAAACAAAATTTCTTAAAAAAGTTCATCATTTTACAAAAAGTATCTTTTTTTATAGAACCATTTAAATTATCGTATTTTCAACGGGCGCCTAACTAGTACACAATATATAGCAAAATGAAGTTTGTTCCAACCAAGTGTCCCCTAACACCTCATGTGATTTTTTTAGGGCGAATGTAACTTCGGTTGCTTCCACCTTCGCACCTATCCACAATTTGTTTGAATATATACAAAATACAAATACAACAGATTTAAGTGAAGCTTTGTATATATTCATTTTTATTTTGTTACAGTGCAGAAAATGCGATAAACGGAAAAATATGTACTTTTATTATCCTTCCAGTACGTGGAAAATATGTTAATACTCATCAAAAATGGATTGACTCAAAACTGTCATTGTTATAAGAACTTACCCCTTTTTAATTGATTAGCATCCACAACTAAGACATCAATCCCATGAATTATAACATGCACTAATTTGGTTATTAAAGTAATAAATCATAATAATAAAAAATTTGCATAATAAAAATAAAATTTATGACTTACCCTCTAACATACAAGCAGACAAACCACATCCTTGTCCTGGACATGTTAAGACCTCAGACTTTGTATTCAAAAATAAACATATACAATAGCACTTGACTTTTGGAAAGTGCCTTATGAACATGGCTTTTACCATTTACATTTTTTGTTGTGTGAAGTATTTGTCCAAGGAGTATGTTACATCTTGGGTGTCTCTGCTTTGGAACGTTGATACTACATAAATGGACAAATTTGACTTTTTAATTTATTCTTCTAGATATTGCGATAATCTGCTAACACAAATCTGAAAATTTATAGTAAAAACTATTAATTTAGTTCTATATCCAATGTACGTAGTTTCGGCCACACGTTTATAATCCTTAGGTTTGTCCTTTTCGTTATTGCTATTATTTTTATGTTCAAATTCCAAAGAAAAGGGGATACATAAGCGAAGAGATGTTTGTTTTTATGGCTCTACCTTGCATAAGGTCTAATGGAATTCTCTAGTGTGGATGGTTATAAAGTTGTGATTAACTTTTAAAGATTTCATACGTAGTATTTCTTCAATAAGAATTCTTTGAAGTTACTCAATTTTTTTATTGGTCCATGGTTCCTTTTTTCTTATATCGCATATATGTGCAGCAAGTACAAGGATTATGTATAACTACGTATAAAAATGTACTTAAGTGTAATGGTATAGATGAAAGAAATATAATGACATTTCATTCCATATTTTAGGTTACGAAACATGAAGTTCAACAGTGGAACCAATATATTAATTACTCAAATAAAATAAAATTACTGTTTTGTTAAATTTTTTTTCAAAATTTCCCAATTACTCTTTAAGTGGCCTCATCATACATACTTCGTAATTTTACGTAATTCCTGAGCTGCTGAATAAACGTTACTTTTGGAAAAACAAAATCGCTTAAGCGATGATTACACAATCTGAGTTCTCATTTGAGCCTGATGTCAAAAATCTCTGTTTGAAGCTCGTCAGAGTGTTAGAAAAGCTACCTGACCTAATCAGACTCGCTACTACGCTACATATATGTAAAACTCATTCGGATCAGCTGATGATTAATATGCCTTCTGATGTACTAAACAACAACTAAAAACTATTAGGGTATTACACAATCTGTAGTTTATAACACGTTACAGCTGTTCGGTGACTACCTGTGTTGAGATACATTATTTAATGGGTAGTTTATAAAACGCTGCGCAACGTTTTTGATCACTTCAGCTGTCAAATTGAACACGCCACAGTTCTTCGCGTTAGTTGAAGAAATTACAAATGTAAAGAAAACTGTCGATCGAGGATAGGCAGATGGAAGTATTTTGCATTTCATTGCTTATAAGTAGTTGCCAATTTTGGCTAAAATGCATTCGACAGATAAAGGTCAAATTTTTATTTTTAAAAAATAATTCAAACTTATACTGTTTACGCACTGAAATTCTTATTTACAATAATAATTTTTTTTTATCAAACCAGTGCATTGTTTTGGCGAAGGAAAATTGAGGTAGTGATGTAGAAATAGGTAGTAGTGTCTGTTAACATTTGCCTTGAATCTTTGTATGTCACAATTGGTGGGAAATACACTAGCCAGAAGTTTATTCCACTTACGGACTGTACGGCTGAAGAACGAATTTTCTCTATAGTGTGTAGTGCGGTCAATCGGCCACTCGATAATAAACGGATGAGAGTTCCCGGAAAGCCGCGTACTTCGGCTAAATATCCTCACGTCTGGCATAAGTTGACGTGGAACATACCGTGGAGTATCGATAGAACAGCGACATGCAACCGACATTTCGACGATGCTCAAGGGAGTCACTAGCGTTGGACACCCCACTGTCCCCTATTAACACCGTCGCTCTCCTCTGGACATGGTCGAGAATCCCCAAAGAGGTCCTAGGAGCACCTGCCCATATATGGGAGTTATACTCCTTATTTGGCCTGATGTAGGTGGTGTAGATATTGAGAAGATTACATGGAGTGAAGTATTTCTTGTACCGCTTTAAAAAGCCGAGACACTTGAATGCATCTTTCGACACTTCAAATACATGTTTTGCCCGGCAAAACATGCGGACATCGCATTCTATTTTCATGCCCAGTACATCAGGAGCGTCTGATTCATCAATATCCACTATTAAAATCCAGTCACTGAATGCGCCCTCTTTGGATCTGACAGCATTCTTGCATGTTACACCAATTTATTCCGATGGTTTAACCGAAATAATTTTGAATTCATGAATTCATACCAATCAAAATTATCTTCTCGATCATTTCAGCAGCAGCATCTATATTATTGTCCAGAAAACAAAGCCTCCAGTTAAAATGCTGATAAAGTAGGAACGGAACGTTCAAATAAATAATGCGTTGCAAAACTATTATAATTATATTTAAAAATTATCGACATCAGTTGATGTTGACAATAATAAACAAAGGAACCAATACAATACAATCAACACATACCGACAAATGGCACGGGTTTTTGAAACGACAACTAATTTAATATAGATGGGGAAATTTATTGGACATTGAACCCCAAAATAATATAGGTTTTTTACACATTTTATGTGAATATTTTTGGCATTTGCAGTATTATAAATAATAGCAATCTTAAAATCTGTTGATCTACTGAAACAGTGCTAAATTATTTAATCTTTTTCATTCACTCAAGATAACTTTTTCTGATCTATAATTGTTTATTTTAGTTTGGCAACTCTATAAACCGCATATGTCGGTGACAGCTTTCGTAAACAAACGCAAGCGCGAAGTGATATATAAACTATAATTTTTTGACTTTGGCGTTCGCGTTGGCTTCTGCGTTTACGTTCACTTTCGGGACTTTTAGAATACTACCCTTATTCTATTCATAGACAAATGTAGTATAGGCACATTTATTCTCTCATCTGACGATCATTTCACACTCTTCGTCGTAGATTTTTGGAAATGAGAGAAATTCGACAAAACTTAACTTACACCAGGTGGAGTTACAAAATATATTCACTTAACTTTTTCGTGTCATTTTGGTGTAGAACTGAAAAATTTAAATGTACTTTTTGGTTGACTTTTATCGTTGGTATACAATTTCATTGTATTTAACACAACTAGTTTTCCACAAAAACACGAAATGCGGTTGTTGTTCCTTCGTTAGACGTTGTTTACTATTGCCTCTATCTGGTATTATTGAACCAATGTTTACCACCAACCAATGTTTACTTGTAACCGCACCTTTGACGTTTAATTTATTGACAGAATAAATGTGTCTAACTATATTCGTCTATCATTGTATTTGTTCTATTTTGCATTGAATACTTACCATGTATGGCTTGTTGAATAGACTAAGGCGTAAAAAAGTTTGCATTTTTCGTACAAAATATAACAACATTAATTTAAAGAATAACTACCAGCAACGAGTCCGGCAACATAAGCGAATTGCCAACAAAATCTCAGATTGTAAACAAGTTGACTGATCGTGTACTAGATTAATATGAGTACCTGCCACAATGGCCCAATCTCACAGTGCTCTTAACACAGGGTGAATACAATGCGTCGACCAGCGCCCCCGTATGCCGAAGCATCTGAGTACCAATTTAAAACCATATATTTGGACATAGTTTTTTCCCTTGGTTAGGGACGGAGCCTATCTAAAACTCCTTCCGATCTATTGGTCACGGCACCCGGTTGCAATACAACTCCACATCGAGCAGAAGCTCTCCCCGCGATTTGGGTATAAACCACAGCCACCACGTGTCTCCCCGAAGGCCCACACCACAGTCAGGATGGAACCAATTTCCATGGGCACCTGACTCCCGTGGTACCAGAATTAAGTCTCTGGTCAGACCTCGTAGCCGAAACTACTACCAGTCGAACCCCAAACGGTTCGGGGACTGGTGACCCCACAACACAAACATGCAACAATTATCACTACAAAAAATGCGGCCAGTTCACTCAGAATACTCTCACAGCGCCAAGCAAACAAACAAAAGAAAAACTAAAAACAAATCAAAGAGATCTTGGGCTGACAGGAACGTCCCAACCACAACAAAAACGCCAAAACTGCGAAAAAACAAAACAACAAAAAACTCTTTAATGCTGCCAGGAACCGCAAGGACAACCACAAATAGCCAACATCTACATACAACAAAATAGACAACTCCGAAAACCACCACCACTATAACACTCTCCTCCTCCTCCTATCAAACACCTCAAGTGCGAAGTTACTCAACCCCCCAACTGTCCGATCGTCCAACAAAACCCCACTAAAGTCCCAACCCTCCCCTGTCTGAGTGACTCCCATGGCGTCTAAATCCCTAATGTCGTCATAGTATGTACAGTCAGTAAATACGTGTCTCCAGTCCTCCGCTCCACTTCCACAGTCCGCAGTGTCGGACAGGCCTCTTTTATGCAAACATGCATTAAAAGACCCGTGTCCCGTCAGTAAAAACCCTGTACTAAGTCCAAAACAAAAGTCGCGTCTGTCACGCACAAAAGTCACGTCCGGTATAAATTCGTACGTCACCCTACCTTTGTCACTGTTTGTCCATCTATTTCCCCAAAGCGAGACCACGCGCTCGTCGAAGAGCGCCTTAATGCGCGAAATCCCCCCTTCCGCCAGATCGGCGGTGGAGACCAGGTCGTCTCCAAGAAGGGGTAAGCCCTTCTTCAATCTGTACGCCGCGGCACGACGTAAAACTTCGAAGTCTAGGGGGGGTACCCCAAGAAGAACTTGCAGTGCGTCAGTCGAGACAGTTCGGCAAACTGGCAAACATGCCAACAAAATAATACGCTGGCAGGAAAACACCTTGGCCCTGCCTACCACAGACGTAGCTGTGCCACACAATAGGTCGCACAGGCGACGAATAATCCACCATATATGGTGCGCACAACCCGCCTGCTAAGGCCCCAGTCAGTCCTCGGTATACGTCTAACGACGCCCACCACCGCAGTGAGTTTTTCCCTCACATATGGCAAATGCACCATAAAATTAAGGCGCTCACCCACCATAATCCCGAAGTATTTCACCTGGGTGACATATGGCTGGCTCGCGCCCTGACACCTAATTACCGGCGGACGAGACGGTGACAACCTGCCCTTAAGCAACATTGTGACCGTATTATCCAATTCCACGCTCACACTAACTCTCCTACTCCACTCTCCAACTACACACATGACCTCCTCACCCCTTCTCTCCAGATCAGCACGAGACTGTCCTTCGATGAGGATAAGGAGGTCATCCGCGTACGCGCACAATTTGTATCCGCTACAAAGAGTCACCAGCAGGGGATCCATCATTAGATTCCATAAATATGGACCGCAGATGAATCCCAGCGGACACCCCCGAGCGGCATCAACCCAAACTGTGTCGCTAGCACCAACGACGCACGCCTTCCTACTTCGAAAATAACTCGCCCACCAGGAAATGTGGTCAAAGGCTCCTCTGAAATCTACGAAGACGCCCAACACATATTTTGGCGCCGACTCCGCCAACTTCTACGCACGTGCTTCCACGCATCCTCGGCTGACTTCCCCTCGCGAAACCCAAACTGGTACTCGGAAGTGCGCAGCATTCCACCTTCTTTGAGTCGTTCTACCAAAATCCGCTCCATCACCTTCCCGAGTTCGGGGAGAAGGCTAATGCCGCGATAAGACGGCGGATTAGTCCTCACCCTGTCGGGGCTCTTCAGTAGAATGACCACTTTTGCGCTCTTCCAAGCATCTGGGGAGTAGCCCTCGCGGAAACACTTCTCCATAACAGCAGACACGTGTTCGGGAATTAAACTCAAAATTGCCTTCAGCATTTCGCCGGTCATTCCATTGACACCGGGATATTTCCTGCTCTTGAGTCGAGAGACACTACTATCAAGCTCATGCCTCTCGATCAACGGTGGATCGGCCACTTGCCAATCAGGGGGAGGACGATCGGTCGGCTCCGCCCTCGGGAAAAACTCGTTTAAGAGTACCTCCGTACGCTGCCTCCACGACGACAGGGTTTCATCGCCAACACGCAGGGACGATATATCCACTCTCTTGCCTCTACCACGGCAAATGCGGTAGACCTTGCCCCAGGGATCGTCTCTATTCATCCTCACGAAGGACCTCCACTCGTCCTCCTTTACCTTCAAAATAGCGTCCTTATACTCGCTCAGGGCAGCAAGATAGGCCAATTTACGCTGCGCCAGGTCTTCCACATTAGTGCGCCTTGCCCTCTGGAATCTCTTCCTGAGACGCCTTGCTACTCTCCGCATCTCGTCACGCTCTTGGCTCCATCCACCACTTGACGCTACCAGAACTAGCCACACGGCTGCGGCCGAGCACAGCATCATTCGCCGCTACCATCCAGCGATCGATCAGCCCTAGCATATCGTCGACTTCGAGTGCTCTGACAGTCTCCAGAGGGCAGCCTGCAGCTTCTTCCGCAAACCGGTCCGCGTAATGACGCCAATTCGCCTCGTACAGACGCCACCGACGCAGTGGCGCAGCTTCAACACTCCTCTGCTGACTGTACAACATAATGTCTATCAGGTTGTGATCACTGATGCCCCAGTCGTCTCTCACACGCCAATCAAACACATACGACGAACACGCAAGACCATTCGCAAGCGCAAAATCTATGTCGCTCGCACCCATTGGACCATCAAAGGTATATAGCTCACTCGGCAGGTTCAGCACCGCAACATTCCTTCCAGCTAGCCACTCGCTTAGCATAGTTCCTCGTATGTGGTTCTGATTGGCAAAAGCATGCCTGCCCATCTTACTGAACCACATACGAGAACATGCGTTCGCACCTAGTCCAAGGACTACCGGAATACTACTCGCGCTGAGTAGCACCGTGTCCATATACCCAAGATATGGTTCCAATGGGCTGCTTAAACGACAATACACACTAGACACCTTCCAGAGAGACACACACGCTATACTCAGTGCAGCTGACCACGGTACAGTCAGTGTCCGCTTCATCCACTACCACCGCAGAGTTTCCGCCAACATCCGTGAAGACACGCATGCCCCCAGGTAAACCCTGCACCACGCCTAAGGCAACCTTATAAAAAGGTTCCTGCAGCAACGCGTACCGCACACCTCGACTCATCATCTGCCCCAACTCGCACATCACCGCATAGCTCCGACCACAATTCAATTGGATACAGACCGTATTATCCATTTTAATGTCGTGCGTTACTCTTCGCAAATCTACCAGCATATACCGGGCACCAGTGTTGCCAGTTTAGGGGATTTATCCCCAAATTGGTGATTTTGTTTCAAAACAGGGGATTGTGTTTTTGGTTTGGGGATCTGGGGATGTTTTGGGGATGAAAATTTAAGCTGTATTAAAAGCGCATCTTTTGTATCATTCCTAGAAAGTTTTGATCTGGTACTAGCTAAATCAAAGCAAGCATAAACACACAAATAATATTTGGCATAGGGTAAATCTAACTAGAGAGAATATTTGACTCATCTGACGTTTCCTTTCACACTCTTCGTGATGTGGTCGGTGTGATAGAGAGATGTTTGACGAAAAGTGACATATACCAGGTGGAATTACAATAACCTCTGACTTTAATTTTTCATGTCGTTTTGGTGAAAACTGTGAAATTTAAATGTGTTTTTACACTTTTTTATTGACTGTTATTGTTAGCCAACTCATTTGTGTTGTATTTAACACAATAATTTTAACACACAAAACGAAATGCCGTTGTTGTTATTTTGTTCGTTGTTTTGAACCATTGCCTCTATCTGGTATTAGTAAACCAGTTCTTTTCAACATCGAATGTAAATATCACGCCAGGCCAAATGTCATAAATTTGCTGAGGTATTGCTAAATGTTGTCAGCAAAAGAACTGCATACACTTGCCAGTTCCTGAAAATATCAAATTGTTTTACTGGCAACGCTGTACGTGATGACAAGAACAAAACAAGTAAAAAACATTTTTGATATTTGGTGTTACTGAAAAGAATAGAAGCAGTGGATAAGAAATAACGAGAAATACTAAAACTATGTACAAAACAAATAATTAAGTAGATGAATCTGAAGATTATGAGACTGAAGTATTTGATATATGGCTTTTAATGGCTTTTAACCAATGTGCACATTAACTAAAGCCAGATCTCATGCCATAATCGTTTTGTTATAACTATGTTTAATTAATAATTTAATAATAATAATTTTTCAATATTTAAGCTTTCGTTTTGTTAAACTGAATTCTAAATAAATTTTCATTTTATAACTTAAAACTTTCTCGAACTACCTTTAAAACAATAGGGATTTTTCCGGGGATTTTAGCTTTTTTTTTTGGGGATTTTCGGGGATTAAAAATAACAATTCGGGGATTTCCCCTAAAAAAAACTAGCGACCCTGCCGGGCACAACAACGACAGCATAGAGTGGTCGGCCGCCCACCCCTTCATCACACAATTTCTGCAGCGTAACGCGTTGGAGCATTGCTGGGCCAGATGACCCGCAAAGCCACATCTACGGCACACTGCCTCCCTAAAACGGCGCTCGGCTGCCCTGTGAACAAATCCACAGCACCTGAAGCACGTCTGGATCACCTCCTGCTGTCGCACGATAAAGCGGAACCACTTCACGTAAACTCCCGATGTATCCAGCTGCTCTGCCACTCGCGGGGTACATTCGAGCACCACATTCACAAGACCCGCATCTGGGCGCCATGGCGCGCTAATGAGCCCCACGCTCCTGGCAAACTAGCTCTGCGACATCTACTCCGAAAAATTCATCTTGTACAGGTCGCCCATGAATTCATCCGTCGAGATCTCAGCATGTACTCGCTGTACAACTACTCTGGGTCCAAGTTTGTCACTCACAGACACAACCAGGCCCACCTCCGAGAATTTGCCGCTCTCCGCTATTTTCTGCCGCTCAGCCACCGACGGGGTGCGGATAATGGCACCACCGCTACCCGCTGCACGCACTTCGTGCACTCTGATACCCAAGGAGAGCGCAACTTGCTCCACCACCTTATCCACGACCTCCTTAGAAGTAAAGGCCTCTTTGCCTCTGACTTCAACTGCCCACGTCTCTACGGGCTTGGGCACCGGCGCAGCTGGTTCACCACGCGCTGCCTGAACAACCGGGGAAGGCATCATTGGCGCACTAGGTGCAGCCAGTGTCCCTCTGCCGACTCCAACGGCGTCATACACCTCCAAACGTCCTCTCAAGCGCGCATTCTCCGCCACAAGCGACATGAGCAGCACCTCGTATCTGCCCGCTCTCTCAATTACCTTCTTTCAAAACCACACCACACAAGGCGTTGGTGATGGCCTTCAGCCGCGCCACATAATCTCCGCTCACTCTGGCAGTCTCTCCCGCAGCGGCTCTACTCCTGGGCCTGCTAGCCCTCGTTGAAGTACTCACAGCGGTACCATCATCATCCAACAACGAGTCGACCGATTTCTGCCTCTTAACACCAGTCAGCGTCACTCCATTACCCTCCTCCACCTCCGAATCAGAATGCCTGACATTCCCAGCAGACCCCGTAGGCATAGCAGCATCCTCTGCGGCCTCCTCACCTGCACCAGCACAGGGCCCCTTCGACCTGGGCCTTTTCCACCATAGAACTGGTAAATTACCCGCCTCTGCTCTACTACACACAACCATAAGTATATATAGCAAACAAACAACTCACCCGCTATAAATACACACACGCACCAATGTTAAAGATATAGGGCCGGCAAACAACCACGCGGTCTGCTACATACAGTAACACAGGAAAAATTTACCCAAAAATTTAAACGCCTATATCTCGGCTCCCCGATGTCGGATCGTCGAGATCTTTTTTTACACGCTTCACGGCACTGTCAGCTTCCGGAGTTATCAACGTGGGAATATTTTTTCATAAATTCACAGAAAAACACTTCCACACTAACCCACAAGAGAATCGCTAATGTAAATAAGTTGACAATAGGAACTATTATATTTCCAATTAAGGACAGATGAAAACTCAAAAATAAAATGTCAGATCTGTTATTACATTATCTGACCTCGCCGAAGTTGTCCGCTTCAGATAGTGCAATTATGGCTACACCGACTAGTGACATTAATTGAATAATCAGGCAACCTGAGTAATCGACACACTGATTAATCGAATAATGGGCTAGTAATATTTACAATTCATCGATTAATCTGTATTTTGGTTAATCACCATTCATAATTAACTGACTAATCCAAAAAATTGTTACTCAAAAATTTGAATACTTACATATAATTGCGCAATTCAAATCTTTAGGGTTTTTTTTGGGGTTTGCATTTTTCCAACAATCCCCTTTGTTTTGCTATTTGACTTTTCACGCGTGATTCGTGACACGTGTCGAAGTCAAAAATTTTGACTTTGCCTAGCCATTTACAGAAGACGAACAGCCATTGCAAATCAATCATTGTTAATGAAGATCGCTATATGTCCATCCGTTGCCGATCGCAGGAAATTGGGTTTGTGTTATTCGACTACCTGGATGATTTTAAGTAAGGACCTCGATCTAAAGCCATACAAAATACAGGTGGTACTACAACCTGCTCACATCACATTTTTTATCGAAAAATTGCCTTCAGCGATGTGGCTCATATTTGTTTCAATAGGTACATCAATCAAAGTTATTGCCGAATTTGATCCGAAAATCAGCCAGCGGCTATTCAATGCGCCGTGATAAATTCACTGTATGAAGCGGTTTATGAATCGGCGACATCATTGGACTGTACTTCATCAACAACGATGATGGCCGCAACCTTACTCTCATTGAAGCCCGTTACCATTCGATGATCACCGACTTTTTTTGCTTGCTAAAAATGGAGCAATTGATCTTGGCTGACATATGGGTTCAACAGGACCATGCCTCATGCTGCACTGCACGCGGTATAATGAACCAATTGAAAAGAGAGTTTGGTGAGCAATTAATTTCACGTTGTGGCGCTGTCAATTTGCCGCCTGGTTCCCGTGATTTGAACCCATATTTAGGGACAAGCCAATCATGATTGCTGCCTTGGAAGACAACATCATAGTACCCGAAATGTTGAAAAAGTGTTCCAAAATTGGACGTGACGCTTAGCTGTGGGCAACATTTGCATGAAATAATCCTTTCATTTAAGTGACAGGCATCGAGTTACCGATCCAAATAAATATTTCATTCACTTGTACAAATTTTCTGTGTTTTCTTGATTTTTCAAAAATCAAATAGCACAAAAATCACACATTATCTGCATTAATATTCTGTATGATTTGGATGATGAATACAGTTATGAAATATGATTAAAAGACGTATAAATTCATTGATTAATCATAGTTTTGATTAATCAGAATTTTTGAACATTACTATTCGATTAATAAAAATATTAATTAATCGATTTATAGAACATCCCTAATACAGACAATAAATATTTGTTAAAAAAATATTTGTATATGGTCGAAGATAGCTTTCAGATCATATACCAGATTTTGATTTCACGACAAATTACAAAACATCGCATAGCCTAGATTGGAGAAAGAGAATCTGCAGTTGTCAGCGAAGTTCACGAAGTTGTTTCCGATAACGCTCTAATACTCGAAAAACTATGACGAACTGGCTAAATTGTATATCACCTAAGAGAGATCGTTTAAAAATAATACAATACTTCCTAAGAACTTGACCCGAATTTGACTAATTGTAATACCTTTCCTCTACTTACATATATCCCACTGTGCGTATCAATTTGTGCAATAAAGGGAATATATATAAAATAATGAATTACAAATTCTATGTAACTTACACCCCAAATGGTATAAAGAAAGCACTCAAAGGTAAATACATAATTCCTTTGGAACGAAATATATTTGAAGGGACCTAAATTTCAATACATTTATTCTTCCATACCAAAGGTAAATATTTTCCAATTTTTTCCTTATTTTCTATACAACAAAAAATGTATCATGGGAAAATCTTTTCATACAACAACAACAATATAAGTAACATATATTTTATATATGAGCAAATTAAAGACATTTCGGCGAGTCGAAAAATCACATATTTTTAAATTGTCTTAAAACCTTCACACTCAAGGCTAAGATCGAATTTCTTTTAAAACTTAAATGTCATGTAAATAAAAACAATTTATTCGTTTTACTGAATAAACATCTACTCCGATATATTTCAACTAGCACCGCTAGTCATTATCAGGGATCTATTTTACAAAAAAAAAAAAACAAAGAACAAACTTAAACATCATGGAAATTATCTTAAATTTACGTTATTCTAATTACAAAATAGTCGAAACAATTTGAACCACAACAACTAAACAATTCACTGCACAGATATTCTCAGAAAAAGATTGTAAATCATACCTGTAAGAAGAATCACAATGAAAACTTTAAAATATATGTATGTTAAAAATCACGCACAAAGCTCTCTGACTACTAACGTCGTATTATTATGTTTTTCCATTGTATACCTATACATTTCAGCTAGGTTCTCAGTGTCTCTCTTAAAGTTTAGTCGTTCCTCCGAAGGAACGTCGTTGATGTGCATCATCTCCAATAAAAGGCGTCTGTCATAGTTACTCTCTTCAGCTAGTATATCTACGTAATGTAAATTGGGACTATGAGAAGTTCTTGCACAGTGGGCCGCTAAGCTTGTTTCCTGTTCTAAATTATTTCTGTCAAATGTTCTTCTGTCAGACTTATGTGACGATAATCGTGTCTTCAGCTTATTCTGTGTTATCCCGACATATACCTTTTGGCATATGCCTGACTCGTCCCCATTACACTTGATTTTATACACTACGTTGTGTTTGTCCACTTTTGTCTTTGTTTTGCTGAAAAGTTGTGATATAGTGTTGCCAGATTTATATGCTAGTTCATATTTTTCATTGTCGTAAATATTTGGCAGTTTCAATCGTTCCGATAGTCCGAGAATATACGTCATTGACTTGTATATTTTGGGTTGTTCATTTCCCTTGGCATTATTTTCCTTGTTTAAAATACGTCCGATTAAATTCTCTATTAAATTGTTTAAGAAACCATTCATACCCAAAATGTTCTTTATCCTCCTCTTATTTTCGTCAAGGAACTGAACATCACTAATATTCAATACTGTTGATATGAAGTTCGTCGCTGTGTTGATAATCGTACGTCTGCGGTGTTTCGAGTCGAAGTTTATCAGACGGCCTGAAGCCGTGGGCTTCTGGTACCAATTTAATTTTAGGGCATTTCCCTGTCTTATCACCACTGAATACAAACATGGTAGCTTCTCGTCACTTTCGATCTCCATCGTGAATTGTATTCGACTATGAAAATCATTGACTCTTGGCAAGGTATTGTCGATTTCATCTTTCCTCACTATTGCTAATAAATCTTTCATATATTTTGTCATTATCCTCGGTTTCACAATTAATTTGTCCAGTGCTGTGTCCTCCATTATTATATCTGATATCACAGGAAAGGCAGGAGAGCCCATTGGTATTCCCTTCTTTTGCTCATATAGTTTGTCATCGTACTTAAAGTAACGTGTATCCTTTATACAAAATGTCAAGATCTCCATAAATATTTCTTGAGGTATATCCGTGAATCTCTCCAAAATAGTCCACTTTTCCCTTATAGTCTTCAAAGCAAAGTTAATGGAATACTAGGAAACAACGGAATAACGTCAAATGAAATTAACACCCCGTCATTTGCAATGTTGAGGTTTTTGATTCTGCATCTGAAGTCTATAGCGTCCTTGATGTTGTATTTGGAATTTTGTGTCAAATTTTTCAAAATTCCCACTAAATATATACAAAGTCCGATGGCCGGTGCATTAAAATCACTGGAGTACAATCGATAAGATTACAGGTCAACTATACATAAATATTACTTAAAACTCAAATAAAATGGGTCCATTCAAAAAGTATAATTTTTATGTGAAAAATATTGTAACTTGAAAAGGGAACCTATAGGACGTATACGAAAAAACCTCAAGATATTCAATACTGCACTAAGAAATCATTTAAAAATTCTACTCAAACAACACGCATCCAATATATGCCAGTTGTGTTGATTGTGGCCTAAATTCAAACGCTAAATTCAAAAGCTTGCGCTTTATTTGTTGAAATACATTGATGGTATACTGTGTACCGTAGACCACTTCCATACTGCTTAAAATTTATGGAATAAAATTAGTGAAAAATAATATGCAACCTATAAACAAGCGACAAAAAAATCCAATGAGTGTTCGAACTCACGGGCGATGTGTTAACACCTTTTTGTTACACGGTACCTGTTCGATTTCTATGAACACATTAATTAGTAAATGTTACATTTGAAAATAAAAAACAGCGTTCAATCATATGATGACGTTACTTTAAAATAATATTAATACTTAAAATTATTTAAAGACAAGTGCAAGCACATGTTTCATTATTTTCTTGCTTAATACGTTTTGTTTTATTCCCATAAAAAACAAAGAGAATGCGAAGCAACATAGACATGTACATATATACATTGTAATGTTCGTACATACGTTACACAAGTTCATACAATTTTCGTTGCTCTCTTTTTGTATCATTTTTATAAACGCATCACGTCATTATCCTCTTTGCTCTGAGAGCGCTCCGCACCCAGACAAGACAACTATGCGCTGCCGCTACATCAGCGTGTCTTTTTTTTTCGCAGTTTGACAATCTGTGTTTCGCAGTCGGACAAATCTTTGTTCAATATAGGGGTGGGTCACCCTTATCATTTAGGGGTATTAAAAATAGATGTTGGCCGATTCTGAGGCCTACCCGATAAACACACACAATTTCATACAAATCGGTCCAGCCGTTTCGGAGGAGTTTAACATCAAACAATCTGTGATCGCAGGCGGACAATCTGTATGATCGCAGTCTGACAATCGGTGTGATCACAGTGTATTCACTTTGTGAATTTAGTCCCTACCCGCGCTTATAGATGTTAACACATCAAAAAGTATTTTTTTTATCAAAGAAAAAAAAAAAACTACATGTGGTATCAGGGGATACCTGATGGGAACGAAATTCTTTCGCTATATATTATCTACTAGTTAGTTTTATTATCTTCTACAGGCGCGGTTAGATAAATCTATCAAATTGAACACATGCAGACAACACACAGCGTTAGCATAACATACGTGGTTGTTGTAATAAGTTGATGGTGTTAATGTAGCGGCAGCGAACAAACAAGCAGGTCGTCGTCGCCACAGAGTATTGAACAGTATAGAGAACTCATGGAGCGAATTGTATGACTCAAAAGCACTGCCAACATCTGGCGAATGATTCAAAACATATTACTCTCTTTTTGTCATAACTTGTTCCATTCATAATTATGATGTGAAACATTGATGCTTTTTCAAACCTTTATGCTTTTTGTATTGTTTTATGTAATAACATTTTCGAATGGTGCATTTATATTGAAATATTATATAAAGAGAATTAGTCTCGTTTATGCTTTTCGACTAAACCTTTCTACATGAGAGTTCTCTATACAATTCAATACTTTTACAACATGAGAGTTCTCTATACAATGCAATACTTTTTGAGTTCTCCATACAATTCAATACTTTTTGTCGTCGCTCTGTTTATGACAAAACAAAAACAATTATTTGAGTCAGCTAAATATTGCTTTATTTATTTTAACCGTAGAACATCTAATCTTAAAGCAGATGTAAGAAAAAAAGTGCAATACCAAAAGAGCCTTCAGCACAAAAAATATCCATTTTTATTTTCCAATATAGCATTTACTAACGCGTTCATGGATATCAAACAGGTACAGTGTATCAAAAACACACTCATTGATTTTTTTTAGAATGTAATTTTATTACAATTTTAATTTTAATTAATTTTCAACAATCTGATAATTTGAGCATATATATATGTATTGTAGAACAATATATTTTATTAATATGTAACATATTATATTCCTGCACTATAATTATAAGCTGTTTAGTTTTGTTGTGCAGTTTATTAGAGTAAATAACAACAAAATAAATAAATAAAGTATTTTTTTTAAAGTATATTTTTAGGTCCTTTTTGGTAAGAATATTTATTATATTTTCCCGAAAAGACAAAACCATAAGAGTATGAATTGTTTTTGTAAAGAAGTACTTTTTTAAGAAGAGGTACTTTTTATGGAAGTGGTACTCTCTATAGGAAAAGGTTATTTTTTAAGAAAATGTGCTTATTTTCACATATGCTACTTATCTCATGCAAAGAAAAGAAATGGAATTATTTTGTTTTTAAGAAAACGAATTTTTGTAAGAAAATTTTTTTTTTAGAGAAGGTATTTTTTTGAAGAAAATGATTTTTTTTAAGAAATGCAGAATTTTTTTAGAATTGATAATTTTTTCAACAATAAGCAAATTTTTGAGAGTAGGTACTTACCTCAAGAAAATTATTTTGTTTCCAAAAAAGGTACTCTTTAAAGAAAATATAGTGCTTTATGGAAAGGTAATTTGTTGTAAGAAAATTAACTTTTTTAAAAATAGTTAATTATTTTAAAAAACTATTTTTTTAAGAAAATTTCCTTTTTATATAAACATTTACTTTTTTTAAGCAAAGGAACTTCTGTAAGATAAGGGATTTTTTTTAAGAAAAGGTACTTTGTTTCAGAATATGAAGTTTTTTTTTTTGGGAAATTTACTGATTTTAAGAAAAGGCACTTATTTAGGAAAATGTTATTTTTTAAACTTCTTTCAATTTGGTATTTCTGAATTTATTGTTTATTGGGTTCAAAACTACAATATGTTCTAAATACTGGTTACAGGCTCCAGCTAGAAAACTTCCCATTAAACAAAACGTTTCCCAACATATGTTAGTCTAGACACACACCAAAGCAAAATCACCCCATATAGTTGATAATACTGGGTTGTAGCATAATAGTTTTAAAAAAAATTTGTTTAATTTGGTTTAGTTTAGCCCTCATCCCACAACGTGCGATAAGAGACTTCGTTCCAAAAGAAACAATCGCCAGTTTAAAACAATCAAAAATATTATATAATGCTAAATAATAAACAATAACAAAATAAAGTACGTTTAAAAACATTAGCCTTATGTCGATTCACCCGACTAAAATTTCTATACAGCTTTTCGTTTATTTTCGTTCACAGTCAAAGTCGACCAATCTGATCGCTTACCTATTATTGCAAATACTGCAGTAACTCCCCGTAGTGTTTGGCGAATAATATATATATATGTATATATTTATATATATGGCGACCTTAGAACAACAATGTTCTAACTGCACCAAGTAATTTTTGAGACAAAACAGATTGAATACACATGGTTAACCAAATAACTACAGGAAAATATGTAGTAAGATGTATATTGCACTAGATATCTCGTCAGCGGTAAAAGATATACTTATGACGGTAGCAGTAATCGAAAGGGCTTGCCCATTTTAATTCGATGAGATATGCAGATAAGTTTGCCAAAAATAGTCAGTTAGAACCTTATTGTTCTAAGGTCCAATTGTAGTACCCGATTTTATAGAATCGGTTTGAGCACGTAGCTTACGTTTTTAGCCCATCTTTTGCACTTTTGATTATTTGGCACCAATATAAGGCCATTTTGGCGATTTCTCCTCGAGGTGGCCTAATTTGCCTCACCATATCATCCTGAAACCGATGAGCGTCTATACCGTGTTATACCTAATTGTAAGCGTATAGACTTCTACTAGAAGGCATTGGAAGACGACTTGAATATTTTTGGAACGAAGTTCCTTATCGTACGTTGCGGGATGGGGGCTAAATGAAAAATGTTTAAACATGTTTTTTTAACTACTTTATTACAACCCATGATTATCAACTATATTGGGTACTTTTGGTTTGGTTTAAAGGGAAGTTTTCTAGGTGGAGCCTGTGTATTACATATTGTAGTGTTGTACCCAATAAAAAGTAAAGTTAGAAAAGCAAAAGTGCAAGACTGGCAAATGCATGAAACACAACCCTCAGCATGAAATTATATTTGGCAGCACTTTAACACTCGTACTTTTGGTTTGTGTCCAGACTATCTTACTACAAATTGCCTTTTCTTAAAAAAACTGAATTTTCTCTAAAGAATACCTTTTTTGTAAAGCAAAATAACTTTTCTTGAGATTAGTACCTACTCTTAAAATTCTATCTGTTCTTTCGTAAAAAAAGCGTTTCTTCAAAAATAAATACCTTCTCTTACAAAAAATACATTCTCTTACAAAAATTCCGTTTCTTAAAAGTACCATTTCTTAAAAACAAAGTACCACATTATCTGTTGTTTTCCTGAAAATAAGAAAAGTTTCTTAAAAAATAACCTTATCCTAAAAGAGTAGCACTTCTTTAAAAAGTACATGTTCCTTAAAAAAGCATTTTTTAGACTTTATCTTAGCTTAGTAACGGCGACACTATCGAGTATTCAGCCATGAAAAAGCTTCTCAAAATACCGTTCGGAACCCGTGTAAAACTGTTGGGCCCAATCAGTGAGTGTAAAACTAGAACGCGCACAGCTTACTGGTTTGTGAGAAGCCTCTCACGGGATGTAACGGGAAACCATTTTTTTTATTTTAATCAAAGAAAGGAACTTTTCGGGAAAATATAATACATATTCTTACAAAAGCGGCCTAAAAATTTACTTTTTTTTTTAAAAAATACACACAATAAATAAGAAATTTCCTACCAAAAGTTTATCAGTTTACAAGATCCATATAAATTACAGTATTTTTCAACAGGCGACTTACGTGTATTGGAACTAACTAGTACATAATATATATAGCGGAGGGAACTTTGTTCCAACCCGGTGTCCCCTGACACCTCATGTTTTTATTTTTTTTAGTTAGGTACAACTTTTGGGGGAAAACCGAAAATCTCAAACTCAAATAGTTTCTAAAAATTTTAAATTTTTTAAAATTAAGAGTTTGAACACCTAGGGTGCTAGGATTTAACTCAAATTTTTACTATTGTACACTCAGGTCAAGCTAAATCAACGTGCAACTGCGAAATGCAAATGTTCTAGTGTATACAAATTTACACCCATAATCCTAAAACCCGAAAACTTTGAACACAAGTCGGACCGGCTTATATATGTGTATATCATTAGCATACGCGAGCAGAGTGTGCAATTGTATTTATTATTATTGTATTTTTCCTGCAGTAAAGGGCATCGACTCTACGTCGATGAATTCATCGACTACCACAAAAAGCCATCGATTACCTTCCAAACTACCCGCAATGCTTCTGAGCGGCGAATTTAACAAGGGGATGGCCGCTTTGGTGATAGCTTACCCTTTGAACTACCATTCGTCGATGAATTCATCGGTAACATTTCATCGACCAATTTGTAGGTGACATTTCGTCGACGAATTCATCGACAAACAGTGATAGCAAAGGGAAAAGAACCTAGGGTTGATTCCGGGCTGGAGGTTTTTTCTGTTTATTTTTATTTTTTAATAATTTTTTTAAATAACCGATTACGTTTTTAAAGAAATTTCATGTTTGTTTCAAAACAAATTTGTCAATTTTTAGTAGTAAAATGAAAATATTTTTCCGGCAATTTGTAATACACTTTATTGTTTCACAAAGGGACAAAGGTTACTTTATTAACGAATAACAATAGAAAATCTCTCGAGCCACCACTTTACAGATTACCACTGAGTACTAATGTAATCGGCGATGTAGTCGATGAAAAGTCATCGGCAATGTAGTCGATGAAAAGTTGCCAGCCACTACTTGTGAAACTGCAGGGTTTATTGCAGCTTTCTCATTATCATCTCCATTAAGATGTACAAATTGTACGATATGCTGAGATCTTTCCAAGATCTCGCGAAAAATCACCTGGCATAAAGAGATTCCGTGTATCATTATTCCGTGTCATTCTTCGCTCAGGTAGACTTATCGAATACAGCTTTATAACTACCAAACTAATTGTAATAGCCGATGAGCATCTCTTGAAATTTCTCCCTCATTGGTATTATATACATGAATAGTCGATTGCAGTTTTCAGTTGTATGCTCAAGCTAAGAAAGTGCGAGCCAATTTACTTTAAGGGGATTTAGTTTTCACAAATTACACGTAGAATGACCTTATAATTAATGCAAAACAGGCTAATTCTGTGATGGTTCACACATTTACTTGGATCACCTTTTTTAAATACAGGACATAGTATACTTAGACTTCAAAAAGCTGCCCGTGCATTCTTATTTGCTTGTCTTTGCCAATTATAAACATTAAAGACCATTTTGGTGCTTTTGTTGCTTAGCTACGATTTTTATTAATAAGCATATTCGATTTCTGAAATTCAAAGAATTAATCAACGCCAACAACAAAATGTGTCTATCTCCATTTGTTTGCATTCCGGATTTAAACACCAACAGATTACATATAATGTTCTTGAATTTGTACAACTTGTTTGGGACTGACTCATATTAGAAGAATGCAATTATTTATGGTCATTCGTTTGTCCAATCCAGCCTTTGTGGTTGCAAGGTTCGGTAAGTTATAAAACTTTATAGTCGTTAGCTGATATTCAAAACAACATAACTGCAATTTTAATTGATTTAAAATGGAAGATAAAAACATTACAAAATGGCTGTCAAATGTTTGAATTTTACTTAAGGGTAAGATCTTACTCACAGTAAGATCAAAAACTGTGTTGACCAAACTCTATTCTTTGTCATATAATAAGATGGTTTCTTTTGCTGAAAATAAAACTAAAAATGTACTTACGTTGATTTGCATTTCAGCTAAAGCTATATAGAAATATGTGTTGCATGAATTTCCAAATTTCATTTTCGAGTGTTCATTGGAGTGTAACCATTGTTATTCCAATTTTTCTATAATTTGGATTACAAACCAAAAAATACAAGAGTTGTTGTTAGCAGTACCGATATAGATTCATTTATTTAAGTACAGTAAAATATAAAAGATTAGAAATAAACTATAGAAAAAAAAACTATACACAATTATTCAAATAGAGACGACTTGTAGAGTGTCATTACTGCAGGAAACTTGTTTCAACATCAACAAATTTTGAATTTAAAGCTGAATGTTTTTTTTTGTCCATAATCTAAAAATGACAATAAAAAATATCCAAGTACCACCACTATCTTTCTTACTAAATGCTAAAAATGGAATTTTCCTCTGCGTGTATGTGAAATATATAAGGAAATTTGTATAAAACTCATGCATGGAAAATATTTCACACCGGATGAAAGAATTAAAATTGAAAAATTTAAATCTGTTTAACATTAAAATACATATTTCGTCATAAAATGTTCTGTGTGATTTAAATAAACGAAATATGAAATCGCTTATATGTTACTTAAACCACATTCGAAGGTGAATTCATTACCGCATTTATAAAAGAAGCTTTTATCCTTTTCAAAGCAACAGATTTAATTATATTAAACACCTTATTGCACGACACGCAACAGAGCATTCTCCCCCAAATTTGCGTTTTGTTAATCACGTATGTTACCGCTACGTCTACCCGTGCTAAGTTACATGAATGGGTGAACTTTTTTATAACTCGTAAACCGAGTGTTACTTGAAGTGCCAGGAGAACTGATTCCAGGAACTCGATCACCGCCTGACAGTCGGAGAAGAAAATCACACCCAGTTCCCTTGTCTATCCGATCATTCATTTTCGAACCATTCCGCGAAACGAAACGAAAAATGCAAATAAAATAAAAAGTATCTCTCTTTACCAGAAGCTCCTTTGTTCCTAATACCTTTCCGGTATGAGAGAGTTTTTAAAACTAACAACACTGGAAGCGTAACATAGAGCACAGAGAGCAACCGTTGCGTACTATGTTTGGCGGAAATTGATCGGAGGCCGATGGGGTCTCCGACCGAAAATGGTGCTACTGATGTACACTAGTAACGGGTTTTTCAATAAGAGCGCTACAAAAGTTTTTTTAAATAAAACAAAACCGGTTTTAGATACCAATGAAATTCTTTATTCCTGTGAAAGTACGTTCGATGCCATTATGTAGGGAAGTCGTTTTTTTGCATGGCCACCACGGGCACGCTTGCAGAAGTCCAGGCGCTGAACCCAATTTTCGACGGTTTTCAAGTATAAATCGGCCGATACTGCTGCAATTTCACGTTCGATATTCGTACGAAGTTCATCAATCGTCGCTGGCTTGTTGGCATAGACCATAGACTTGACGTAGCCCCACTGGAAATAATCTAACGGCGTCAAATCGCACGCCCGAGGCGGCCAATCGACTGGGCCATTTCGTGAGATAACACGTTCACCAAACTTGGTTTCCAATAAATTGATTGTGGCATTCGCTGTGTGGCTTGTGGCGCCGTCCTGTTGGAACCACATGTCCTCCAAGTCCATATTATCCAATTGGGGACAAAAATATTCGGTTATCATTGAACGGTAGCGATTCGCATTCACAGAAATGTGCCGGTCTTAATCATCACGGAAGAAGTAAGGCCCAGTGACGACGCCAGCCCATAAACCGCACCAAACCGTAACTTTTTCGGGATGCAATGATGACTCATGGATTACGTGTGGATTGCTGTCTATATCCAATAACGCACATTTTGCTTATTGATGGAGCCATTCAGCCAGAGATGAGCCTCATCGCTGAAGATGATTTTCCGATGAAAATCCGAATCATTTTAAAGTTGTTGCTCAGCCTGCACGCTTGTTGCACGCTTATGGTGGTCAAGCGGCTTCAGTTCTTGCGTCAATTTGATCTTGTAAGGATGTAGCCCAAGATCTTTTCGCAAAATTCGCCACAACGACGTCACAGAGATGCCCAACGCTTGAGGACGACGAGTGAGAGACACATTTGGGCTTTCTTGAACTGAAGCCTCAGAGGCAGCAATAGTCTCGACACTATGGGCACTTCGTTTTCTCACTGGCACGGGAACATTTTGTACTGTGCCTGTGGATTCAAATTTTTCCACTAGACTCTCAATTATTGATCTGGTAGGACGATTATAACGACCATAAATTGGACGTAGCGCTCTTAAGGTTGAGGCCATTGACTCCAAATTTCAGTAGTAGTTGTTGGCTCGTATATCTTTCCATGATGAAATGGCAAAAGTTACTGAAGAGAAATGTCAAAAGTGCGGGAAAAAATATGGCGTCGTTTGCTGTCCCTATCGATTTACTTTTGTAGCGTCTCTGTTGAAAAACCGTTTATAATCAGACCTATAATCTCCTAGGCAGCAAAGATTCGGTGGCCTGTCGCGGGAAAGACATCCACCACGAAACTGTTGTATAGAGTGCAGAGATCAGCTTGCATCGACATAACAGGGGCAATGAGGACGTTCACAGCTGCAACCCTTATTGTAATGCTTCATATTCAATAGACCTTCACATAACAGCTAGTGCGGAGTGGACTACTAACGACTAAATGCTCGTGGAATCTGGCAGAGCAACGCATATGGACATGCGAGAATACTACAGATAATCCCAAGAGAACTCCATATAGCCATCGATTACCTCACCCCATCATTGACGTTCTGTAACCTATTCGATGTCAGGTTTCTGAGAAGAATAGAGTGTGATAAAGAGGAACCACTGACAGGTTTTGACACCGGGTTTGAACGGATCCAAAATGGAACGTGGAACCGGCTAGGGTGTCTTCTCCTAAGAGGCAAGCCACAACATATCATTAAAACTCCCAGACAAGTGCAGCGTTTTCCAAGCGGAGGTGCTGGCTATCAAGAAAGCTTGCGCCGAACTTATACTACAACGTAGAACAGAGCGCATTGGACTATTTGTAAACAGCCAAGCGGCTCTCCTGTCACTTAAAACTAACAACACTGCATCTAAACTCATTAGTGAATGTAAGGAAAAACTTGTCGAGCTAGGTCGGCTGGCCAATGTGGTGCTTACTTGGATACCAACCCACAAGGGTCTCCTAGGGATTGAAAGGGCAGACGAACTAGCCAGCATCCTCTTCCACCGAGCTCAAAAAAGGTTTTTTCCTGCATTACCTTGAGGTCAGATGGGACAAGACAGAAACGGGCCGCATAACCAGAAACACATGGCCAGAATATAACATTCACCGGACTAACTCCCTAATTAGCCATAATCGGGGGAACATATCAAGGCCAGTTGGCCAATCGGTAATCACGAAAGACGGTCGAAACTTCTATATAATGACCACTGCCGTGTCTGCGAAGACGCAGAAGAGGAGGAGACGGTGGAACGTCTTCTCTGGAGCTCTAATGAATATACGCCTAAAGACTATAGGTCGTCCCTTCCTGCACAACCACACTGAGATACAGGAGATAGATCTAGGGGATCTATCTCCGATTAACAGGATTGGATAATCCAAAGTGATATGATATGCCAAACGGTGTCTCAAGACATTAATTGATGCTAAATAGCATCTTTAGCAACCACATAAACCAACAACTAAGACAGTTGTATTTCCTATCTAATAATGGTTCCGCTCTCGAATAGTCGGCAAATGCAGAAATGTTTAAGAGTACCTACCAGCAGTTGTCTCTGACCGACTCCGTCCATGTCCCATTGTGAGATTTGCCTTAACCTGATGGCAAAAGTGGAAACGATTTGTCTACCTCTAATGGTAACAGGCTACAAATATAATATTACATTCAGTGCACTAATAGGAGCGGTGTGCTGAGCATCAGTGATGCATTTTGACGCCGTTCTCTGAACCCTAGTCAGCAGTGCAGAATAGGTGAGTTCCTTAAGAACCTGCCACCACACGATAAACCTGTAGAGCGTTATCGGTCGCACCAGTGAACAATCCTTCTCCACGAATTATGATGATGCATTTTGCAAAACTTCTTTTTAATAACTATATCTCTATTTCTAGAGATATAGAATGACATTGATCTTAAATATATAAATTAAAATATTCGAACGTTTGGTCGTTTTGTTAAATAATTTTATTCTCCAGTATTTCGCTGCCCTTGGGTAGCATCGTCAGAAAGATAAACACTATTATTTATTAAAAATTAAATGAATTACTAAACAAACATTTTTCCTTATGTCATTTGAAAAAACAACAATCACAAAGTGAAAAAATTAAACAATTATAGATATTTTCCTTGTCATATGAAAAATGTTTTAAGTTACAGCCAGAAAAAAAGTTTGTAGTTTAAATTAAAATTTTCTTTAATAATTTTCCCGGTTTAAGATCAATTTCTATGAAAAAGGCCTTTTATGACAAAAAGTAAATTTTCATAGAATGTATTATTAAAGAAATAATGTGAAATTGATAATTAAGGTGGATGGTTTGGAAATTAGCTATTTCAATGCCCACCAAGGCACATCATCAGCTCCCTTCTCAACAAGTATTTAGGTATATTATCACACGTTATAGGGAACTCCCACACTGTACGCCAATCTAAACGGCAATCGTTGTTTCTTTTTTTTTTTAAACAACAACATCTTTGTAATGGCTTTCGCTGAAGCCTGCTAGGAAAGAAATATTGTGAATATTGATGGTTATGGCAAAATATAGTTGTGGATATTTTCGCACAAGTAGGAGTTTTAGACAATTCTCGCTTAATTGAGATTTGTTTATCCCTATAATGTGTGATGATATACCTAAATACTTGTGGTGAAGGGAGCTGTTGATATGCCTGGGAGGGCATTGAAATAGCTATATACCCAACCATCCACCACAATGATCAATTTCACACATTTCTTTTTAATATTTCTATTAAAATTTACTTTTTGTTATAAAAGTACTTTTTCAAAGAAACTGATCTTGAGCCTGAAAAATTATTAAAGAAAATAACATCTTAAAGATCGAATAATAAAACTAAAATGGTTTAAATTAAAATAATTTTAAAAAGAATAAAATCAGCAAGAAATCTGAAAAAGTTTCATGTGAAATTAATTTGTATTCATTTGTGTTCGTTTCATTTAAATTGTAATAATTGTGATACCTTCAGGTATTGTGGAACTCCTTGAATCTAATATGTTTGTTGGTCGATTGGCTAAGGATAACGTGGAAGTATATGCCACTATCTTTGATAACAATTAAATACCTATTTTAATTGATTGCACAGTAGTTTGCAATACTAGCATTAAATTCTTATTTTTTCCCTTATGTCTTCCTATGTACATTATACCGACTCACATTTTATGGTGGGGAAAATGTGTTTTTTTCACCCCTAAAATGTACCTTGGTTTGTTTTATTATGGTCACCAAAATATTTCGATCTGGACCGTTTTTAAAAATTGTATTTTATTTTAGTGTTTCAGAGAAATTTGTACTTTAGCTAAAGAGAATACAAACAATATTAGTACCATATGAAAGGCTTTTTAATGGCGCATCTAACGCAACATAAAACATGTGAAAACATATCCTGGTACACCCGTTTTCAGGAACACTCTGAAAAAATATGCTTTTTTAAGTTTATAGTACGGAGGATTTTTTGTTTTAAATGTCAGATTGGACTAATTCTAAATATTCAAAATTTGGTCTAGATCATCTCGGAAAATGTATTAGAAAATAATAACAGTATATCTATACAACAAAGATGTCCTCGTCAAAAGAAACCATTTGATACCCATTTTGCCTAAAAACGGCATTTGCCATTTTGCATAAAACGCGAACTAGTGCAAATTTCAAAAAAAATGGCTGGAACACGTGTTTACTTAAATCGACTACAGATTAAAATATGTCAATCTGACATTTATATATAGAATATATCTGAAATAGGATGTGTCAGGACATACTTTGACATATTATATATACCATTGCACGCGTCTGAAAACAGCCTTATTAATATTGTATATATTGTCCATAGTTAAGGTACAAAATTCTTTAAAACACTAAAAAACCTTTTTCAAAAATGGTTCAGCTCACGGGATCTTAATGTTAAACACGAAATATTTTGGGAAACATCAAAAACAAACCAAGGAACATTTTGGGGGGTGACCAAAATGAACTTTTTTTGTGAGTTGGTCTAATGTACATAATTTATTTCTCTAGATATAAGGCTTTACTAATCCACCTCTTTCTATTAAAAAGTTAATTTAAGGAATACTGTAAATAAAATTGCAAAAATCATGTAACCACAAAATTAGTGAGCGGTTAAGGTGAACTAGTGTGCACAAACACCAAATTCAGGTATTCCAAATACGCCGATTAGCCAATAATTCACAACAAAGCTGTGAAAATTATAAGACATATTAAATCTACATATTTGGTTGGTTGTAAAGGCTGCAAGACAGCACGCTCTCTAGCACACTTAGGCTAAAGAAGCCCATTGTGATACTTGCAGTTTCCTCCATAGCAACTATTGACTAATCGTCTAGCCAATTTGCCCTTTCAATAAATTTGTCTATAAGACCTACAGGAATATCCTGTCGGACTACGGTGCTAACTAAATGTGTACCGAATATCCTACTTCTCAGTCCTGCCAGAGCAGGGCAACCCAAGGAAGGTGTTTCGTCGTTCCTCGTCCTCTTCCATGAAGCATCTACAGAGAGTGGAGTTTCGCATGTTTTCCTACAAGACAATGTCAATGACAATGTGGATAACCTGCCTCTCGGCAAGTTAAGTAGCTGCCTAGCCCTCTTCCTGTCCACCTGTGGCCAGAGAACCCTGACTTGTTTGCAAGTTGAAGTAAGTCTCCACTTGTCCTTGAACATATTATCGGCCCACAGCCTGATCTGCAAACGGCAGATAGAGATTGGCATATTAACACCTTCTTTAGCCGGAAGAACCTGTGCCGTAGTGCCATGTCCAGCTAACGTATCCGCTACGCAATTGCCTGGAATGTCGCTGTGTCCGGGTATATATAATACTCTGCCATCACCCTAAGTGATAAGTGGCATTCCTTCACCGCCAGGGATGTAGCAAACATGGCTTCAAGGGATTTTATGGCAGCCCGGCTGTCTGTGTAGATACATATTCTCCGTAGGGTTGTGACACTACTTTTCTGTAGTTCAGCAACCTCCAGTATGGCGGTAATTTCCGCCTGAAATACACTACAGCGATCAGGCAGCTTGAAGAAGATATCTACATTTAGGTCCGGGGAGTGGACCCCATAGCCTACTTGCTCGTCCAACTTTGATCCATCCGTGAAAAATCTGATACTACAATCAATATATTTACTGAAAAAAGTTATTTCTTAGTTCACTGAAAGAAGTTGTTTCTTTGCAATATCTTAGCGAAAATTTTAGAATTTTAGAATAATCTTCAGTATGTTGAATACTATAACACTTCGAATACATACATAAAAAGGAGGACATATGGCCAACTGAAATCTAATGATATGACCATATTGATAGCGGAGAGACTCATGTTAATATTTTGTAGTAAGCTAAGGCAAAGACAGAGTCGTGAAATAATGTTTAGTTTTCGAAATAAAGAGCGTTTCACATTACCCGCACTCTACTGTACTATCAAGAAAAACCTATACTTTTTCCCAACTTCATTACGAAAATCTTATCAAGATTACCTTAATATGCTATTTTATATTCGTATTGAAAAAACTTTCACGTTTTACAGGCGACGCACAGTGGTCCAAGACGCCAATCTAGCTGGAAAAAAGTCACAACTTCTCTTCGGAAGCAGCTAGAAGTATGAAATTTTGGAATTATGTATTTCTTATTGAAAGCATTCTTTGTACAAAAAATGGGCGTTGTAGGTAAAATGGGCGTGGCAATTTTTATGACATTTTTAAGAGTACCTATTTTGGCAATATTTTCAAGGACGACTCGAACGGAGGTTTCGGGCATCTCTTTTTAAGATAAAAGATAAAAAAATTACGTTATAGGGGAGTTTTCTCTATAAGGGAGTTCGTTATAGAGGAGTTCGACTGTAACAAATTCCCACCACCAATATGCTCCCTGGGTACCCCACTAGATTCGAATAGATATATTGCACTAATATACAAAACAACATAAGAATATAAATATATACTTCAAATAATAATCATTTATTTAAATTATTCTACATCTTCTTGTATGAAAGGATCTAAAAGTAACGAAATGACTTCATCGTCTAATAGGTCTTCATTTCGAGAGCTACGAAATGGCTTTGTTGAGAAAGATGAAATTAAAGGATCTGATGACAGAAGCAAATAATTGAAAAGATCTTCCATTGTGTTCTCTCGTGACATTTTTCTAGTGTGATGTTCGCGAATAAATCTAAAATCTTTGTTTCGAGACTCTAGTGCTTCCTCCGACATCATTCCTATCGGTAGTGCCGCATTTTGAATTATGTCTGCGCCGTGGATCAAAATTTTGTGTACACTCGATGGCATATAGTACCATTCATAGAGTTCTACGTATAGTTCCGCAGTTTCCATTGCATATTTACGGAATGCTTCCACATTAATTGCATAACCAGATGACATAGTTCTCAAAATTATTCCTAGTCTTTTTATTAAAGTTTCATTTACTCCTGTTATTTGAGAAGCTAAGGAGGGTTGTTGAAAAAATTTTCTAGCGGTATTACCGTCATTTGTGTTTCCTTCTCCCGGCTTAGGAATATCAATTAATAAATTCATTTCCGATTTCAGAGCGCTAATTATTTCTTCTTTTCTTTTCTTCTGTGAAGCTTTATCGGACTCACTACGAGCTTGCCATTTTTTAATATCACTTTTGTAAGATATATGCAATACACATTCCAGGCACCTTATCCACGCATGCAATGTCGATAAACCATATTCGTAAAGATTGGCCCTTACATTCAAGGCTTTAATTTCGTGCAGTTTATTCATAGTAGTTGGCGTTGCTCCACAAATACCACATGTTTGAGTAGAGGAATCGCTTAGAATTGAGAAAACCTTGCCATCAATCATTGTTAAATAAAACACATGTTTAACAGTAACTGTTTTATCTTCAGTGTTACAAACTGTTGACACTATTGCATTAATTTGATTTTTTATGAAATTAGTTTCATCTTGAATCAAAGATTTTGTTTCCTTTTCAAAAATCAGTTTAATTGGCCTGCAAAAACGTGTAGATGATGGACGTGGGTTTTCCCATATGATGTGGTTATCGTCCTTTAGCTGCAAAGGTACCAAGCAAATTGCAAACAAATATTGATCTGTTTTACGGGAATCATTTGAACTAAAGTTTTGCTTATAGGTTGAGTGCCCACTGCTACCGTCACATCCCCATTTATAAATCAAAGTCAATTCCGTATAATTAAATTGCTCTATGACCTCTTTTTGTAACTTCACAATTCTACATGCAGTGTGATCAACTAAGTCCTGCAGAGGCACTTCTGCTATTACATCGGATACCTTTATTCCATTACTTGGGTAGCACTTTTTTTTAGCTTCCAAAATTCTATGATAAGATGGGTATATATCCGCGTTACGGATCTTAGCACCAGTACGCATCGCATTATAACTTGCTTTTGTATATTTTCCATCGATAAACAGACGTAATGCTTCTTCATCTGTATATGGTACTGGTTCCTTAGATTGTGCATTAGCAAATTTTTTAATTTTTGTTGCTCTCGTTGGAGAGTCAATTATGTTCTTTAAAATCGCTGCAGCATTCCTCTTGCCAGATTTATAAAGGCTAACGCCAGCAGCGAAAGCTAGTTTGTCAGGTGAACATCCACTAACTAAAGCCGACACTTCCAAACGCTTTCCTCTTTCAGATTTACCTGAAAAATCTGATCGAGGTCTACCAAAATTTGACGTTGACGGTTGAAACCCTAAATCCTCTGGAATTTTAGTCACGTTTTCAGAAGGAAGGCCAAATACGCCATTTAACCAAATTTTGTTGGAGTGTTCAAAAGTTTTCTTTGATCTTTTTGCTTTTATCCATCTGTCATTGATTGAATACGTTAATCTCCGTACAGCCAACTTAACTTTATTACAATAATCTTCTGGTTTAGTTTTCTGTAACCCACTCTTAGCAAAAAAATAGCTAATGACAGCTTCTAGCCTTTTGCCTTCCATTTCGGAAATCCACACATTGTATAGTTCTCTTCGTGTAATGGGTATGTTATCTGTATATGTATATAAAAAGTTTTCCCGTCAATAATTGCAGCTAATTTTTTTTCCATAAAAAGTGGACATTACACAGATCAACAGGGCACAATTCATTTCACGGGAATCCACGGGAATCCTATTTAAAAGTTACTCTAAAAACCATAAAATGCTAAATTTTTACTACACAAAACACATATTTCCTTTTACCTATTATTTTGCACACAGAACATTTAAATTCGACATTTATTTATCATATAGCTTAAACATACCTGACATAATGCAGTGCAAAAAAAATAAAGACAAAATTTGCTCTTGTTTTATGTTACGATCAGTTCAAATATGATGCTGTCAATCAACTGGGCTTCTATAACAACAGTGATAATGCAATTGTTCATTTTCAAAACATCATAACAAAGCAAACAAGCAAAAAATAAAAAAACCTGATATACAGTTATGAACAGTGGATAGATATCTAACATTTACCAAACAAATTATGTGAACTTTGAAACATAAAAAAATTTACTTTTTTCCAGCTAGATTGGCGTCTTGGACCACTGTGCGACGCATGGTAATTGGGCATCATGTGCTCTGGAGAGAAATAGTCAACCACATATCCGATTATTTTTTTGTTTAAGTACACAAAGCGGTTTCGGAAACAAGGGCGGTGGTGTTACCCCACGGGATCAGGAGGTGGGTTGTTTTCCACATTCAGATGGAATTCCGCGTCGTGAAAATCCGGATGCAGTATGTAGTCAAATCACTTCATCATATTCAACCTCAAGTATATATATCAAATGCGATACTTCGGATCACATCCTTTACACTCAGTAACAATACAAATGATATTATAAAGACCTCGAACTGACGACAGAAAAATCGGAACTGCTTGAATCTGGGTTAAGATATCAAAATAACTTACAAAAGAATGTCACTTCAATCGTCTACCGTAACCGGAATAAGCCACACGGTTTTCATACTTCTGACAAAAGAAAGTGCCTTTGTTCCAACATTGGCGAACTTTTTGAAAAGCTTGGCTAAATATATGATACAGGTGAAAGGAGATTACACTGTGGAATACAAAAAAATTGAAAAGGTTCTCACAACAAATTCTGGTAAAGGGGGTTAACAAAAATATAGTTACGTCTGTATATATCCGTTAAATTGTCGTTTCTTGACGTGTTTCGACTGAATTGTTCTCTGAAAATTTTTAAATCTTTATTTCGTGATTGTAAATCTTCTTCACTTAACTGACCAATCGGTACGAGCCAAGTATAAGCAATTAAATGCCCATGATTTCGTCCACTACTATACTCATATTAGGGTGAGTTAATTCCGGACTTTTTTCGTTTTCTAATAGTTTCCGAAATTTCAAGGCTCGAGTTGGGGTTAAAAACGAAGTCCGATCTCAAAACGAAAAATTGCATTGGAATCAGGAAGTACTAAGGCAACTTTTCGGCACTTTTAGAAATCTCGAAACGAAAAAAATCCGGAATCAACCCACCCTAACTCATATAGTACCAGGGATACAGTGTAATGAAATTTCGGACGGTATCTTCACAATAGATTGTCCACTTGAAAGGCACCACTTGAAACCACTTGAAAGGCAACACTTGAAAGGCATTGCAAAATTATATAAAACTTTTGCATTAAAAATTCATCAGTTTCAGTGATTGTGGCGGATAAATTACGTTTTTTAAAAAATCTCCTCGCAACATTACCTGTGTTGGCATTTGCATATCCCGGCTTTAGATGATCAACATTTAAACCAAATTTTTCTTTAAATTTTCTTTGAATTAGCGCTTTATTTTCAGTAACAGCAACTTCTGTTGTTTTGTTTGTTCTCCACTCCTGGACTGGAAGCTTATATGCAACGTTTAGAAGACATTCCAAAAGTCGATTCCATGCTTGTAAAACAGAAAGGCCAAATGATAAATATTGTTCCGATACCGGCAATTGAATCATTTTGTCTACGCTGTTGAACTCTTTGCATGTACCACTGCATAAATAACATCTCATGGAAGATTTTGTGGCGGATAAACTATTGCGAAGCTTGACAGCAATCATTCATAGTACCAATTCCTGTTTCAAAAATAGCGATGGACGTCCAGAAGATGGAGAAATTTTTTTCAAAGAAATTAGTCGGTTGAGCCATTTTAACTCTAAAGCAAGAAACACTTTTTTGTTCGATTTGATCGTTTCCATTTCGCTTTTAGCTGATGTTTGAAATGAGTTTCGCTGCACAAAGTCTTACGCTGAACGGAAGCCTCAACATTTAAACATTTGGCATTAATAGTCTTCTTTTCACTGGCGAAAAATACTTCAACTAGTTGTTTTCTTAAAAACTCAAAATTTTGTGTTTCAGAACCGTAAAAAATAAAAAAAACCGAACAGTTATTGATTCTGTGCTTAATACAATAAAAAAACAGCAATCGTCACTCTTGAAAAGTAACTAACACTATTTTTCTAAAGTAAAAAAAAAAAAATTTCCGGCAAAAGATTATAAAGTAAATATGGCTTAATTATGGGCAATTAATAGATCTGCTTAACTTTTGCCGGAACAGAAGATATTATGCAAAAATTAAAACAAAATAAAAAAATACTAGCTCTTCGAACAGCTTAATTAAATAGAAGAATATATTTTTCTCATTTTTGAAATAAACAAAGAAATTGTGCACATATTTACCTTCCCCGGACATATTTTATATTTTTAGTCGCACAATAAATAACAAAGATATTAAAAAACTGGTGTTCCATAACATCCCATGAAGGGATTGGGGAGAGCTTCTCAAAATCAGTGGGTTTTACACTCACTCGAACGGTATTTTGAGAAGCATTTTCATGACTAAGTACTCGGTAGTGTCGCCACCACTAAGCGAGGTGACCATCGTCGAAAGAAATGTAAGGTGGCCTGAGCAAATAAAAAAAGATATTGACAAATTAATTGGAGCTACTTTTTTTTACACACTCCCAATTGCAAATTTTCCAATGAAGTTGTCAACTTTGATCGCTTGACTTACTTAGTGCAAAAATTAAAAAAAAGGAATTTTTCTAATCCAAAATACCGTAAACTTTGTGAAAAGTGACGGTTTTTTCTTGTTTATCCAACATTTCAAAGTGACCGTTTGCGCACTTGGTCTCTATGGAGCTGTCCCATTGTGCGCCGTGCCGAATTTCTTAGAAGATGACAATTCCATAACTTGCTATCATTCAATGAACTCGAGCATCATTTTACGTATCAAGTCCCGTATTCAGTTTTCATGAAATTTTCGTTGCCATAAGAAGTACGCGTAAATAAAACGAAAATTTAATGAGCCGAAAATTTCGCTCACTTTTCATGTGCTTGGGACTCAGCTCTTTGCGAAATTTTCGTTGGTAAAATCAATTACAGGGTTGTTACAGCAAAGATATTTCGTACGAAAACAATTGTTGAATAATTGTTGGCGACCGGAATTTTGATATTTCAATTATTTTAACAACCAAAAGTAACACCACACGCGTTTCAAATAAAATGTAGAATGAAGAGGAATTATTAGTTAAATATTTTCCAGATAAATCAGTGATATGTGGTAAATCTCTGCAACAAAATTATCCGTTTAGCGATAAATGATAAAATTGCATACGAAAATTTTACAAGAACAGAATACCAGGCTTAATTTTATAAAGCTATGAATGTACGTAAAGAAACAAACGATTTTGGATAGTGATGGCACCGCGAATCTGAGAAGAGTTATAACGGGTCCGCCAAATAACTTTTTTTTTTGAAAATGTTATAAAAAAAAAACTACTGAATATTTTCTCAAATTTCTTTTTTTATTTGAAAGTACAATCCTTCCGGTTAATAATGGAAAATAATTTCATTCAAATGGCTGCCTCGGCTGGCCATGCAGTAGCCTACACGATCGGTCCAATTTTTAAGCACATTATCGATTGTGTGCAGCTGTATTTCACCAATGGCTTCACGAATATTGTCCTGTAAAGCGTCAATTGTCTCTGGCTTGTCGGCGTAACACTTATCTTTGAGGGCACCCCACAACTAATAGTCCAGCGGTGTCAAATCGCAGCTCCGAGGTGGCCAAACGACATCAGCTCTGTGGCTGATAATGCGATCTTCAAAAACAGGGCGCAAAACATCGAGTGTAGCTTCGGCTGTGTGGCACGTAGCGCCGTCCTGTTGAAACCAAATGTTGCCAATATCGTCCCCTTAAATTTTTGTAAACAAAAATTCGTTCAACATGGCCCGATAACGATCGCCATTGACTGTAACTCCTTGCTCATTTTCGAAAAAAATTGGCCCAATTATGCCTCTGGACCAAAATCCGCACCAACCAGTGACACGTTTTGGGTGCATCGGCTTTTCAATGTATGTGTGCGGGTTTTCTGTGCCCCAAATGCGACATTTTTGCTTGTTTACATACCCGCCAAGATCAAAATGAGCTTCATCTGAAAAGATGATTTTTTTTGACAAAATCGGCATCTTCTTCATTCTGCAACATTACCATGATTTTCAAAGTAATGTCGCAATATTTCCCAGCGTTGTTCAAGCGTATACACAACCATATTCGTTCAGCGGAAGGATAAAACTAATTATCTGTCAAATCAGACATGAGCTAAGTGTTACTATTCACGAAATAAGCAGTAGGTGAAAAAAAAACGTTAGATGGCGGCCCCTTTAGATACGTGTTTTTGGTACATTGTATAGAAAGGAAGTGTTAGTAGAGACCTGAAACTCAGTTGAATAAAATTAAATTGAATCAAATTAAAGTCAAAGAATCAAATTAAGTTGAAATCGGCGTATATCCATACAAACATTTTTTTGAATTGTGCTCATTATATAAATGATTTTTGTGTGTTAATATGTATGAATTTAAAAATGGTAATATTTAATTTATCTTGAAAAATTCGTTTTTCGTATTGACTAATGATGTGCCATCTTGATTATCAAGCTGAATCCAGGCCGGTTGACAGCAAAGGTATCAAACAAAGTTTCAAAATATTCCATATTTGCGAGTGTAGTGTGAAAGACTGCTTGGGGAAAATATACTTTGGAGTTTTTTCCGAGTTGAAAATGTGCAGGTTTTCGATCACTGTTCTACTTATAGAACATAGTATTTGCTGAATATAATATAAATAAACCTTTACTTGCATTGAAAACATTGCATTTCAATGTGTTGCTGTAATTTCTTGCAATCTGATCAAATCTTGAATATTTGTACATAAAGTAATTCAGAGTATAAATGGTTTAAATTACTTAGGAGAATACATTTTTCAAGTGTTGCGTATACGTATTATCATGATGTCATTAATAGAATAATAATGGTCAAATGATTTAAAATATCTTATTAATTTAAAGTATTTAGCTTAGTGTAAAGTTATTATCATTTAGATTTATTAAAATTTGATACAAAATTAATGAATGGGCGGTGACTTTTCGGTTCGATTGCGGTCATGTTGGTAATCAGAAGCTATCTAAATCAAAAGCAGTTGCACACAATTATATTCATTGCACATTGTACCACATGCACATTCAAACAATATGTGTGAAATTTATAGACATCGGGAAAATGGGAATTTGCGAGTGTGTTCAAATGTCTATATACAGACAAACATAGTTATCTGTATAATATATAATTGTGGTTTAAATCATTATTTAACACATTCACAGTTACGTTTTCAGGCAAAGCCACATTGTTTGGCATTTTAATGTAATTTATTAGATAAACTTTAAATATTGTGTGTGATGTATAAACGCGCACAAAGCCACACACAAACACACACATTGAACTCAGTTTGAATGTTGGAAAGGAGATGTAAAAGAGGGCCTTCGTTTAGAATCGTTAGACATATTAATACACATGTTGGAACTTTTAGAAGTAAGACCAACTGATGCTAGCATTTTCATCACACACGATGAACAATTTGACTTTTTTGTTGTTTGCATGCAAATAAATTATGTGTTTTGGAGGTTGTCGCAAATATAGTATACTTGCGTCCAAACACATCGTTTCTGCTATTCAATGTTACATGTTGGATATACAATGATTAAAATGTTATAATATATGTGTTTGTGATCCAAATATATCTGTGTTTGTGATGCAAATACAGCTGTGTTTGTTGCACTCTTTATGTTCTCGAGAGAACAAGAGAATAAAGGAGGCGCAGCGAGGGATTATTCACAGTCTATCTTGTAAATGTGTAACTGTAATTTTGGATTATTCTTTCAGTTTGTGATTCATAAATATTCCTGAAGGGTTGTTTAAATTACAAACGATATCAGCTAAAGGTTTACGCCGATTGCTTCTGCTTCAGTGGCGGCGTAAGGAACCGGGATACCGGCGGCGGCGGCTTGATCAGTTGATCTGGCGGCGGCTAACGGTGGCGGGGGCACGACCAGCGCGCTGTAATCTGTTAGGGAATGGAACTGGCTGATGGAGTTGCAGCGTGTTGAGTTTCGCCTGTCTATTATGCAAAATTCAAATTGTCGTTTAGCCCCATAAGTTAATTCTTGTGAAATTAAGGTGACTAGGAAGTATTCTAATTGTGGTTTTGTATAGTTTATAGTTTGGTACTTACTGCGGTAAATCAGGACAATGCCTTTAATTGATCGATTATATGCAAGATTAAACAAGAAGTTATACGCCATCGAACAACGCCGCCGCCGATTTCTACATAATCTGGCTCCGTGGCGTAAAGGTATAATGTGAGTGTTTTATATTTTGGCTGGGTTATTACATAGTAGTTTCATGCGTGAAGTCGTTAATGGTTCACCGGACAGATGATATCAAAAGTGCTTGGCCGGTTAAGTGAGTATGCCTTGAAATAAGAAATATTAGCAGAAAATATTTGTTAACAGTGGAAAAAAATAAATAAAAAGCTGTCTTCCGTCTATGTGTGTGCTACAAAGTGAGAAACGATTTTGAGCAAAGGAGATGAAAAGAGCAACAAGGTGAAAAAAGCGGAGGTTCATTTCAGAAATTTTATAAAAACCGCGCTTGGCTTCCATATCCTAGCTTTTTATGTGTGCATATTACCTGTGTTCCAAAGCATAGTTAAGTTGAAATCTTCCGAAAGCTGAAACGTGAAAGACAACAAAGAAATGAGAAGCAAGAGGGTAGCAGATTCTCATTTCATATAAAAAATGATGCGTTCAAAGTTTAAAGCTTGTTATTTTTTTATTAATTGCTATAAATATAGACTTTTATTGGTAAACTTATTTACAATTTATAGAATATATATATATATTAGGGTTGGTCAATTGTTTTTGTCAACAGACGTATAGCAAAATCGTAATCTACGCAGAATTCCAAGGTCCAAGGTTAGTCCAAGGTAAGTTTGGGATTGAAAATTGTAGTTTTGACCACGTCCCTTCTGGTACCTCCCATAGAAATCAATATATTTAATACGAAATCATGTTTCTTCCAAAAACCTTTTTCTGGTAGATGTGATTAGCTTCAACTCAAACGTTGGTTAATAATCTGTAAGTATCTACTTAACTCGAGAAAAAGGGCGAAGTCGCCGCCACGCCCATTCTGGTACCTCCCATACAAAAGCTTGGTTGTAGTCCGGGTGGTCAATGCAATAAATCACGTAAAACATTTCCGATTTTAATGAAATTAGGTTATAGGCTTCATGTCATCAAACGCGAGTCATCAGTTAAGACAAGGCTGATTTTTCCACGGCCATGTTGGTACCTCTCATACATAAGTTGTTCGGCCGGCTGATTGTTCGAGAAGATAACCCCCCCAAACCTGAACCAATCTTTATGAAATTTGGGACCAGACAAAATTTAGACAAATACACACAAAATTTGGGCGGATGCCCAATTGATCGACACAATATCTCCCGAACACTACAACCGATCTTAATGAAATTCGGTACTCGGCAATTTTTTCCTAAAAATTAAAGATTAACTACTCTACTGTACGATATCTCCGGTACACCACAACCGATCTTAACAAAATTTGGTACTAATCAATATTTCTTCGCCATGACCATTTTCATAGTGGGCGAACAATTGGCTGGTAGCCACGATAACTCCTCATAATCACTTAGGATCGTAATTGAGTTCGATATGGAATAATATCACTGTAAGTAATATTTGAAGTTTTGAAATGACACACAAAAACAACGAGACACCCCAACTAATCTTTGGGTCATAGAATCCATTGGTATACTCCGTTTTAAAAAGTCAGCTTAAAAGTAACGAGATATTTCGGTTTTAAATTTGTAGTAGAGAAGTTGATTTTGGATTTTATTTGAGGGATAAACCTGCAAAAGCTCTTGGTAAATCAATTTATATATATTTTTTCGACAAAATGTAACCGCTGAAATAATAAACAACTATTTGGAAGCACAATTGGTTTACCTCTTACAATTTGGGGCCATACAAATTGTAATAATTTTAGGATTCGGGGTTTTGGGATTTTGGGATTGGAATCCCTATTACAAACAGATGCTACAACATATATATCAAAGTGTTCCCTTTGGCAGATTAGACTCTACACGCCGCTATAGATGTTAACACATCAAAAATATAAGCATTTTATTGACTATTTTGGAAAAATACAAAAATGAGTGACGAAAAATGCAGATCACATTGCGAAAAATTAAATATGTTTTTTGTTTTGTGTGTGGAAATTTACACCGAAAAATCATCGACGACATTTGGTTGAAGATGCCCTCAAAGCTTACAATCAGTAATTTTGGTTACCCTCGCTGAAGAAATGCGAAATGTTGATCATGCACCTGAATTTACGTTCATCACATGTTCTAGTGCATTAAACAAATGTAGCGATTCGCTTTCACAGTAATGTGCCGGTCTTGGTCATCACGGAAGAAGTAAGGCCCAATGACGCCGCCGGCCCATAAACCGCACCAAACCGTAATTTTTTCCGGATGCAATGATGACTCATGGATTACGTGTGGATTGCTGTCTGACTAATAACGCATATTTTGCTTATTGACGAAGCCATTCAGCCAGAAATGAGCCTCATCGCTGAAGATGATTTTCCGATGAAAATCCGAATCATTTTCAAGTTGCTGCTCAGCCCAATTGACGAACATACGACGCTTATGGTGGTCAAGCGGCTTCAGTTCTTGCGTCAATTTGATCTTGTAAGGATGTAGGCCAAGATGTTTTCGCAAAATTCGCCATGACGACGTCACAGAGATGCCCAACACTTGAGAACGACGTGTGAGAGACACATTTGGGCTTTCTTGAACTGAAGCCTCAGCGGCAGAAATATTCTCGACACTACGGGCACTTCTTAGTCTCACTCGCACGGGAACATTTTGTACTGTGCCTGTGGATTCAAATTTTTCCACTAGACGCTCAATTGTTGATCTGGTAGGACGATTATGACGACCATAAATTGGACGTAGCGCTCTTAAACCTGAGGCCACTGACTCCAAATTTCGGTAGTAAATTTTAATAATTTCGACTCGTTGTTGGCTAGTATATCTTTCCATGATGAAATGGCAAACCTTACTGAAGAGAAATGTCAAAAGAGCGGGAAAAAATATGGCGTCGTTTGCTGTCGCTATCGATTTACTTTTGTAGCGTCTCTGTTGAAAAACCCTTTACAATCACAAACTTCAGCAACACCATTACATCATGCTGTTTCTGATTATCTTCTGCCAGTTATACAATATCAGTCATTAATTTCGCAGGAACATTTAGATAGAATCGTTCGAAATCTGAAGCTATCTCAAAATAATGCGATGACTTTGGCTTCGGAACTACGAAGCGTCAACCTGCCTTCTCACCAGGTATAAAAGTTACATCTTACAAATACCGGCGAGAATCATGTATGCCTTATTTCATGCTTTCTGAGGGCGCAGCTTATGCATATTGTCAAGATATTCCCGGTTTAATGAATGAAATGGGAATCTGCAACTATAATCCATCTTTATGGCTGCTTTTCATAGACTTTTCAACCAGAAGCTTAAAAGTAGTCTTGCTATTTGAAAACAGCTGCGTTAAACCAGTGCTCTGGGAATGCATGAGTCGTATGATGCCATGAAATTAATTCCGGAACGCGTCAGTTATGACGAACTCAATTGGCGCGTAAATTGTGATTTTAGGGTTCTTTCACTATTAGCTGGAATGCAAACTGGCTATACAAAGTACATATGTATTTTTTGTAAATTGGACAGCCGTGCAAAATGCAACCAGTACGAAAAGCGAGATTGGCCAAACCGCGATTCGCAAGTTATTGGCGAATTTAATGTAATTCGTCCACCACTGATCACCCTTCAGAACGCGTTTGGTTCGCGTTAACGAAAATGCATTACCATACTTGAAAAACAACGCTTTTCCAAAATTATCAATTGAAAAATTAAAAGAGGGTAATTTTGTGTAACTAAAAGTGTGTGACTGCAATATATTTTATATCAATTCTTTTTAACAGGTGTAGTTAACGGTCCAGATATACGGAAACTTTTAACTGATACGAGTTTTTCTTAAATGTTACATGAAACTGAACTAAACACATGGAACTCAATTCGTGCGGTAATTGAACACGTTCTTTGCAAAAATCTCTCACCAGAGTACCGTGATTATATTGACAACATGATTAAGTCTTTCTACAAACTTGGCGTTAATACGTCGTTGAAAATTCGATTTTTACGATTGACAACCGAATGCAAACTGCCGAAAGATTTCATCAAACTGTAAAGGCATTCGAAGACCGTTTCGCTGGAAAAAGAATAGACTCAATGTTTGCTGATTTGTGCTGGTCGATTGCCAACAAAGAAAAAATTTAATTAATCCAAAAAAATTATAAACTCATCAAAATAAGAGCAAATATAGTTCCAATTTTGACAAATAAATACACCACTGGATTTTACGATCTAAAATAAGGTTGACGTGTCTCGGCGTTTTGGTGTGTCGTTTTCACCTACTTACAGTGAATTTAGCGCAATGCCACTCTGCTATTGAATATTGGCACAATTGTACTGGTTTTCAATTCGGTTATCACAACATCTGTATATACATATATAAAATTCTCGTGTCACAATGTTAGTTACATTACTCCTCCGAAACGGCTGGACCGATATGTATGAAATTTTGTGTTCATACCGGGTAGGTCTGAGAATCGGCCAACATCTATTTTTCATACCCCTTAATGATAAAGGTAACCCAGGCTTTGCCACGCCCCCTTTTCAAAAATCGCTCTGACGGCTTTTCTAATATACCGATTGTTATGAAAATTTCACAATGCGGTACTGATGACCTGCTGATAAATCCTTGGCTATATTTGGAAATGTTTGGATAAAGGGGCGTGGCACCGCCCATACAACTTGAAACTTAAAATGGTTGTATCTCCTGAACTATCAGAGATAAGAAGATAAGATTTTGTATATGTGCGGTTGGTACAGTATGAATTACAGCCAGGCTGTAAGTAGGCGGTGCCACGCCCCCTTTTCAAAAATCGCACTGACGGTTTTTCTAATTAACCGATTGTTATGAAAATTTCACAATGTGGTACTGATGATCTACTGATAGTCCTTGGTTATACTTGGTAGTGATTGGATAAAGCAGCGTGGCACCGCCCATACCATTTGAAGTTTAAAGTGGCTATATCTCATGAACTATCAGAGGTATGAAGATGAGATTTGTTATATATATGTTGTTGATACATTATGAATTACAGACAGAGTGGTAGTAGGATGAACCAGGCCACTTTTAAAATAAACCGTTATAGCAGTCATAATAATAGTTTGATCGTCCTGAAAATTTCACAGTGTGTTAGAGTTGGCCTACATATACGAACAGGCTATTTGGAAGCAAGTTGGCAAAAATTGCAGAGGTGCTGCCCACACGCATCAATATTTGACTATTACATATACTACATCAAACAATGGTCCGTAAACCAGGCACTTGCCAACATATTTCAATGTATCTCAAACAATATATGGCCGATTCGATTTAAATCTTAAAGTTTAATGCTTCTAACTTTAACAAATATATTTGACTTATATCGGCCATATATCTATTGAGATACATTGAGATATGTTCACAACTGCAAGGTGTACGGACAATTGTTTGATACAGTGTAGGAATGTGAGGTTCGGTACATATACTACTGATATGATGCAAATTCCTTCTTGGGGAAAAGCAATAAAAGTACGGCTATTAAAAAGGTCAGACTATGACGCTAAGAAAGTGACCACAGGTACAAATAAATATGAATATCATTGACGTCAGTTTCGAGAGCATCCTAAATATCGTAATTCCAATAATGCATTTTTTAAAAAAAATTCTGAATAATCTTATAGAGGCTACTATAATCACTGAAAATTATAAACGAACTGATGTACTGATTCCACGCATTCCCATGATACATACAGACGTGCCCATCGATTTCAAAAGATTCCAGTTTCCTATTCTGTTGCCATTTGCGCTGACCGTTAATAAAGCGCAAAGGCAGTTGCTGAAATTTGAGAAATCCTATAATAGTATAATGAGAAGCTTTTTAGACAAATCAGCACACGAGCGAAATCCAAACAAATACTTCTAACAAATAGTTATTTTACATTCTACAGGTTTATTTGCCCATTGTCAACTAAAGGCGGCATTATCCCGTGTCGGAACGCCAGCAGATATATTCGTTTACTGCAAACATAATGGAACAAAATAATTTTGTTCACCCTTTGGCATTACAAAAACTTTGAAGGCAAACCGAAGTTTGCCGGGTCCAGCTATATTTATATATGTACAGATATATATGTAGATAGATATTGATTACAGGCGCTCCTCCTACAAACTTCCCATTAAACAAGAAATTTCTCTCCATATGTTAGTCTAGACACAAACCAAAGCAAAAGTACCCAATATAGTTGATAATATTGGGATGTAATAAAGTTGATAAAAAAAAGTTGTTTAATTTTTTGCATTTAACCCATAACTTTGTTCCAAAAAAACATCGAAAAATATGTACGAATTTGCGTTTTTCGCACACTTTTGTGATGATGTGTTTTCCTATATAAAATGTGTGAATTCATTTGTGGCTATAACATCATTGAATACTTTTTGTCGGCAGGGCGAAGTCTGCCGGGTCAGCTAGTTATTCTATATATTTCAATTGTGACATTTAAAATTCTAAAAATCAATATTGTTTTAAAAAGTAATTATAGTACAATTGTTGCTGTGACGTTTGTGACAACCTGTAATTCGGCTGGGCACCTTCTTAGTCACCTCTGAAAGCCTCTAATTTGGTTGTGATAACCTTTAATTTTGTGGCGAAAACCTCTATATCGGTGTCAAGGCAACGTCTGAACACTTCGGGCTCAGGTTATAACAACTTCTAAATTCGGTTAAGGCTAATTCGGCTGCCTCGACCGAATTTTTCTGTATCACGCGCAAAATCAGTTGGTGGATTTTGTGTGCGGGGGTAGGAACGGACACCTACATTTCATAGCCTGATGAACAATCTTTGTTGTCAATAAAGGCGAATTTGAATTCCTCCAGTCTATCATCCTTGGTATCCTTTACCTTTAAAAAAATTTATTAGTCTTGCCTTAGAATTCAATGAATGTTCGACGACTTATACGACCTATTTCGAAGCTTTTACTATTCCTTCTAAAAATTAAACTACTTACGAGATACAATAGATCTTGATGACGGTTTCTACCATAGAATAAATCATACTAGAGAGAATTTTTGTCTCATCTGACGTTTCCTTTCACACTCTTCTTAATGCGTTCGGTGTGATAGAGAGATGTTTGACGAAAAGTAACATACACCAGGTGGAATTAAATACCTTCTTGCCGTTTTGGTGATGTCGTTTTGGTGAAAATCTGTGAAATTTAAATGTGTTTTAAACTGTTTTATTGACCCTTATTATTAGCATACAATTGTGTTGTATTTAACACAATAATAATTTTAACACCGAAAACGAAATGCCATTGTTGTTATTTTGTTCGTTGTTTGCAAATATAATTTGAATGTAATTAAGAGTAATTGTTCACAGACACATTCATTCCAATTGACATTGTGATGACAGACAAGGCAAGTCCATCGTCGGTTTTGCAGTTCTTCTCACAGGTGTCCAACCCAACGGAGTCTGGAGTTATACTTTGGTTTATGAGAATACCAAAATGCTGTCAAAAATATTTAAAAAATAGTAACGTAATATACTTGGTTGACTAATAATTATTATTTGTCAAACTGATAGAGTTTTTGTTAAATATTTAAAAAAGTTTTTAGTCTATAAGGGAATATCTCCGTAAATTTAAATAATTTAAATGAAATCGTCGCAGTTTCAAATTACTTTTAATCAATGTAAGTAAAAATTCCGCTCCTCCTTTAAAAAAAATAAAAATCTTTAGCGAATTTAATTTTTAAAAATGTTGTTTATGTGAATCGCTCCCGGACTATAAAAAAATGGGGCAAAAATGTTTAAACTTTAAAACGACAACAAATCGGGTTGGAATGGTTTACAACTTGGGCAAGAAGTGGCCAAAAAACAAAGTAATAACTCAAAATGCGTTACAAATAGGTCTTTATTGCTTGGGGTTGTTTGGTATTGAGCAAAATCAATTAAAATTATTTTTGAACAATATTTTGTGCAAACCCATAGTTTCTTGTATTATTTTGAATTATAACGATTTACATTTTTCCGCTCTATACACTTATTTCTATGTATATTTGTAACACATTCTCAATCCTCCCCACAATTTTTTTACAGATTTTTCTCACTTATTGCAGCTCCACACTTTTTATTACTCTGTCCCACATACTCTTTATTTTAACACAATCCCAACTATTATGAATCTATTTTCAATCATTTTGCAATTTTATTTCATCATACACTTTTGTCAAATCACAATTTTCCAAACGATTTGGTCGCATTTTCAAGTTGTACCCGTTTTGCTCGTTCTTAACCACATTCAAAATTTGTTCCACATGCGTAACCTTTCCAAACGATTTTGCTCGCATTTTCTAGTTTTACCCCTTTTGCACTATTTTTATCCACATACACAACTTTTGCCACATTCCTATCCTTTTCAAACGATTTTCTTGAAAGTTCTAGTTTTACCATTTTTATCAAACACGGCAGTCGGTTGACATAACGGGGTAGACGCTGCTGAATATGCTTCACGAACATCGAAAAATCGTCCAGCGAATGTGAGTTTGAATCCCTGATGGCCTTATCAAATAAGTCACTTTCATACTCACGGCAGTAGTTCGCTTCATATTTTGACCAGATTAAGAACCTAACGAATAATTTTTATTGAAACATGTATTATTAATATTCAGTTCGACATTAATATCAATGAAAATTTTACCACAAGTAGTAGTTTGTTTGGTATTTGATGTCCGTAGAGAAATGACATATAGAGGATCGCTTTGACTCAGTAAATTTACGAAGTTTAGTGTGTTGCATATGGATGTTGCATGTTCGAAAGTATTGCTTTAATAATACCAGATAGAGGCAATGTCTCAAACCAACCGACAATATAACAGCAACGGCATTTCATTTTGTGCGACAAAATTTTTGTGTAAATACACCACAAACATATACTAACAAAAAAAGTCCAAAATAACGGGTTTTTCAACAGAGACGCTACAAAAGTAAATCGATAGGGACAGCAAACGACGCCATATTTTTTCCCGCCCTTTTGACATTTCTCTTCCGTAAGGTTTGCCATTTCATCATGGAAAGATATAAGAGCCAACAACGAGTCGAAATTATTAAAATTCACTCCCGAAATTTGGAGTCAGTGGCCTCAACTTTAAGAGGCCAACTTTAAGAGGCCTCAACAATCAGAGATCAGGCTCATTTCTGGCTGAATGGCTTCGTCAGTAAGCAAAATATGCGTTATTGGTCAGACAGCAATCCTCACGTAATCCATGAGTCATCATTGCATCCGGAAAAAATTACGGTTTGGTGCGGTTTATGGGCCGGCGGCGTAATTGGGCCGTACGTCTTCCGTGATGATCAAGACCGGCACATGACTGTGAATGCGAATCGCTACCGTTCAATGATAACCGAATATTTTTGGCCCCAATTGGATAATATGGACTTGGAGGACATGTGGTTCCAACACGACGGCGCCACAAGCCACACAGCGAATGACACAATCAATTTATTGGAAACTAAGTTTGGTGAACGTGTTATCTCACGAAATGGCCCATTCAATTGGCCGCCTCGGTCGTGCGATTTGACGCCGTTAGATTATTTCTTGTGGGGCTACGTCAAGTCTATGGTCTATGCCAACAAGCCAGCGACGATTGATGAACTTCGTACGAATATCGAACGTGAAATTGGGTTCAGCTGGACTTTTGCAAGCGTGCCCGTGGTGGCCATGCAAAAGAAATCGAGTTCCATACATAATGGCGTCGAACGTACTTTCACAGGAATAAAGAATTTCATTGGTATCTAAAACCGGTTTTGTTTTATTTAAAAAAACTGTTGTAGCGTTCTTATTGAAAAACCTTTATATTTCCAATTTACAGTTTTCAACAAAACGACATGAAACATGTAAGTCAAAAATTTTTGTAATTCTACATGGTGTAAATCAATGGACGTCAAATAACTCTATCGTACCGACGTCACCACCAAGAGTGTGAAACGAAACGTCAGATGAGAAAGATGGCAGCTCTATTGACATTTCTCTATGGTGATGTCTAAAATGGCAAGTGAAGTGAGTAGGACTTGTGTGCTAAGGCCGTCAATTTTGTTTCACTAACTCTAAACTTGTATTATTGAAGTCGTTGTTCATACGAATTTGGACAGGGTTCATATGAAGTTTGAAAACAAAGGAATTTTAATTTAAATCGCACATTCCTTGGTCCTCTTTTGAAACATATTTTTTTTTTGGGGAAAATCAGTTTTGTGCTAAGAAATTGACAGGGTTTTTGAAAGTATATGTCGGAATATTGGCAACTAGGTGTAGTCATAAACGAATTTAGTATAGACACATTAATTCTCTCCTCTGACGGTTCATATTACACTCTTCGTCGTAGGTTTGTGGTAATGAGAGAAATTCGACAAAAATTAACTTACAGTAGGTGGAGGTACAAGAACTGTTTACTCAATCTGTGAAGATGGAAGTCGTAAACTTGTTTCCATCCACATTATACAGTTATACATGGAGTTATTTTGATTTAGATATAGAACTCCCTTGTGTTATATGCCCCTTTTTATGCCTCTTTTATCCACCTCTGGTGAACTCACCCCGATCGGATGAGAGTGATAGCAGCCAACAACTGAGTGAGAACAGCTGCGCAGCACAAACCTCTGAGCTATAGTATATGTGTTGTTCCATAGAGTAATACTTAAGAGTTTCCATTACTGTCTTCGATGCCTCTTCATGATGACGAGGTAGCGTTTTATATGCTGCTGTATTTTACAGTTTTACAAACTGACAGAAATCAAAGGGAATACGTATTTTCGTTCAATGCAAACAACATAAAACATAATTTAGCTGTCATTAGTATCAATAAACAATATTTAAAATTAGTTCCTTTCTTCTTTGCTCTCTCATTCTCCATCATCGGCCTAGTACCTTTTCGACCAGTTGTGCCATGGAATCCCCCTGGTTGTTCGTACAACCATAAACACACAAACACGTGACTGGACAGTATAAAGCGGCGCGCACAGCTCAAACGGGTCAGTCGGTGGATAGCCGGCGACTCTAACACATCGCAACTAGTTGTAGTATATTAGCTTGTAGCATTGTACTCTAGTAGTTCTAGTCTTAGAGTTGTCCAGTTTGTATACTCGTTCGGTGACACCCTGCCTGTGGGAATCCGAACTAGCACCCAGACAGCGATATGTCCTGTATACCCGATCGGGGAAACCCTGCCTGTAGGAATCCGATTTGGTATCCTGGCGAGCCTTTGCCTTGTACTTTAGCTATCGCTATCCTCGTACTTAGTCCTAGAGTTGCCCTGTTTTTAAAACCGTTCAGGGACACTCTACCTGTGGGAATCCGAACTAGTGCCCAGACAGCAATAAGTTCTGTATACCCGATCGGGGATAGCGTGCCTGTGGGAATCCGATTTGGTATCCTGACGAGCCTTTACCTATACCCAGAGTTGTATACTCGTTCGGGGAGACCCTGCCTGTGGGAATTCCAACTAGTGCCCAGACAGCGATAAGTCCTGTATACCCGATCGGCGATACCCTGCCTGTGGGAATCCGATTTGGTATCTTGACGAGCCTTTGCCTTCTAGCGTAGCTAGCGTTATCTCTGCACTTAGTCCAATAGGTGTTCTGCTGGTATACTCGACCGGGGACACCCTACCTGTGGGAATCTGAAGTAGTACCCAGATAGCAATAAGTTCTGTATACCCGATCGGGGATTCACTGCCTTTGGGAATCCGATTTGGTATCTTGACGAGCCTTTACCTTGTACTTTAGCTATCGTTATCCTTGCACTTAGTCATATAGATGTCCTGTTGGCATACTCGTTCGGGGACACCCTGCCTGTGGGAATCCGAACTAGTACCTAGACAGCGATAAGTCCTGTATACTCGATCGGGGACACCCTGATCTTTATACTTTGCCTGGACTCATTTCAGAAGAAGTTTGGCTTGGCCACCGTATCCTAACCGTCGGTCCTACCATAGTCTTGCAGCAGAGACAACGTATTCCCGTAGCCTTGAAGTTTCTTGAAGCATTTCAAGCCACAGACATAGACTCCCTTGTACCCGTCGTCTGTTTCACCAAAGCAACTGCCGTTTGAAAGAGCCTTTCCACGAAACACGGCCAGATCCCATGGCAGCCGCCTAAATCTCCTGCGTATACAACTTTCAACCACAGCGCAACCCTGGCAAAATATCGTAGACTGTGCATTAAACACGTAAAAATTTTAAACTAGTTTAAGGTCAAACTAAAGTGAAATAAACTGTCACCAAACACGAACAACTGATAATTCTCTCTCTCTACCTAAATGTTATGTAACGGACTCTGGATACCTCTGAGCGTATCCTAGCTTCAAAGAGGAAAACTCGTCGTTACAAACTTTTTAATTTCGTTTTCGTATAGAACTGTGAAATTTAAATGTATTTTGCACTTTTTTTGTTGACTTTTATATTTGGTTTACATTTGTATTCTATTTACCACAACTATTTTGCCACAAAAAACACGAAATGCGGTTGTTGTTTCTTTGTGGGACGTTGTGTACTATTGCCTCTATCTGGTTTTGTTGAACTCATACTTTCCACCATCTAATGTTCACTTGCAACCACACCTATGACGTTTAGTTTATTGAGAGAATTAATATCTCTATACTAAATTCGTATATGGGTATATTTGGTCAAAGTCGTCAAATTGAAGGTAGTTCTGCGCCTCGACAAAATAAATTTTTGAAATCGTCAAAAAGTTGTCGATTTCTAATTTCTAATCTAACTAAGGAATTAATAAGTTATATTTAAACTAAGTCTTTATTGTATAAACATATGCAAATTAAAATACATATAACCGTGAGAATCACTTCAAAAGAAAATGTTACACAATACAATATTTCTATTTAATCGATTTTCGGATTACCGAATATAATGATAACGATAAACATCTATATTGAAAAATATAACTAAATACCAAAATCACAACTTACAGTAATATTTTTGGCGGAGCCCGAGCCCTCGGCCTCTCTTTCCCCCACCACTACTGCGTCCGAGCCTGCTCAGGAGGTATTTAAAATGTAGGAAGTTTCGAACAAATAGTCTCCTCATATATTCACAGTTTTGTTCAACGCTGTTGAAAGTGCTGTGAATTATAGCAATCATAATTTGCTGATCTGCATATTACACCCAGAAATCCTCCGATTTAATGACAAGAATGTAGATGTAAGAAATTCAATTTTAAAATCAAAGCTTTAGAACATCTTTTGTGGACACTTTTAATCAAATACAATACAGTTGTTGGTACTTCTTAGTACATTCTTTTTGGTACATATTTCTTACAAGCACTTTGATTCTTACAAGCACTCATGGTTGAGATTAAAAATTAGCTTATAAGGTATTAATTTTTTTTTTGTTTTTCTCCCAAGTTGTAACACTTAGTACCTCTGTCTATTATCTGAGCATACTACACATAATTTAAATGAATTACCTATATGTGCAATTACTTGATCATATTACTCAGAACAATACAGACTTGTATTGGAATACTTATGTAATTTTTGGTTTATTTCAACCCGAACAACAAAGAGATAATTACAAAATTGAATTACATTTTTATTTACAACTCTTCAGAGACCCGAAATTCAATTAACTAAATTCAAAAATATTTGAATTACTTTGACAATTTTCCTATCTAATGCAGATAGCGGGAAACATATAACCAAAAGGGATTTAAAATATGTATACAAGATAAATCTGAAAAAATGTACAATCTATATCCCAAAAAGCCGCAAATGATAAACACTGGATGCAAACATTGAATTCAATAAAACCATTTGTTTTTTCTGCACTGCGGTTTCAAGAACTGAATTAGATCATTGAGTTTTGAATCGTCTCTTAATATTCTGGTTTGGATCAAACAATTTATTTATAGTCGGTTTACACAGAAATCCTTTGAATCCAATTGCTTTTCTCTTGCGGTTTATGGAAAACATTCATACACATAAACCTACTCGAAAGCCAAAACATACAAAGGGATACATGGTACAATATAGTACAAACAGCAGTGCCAGCGGTCATATGTTTGGGTCTCAGATGTTCATAGTTTTATAATAAATTAAATTTTAACCGCAATACTAGACACTTGATGTCGAGTGCTTGCAAACGTTGCTGTTTTGTATGATAATATACAGAACAGAAAATTCTAAATGTTAGCTGTAAAAAATCTGATTTATAGACGATGAATAAAACACAAGATGTGAATTTAAAGATAAATAGTTTAAAACCATAGAGAATGTTGTGGTTTCTTAAATGTATAACTCAACAAATTGCTGGTATGCACAATAAGGTGGCTTCAAAACAAAGCCGTGGATATTTCCAGCGATCATAGAAATTTAGTTCGGATTATGAATATTCCCAAAAATATTCACATAAACAACAAATATTTGTGAGCGCTTTATTTCACTAAAAAATTACATGCGGTGTCTTGGGACACCCGGTTGGAACGAAATTCCTTTCGCTATATATTATGTACTAGTTAGTTCCAACACGCCTAAGAAGCCTGTTGAAAAATACTATAATTTAAATGGATCTTTAGGAAAAGGTACTTTTTGTAACATGATAAACTTATTTTAAGAACATTTTTATTTATTGAATGTATTTTTTAAAAAAGTATATTTTTAGGTCCTTTTTGTAAGAAAATGTATTATATTTTCCCCAAAAAAGTCCTTTCTTTAATAAGAGGTGCTGCTTTTATTAAAAGCTAATGTTTTTTTTAAGAAAAGTACCATTTTTGATAAGAAGTACTTTCTGTAAGAAAAAGCCTAAGAGTATGAATTGTTTTTACAAAGAAGTAGGTACTTTTTGTAGGAAAATGCTATTTTTTAACAAAATTTACTTCTTTTCAGGAAGTCTACTTATCTCAAGAAAAGAAAAGTAATAAATTTATTTTTAAGAAAATTTACTTTTAAGAAGGAAGGCAATTTGTTGAAAAGAAAATGTACTTTTTGTAAAAAAATGTGTTTTTTTAGGCAAAGGTACTTCTTTAGGATAAGGTTTTTTTTAAGAAAGGTACTGTGTTTAAGACTATGTATAGGTATTTTTTTTTGAGAAAATTTACTTTTTTTAAGAAAAGGCAGTTATTTAAAAACCGTTCTTTTTTACACTTTTTTCGCTTTGGCTTTTCTAAATTTACTTTCTTTTGGGTTCAAAACTACAATATATACTAAATATTCGTTATAGGGTCCACCCATAAAATAAGAAATTTCGCAAACATATGTGAGATATCTAGTTAGTGTAGACACAAACCAAAGCAAAAGTAAACAATATAGTTTATAATAGTGGGTTGTAACACAATAGTGTTAAAACAAAAATTGTTTATTTTTTTTGATTAAGTCCCCATCCCGCAATGTACCATAAGGAACTTCGTTCCAAAAAAAATTATATTATAAAAATAAATAATCCAAACAATTATTCGAGATTGAGGTCAGTTTGTTTCTTATTTTTGATATTTCTCTACACCATTATGTATTATATATTCCAGAAAAGGTCAATTCTTTAATGAGATGTACTGCTTTTAGTAAAAGCAAATTTTGATGTGTAAACATCTATACGCTGCACGGTGGTCCAAAACACCAATCTAGCCGGAAAAAACTAAATTTTTCAACATTGTTGTAAACAAAAAATTTGTTGGATAAATAATAGGTAAGTGTCCACAGTACATAACGGTATATTTGTTTTGCTTTAGTTTTTGGTATTAGCTTCGCATTATTGTTTCAAAGACAAGCAATTACATTGCTGGTTTAATACTGACAGCACAGTCGATTTCTGATTCCACGAGTGAAGTGATTGTTAACTATCTGAAAAGAGTTTTAATAATATTTTTTGTTGATAAATTTATTTAAGGAGACGGTATGAATAAATATTACTAATATTATTTGTTCTATGTGGTATTTTGTGTCGATAAAAATTGATTGTTGTGTATAAGTGTCCTGTACGTGAAATTTTTTTCATTGTCCAAGTTGTGTTAAGGTTTTAGACGGTAATGCCTCCGACTCAAGGTGAAGTTTATGGTGTTTTGTGAACTGTGTGATGCCAGCGTGTTGTTGTTTTTGAAATCAGCTGCCTGTTTTTGCCTAAACGATTTTTTTCTTGCTTACAGTAAAAAATGCCGATTGCAAGGAAGGTACTGTACAATATTTGGAGGAATGAAAAAGATCAGAATAAAAAATCAGACGCTGTTATAACGTATGTTTTCGCTAAGATTGGGCTTGAGAGTGAAGGAAACGAAAGTTATTATAAAGATGTGAAACTATCTGTTCATAAGTTTATATATATATTAAAACAAAAATGGATGCAGGCCAATCGAACAAGGGTCGTATTTGAGGCTTCCAATCAAAGTTGGTTAGATGAGATGTTAGTTATACCTAAAATTCCTTTTTCAACATCTCTTGAAGAAACAGCATTAGAGAGACCGTCAACATCTAAGCCTGGGAGACCTTCAAAGGAATTTTCATATCAAGGGGAGAGGGCAAAGCGAATGAAAGTAGCACCTTTAACAGAGAGTTGGTCGCCTGAAGAATTAACTTTTGCTGCTGGAACAAGCCTCTATAAATCTGGAAAGAGAGATGCTGCGAATATTATTAAATCCGTTTGTTCCACTCCTTCGAATGTGTCTATAATGAAAAAAAAAATTAACTCTTTTTGTAAAGACCCCATACCATACACAATCGAAGAGGCTTTAGTTTTGTACATCGATGGTGCATACACAAAAAGCACTTATACCCTGATGCGTACAGGTGTAAAAAATCATAATGCTGACATCTTCCCATCGTACCACAAACTTTTGGCTGCCAAAGCCGAGTGCTATCCAGTAAATGGTGTTAAGATTTCCGAAATATCGGCTGAAGTGACTTTACAAAGTTTGGTAGATCACACTACAAAAAGGCTTTTAAAGCAGCAAAAAGAAGTTTTAAGACAACTCAAATGCGATAATCTTATTTTGTCGTATAAGTGGGGTTGTGATGGTAGCAGTGGGCATTCACGATATAAGCAGATGTTCCATGACAGTTACAAAGATAAAAGTGATGAATACTTGTTTGCAATTTGTTTGGTTCCTCTGCAACTCAAAGATGATAATAAGCTTATTTGGCATACTCCACGTCCATCTTCTGTTAGATTTTGTAGGCCAATCAAACTTATTTATGAAAAAGAGAATAGGTCACTAATTACAAGTGAAATTGAAGCAATAAAGGCTCAAATAGCTGCAATAGTTCCAACAGAAATCTGTGAAGAAGGGGTGGTAATTAATGTCACCCATAAGTTTTATTTAACAATGATTGATGGAAAAATATTCTCGACAATCGCAAGTGCTGCTTCCCAATGTTGTGGAATTTGTGGAGCTTCACCAAAAATTATGAATGATATAAGTGCACTTGAAAAATTACAGTCTAAAGAAAGCCTTTATGAGTATGGCCTGTCCACATTACACGCATGGATTAGATGTTTTGAATGTGTCCTTCATATTGCCTACAACCTAAATATTCAAAAATGGCAAGCCAGAGGGGATTCCGATAAGGCCATGAAAGAGGCAACAAAGAAAATTATAATTGACCGTCTTAGAAAAGAGATGGGTTTGCTGGTTGATATTCCCAAGCCGGGATGTGGAACAACAAATGACGGTAACACGGCTAGAAGATTTTTCAAACAAGCAAGTCTTGCCTCAGCAATAACTGGAGTCGATGAACGTTTAATAAAAAGGTTTGCAGTGATTTTAGCCACTATGTCCTGCGGCTTTGCTATTAATGTGGAAGCGTTTCGAATGTATGCGCTCGGCACAGCAAAGCTATATGTCCAATTGTATTCGTGGTATTACATGCCATCGAGTGTCCACAAAATTCTTCTGCATGGCGCTGATATTATACAATATGCTGCACTGCCTATTGGAATGTTGTCCGAAGAAGCCCTGGAATCCTGAAATAAGGATTTCAGGAATATACGAGAAAATCATACACGAAAAATGTCTCGAGAGAAAACTATGCATGATTTATTTCACTATCTTCTTTTGTCTTCGGATCCACTTATAACTTCTTTATCAACAAAGCCATCTCTTCATAAGCGCAATGCAGAGCCTTTATCTGCAGAAGTGAGACTATTGCTTTCAGATGTGATGCCAGACGAGCCGCAAGTCGATTCAGAAAGTGATGCAGATTCTGAATGTAGTATTTGATAACATAAATGTTACTATATTTTTTATAATACTTGTTCCTTTTGCACCTAATGTTATCATTAAACATAAGATAATTTTAAATAAATTATAACGTAACATAAAAAAAGGATTTTATTTTTTAGAGTTACAAATCTGGCACGCCCATATGGTCGATTCCTCCATTTTTGGTGTGAGTCTTCATTTTCATATAAACTTTCAGCATGAAAAGTTACACATCAATACATCTTCGGAAAATCAAGTTATTAATTTTTTATTATCTCCGGTCTTTGTAGGGTTAATGGGGAATATTATACCTTCAAAGAAAGCTTGAAATGTTGTCTAGAGTTTAAGTGCAGGAAGAAAGGAAGCTTACAAGGGCCATTTCTTGAGAAAAATAGGTTTTCATCAAAAAAGTGATGTTAAAAAAACATATTTTTGTAATTTGTCACCCAATGGGTTAATGAAAATTAATATATTGACACACAGATTTGTAGAGTTTTAAATGACCTTTGTAACGATATTCTCCTCAACCTGATCAGACCTGAGATATCGACGATTATATGCTCAAGCTTTAGAGGCCCATATCTCAAGAAGTTGGGCCGACCGCCAAAAAAAACATTAATTTTTTTTCTCTAAATAAAATAATCTATATGTGGTATTAATTTGGTGATGTTTTTTAAAATTAAAAATTTCCATGTATGAGAATTACCACGCCCACTTTGCCAATACCGCCCATTTTTGGTGTGAAGCAGCATTAAGGCAATATATTTCATACATAAAAATTTCCAGTTTATACATACTCCCAAACAGGAGTTATTACTTTATTCCAGCTAGATTGACCATTCGGACCACTGTGCGCTGGGGGTAAAAATCTTTTTCACAATACAATCACAAATTTAGAGTCAGATGTGCGATGTAATCGTTAACCAATCGCAAAGCGTTATCAAATCGGTGTGAGCTATGTATGAGTGTATTAGTGTACTCATACGCTGCATACAATATACTCAACACCATCTAGTGTGCAATAGTAGCTACTAATTTTCACTAATTGTCGTACATTATGTTATCGTAGGCAAATGAAAACAACTAAATAAAATGAATACAAAAACATTTAATTTTAATAACTTTTAACTTGTTTGCACTTTTAATAAAAAATTTACTAAAACAAAGCAAAATAAGGAAAACTAAAAACTAAACTTGTCAAATATAAGGAAAACTAAAAACTAAAAGTTTTCTTCATCTTTGAGATTGTCATTCATACTTAACAGCTGCATATAAGCACCATCTAGTGTGCAATATTAGCTACTAATTTTCGAAAACCATTGCTGTAAAATAACTACATGCATTACATTTCAGTAAACAGCTGATTAGTAACTTGTCAACCACAACAAATACGAAATAATAAAATATTTTACAAAACACCAAAAAAATTATAACTCAGAACATAAAACAACACAAAGTGTATCAAAGCTGAATGGAGGTAATGTTAATTCTAATAAAATTTCTATTAGATTCCAATATAAATTAAGATTATAACATTTCTTCATTACGTACTGTTGCCTTACACTGAAACTGGTGCACGACAATTGGGTAACAATCTCCATCTCATGCCAATTATTATGGGTGGAGATTTTAATACAAATTGTGGAAACCCACAGTCGCAAGCTTTATCAAAATTTTTATTCGATGTTTTCCACTTGCATATGAGCAATTCTCCACAAACCCCCACAACTAACAATTCCACTACTATAGATGCAGTTTTCCATAAATTTTTAAATACAATCGAGTCAAAACTATATATATCTTATTTTAGTTACCATAAGCCAATATTAACTGTTTGTACTTAAGGCATTTACCATAGATGGGCACTTTGCAGTACCACTAAAATTTCAGTAAAAATAATTCTTTAACTAGTAAATTTTTACTGATTACTAAAATTTTTTTCAGCAATTTTTATAAAGTGCCTACATTGTTATGATGAGGTGCATTGAATTTTCAGTAATCGGTAATGCCCGATTACTGATTATTATGAATACGGCCCTATGATTTGACTGGTAATGCAAATTAAATTTCATTATCAGTAAAAATTTACTGAATTTTTTCAGTAATCAGTAAATTTACTGCTTACTGTAATTTTTAATGCAGTGCATATATACTGCAGTGTGCCCATTTACTAACCAAATAAGTTAAATAAAACAAGTAAAAACCAGCAAATTCCTATGTATTTACAATATTGAAAGTTTTGATACTTTTAATTGATTAATTACAAATATATACTAAAAGCATAAGTACTTCCAACTTCATTACTAGATGTTTACACATCTCCCCTGTGATGGGACTCACATTAATTTTTTTTTTTTTACGAAATCCTAAGAGTATGATTTTTTTTACAAAGAAAATGTTTTTTAGGAGCAGGTTCTTTCAAAAGAGGTGGTACTCTTTTTAGGAATAGGTTAGTTTTTTAAGAAAATTTACTTATTTTGAGAAAGGCTACCTATCTCAAGAAAAGAAAAGAAAAATGTAGAGTTTTTTGAAGACAATGTACTGCGTCGATGGATTTTTGAGCCATCGGCGTCCAAAACTTAAAATACTGTTAGAACCTTATTGGACACTATCAACAATTTAAACCATAACCGCTATGCAAGAATAGTTAGGAAGATTTTAATGCATTTATTTATTTATTACCACAAAACGAAATGCAGTAGCTGTTTTCTTGTTGGCTGGTTTGAGCCATTGCCTCTATCTGGTATTATTAAAGCAATACTTTCCAACATGCAACATCCATATGCACCACACTAAACTTCGTAAATTTACTGAGTCAACTTGCTTCTTATACGTCATTTTACTATGATTCTGCAATAAAATTAATTTCCGTTCTATGAATATTTTTCATATATTAAATTTTTTCGATACGGATTCGTTTAAACACAAGCCCAGTGTAGTAATTAAATGAACTGTAGTTGTGGGATCCAGTGTATTCAAGTTTTTTTACTACCAATATATTTTAGGGCCTAATTTCATTTTTGGGACAAATTTTCATATATCTCATTGGAGATATGTTTCGTTATGTAATAGCGTCTATGCTTCTCTTATGGGGCTTATTTTCATTCTCAAATTTGGGACTCAATTCCATTACGGCAATAGGCCACAAGTAATTATGCTTGGGATGTATTTTCCTGTATTTTCTTGAGAAAGCTGTGAGAAATATCGGAAACTCTGGTTTGCGTTAAATTTATCAACATTTAGCTATGTTTTAAACAAAGTATTCATAAAAAGAAGGTGACCCTTTTTTTAAAAAAGCGCAACAAATTAGGGTTCTTTTGAGTTTTGCATCTAAACACATGCCATTTCATTAAAAAGTAATAAATTTAAACGTTTCTGATGTTATGTTGCAACATATGCTGTTATGAATGGAATAACTTTTCCAAAATTTACTATATTGCTTTTCACTTCGCCCATTTATATGAAAACAACTAAAAATCCCAACTGGAACAAACAAAAACTATCTCGAGCGCCATGAGATCAAAACTAAACGCTACAAAAATATTAAAAATATTTCCAATAAAAACAAACTAAACGCTACCAAAATATTAAAAATATTTCCAATAAAAACAAAATTCAAAGTTAAACAAGGGTGCAAATATTTTTGATGGCCGAGGTACTAAATTTGTGGCTCTCACTGTGGTTTTAGCGTGGTACCTGTTTTTATAGCATAGCACCCCAGCTATTCCTATGTGAAATGTCATCTTGATCGGATCGGAATTTTTTCAGAAAATGCCCACCGTGCACCGTCGAGATAAGTTGCAGCGACTTCAAGTTGACATCAACGTATCCATGGTGTAAGGTGAAGTTGGTGGTTTGTACAAACTAGTTGATGTAAAATCAAAGCGATTTTGATTTTTTGAAGTTGATATCAACTTATCCGTCAGTGTAAGGGGAATTTGCATCAACTGTCATACGAATTTCCAAGAGAAACGTTCATGAGGCAATATTGTGGGCAAAATGTAAATAAATAAACAAAAAAAAAATTTAATACATAAATATTATCGGAAAAATATAAACTAAATAAATATGACTTGTTGTGTTATTTAAAACCATTTAAAGAATTTAAAAATAGTGTTTTTTCTTAAACTTGATGAAATTTTCACAGTGCGCTTACCACCCTTCATTTCAACATCTGACAAGAAAATAAAGTTGCCTCAACTACTATGAGAGTGTAAGGGCAGAATTGAAGTTGATGTCAAATAATCGAAGTTGATGTTAACTTGCAGATGAGCAACTTATCCGCAGGTCTAAGGGCCCCTTAATAGCCAACAAACTATATTCGAAAAACGTAATAGTCTAATGGAAAAAAAATTCAAAATGTTTGTAGTTTAACTGAGTTTATGTTTAAAACGATTACAGTGATGGATTTTTTTTTTGTGTGTTTAAAAAATTTTCAGGCAGGTGCTAAACTTTTTCAGCATATCAAATGCGCATCTTTTTGCTGGCACTGCAAAGAAGGTTTCGCGTATGCCACAACGTGGGGGGATCTATTATGCAGTATTAATTGAAATTTATGTGGATCTTGCAGCAGCTTCCGAAACCAAAGATATTGAACTATATTATTGATGTGTTAACATCTCTAGGCGCGGGTAGGGTAATCTATCAAAGTGAACACATGCAAACAACACACAGTGTTAGCATCACATAAGTATGGTGGAATTTATGTAGCGGCAGCGATCAAACAAACAGGTCGTCGTCGCCAACGAGTATTTTTATATCTCATCGCATATTGGTTAGCAATCACCAACATTCGATGCTCTGCTTTGTTTACATTTGAAACACATGATCATTACAGGGATACACAATTTCATTAGTCGGTAATGATCATTATGGTTACTTGTTTCGATTTGTTTATTGCCCTCTTATTTTAAATTCAATTTCGCTTATGATATTTTTTGTTGGTTTTATATGCCTGAAATCATGAATGGTATACTAATGTTATTACATATACAGGGTGTTTCAAAAGTGACCACCCTATTGGAAGATTCTCTTATTTTTGCAAATGGCCGCCAATGTCAAATCTGTTTGGACATTTGTGGACTAGACAGATGTAGAATACAATTAAACAAGCTACGGAGCAATACACTCCCCAAGAACGCGGAATAATCGTCTCTATTTTTTTGCATAACAATTCATCTGTGGTGTTGGCGCAGCGCGAATACCGTCGCCGATTCCCCGGCCATCCGACAACGACTGCGCAAACACTGCGCCAATGGCCACTAACCTTGAAGAGTATGGGACCACACGAGACGTTGCCAGGAGTGGCCGGCCCAGGAGCGCCCGTTCTGCAGACAATATCGCCGCGGTTGCCGAGGATGTCCAGCTGTCGCCGTAAACATCGACCAGACGCCGTGCCTCGCAATTAGCCATCAGCCCGTCGTCCCTATGGCGAATTTTGGTCAAAGACATGCGCATGTTCCCATACAAAGTCCAGTCCGTTCATCAGCTGCTGCCTGTCGACCGCCAAACGCGTGTAACCTACGCCCAAGCCATCCTCAATCTCATGGACTAAGTGGACGAGTTTTCCACCAAAATCATAATGAGCGATGAGGCTCATTTCCACTTCAGCCGGTACGTGAACAAGTAAAACTATCGTTTCTGGGGCACCGAAAACCCACGAGTGATGCATGAGGAGCCATTACACCCGCTCAAAGTAACTATATAGTGCGCTGTTCACGCGGGACGAGCCATCGGGCCATTTTTTTCGAGAACGCCGCAGGTCAAACGACAAGAGTGGACGGTGCGCGATATAGGGCCATGTTAACCGAGTTTTTTCTGCCGCAATTCGACGAAAGGACGGAGCAAAAGGACGGAGCAACAGCACACACTACGCGAGCCACAACCGATATTCTGAAGGCGGCGTTCCCGGGTCGCCTCATCTCTCGTTTTGCCGATTTGCACTGGCCCGCAAGATCACCCGATTTAACCGTTCCAGACTTTTTTTGTGGGGTTTTTTGAAGTCCCTTGTTTACGTGAACAAGCCCGAGACCCTGGAAGCCCTCAAGGTCAATATTCGACACGAGTGCGAGAATCTGTCGCCCGAAGTTCTGGCGTGAGCGGGTTCTGGAGTCACGTATGCATAACGAAATGTTTTGGTTTGAAGACAAAAGTCTTAAAGATCTCGTTTTAATATTGTTGATGTGTTAACATCTATAGGCACGGGTAGGGCAATCTATCAAAGTGAACACATATACGTAAACAACATACAGCGTTAGCATCATATACATATGTGGTTGTTGTACAACAATAGTCTCTGCCTGAAAATAAGTATGCTGATATTGATGTAGCGTTAGCGAACAAACAAGCAGGTCGTCGTTGCCAAAGAGTATTGAAGAGTATAGAGAAATCATGGAACGAATTGTATGACTCAAAAGCACTGATTCAAAACGTATTACTCCCTTTTTGTCATAACTTGGTCCATTCCTATATTTGTTACGAAATAGTGATGCCTTTTGAAATATTTTTGCTTTTATATTGTTTTATGTAATAACATTTTCAAAATGGTGCATTTATATTGAAAAACTATATAAAGGGAATAAGACTCGTTTATACTCCTTTTCTCAGACTCTCTACATGAGAGCGGAAAAGGAGTGCAATAAGTTCTCTATACAATTCAATACTTTTTGTGGTCGCTCTGTTTATGACAAGACAAACACAAATTATTTCAATGAGCTAAATATTGCTTTATACATTTTAACAATATTACATCTAATGTTAAAGCAGATGTAAGAACAAAGAAAGTGCCTTCAGCACAAAAACTATTTTTTTTTTATTTTCCAATATAACATTTACTAATGTGTTCATAAAAATCGAACAGGTACCGTGTAACAAAAAGGTGTTAACACATCGCCGTGACTTCGAACACTCATTGTTTTTTTTATTTTAAACTTGTTTCCCTAGTACTTGAAATACAAATAAAGGGGAACCTAGTGTTACTTTGAAGACAAGACAAATTTAAATTGTACTACCAACCATTCAAAGGCCTCTGACAGCCATATCTAATGTACTGGTTTCACAACTTTTTGTCATTCGACATTAAAATCAAAATATTTAACATTTTAAGGCATTTCGTACTGTCAACATTTTGGACAGGGACGAGGTCTCAAGTGACAATGTATACCCCATATACATATATACACATTTGCCAATGGATCTGTGATTTTGCTAATATGTATGTACGTGAAAGCATAATTAAATACAATTTCCTCCCAGCATTTGTGTGCTCAATAACTAGTGCATATCATTACAGACATATTGTTGTTGCTTCCCGTTGCATTTAACAAATATTTTACACAAATAATTATCAGTGTTGCCACTTTATATCAATACACATACATTTGTGAAGTTTATTGGGTTGTGTGTATTGCCGCCTACTTTGACCTTTTATCATTTTAGGGAATATTTTGATTTTTCAAAGCCCAAGAATGGGATACATTTTTGAACAAAGTTTTAAAAAATTGTTTCAACTATAATTTAAAAAAATAAAACAGGATTAAAAATATCCTCTTGCAGATACAACTGTAGGAAACCTAAATAGGCTATATTTTTTTTGTTGTCTTTCGAAAAGAATGTTAATTTCCTGTGTAATAGAATAAAAATATGGTTCTTACAGCAACTACAGTTTTGAAAACACACAATGTATGGGTAAGTTTTTCACCTTTGGTAGAATAGAAGTAAAAAAGTGACGGTATGTCACTGGAGATGTTAAACCCGACGTTTTCCCAGACAATGGCAGTAGTAAAAAAATATCTTAAAGCCAAACTTCGCAGCATTTATATTTGTACATATAAATGTAAACTTCTTGAAACAAAATGCCAACACCCCAGCTGACCGAATCAGATGAAAACAGACAAAATCTATGGAAGAGTTTTCGGCATACACAAGTAACTGGATGCGTTACGATACTTTAAAATCCAGTGGGTAAAAAGTCAACAAAAGGGAACGTCGTTCATTACAAAAGCGGTGATGATCCTAAGCCCATTGCGAAAGATGTAGGAAATGAGAGTAACGCCTCCAAATGCCTTACCTCCAAAACATACCTTTGAAAAGACCTTGGCGTTGTGTATGAACTACGGATAATCTCACGAAAAACTTTCCATTTTAAGCAGATCTTTGAAACGACATAATGTTATTTTCATTCGGAAGACAACAAAATTAGATCTGCCAAATATAGGTACAATTTCAAGACTTGATGGATCATACTGCCAGAAGTGCCAGACGTAGAAGTCATAGTTTGGCTAAAGGTAAGGTATAATTAGTTCCAGAAGACTCACACTTATCAATAAGTGGGGATGTGATGGATTATCCCGTCAAAATGCTTACTCACACACAATTTCTACATATGCCACAACTATTACAGAGGCAAATATGTTTGCGGGATAACTAATCTGTAAGATAAGCTCTCAATATATTTAGGACGTTTAACGCACGCTTAGTAGTAATCGAGCCCAATTTTCCAGTTCCTGGAACAATGTAGATATAACTGAGGGAAGGGAGGAAACATGACTAATGCGAAATAAATATAATTTTTGGAACGAAGTTCCATATCGCAAGTTGCGTGACGTTGGCAAAATGAAAAAAAATTAACCACCTTTTTTTTAACACCACAACCCAGTATTATCAACTATATTGCGTAATTTTGCCTTGGTTTGTGTCTAGACTAACATATGTTGGAAAATTTATTATTTAATGGGTGGTTTTCCAGGTGGAGCCTGTAACCAATATTTAATACATACTGTAGTTTTGAGCCCAATAAAATTAGATTAGAAAAGTCAAAGTGAAAGAAGTTATTTAAAAAACACTTATTTTTTTCAAAAAGAAAAACCTTTCATATTCTTAAATAAAGTACCTTTTCTTAAAAAAATACCTTATCTTAAAGAAGTACCTATAAGGAGTACCTTCTTACAAAAAGTAAATTTTCTTACAAAATTTCATTTTTTTAGATAAGTCCCAATTCTTACAAGAGTAACTTTTCTAACAACAAATCTACCTTACCTTCTTAAAAAATTACCTTTCTTTAAAGGGTACCTTTTTTGTGAAACAAAACAAATTTTCTTGAGATAAAAACCTACGCTTTAAAATTGTCCCATTCTTTGAAAAAGGACCAATTCCAAAACAAGTTTCCATTTCTTAAATAAACCTTTTTTTCCTAAAAATAAACTAATACCTTCTCTTTTCTTTTCTTGAGATAAGTAGCCTTTCTGAAAATAAGCACATTTTCTTAAAAAAATAACGTTTTCCTAAAAAGAGTACCACCTCTTTAAAAAGTACCTGTTATTAAAAAAAGTACTTCTTTGTAAAAAAAAATCATACTCTTATGGCTATTTCTACAGAGATTACTGCTTCTTAAAAATAGTACATTTTCTTAAAAACTCAGTAGGTTTTAATAAAAGAAGTACCTCTCTTTAGACCACTTTTTAAAACAAAAGAATACATTCTATAAAAAAAAACATTTTTCTCAAAAAAAAGGTTATCATTTTACAAAAAGTATATTTTGTTAATGACCCATTTAAATTAATGTATTTCCAACGGGCGCCTTAGGCGTGTTGGAACTAACTAGTACAGAATATATATCCAAAGGAACTTCATGCAAACCGGGTGTCCCCTCACAGCTCACATAATTTTTGTTTTAACTTTTAGTTGTTATGGTATATAACTCCAAATTACAATTAATTTATAAAACCTGTTTAATTTCAAATCTGCTTGATGGCAACACTTCTACCGTTATATGGCATGTACATTAGACCGACTCACAAAAAAAGTTCCTTTTGTCAGCTCCTCAAAATTTACCTTTGTTTGTTTTGTGATGATTCCTAAAATATCTTGTATCTGCTATTAAGATCCTGTGCGCTGGACTGTTTTTAAAAAAGTGATTCTTTTTAATTTTTCAAAAAATTTTGTACTTTAACTATGGGCAACATAAGTCGTGTCCAACTAAATATAAAACATGCCAAAGCATGCCCTGACACATAATTTTTCAGGGATATTTCAGGGAAAACTGTGGCCGTCGGTGGTGCAATGGTTAGTGTGCGCGGCTCTTGTACATGAGATCCTGGGTTGGATCCCGGCTCTGACCACCTTAAAATTTCTTTCGGCGGCGGTCACCTCGCATAGTGACGGCGACACTGTCGAGAATCGGTGTAAAACGTTAGGTCCCAATCAGTGAATGAAAACTGGAAAGCGCACAGCTCAGTGATTGTAAGAAGTTCTCCCCGGTCCCTTCATGGGATGTAATGGGAAACCATTTATTTATTTTTTTTTTATTCTGCAAAAACAAGAATTTTTATGTTTTTAGTACGAAGATTTTTCTGATATAAATGTCAGATTAACATATTTTAATCTTTACACGTTAGAAGTAAATACGTGTATCAGCTTTTTTTGAAATTCGCACTTGTTCGCGCTTTACCAAACATTCAATACTGTGCACATTTCGGTGGAACAATACGTTCTAAATAAGGCAGAATGATCGTCACATTTTTGGAACGAAGTTCCATATCGCACGTTGCGCGATGGGGGCTAAAAGAAATAATTTCAAACAACTTTTTTTTTAACTACTTTATTACAACCCATTACACGGTGTTACAAAAAATTGATTTTTTTCTGTCCTATGAACCAAATGCACATATTCGGAAAGAGGGGAAAAAATAAAAATACACGTGTGTCGTCGATTTTCATGTACACGTCAGAATTTTTTTTTTTTAAGTTTGAAGTGTAAAGCTCGTAGTGGCCTGCGTGAAAGCCTTTGGACCGATTTTTAACCCTTTTTCAGTGATCCAATCGAGCTGATTTTTTGCAGGCAGACTCGTGGAAATGACTATATCACGTCACATTTTTTAAAAACAATTTTTATAAATTCTCAGATTTTCCCCAATTTTTATTATTTTTGAAAAAAAATATTTTTTTCACATTTCCGAAAAAAAAATGTTTTTTGACCCATCCTACTAGATATAGTTGTAGTTAATCAATGGTAACCTTCTAACACTAAACAGTTTTTAACTTTTACAACACTTACAACTGGTCTGACAGATGAAATAAGGAATTGCAAAATTGTTTTAAGTTCTGTTGTGCGAAAACGTATTTGTATATATTTCATCTGAAAAAAATGCAGTGTCCGACGCGAAATAACTTTTGTTACGTTTGTGGCTTATTCGCACCAAGTAAAAATTTTAAAAATATTACTAAAACAGTGGTGAATTTGTATCAGAAAATATTTAAGACTGCTTATGTTCCTTACTTGTGGTATACTCCGGAAGTCGTGTGCGACTATTGCTATAGAAATTTGTGCAAGTTTACTGATGGAAGGTCAACAATAAACTACGCTGTACCAACAAATTGGCTACCACGCACGGAGCACTGCAATGAATTGTGCTACTTTTGTGTAACTTTTGCTCAAACAAAAGGGTACCAATACATTCACCACAATAAAATTCGCTACGCTAATGTAGAATCGGTAATTCCAGCAGTTCTATACTCACCAGAAGAGCGTGTAGCGGCTTCAGTGGAGATTTTTGATAATATTCCCGAAATAAGCGATGCAGAATCAACAGTTGTACCAACACTGCTATCAACTTTTCTTGCATCGAATGCGAGAGTCCACAAATATCGGAATTTGTGGCAACACCCAGTGAAATTGGGACTGCAATGCCGCATTTAATAACGCAAGCCGACTTCAATGACCTCGTACGAGACGGAAATTTGTCGAGAAGAACAGCAGAACTCTTTGCATCACGCTTTAAGCAGTGGAATATAGTGGCGGCTGATTTTAAAATAACAGCCGCTCGTGGTCGAGGTACCACTATTCCATATGACGAATTTTTTAAATTGCACGAAGATCGGGAAAAAAAAACCTAGCTTATTGTTATGATATTGATTTGATGTTTTCAAAAATTGGTTACCCTCATATTTCAGAGGAGTGGCGACTTTTCATCGATGCATCGGTCAACAGCCTTAAAGTCGTGCTGCTACATATCGGTAACATACATCCATCTGTCCCGATCGCATATGCCACAAACCTCAATGAAACATAGGAAGGCATGGAATTAATATTACAGCTGATAAAGTACAAAGAGCATAATTGGAAAATATGCTGCAAGCTGAAAGTGGTCGGTTTACTCATGGGTGTTAAGCGTGGATTTCCAACCCACCAGTGCTTTTTGTGTACATGGGAAGGTCGAAAAAGATATGAGCATTACACTGAATATAAGTGGAAGCCGCGAACATGCTACAAAGTAGGCGTAGAAAGTATAGAGAATCTACCATTGGTGCAGCCGTCTCAAATCATTTTGCCTCCACTGCACATTAAGCTCGCTCTCGTATCAAATTTTGTTAAAAAACTGGATCGTGATGGCGAGGCCATTGCAACTTTGCGCAAAATTTTTATATTGTAGCAGAAATGGTTTCGGCATATGGCGAAATGGGCATATTAATGTCGCTAAAGATCCATTTTCTTCACAATCATTTAGATTTTTTCCCTGATGATTTAGGAGCTTGTAGCCACTACGAGCTTTATACTTCAAACTTAAAAAAAAAAAATTCTGACGTGTACATGAAATTCGCAGATACACGTGAATTTTTATTTTTTGTCCCCTTTCCGAAAAAGTAAATTTGGTTCATAGGACAGAATGTGTGTAACACGGTGTTATTATCAACTATATTGGGAATTTTTGGTTTGGTTTAATGGGAAGTTTTCTAGGTGGAGCTTGTTTATTATGTATTGTAGTTTTGAACCCAATAAAAAGTAAATTTAGAAAATCCAAAATGCAAGACTGGCAAATCCATGAAGTACAACACTGAGCATGGGCTTACATTTGGCTGCACACTTACACTTAAACTCCTACTTGTGGTTTGGTTGGTATCTAGACTAGCATATGGGTAAAAATTTCTTGTTTACTGGGTTGGAGCCTATTTATTAGATATTGTTGTTTTGAACCGAATAAAAATTAAAATTTAGAAAAGCCAAAGTGAAAGAAGTTTAAAAAAAACATTTTCTGAAATAAGTGAGTTTTCTTAAAAAAAAGGAAATTTTCTCAAAAAAAAAACCTTAAACAGAGTACCTTTTCTTTAAAAAATACCTTATCTTGAAGAAGTACCTTTTCTTAAAAAAGTAAATTTTCTTACAAAAAGTACTTTTTCTTAAAAACAATAATTTTTTTAAATAAATACCTTTTGTTAAAAAAGTGCATTATCTTACAACAAATTGAGTTTTCTTAAAAAACTACCTTTTCTTTAAAGAGTACCTCTTATATCAAACAAAATAACTTTTCTTGAGATAAGTACCTACTCTTAAAATTATACCCATTCTTGAAAGAGGGATCAATTCTAAAAAAAATCGCATACCTTAAAACAAACCCTTTCATCAAAAAAAAAATCATTCTCTTAAAGATAGTACCTATTCTTAAAAAGATAGTTTTTCTTAAAAGTACCTTTTCTTCAAAATAAATTAATACCTTTGCTTTTCTTTTCTAGAGATAAGTAGCCTTTCTGAAAATAAGTAAATTTCTTAAAAAAAATAACCTTTTCCTAAAAAGAGTGTCACTTCCTTAAAAAGTATCTGTTCTTAAAAAAGTAGTTCTTTGTAAAAAAAATTCGTACTATTAGGCTTTTTCTTTCAGAAAGTATGTACTTCTTATTGAAAATTGTAAATTTTCTCAAAAAAACATTAGCTTTTAATAAAATAAGTCCCTCTCATTAAAGAAATTACCTTTTCGGGAAAATTTAGTACATTTTCTTACAAAAAGCACCTAAAACTATACCTTTTTTAAAAATACATTCAATAAAAAAAATTCTTAAAAAAGTTTAGCATTTTTGCAAAAAGTATCTTTACTTAAAAATCCATTTAAATTATGGTATTTTTTAACAGGCGTCTTAGGCGTGTTGGAACTAACTAGTACATAATATAGAGGAAAGGAACTTCGTTCCAACCGGTTGTCCCCTGGCAACTCATATAATTTTATTTCTTTGACAAGGACATCAGTGGTGTATAGGCAGGCTGTTTTTATTTTGTAATACATTTTGCGAGAAAAACTGGATCAAATTTGGAAGATTTAGAATTACTCCAAGCTGACATTTAAATCATAAAAACTTTCGTACTAAAATCTTAAAACTGCGTTTTTTGTTGAATATCCCTGAAAAATGGTAAAGTAAAAATTTCGGTAAAAAACTAAAAAATATACCTCTTTTAAGAACGGTCCAGGTCAAGGGATCTTAATTCTAGATACGAAATATTTTGGAAATCATCAGAAAACAAACCAAGGTAAATTTTGAGAGGTGGACAAAAAATACTTATTTCGCCACCAGGCAATGTGAGTCGGTCTAATGTATTTACTTAAAACTATTTAGCGGGAAAATTTGCTAGGCCTTTTTATAGCTGACCTTCTATAAGGTCTACTTTTCACACCCCAAACACATCCTGTCATGTATTCCTACATAATAAGAATGCTTCCTGTACACATTCTCATCTGCGTTGCTAAGAAGTCATGCAAGAAGTCTTATCAATAACCTTCATAATTTGTATAGTCGCTCCTAATGACCTTCTTCGAAAAGCCGTTTAAGAAGAGCTTCTCATATCCTACTAAAAGATTTAATACACATACTGGCATGCCCGGATGTGCAGAAAGCATCATGTCATGTTTAAATTTTTGGAATATACTAGCATTGAAAATTTTTATAATAACATAAGCAAAGAACATAAGTATATACCGCCAAATAACAATGATACTGGTACTGATACTATAATTACATTTTGGATTATGTACTACCCACAATACAGAATTAACTCCAACTATGCCCCGCTCCGAAGCGGACTTAAGGCCAATTTTTAAAATTTATATATATATAACCTTTTCGGAGTGCGGAATGAAGCCCAAATTTTGTTTTTATCATGATGTATTTTGGGCATTGTGCTCTTGCAACGCTGGCAATAATTTCCGTTTAATGTCGGCTACTTTTATTTAATTTCCCAGCCCTTCTTGTAGACAACCTGGACGGCCTTGTAATTGATGCGAAAAAATAAATCCTTAAACCACAATTTTACCCTATGTTAATTTCAAAGGCCTATAGACTGCAGCAACCTGGTCTTGAAAGAAGGCAAGAAGGCCCAGCAAATTCCATTCATTTCCCTCTAAGCACATATACATATATCACACCCAATTCTTATATATTTCTATACACTACCAATCGTAATGAGTAAATTTTCACTCTTCAATTGTCAGTAGTCGTTCATTTATTCATGCACTGCATTTTCTAAGTTTCTCTTGTTCTGAATATTGTTTGTTGGTATTTGTAATTACAAAAACACATTCAACATATCCTATTGCAAACACACACAAACCCACACTTTATAGCCGTTAGTCACATTTAGCTTAAGTTCCACAAAGGTACGCATAAATGTATATGAATATCGGTGTGCGTACATGCTTTGCCATGTACACTCATACAAATTCGAATGACGAACACACAAATACAGATATAGTTTTGGATAATTACAACCTCAATTGTATTTGTATGACAAGAAATTTGCATGAGGCTTTTGATGACTACGATGATGTATGTATGTCTATGATGATGACGATGATAATAGCTCTTGTTGTCCTTAGGCTTTTGAATTATTCCCACCCATGTGATTATCATCATCATTTCAGGCATCAAACAGATTGTGAATTTATTGAAATTTGTTTGGAATTTAGATTCATTATGAACAGTTACATGAATCTTGATATCTTATATATTAAAATTTTTCTTAAATATTTGACAGATGGGAAAGATTTCAAACGTAATTGTAATTGGTTTCGTTTACATTAAACCTAATTGTGAGTTTTTCAATGATCCAGTACAACAGGAATTATCAGTTGTATGCTTTTGTTTGCAGCTTGAGTGGCTTGATTATTGTTTAGTATTGGAAATTATAGGATTATTTCTGGCTTCATATGAGCAAAATATATATTTTAATTTTCAATATTAGTTGAATATTATCTAGAGGCCACAGTTATCACGGTTATAAATTTGAATAAAGGGAACATATAATGAATGCATCGAAAAATAGAAGTTGTTCTCCTATACACTTGAATCCCATACAGCTGTGTATTTGATATGTAATTTAAAATCACAGTGTTTTATTAAAAACGCCTATTCTTTACTTTTATTTACTATTTACAACCTCATGAGGTCAGACGTCTGCTGTAGCTGGACTTTTGTCCGCCGAGATACGGCTTTGTTCCTCAACTGCTTGCAGAGCCCACAATAGCAGCTAGTTGCAAGCACAATTCTCCTATCTTTCTCCAGGCTGACGTTGTTGTAATTGTTCACGGCGGATCCAAGGTAGACAAATTCATCTACCATTTCAAAATTAAATCGGTTGTCAACGTTCATATGCGGACCATGTCGAGAGGTTTCTCCAGTCGTTGACACCATCAGTTTTGTCTCGCCCCCATTAACAGCAAGACCCGCTGATTTCTTTCCGATTCTTGAAAATACTGCAGTCACCTCCCGCAAGTTTCGCCCAATGATGTCCATGTCGTCAGCATACGCCAGCAACATATGGCTTTTCGTGTTAATGGTCTTGTTCGTATTTACTACAGCCTTTCTCATTATTGTCTCCATTAAGATGTTGAAGAGATTGCCTTGTTGAATGGTTCGGTGAGGTCTTTCCCCAATTTCACTGCTGATTTGGTGTTGGTCAGCATCATTCTACGAGGCGGATCAGTTTTGCCGGAATCCCAAGATAGCTTCGTACAATTTTCCCCGTATGGCGCTGTCGAAAGCAGCTTTGTAATGGGCAAAGAGATGGTATTTATCGATTTGCTTTTCGTGGGTCTTTTCCGGGATTTGGCGTAGCGTGAATATTTGGTCAGTCGTGGACTTGCCTTGTCTAAAACCACACTGATAAACTCCAATCAGGTTATCAACAATTGCCTTTAGTATATAATACGCTCGACAAGACCTTATATGCGATGGATAAAAAATTGATACCGCGATAGTTGGAACAGTCACACCGATCACCCTCAGCCATATACCCCATATAAGCAATCCTTCACCACTTGCCGTAAAAAGTTCAGCGGGTAGCCCAGTCGTACCAACGGCTTTAGTATTCTGCAGCTGGGTGATCGTCGTTCTAATCCCGCCTTGATTGGGGGGTACAATCTACACTGTGTTCCACAATCATTACCTCCTGATCTTCAGTGGAAGAATTCCAGTGGAGTAGTGATGAAAAGTGGTCTCTCCACATTTTGAGCACACACTGCTTATCAGTAACCAGATTCCCATTCCCGTCCTTGTAGGAGTACAGCCCTTTATGCGATCTTCTTACCCTCTGAAAAATTTTCGGGATTCTTTATTCACCCTGCAAAATTCGGCCTTTTCATTCACCCTCTGCTCCCATTGCCATTTTTGCCACCCAAGGAGTTGGTTGTCCTCCCTTCTCAGCCTCTTGTACCGCTCATTCGAAGCACGCATTGTGACTGTTCCGTTGCCATACGTGCAGCGTCTTTTTTATCAGTTGCAATGCGATATTCTTCGACGTACCATGGCTAATCTTTCCGCGGTTTGATGGACAAGTTCAGTACTTGCAGTGATTTCCAAACAATGAGAAATGAGCATCTGGCTCCTCAGGTGGGGGGTATTCTGCTCTAGCAGGAGAGAGAGCTTTGCTTTTGTTGATAGGACTTCGATATCTCTGGTATTTGTCTGTCTTCCATAATCATAGCCTCCTCATCTTCTGTGGAAGAATCTGAGCGGAGTAGTGTGGTAAAGTGGTATCTCCATATTCCAAGCACGGTCAATATATTCCCAATGCCGTCTACGCAGGAGGGCAGCCCATTATACGGCCCGGTATCTGATCGTCCTACCCTCTGGACTAATTTTCGGGGTTCGTGGTTCATCCTGCACATTTCGGTCCTCTCACTCTCTCTCTGCTCCCACAGCCCTTCTCAGCCTCTTGTATCGCTCATTCGCAGAACGCGTTTTAACTGACTGTTCCGCTGCTATACGTGCAGCGTATTCTCCATCAGTTGCAATGCGATATTCGTCGTCGTACCATGGCCTATCCTAACTAGGTAATGATCCGAGTCGATATTGGCACCTCGAATACTAGAAGAGTTCCTGCCATCCATTACAAAGTGATCAATCTGGTCCCTCGTTCTCCGATCAGGTCGGCTTATGCATTTCTCCATGCTGGAGTCGTGTGTTACTAACTACCATGTTCTCTTCAGCGGCGAAATCGATCAGTCGGGTGTGGTATCATGTAGACTGTCATTACCGATGGTTGGTCGAAAGATATTTTCCATTCCGAGTTTGGCATTAAAATCGCCTAGGATAATCTTAATGTCGTGGTCATGGCAGCGTTCGTATACTTCCCCCAGACGCCCATAAAATGATTCTTAGACCTCATCGTCTTTATACTCTATCGTCGCGTGCTCACAAATTAACGAGACGTTGAAATATTTCGCTTTGATGCGAATAGTGGATATTCGTTAACTCACTGGGTTGAACCTTGAAGCTAGGTGTCGCAGTCTCTTGCCAACTATAAATCTGCACCGGAATTCGTGCTTTCTCTCATGGCAGCTGTAGTAAATATCACAGTTGTTCCTTCTGGAGCAATCATATCCTGTCCATCGCAATTGTTAGCTTTACATTTTTCACACCCGTCCTGTATAGCATTCTCACATTCCAGGTACATATCCTTAAATCCTTAAATCGTGGTCCTTCTAACGTTTGCAAGGATGGTCAACAGATAGAGGGTTCTTTGTTCATTATTTTGCCTGTGTATTTTGATTTCCTATATAACGGTGGCGGCAGGCAAACCCAGATGAGACAAATTTATGATAATGGGCATAATAGAAAACAGTTTCCAATTTAGCCATTTTAGGGCGTTTTTAGCTCCCATTTGTTGGTTGCTGCTCCATTATTTGTTTTTAATTGGAGTGCTAGGGGAATGTTAGCTCTTTTTGGTAATGATTTCAATTTAACAAATTGTGGCTCTATTAAGCCCTATTTTGTTTTTATGCATTAAGAACTATTTGTGTCCTTATATTTGAGATTAAGGGCCGAGCTCATTTTTAGATTTTAATTTTTAGATAACCATTAAGTGATTTGGTATATTGCTCTACAGTCGTCGAATACATTTTAGCTCTTTCCCCATTTTACAATTATACGATATTCTGCAAGAACGTGATAATGAAAATTCGAAGCATAATTGAAATATTTTAATTTTTTGCCAGTTTCCGGCTCACTGTTGAGAAATTGTGGTAACTCACTTCGAAGGAATTGCAGCGTAGAAATTTCGACGGCTAGAAATAAGACGCTGCAATTTCTAATGTCATTGGCTAAGATCGGCTGAAAATCATATATCAATGGGTTTTTGGTCAAAATAAAAATCTCTTTTTCTTCCAAATCTTATTTCAACTTATGCCACTTTCCTATTAAAAGACCAAAAATTTCCAGACACGCTACCGAAGACGACAACAAAAATCTTGCATCTAAACGAAATGGAATGGAGAGCGAATGGTGGCTTTGATTTATGTTTTCTCTCTGTTTTGTATAAACTAATATTTTTCTGTTATTTTGGGGTGTACGTTGTCAGATCGAGAGGCCTCGTAGTCTCCACCAAACAGCCGCCGACAAAAAAACTTCGAGCGCTTTTCCGCAGGCCCGCCGACTCCGACTAAAATCTGGTTCACTTGCCGCCTGCGATTATATTGGGTCGGCTCTAGCCTATGCTACAGAGTGCAGAATCGGGGTGATGATCCTGCCAGATATAAACACCATGCCGTTTCGGTATGCTTCTAGACGAATTGCTGTCAGCGAAGGCTACGAGGTGAAACAAAAAATCAAACAATATTTCAAAAAATCGATGACTGGCTCAACAGACGCATATACGACGCTCATCATCTAACTTTGCCTGCCGAATTATTGAAGAAGGATGGAACTAATCTAGTGTGCGTTCCAGCTCATTCACATTTTTCGGCAAGATTTTTCTTTTGAATATATATTCATTTATTATTCATCACAAATTCCAAATTGTGTTCAAAGATTTCTAAATGTAATCACTAAATGTACTCCCTCCGTTTTGCACAAGACTTTTTTTTGCAACTTTTTCAGAATAAAAAAAACTTTGTTCACAATTCGTTCAGAGGTTCCAACCCATTTTTTCTTTTAGGGAGCACAATACAACTCGTAACTTATACTAAACCCTTTGCCAAAAACTTTTTATTTTTAACTTATTTTAACTTATATTCCCCTTTGTTTTGTTTCCCAATATAAATTCCCATTTATGTACAACGAGAACAAATATCCAATCGCCAACACGGAAAAATATAATCGTAGCTTAGGGGTTGAACGCTATTAAACCGTGGGTACTTCCAAATGTTTTCGACACGCTTCATGGATGTTTGAAAATTGGACAAGTGTCTGTTGTATTTTTATACACTCGACCAATGGGAAAATGTGTATCCTTTGTAGAAGCGTAACATAAATTTATAAACCATGTTATCTAATATTTAATTAACCTTTTCACAGGAAGCCCGAGTAGACCTGACAACTTTGTTTTCAAAAGCTGCTTTTAGAAAACTTTGTTATACAAGTTTTTGTTGTCACAATTTTCTTTACACGAATTATACATATTCTTACAAAACGGCCCTGACACCTCATGTAATTTTTTTTTTTTTTTGTTATTTCAATTAGGATGGTGATTATAATTGTTTACAATACCAATTAAAGAACCTATGTGTCTGTTCTTCTTGTCGTTTGCTGTCAAAATCATATGGTCACCTGATCATAGTTTGAACTTTGGCTGTTTAAACAGCAATTAATTGTTAACCTAAAAAGTGAACTCAGAATTTAAATTATGTTCGATCGTTGATCAAATATGATTGTCCAGTCGAAAGTTGGGCCTAAGGGTGGGTTTCACACTCGTCATTTAGACCAGTGCTCCGCAACCGGTGTGCCGTGGCACACTGGTGTGCCGTGAGCCGGCTACAGGTGTGCCGTGAGCCGGCTATAGGTGTGCCGTGAGCCGGCTACAGGTGTGCCGTGGTCAAATTCACTGTGTTTGACATTTACAAGTTCTTGGTCGAGACCAAGATTCGGCATAGCCTAATTTGTTTATCATCTTTGCTTCGTGTACACACGTGTTTTTTGGTTGTGAACATTTTTCGAACAGTACCCACGTGTCGTAGGTTTTATACCCCTTTAAATATGGATACATTTGTACGTGGAAAAGATACTTAAAAGAAAGTAGAGTCTTCATATTAATTATGGATTCTCGTGGTGTGGTCACGAAACGGCTCCAAAGCCACAGTGCGTCATTTGCGGTGAACAGCTATCAAACGAGTCAATGGTACACAGTAAATTAGATCTCCATATAAATTCAAACCATCCCAGCCACTCCACCCAAGATATACAGTATTTTAAAAGGTGCTTAGAACAAAATAAAAAAAGGAAGGAATTTATGAAGTCGGCCGTTGCAGCTTGTTGATTGCTTCTTAATTGCACGTCAAAAGAAACCACATACTATCGACGAAACACTTTTTGAACCATCATGCATGAAAATTGTTCGTCTTATGCTTGGGCCCAATGAAGTTAAGGAAGTGAATAAAGTTTCGTTCTCTACCGGTACTGTTAAAGGGCATATTCACGATATGTCAAGCGATATATTAGGAACACTGACTAGAAAATTGTTAATGGCTGAAAAATTTGCGCTTCAGATCGATGAAACAACTGATATTAAAAATAAAGTACACTTGATAGCTATTGAACGTTTCGCTGACGAGGACTTTATTAAAGAACACTATTTATTTTGTAAAGAAGTTCCAGAGCGAACTACCGGTGAAGAAATTTTTCAAGTAACCGATTATTTCTTCAATATATACAATATTCAATGGAGCAATTACATTGCTGTTTGCACGGATAGCGCTGCGGCAATAACGTGTAATAAAAAGGGGTTTGTCTCTTAAAGCCGACGAAAAAAGCCGACGTTACAATTGACACACTGCTGTAGAAGCATTGATGGTCAAAAATCTGCATTAAACTCGTCAACATAAGTCAATCAAGAGCCCTAAATTCTCGAATTTTTGGAATACTCTGTGCAGAAATGGGAGCCGAATATGAATCCTTATTGTTTTATACTGAAATTCGTTAGCTATCCAGAGGCAAAGTTTTGGCTAGATTGTTGGAAATTCGTCACGAGGTGCGCAAGTTTCTGTTAAATCAAAATATGCCCGAAAGTTTGAAAACAAAAATCGAACTGTGGCAGAAAGAGCTGCAAAAAGGATGTTTGGAAATGCACCAGAGGACCAACAATAGTACAATTGAAAACAATGCTTCAGCAGACATTGGGTCAGTATTTTTATTCCATTAATACGGAACAATACGATTGGATTCGAAATCCTTTTGCAACCAAAGCAATAAATTCTATGGAGGCACATCCACTGAATTTATAGATTAATAATGACATGAATTTAAAACTTAATATTTTCGAAGTTCCATTAGATCTTTTCTGGATTTACGTTAAAAAAGAATATCCTCGTATATCCGACAAAGCAATCTTAACACTACCCCCATTTTCGACGACATATTTATGTGAGCAAAGTTTTTCAACGCTTGTAATATATATAAGTAAATTATTTGTTAACACATAAGAATTATTGTTAAATATTTATAAATTTGCTAGTCTCTAAGGTGTATTTCAAGAACATCGGGTTGCACTGTCAAAAATCGAACCGAATATAAATCTTTTGTGTTCCTTGAAACAAGCGCAGGAATCACATTAACATATTAGTATTTTATGATAATTATTAAGATTGCGTTAAGATTGTTATAGTTATACCTATGTATGTATACTTTTCAAATAAATAAACAAAAAATTATTGTAAAATTTGTTTATCAATTTAACACCTACATATATATTTTAGCTTTTGGTGTGCCGTGGAATTCAATGAAGAATTTTCGTGTGCCGTAGGTGAGAAAAGGTTGCGGAGCACTGAGTTAGACGATTAATTTATAAGCTCACAGAAATTGTTCATATTAAATGATAACATCGTACATTTAAAGCCCATTTAAATGGAAATTTGTATATAATCAATTTTGTTTATTTCTGATTTAACCAGTCACGTGAACCGAATTAACATGCGCTCCACCTAAATCATGTACTGGGTCAAGGATAAATGGCCTATCTACGTTTTAGGATAAGTTACTAGATAAAAAGTTGTACCTTTGTAATTTACTTTCTGTCCACGAACCTTCAGTAGCAAATGTGACCATATATATTGATAGTACCTACTTGAATTAGAATTTGTTATGTTTTTCGGAGTTGAGTGATAGTCAGGACGCATTGGAGAGGTAGTGTTACTACGGCATCCCTAACAACAGACAGTTGGTTTCATTTGGTATGTAGTAACTGCTAAATACAACATAAATGTATACCAGCAATAAAAGTGAAGCAGAAAGTACAAAAATAAAACACAATTACATTTGACAGCCAAAGAATTCGTTGGAAATAGTATTTTAGTGTGAGTAGTGTGAAGTTAAACAATGTTACACAAAGCTAAATCAAATATTTGTTTGCTTTATACAGGGTGATTCTGGAAGTTCCGGATAAATTTCTGCAGCTCATTCCTTGGCTCATTTCTTGAAGAAATGTCCACTAGGACCATGTCCGAAAATGCAAGGGTGCGAAATGGCAGCGGGTTCAAAATTTTCGGATTGGTGGTCGGAGGGTAGTAGGGTAAAGTTGCTAACTTCTGAGCCAGTGGCCGGATTTTTGGGCTTGTTGGAAAGGTATTTAAGAGGCCTTTCAGAATCGGCCTTTTATTTAAGAAACTATTTAAAAAAATTTTCTTTTTAAACTTCTTTCACTTTATCTTTTCTAAATTTATATTTTATTGGGCTCAAAACTACAATATATACTTAATATTGGTTACAGGCTCTACCTAGAAAACTTCCCATTCAACACGATATTTCCCAACATATGTGAGGCGTTTAGTTAATTTCTTTCTCTGTAATCCTAATAATCCTAGACATAATAGTGTCAAAACCAAAATTGATTTACTTTTTTCATTTAGTCCCCATCCCGCAAAGTGCGATAAGGAACTGCGTTCCAAATTGTTAAATGTAAAAACTATTTATGTCTGTTTATCAAAAAATTTTGAAGTGCGTTGGCAAAAAAAAATCAAAAAAATTAATTTGTTCATTAATGATATTGGTATGTGTCTCTTGTGGCCGTCGGTGGTGCAATGGTTAGTGTGCGCGGCTCTTGTACATGAGATCCTGGGTTCGAACCCGGCTCTGACCACCTTAAAATTTCTTTCGGCGGCGGTCACCTCGCATAGTGACGGCGACACTATCGAGTATCTAGCCATGAAAAAGATTCTTAAATTACCGTTCGGAATCGGTGTAAAACTGTAGGTCCCAATCAGTGAGTGAAAACTGGAAAGCGCACAGCTCAGTGATTGTGGAAGTCCCTTCATGGGATGTAATGGGAAACCATTTATTTATTTATGTGTCTCTTAAATTCTAAACACCTTAGTATGCTAATGATTTTAAAATTTGTAAGCCTATTTATTCCTTGAATGATGTTGCATTGTAGCAAGAGGATTTAGATATTGTCGCAACTTGGTCCCTTGTCAATGATTTACCATTCAACACTAATAAATGTTTTCAGCTGTCGTTTCATCGTAGTAGAAATTTTATTAATTCATCTTATTTTATTCTTAATAATGAAGTAGAAGTTAATTTTGAATATTTAGATTTAGGCGTGGTTTTTGATTTTAAGTCGACGTTCACTTGCCATCTTAATTACATTATCCCAAAAGCATATTCGGTGTTGTATTTCATCCGAAGAAATATTTCTGCGTTTTCAGATCCATACACAAAAAAGACTCTGTTTTCTGCTTTTGTTCGTTCTTAGCTGGAATATGCATCTTTTATTTGGAACCCAATTGCGGCTATTTATACAACTCGGATTGAGAAAATCCAGAAATTAGTCATGAAGTTTGCTTTAGTCTCTCTAAACTTTACAGTCCCTATTCCTTCTTAAGAAAGCCGTAGTTTGCTTATTTCTCTAACGTCATTAGTGTCCAGAAGGGATATGTCCTCTATTATGTGTCTTCATGGAATTATTACTGGATCTGTTGATTGTCCGGAGTTGCTCTCATTTATTCGTTTCAATGCCCCATCACGCTCTCTACGCCATTTTAATACATTTAATATTGAAACACATTTAACAAATTATGCTTTAAATGAACCCATAAATAGACCCATGATACTTTTTAATAGTTTTTGTTATCACTTGAATATCACTCTTCCTAAAAATGAGTTTACAAAATCGTTACCTAATTTATTAGATTAATAAATATAAGTATTTTATTTGTAACATATAGGAATTATTGTTAAATATTTCTAAATTTGATAGTCCGTAAAAATGTATTTTCATAGACCAAAATTAAATCTTTCCCCCAACAATAGTTGTGAGTTTTTCAACATTGTGCGTTTCACGAAATGTTCCAAATTTTAAGGCTTCTATATACAATACCAAATATAGTATGCAGTTTTGAAATAAAGTAGCACACCTTTGAGACAACAACCCGCCAATTTAAAGTGGGTGTTTTTCTCTGGCAAATCGTAGAAAAAATATTTATTGTAGAAAAGTGTTACTTTGGGATAAATAAGCACTCGAGGAGAAGGAGCGGCCAATCTTACTTATAATAACAAATCTATAATTTTCAGTATCTGATTTTACAAGAGCAGAGTAACAAAAATTCGTTTTGACCCTTTTTTTTATATTTTTTGGGTTTCAATGCACTATAATAAAGTTGTCAGAATTTACACAGTTTTTATTTATACATGTGTGTCTTTCCTCTTTGTCTTTATAACCATCTTCGCATTCCTACTTCCTTATTTTTATGCGCTTGGTTTATTAGCTTTACGGCGTAGGGCGAAAGGAAAAAGACAAAAAAAAAGAACCACCACCAGGAAGGGACGAGAAAAAGGAGTAAATAGTTTATGGCTAAAGTCATTATCAGTATAAACCGCAACGGGGCAGTGGTGGTAAATGTATGGCTAAGCGAATACCAGCAGTACTTCAATTTGTAGGGCTGTATATTTGCCAGAACTTGAATGGCGCAGTCATGGGTATATTTTTATGGGCAAATTATAGTTTTATCAGGGAAATTTATAGATGTGACTATTAAAAAAATACAGAAACAAGGAAAAAGAAAACAACACAGACAAGTAAAATGGCAAGAAGAGCCCTCAGGGATGGACGCGGATAAGTGAATAAACTGGTATCAAATAATGGAGCGATCATTAATTCCATTAAACAAATTGTGTAAAAAGATTAAAAGTTGAGAACGAAAACTGCTTAACTTGGGGTATACAATTATATAACTTTGCACAAGGGGTGTATTTAACTGTAGGTATTGATGCAAAATCTGAGTTGTAGAAATGGTTAATGAAACAGTGATATTTGTATAATATGTAATTTCAATTTAAGTATATTCTCCAATTGCTTTTATGCACATAATATGTGGTAGATTTAGATATTATTATTTTTTTGTGAAATAGTAAAATAGAACCATAAGCTCCAAAAATGGTTGGCGTAACAAAAATATTGCTCACACTGACAACATGGATTAGTATATATTTATATTATGCTTGTCAGGCAGCAATTATCACGCTATTGTCATTTAAAAAGTCTACGTAAATCACGATTAGATTACATTGTGCGATTTGGCTGCAGTTTTTGACGTTTAAACGACTGATCTTTCGTTCGTAAAAATTTGTAAAAGTAATATATTCTAATTAAATTTATCAAAAAATTATATTCTGTGTTAAATTCGTTGTCTTACATTCATAAAATTTGTAACAGTGGTGTATTCTCAGTTAATTTAATAAATAATGAAATATTTGTAACGATTGATTACAACTTTTCACTTCGACATCAGAATAAATATCAAACAAAAAAATATCCGCCCAAATTTTCGTAATGTGCGTGAAAGTCTATCCCGCCAAAAACACGACACAAAATGCGTTAGGCTCGCGTCGAAAACGCTCGTGAAAGGCATAGTGTAATGATGCTATTTGCATTCTTAATTAGGAAAAGTACAAGCACCGGACTTAGAGAAAAAAATCAATGACTGTTCGAACTCGCGGACGATGTGTTAATACCTTTTTTTTACACGGTAGTTGTTCGATTTCTATGAACACATTAGGAAATGTTACATTGGAAAAGAAAAAAAAGAATAGTCTTTTTGCTGAAGGGTCTTTTGCTATTGCACTTTCTTTTTCTTTTTAACATTAGATATAATATTGATAAAATAAATAAAGCAATTTTTATCTCACTGAATTACGGCAAAAAGTGTTAAATAGTATAGAGAACTTATTTCACTCTTTTTCCGTTCTCATATAGAGAGTCTGAGTAGAAGAGCAGAAGCGGGTTTTATTCTCTTTATAAAATATTTCGGATTTTCGTAAAGCTTTTGATAAGGTTAATCATTTTCTTCTTTTCTTGAAGCTTGATATGATGGGTTTCCTATCAAAATTTTTGCGTTTTGTCTTCTTATTTAATTGGCAGAACTCAGTCAGTGTTGTTTTTATCACGACAGATTTTTGTTTCTTCTGGTGTTCCTCAGGGCAGTTATTTAGAGTCTCTTCTCTTTAACTGGTTTTTAAATGACCTGCCGTCCGTTATTAAACATTCAAAGATTCTAAAGATTTGATAAGTTTTGCTAAATGGTGCTATTGTAATTGTATGCTTCTCAACTGGAGTAAATGTAAAAAAATGTCCTTTAACAGAAGTATGTGTTGGGAAACTTTTTACAAGATTGGTGTTACTGTGTTGGATAATGTGTCTAATGTGATAGTAAACTTAAGTTTTCGTCACATATTGATACTTGCATAGGTAGGGCTTCTTGTTTGTTAGGATTTATAAAACGTTATTCCTGGAAGTTTGATGATCCTTATTTGTAAGTGATTGTATACTAGCCGATTCTTGAGTTCGGTTCAATAGTTTGGCTTCAACATTATAGGTGCCATATTGATATCTTGTTTGAAGTTCAACTTCGAACCTAAATCCCTATATTCGTATATTGCAGCTCATTGATTTACCTACTTTAGAGCGTCGTCGAGCAATGTTGTCTGTATATTTTATGGTTAAACTAATCAATGGAGAAATTAATTCAACATATTTGTTCTCTTCACTGAACTTTAATGTTCCTTTTAGAGCTTCTAGACAATATGTTCAATTTTTTCTACCCGTGTTGCAACATAACTACGAATACTTTAATCCAATTTTTTGCTCTTTGCAATACTTTTAATGAGTTCCTTCATCAGTTCCTGCTTCATTTGTCCTTCTTCATCTTTCCCTGCATAATCTGTTCTTGCTTCATCTGTTCCTGCCTCATCAGTTCCTGCTTCCTCAGTCCTGCTACAACTGTTCCAGCTCCATCTGTTCCTGTGTCATATGTTCTACTCTTGTCTAATGTTCTACTCGTTTCTACTCTTTCTATCCTGCTGCATCTGTTGCAGCTTCATTTGTTACTGTTGTATCAATCCTATTCCATTCATATCATTCTTACCTTCTTACTAGTCTTTATGTACTTATATAATAATTCGGTTGATATCGTCCATGTTCAATCTATTATCTCCTGCATGCATTTATTACTATTTCTTTTTCAATTTTGATCCTGATTACTGTTTTACCACTGTTCCTGTTCTGCTAATTTAATTATTGTCCTTTAATTTTGTATTCAGCTTGTAACTGAAGATATGTAAAATTATATTTTTCCAGCTGTGTTTAGCTGCGTAAATAAATAAATATAAATGCACAATTTCGACAATGTTGTTACATAAAACAATACAAAATGCATAAATGTTTCAAAAGACATCAATGTTTTTAATCTATACTATACTATTCAATACTCTTTGGCGACGACGACCTGCTTGTTTGCCGATACATCAATATCATCGTACTTATTTTCAGAGTAGAGACAATTGCTGTATAACAACCACGTATATGATGCTAACGTAGTGTGTTGTTTGCGTGTGTTCACTTTGATAGATTACCCTACACGTGCGTATAGATGTTAATACATCAAAAGTGGAGGTAGTCTTGTGTAGACCTCTGGCCACGAAGGGTACGGGCTCCTGTTATGTTTATTGCTTTATTTTTCTTATGTTCGACAGGACAACTCCTAGGTGACAAACAAGCGTTTTGAAAATTAACAGTACGTCGCACTAATCGCGCATATCAATTTTCTTCTTAAAAATCTGTAACGAAACATCTTAAAGTTATTCACTAACCGTGGTGCGATTAAGCTGCCAAAAATCACTTCTATATGAACAATTTTATAATTTTTTGTTAATCTGGTGCTCCACAAACCGAACGCTAATTGGGCTTGATGTAGCTAAAATTGTAAACCTGCTAAAATATCGTTTGAATTTTTAAAGTACTAGAAGTTCGTGGCCATCAGTGGTGCAATGGTAGTGTGCGCGGCTCTTGTGTATGAGAACGTGGGTTCGATCCCTGCTCTGACCACCTTAAATTTCTTTCGACGGCGGTCGCCTCGCTTAGTGACGGCGACACTACCGAGTATTTAGCCATGAAAAAGCTTCTCAAAATACCGTTCGGAACCGGTGTAAAACTGTATGACCCAATCAGTGAGTGTATAACTAGATCGCGCACAGCTCACTGGTTTGTGGGAAGCTCTCCGTAATCCCTTACTGGGATGTAACGGGAAACCATTTATTTATTTATTTTAGAAGTTCGTACTACAAGGTCTGGTAAATTGTTCGAAGTGAAAAATGCTTGGTTTTTCGTTGGAATAATATATAATTAAGGAAAGCACACTCACTGGCATGACCAGAGTCGAACTCCATGGCAAGTTCATCATCACATACTTACTCACTATGCCTGAATTGGTACCATTGGATAGATCATCACTCTCAAATATATCAATTTTATATGCAATTTGCATATATGATTTGGAATCGATCGAAAATACCTCAGTACCAACTCAACATGAATATCAATTATTCGAACAAAGGCAGAAGGCTTTTTTCCTCCATGTTCTCGTTTTCTCTTACATTCTCGCAGTATAGCAGTTGTTTTGAGGTTAATTTTTATCTATAACACACAGTTGCATTTCTGTGTGAGATAGTTTTTCGAATGACCAGGCTAATGTCGGTAATGTTTGAATTTTTCGCAAAGACCTTGTTTATTAATTTTGTTTATTTCCACTAGTTTTGAATTTTTAATGTACTAGAAGCTCGTACTACAAGTTTTCAAGTCATCTTGTGGAGATTTTTTACGAGAAATCTTTTTTGGGGCAACAGAAGTGGACGATTTCATTATTTTTACTTACATAGAATATTGTTGATATTTTATATGAATTATTGCCCATTTTTGGTCGAATTTTAATACTTCATGTGGGCCATCTTTAACGTGACCAACTGTCCCGTGTTTTGCGAGCTTGTCCCACATTTTGTTGTCTCATTTCGTTTTCAATATATAAGGACAATATATAAACATATTATGTTTTTTGTTGTCTCATTTCGACTTCAATCTATAAGAACAATAGTCGTGTTTTGGTTACAAGCAAGCGATTATCGCTTGCTAAGTTGCAAAGAAAACGGTTTTTTAGCGAGAAGTCATTTTATTCAAAAATATGAAAAATGCTTAAAAACGGTAAAAGATATGAACATTTTTTTTTTGTTAAATCTTAGCGAAAATTAATCCCGCGCTAAGTTCTCGCTAAGTCTTCGCTAAGTGCTTCATACAAAACAAGCAAATATATAAGCAAGCGGTTTAACCAAAACACGCTTAATTTGTTTTATAGAAAATAAAACAATTTTATATTTGGTCTTATTTTAATTAAATACGTGTATTTTCAGTAATTTTTTTAATAAAGTCCAAAAAAATCCGTATATTTATATATTGTTTCCCGCTTCTTGGTCACACCTAGTTGGGCAGTTTAGCCATATTTCATTAAATTTATGGGAATTTTTTTTCATTAAATTTATGGGCCATTTCTCATATATTTTGGGCAATTTTTAATTTGGGCCATTTTTGATTTATTCTTTTGCTCGATCTTGCATGCCCCCATCCCGACATCGATATACTTAAACTAACAAAAATAATGCTATTACGATTAAATTAGAATAGATAAGGATTGACCAGCGCAAACGGAAAAGTTATGCAGAAAAATTGGACCACCAAAAGTCCTCTGGAAGGATAAGGTGGACGAATTACTGCGAAAATTTGGTTTTACCGACATTGGGGAAAGATCAAGCAGATTGGAAAATTAACGGGTCCGCCATCTAACGTTTTTTTTTCAACTAGTGCTTATTTCGTGAATGGTAAAACTTAGCTCATGTCTGATTTGGCAGATAATTAGTTTTATCCTTCCGCTGAACGAATATGGTTGTGTGTACGCTTCAACAACGCTGGGAAATATGCGAAAAATGGGCCTGCGATTGACTTGCAGAAGATGACGATTTTACCAAAAAAATCATCTTTTCAGATGAAGCTCATTTTGATCTTGGTGGGTATGTAAACAAGCAAAATTGTCGCATTTGGGGCAAAGAAAACCCGCACGCATACATTGAAAAGCCGATGCACCCAAAACGAGTCACTGTTTGGTGCGGATTTTGGTCCAGAGGCATAATTGGGCCATTTTTCTTCGAAAATGAGCAAGGAGTGGCCGTTAAAGTCAATGGCGATCGTTATCGGGCCATGTTGAACGAATTTTTTTTCACAAAAATTGAAGAGGATGATATTGGCAACATTTGGTTTCAACAGGACGGCGCTACGTGCCACACAGCCGATGCTACACTTGATGTTTTGCGCCCTGTTTTTGAAGATCGCATTATCAGCCGCAGAGCTGATGTCGTTTGGCCACCTCGGAGCTGCGATTTGACACCGTTGGGCTACTATTTGTGGGGTGCCCTTAAAGATAAGTGTTACGCCGACAAGCCAGAGACAATTGACGCTTTAAAGGACAATAGTCGTGAAGCCATTGGTGAAATACAGCTGCACAGAATCGATAATGTGCTTAAAAATTGGACCGATCGTGTAGGCTACTGCATGGCCAGCCGAAGCAGACATTTGAATGAAATTATTTTCCGTTTTTAACCGGAAGGATTGTACTTTCAAATAAAAAAAGAAATTTGAGAAAATATGCTGTAGTTTTTTATATAGCATTTTCACAAAAAAAAAATTAATGTGAGTCCGATCACAGCGGAGATGTGTAAACATCTAGTAATGAAGTTGGAAGTACTTATGCTTTTAGTATATGTTTTTAATTAATCAATTAAAAGTATCAAAACTTTCAATAGATATTGTAAATACATAGGAATTTGCTGGTTTTTATTTGTTTTATTTAACTTATTTGGTTAGTAAATGGGCACACTGCAGTATTTACATATGTACTGCATTAAAAATTACAGTAAGCAGTAAATTTACTGATTACTGAAAAAATTCAGTAAATTTTTACTGATAATGAAATGTAATTTGCATTGCCAGTCAAATCATAGGGCCGTATTCATAATAATCAGTAATCGGGCATTACTGAAAATTCAATGCACCTCGTAACCCTTATAAAAATTGCTGAAAAAAATTTTAGTAATCAGTAAAAATTTACTAGTTAAAGAATTATTTTTACTGAAATTTTAGTAGTACTGCAAAGTGTCCATCTATGGTAAATGCCTTAAGTACAAATAGTTAATATTGGCTTATGGTAACTAAAATAAGATATATAATTTTTTGACTCGATTGTATTTAAAAATCTCTGGAAAACTGCATCTATAGTAGTGGAATTGTTAGTTGTGGGGGTTTGTGGCGAATTGCTCACATGCAAGTGGAAAACGTCAAATAAAAATGTTGATAAAGCTTGCGACTGTGTGTTTGCCAAATTTGTATTAAAATCTCCACCCATAATAATTGGCATGAGATATAAGGCAACAGTACGTAATGAAGATATGTTATAATCTTAATTTATATTGGAATCTAATAGAAATTTTATTAGAATTAATATTACCTCCATTCAGCTTTGATACACTTTGTGTTGTTTTATGTTCTGAGTTATAATTTTTTTGGTGTTTTGTAAAATATTTTATTATTTTGTATTTGTTGCGGTTGACAAGTTATTAATCAGCTGTTTACTGAAATGTAATGCATGTAGTTATTTTACAGCAATGGTTTTCGAAAATTAGTAGCTAATATTGCACACTAGATGGTGCTTATATGCAGCTGTTAAGTATGAATGACAATCTCAAAGATGAAGAAAACTTATAGTTTGCCTTATATTTGACAAGTTTAGTTTTTAGTTTTCCCTATTTTGCTTTGTTTCAGTAAATTTTTTATTAAAAGTGCAAAAAAGTTAAAAGTTATTAAAATTAAATGTTTTTGTATTCATTTTATTTACTTGTTTTCATTTGCCTACGATAACATAATGTACGACAATTAGTGAAAATTAGTCGCTACTATTGCACACTAGATGGTGTTGAGTATATTGTATGCAGCGTATGAGTACACTAATACACTCATACATAGCTCACAGCGATTTGATAATGCTTTACGATTGGTTAGCGATTACATCGCACATCTTACTCTAAATTTGTGATTGTATTGTGAAAAAGATTTTTACCCCCAGCGTATAGATGTTTACACATCAAAAGTTATTTGGCGGACCCGTTATGTTATCTTCGATTTGTATCGTAGGTATTATTGTGTAAGTATGAGTATGTAATTGTATAAGAATGATTACGTTTTATATAAACCAGGAAATTTGTAATGGGGGCCAAAAGAAGTGGCGTGACTTTAAATACCACCAACAACTTGAATATAGACTCACCAAATTTTGGGAAACGGAATTGTTAGAGAATGAACAGGAACTGTAGAGATAAATCATTGCCATCAGTCATATTAATGCATTTGTGACAATCTTTCCATGTTACTTTCATCCTGTACTCCAGTTTTAAATAGTTTTTCCAAATAACTAAATATTGGTAGAAAAATGATGTTTCCTTGAAAGTTGAATACTACAAAAGCTATTAGAATCGGTTGACGTGTTTGGACTTTTCTACTGTTTGGCAATCATATTACCTAAGGCTCTATGAAGGTGATATTACTAAGGCGCCTCTAAAGTCTACATCAGTGGTACGATAACCAGCAGTAATTATTTTAAAATTTGACTAATTAACTATCTGCGAGTTGGAGCAACCTTGCAAAAATCGATTCAACGTAAAACTGGCGACAACATTTTAACAATTACCAATGTTTCTCTAACAAATAATGGCAAATTGACAATCAGAAAGTTGTCAATTAAAAGAAAAATACTGGAGACTTGCCAGATCAGAAATAAAATAAGTATGATTTTATTTGTGAGTGGCATCAACAACTAATAAAAGTTCCATACAATGCAGGCGATCAAGACATAATAGCCAAAAAGGAGTTCTCGACTACCCAGTGTACATCTCTACCAAAAAGTTAAATTAGCCTACGAGTATATTCTCTTTTACTTCTTAATGTTTACGACTTTGAACCAATTATGAATAGGAAACTATTTTCAAGATAATTATACATATATGAAAGACTTTAAACAATAACTGTACTGAACTGATTTTTAATTTAGCATTTCAATTTGAGGACCAATTTAAAAATGTAGGAATTGAATAACACCAAATCTCCAAATCACCAAATCAATATTGAAATTGTATTATTTTCTTCAAAGCATTTTGCCTTACCTTTTGTGTAAACTGCATCCTATGATAAGGTAAGATATTTAAATCCCTGGCTCATATTTGCCGCAATACTTTTATAGCATAATCTGAATATATGTAAATTTATAGTATATTTAAATTTTCTCTTTACTTCTGATGGTGTAGATAAATAAAAAAACTAAACTTTTAGTAAAAAAAAACAAATCCTCCCTATTGCTTTAAAAATGTTAAAGGGCATTTGTTACCCATCACTACATCCTTGCATACCAGCCTGAGTATAGAAAAGGATATAATCAAACCATCGACTAACTTAAAACTACCTGCTACTGAAGCAAACTGTTTTACGAGAACCAGCAGTGTAGAAACAAATAGCCAGCAATCAAGACAAAACGACAATGTAAGTTTTGTCTAGACCTTTAGACGGCAACAATGAAAAAAATTGCTAACAATTCCCTCGCAACATGTATTGAAAAAACATTTCGCAAATGGATAACAAAACAACAGGAAATCCATTTAGCATTAAAACTTCAAACTGCACACATGCGAGCGATGAAACATGAACAGCAGCAGTAACTATCTGGAAGACAAAAGAGGATTCGACAAAAAACAAAGGAAGAAAAACCCGATTTGTATTAACAAAAACACAAACAAAAGCAAAAAATACCGGTAAAAAGTACGAGAACTATTGAAAGGTCCTATACATTCGAGTCATATTGCAGCATATAACATACGAAATTTATCGCATTCGTAGATTTCAGGAAGGGCTACAGAATGAAAATAAATACGTGATCTTTGTAATGGGAAAATAATTACTGCAGTGGTAATAATTAATAGGAAAAAGTCATAGAAGCCAATTGTATCAAACAAATATTGGAGAAATTCAATAACCATTAAAAGTTATATACAGAATTGATAAGTTTATATTTGGATCTATCGTACAAGAAGAATGCAAACACTTAGAAGACAATTTACGTAAACAGAATAATTATAGATAATTTAGTAAATATTTTTCGATTACATCCCAGGAAGGGATAGCGCAGAGCTTCTAACAGCAGTGAGCTGTAAGCTTTCTGGTTCTATACTCACTGATTGGCACCTACAGTTTTACACTCATTTCGAATGGATTTTTTGTCCGCCGTCAATGAAATGCAAGGTGTTTAGAGCAAAGGTCAAAGCTACGTCCCCATAAACAAGAGTCGATCTCACTAGCCATTTGGAGTCACCCTAAGCATATACACCCTCTATCAGATGATTATAACCACTTAAATTCCGGGTTTTAGTAGGCCATATATTATTAAATTTGTTGTCCACAGCTAAAATGTTACTACTATCGGAGTGGGGAATTGTTTTAAGATTAAAAAAATTACAACAGCACCGTTAAAGTTTAATGCAACAGTAGTATAAATGTCCTTCTCCAAAAAGAGACAGAAAATAAAAAAAAATCCAATGAGTGTTCGAACTCACGGGCGATGTGTTAACACCTTTTTGCTACACGGTACCTGTTCGATTTCTATGAACACATTCGTAAATGTTACATTGGAAAATAAAAAAACAGCGTTCAATCGTATGATGACGTTACATTTAAATCATATTAATACTTAAAATTATTTAAAGACCCAGTGCAAGCACATGAGTCATTACTTTCTTGCTCAATACTTTTTGTTTTATTCCCACAAAAGTCAAAGAATGCAAAGCAACAGACACTTGTATATACATACAAACATTGTTATATTCGTACATACTCTACACAAGTTAACAAAATTGTCGTTGCTCTCTTGCTATCTCATTTTTCTATACGTATAATACGTCATTACTCTCTTTGCTCTGAGAGTGCTCCGCACCCACATTTTGTTGGACTTACCTTTCACTATAATAAAAAAACAACAACACCAACAACAACAACTACTACTACTGATATGTTGGTGATTTATTTGTGCTTGCTGTGTCTTGGAGTGTTTGTGTGGTTGGAAGGGGGGGGGGGGGTACCTAGAATAAAATCTGTTACCGAAATGCAAAGAGTGGAGAGTGTGAGTGTAAATTGGCATGGAGGAGGGTATATAAGCTTCGGCCCGGCCGAACCTAACACCGTTTCTACTTGTTTTTGTATACACAGGGCGATGCTGAACATCAAATGACTCGCTTTGTTTGGCCATAGCAACAACAACGAAACAACCAAACACACAACATCACACATGCTTTGTCCGACCCAGCTAGCATTTTCAATCGTGCACGACTCTTTCACGATCGGAGACGACGATTAAAGTAATCGTGCGCGATGTCGTATTCCAATCGCGCACGTTCAGAGCAACTGAAGTAACTGTGTCAAGACGGCGACTCTTACTTTCCAATCGTCGACGATGAGCAAAATCCAATCGTCGACGATGGGCAAAATCTTTTTCTTTTTCTGCTGAGCAGATATTGGAAAACCCGTTACAATTTCAGAGAGACATAATTAAATTCTCCTTGCAAAACACGAGTTCGTAGGAGTATGCGGGAAGAAGTAAGACAACAATAAGAAAACTACATGTAAGACTGTGACACAAAGTAAACACAAAAACAAATCGTGAGCACAAAGTCTTAAAAGCAGAGAAAATATAATTCTGCTCCGACAATCGTGGTGACGATTGGAAATCCAGTCGCGAAACAATCGTGATCGTGAAACAAACATTCAAATGCTAGCTGGGGAAGTAGCTGACGTATACGTGTGTCACATCACCACATGTTTGCCATATCAACAACAACGAAACACCCAAACACAAAACATCACACATACTTTGTACGAAGTAGCTGACGTATTAGTATGTCACCATAACGTCGACTGCGCAAGCCCATGCGATTGCAAATGAATGGTTTTAGCAGCAGCATAAAATCTGTTTTTAGCAGATTTTGACTTTGATAGATTTAGTCCCTATACGCCGCTATAGATGTTAACACATCCAAAATTCCGTTCATATGATTAGAATCAGTTAAATAATTTTAATGAAAAGTGCATTGTTTTATAATTTAATAATAAGAACCATTAATATTTAGTTAATTCAGAATATTGCAGACTTTTTAATAGTGGGTAATACCACCCCAGTTTAAAGTAACTTCAAAGATACAAATTTCATAAAGTGCTTGTTAAATAGTCAAAAGACATATTGTTGCAGGAGTCCTTAATTGCCGTAAATAGCGATTCCTTATCATCGAGTTATCTTCCTCCTTCAGAAACCTTGACGGAACGCCAATCGCAAACATTTTCAATAATGTTTAGGTCGTTAGAATATGGTGGCTAATTAAGAAGACGAAAATTTTGGTTTGAAATAAATTCGATTGCAACTCTGGCATTATGAATAGGAACATTATGCAGAATCCATGGAAGTGATCCAAAAAGACAATTTACTTTGGGAAAAGCTGATTGCAACAGAGTACGTGTCTCCAGTAATTTTTTCAATTTGAAATTCTAAATCATCGGTTGATCGTCAATCGTATATATACAAACCGAATTATGCAATTTACATATGCAAATTAGTTTCTATCGAAGATCCCTAAGTTGCCTAAGTCACGGAGTTCGAAACTAGTCATGCCAGTGAGTGTGCTTAAGTGAATTGTCCATTATTTCAACAAACCCCAACCACTTATCAATTGGAAAAATTTGCCTGACCTTATAGGCTTGTAGTATGAATTTCTCATAGCGATAAGTATCGAAATCGGTCATAAAATTCAAACTCAAGATAAAACTTAACTACCACTAGCCCGGTCATCAAACTTCTCGGACGGGGAATGGGGAATTGCATTCGCTGCAACTATCATAAAACAATGATCTCTTACAGCCTTAAAGGAAATTACAACTTTAAATAAAACGAGCATCTAAGACAACTAAATTTGAAACCTATGGTAGGGCCAAACCAAAACAGAATGAGACAACTACAATTAGAATAGTTCGTTCTATAAATATAACTTTCAAAAACTTCTGCATCAGTGCGTGTAAGTAGGAAAGCAATGTGTAAGTAGCGACAAACAATCACTCTGCACACAATCAATAAATGTCTTGGTTAGTGACTTGTGTATATAAACACCTCAGTGGCTTAACGGGCTAGACGCTGCTGAAGATGAGGCTTCACAAACATCGAAACGATCGTCCAGCGAATGTGAGTTCGAATCCAACCCGCGGCATTTACATTTTTTTCACTAACCGGAGAAAACATGATCTCTTACAGCCTTAAAGGAAATTACAATTTCAAAATTTGTCTGTCATTAGTATCAATAAAACACTATTTAAACCTACTTTGCTGCATGGTTTGCTTGTGGTTGTTTATAACTCTCTCGGCTTTGTTTTCTACCATTTTCTTACCACATATTGGATCGAAAATGTCCTCGTACAGCCACTCTTTATTCGGTTAATTATGTGGCATATTTTTCGCCTTGCAAATTTCTATATACATTTTGTACATTTTTCTTATATAGAGTTTCCCAATTTGAGTGATATGATTTCTAAGTGATGTTTCGACCATATGTAGTATGCAATGATCTGTAATATTTTTTTTCGATTCGAAGACGTTGTTAACAATTGGGACAGTCTCAAACCACCAACCAACCAACTTTTATGGCCGAAATTGGAAGAAGTTGATCTTGCCGACATCTGGTTCCAACAAGACGGGCTACGTACCACAGGGCACGTGCAACAACCGAATTATTGCGAGAAAAGTTGGGAGGTTTGATTATTATTTGAAGAAAGTGTGACTTTAAATGACCTCCAAGAAGTTGTGATTTAACACAATTTGACTATTTCTTGTGGGGTTATTTGAAGTCGTTGGTCTTTAGCAATAAACCAGATTCTCTTTAAGCTTTATAACTCAATATTGAACGTCCTTTTCATGACATACGACTTGAATCGAATTCGTTCCTGCAATAGAATACGTGGAGGACATTTTTGAAGACGTTTTGTTCAGAACTTAATTATATCGATTATACTTCCCATTAAATAAAAATATTGGAATTTCCTGAACAATTAGTGCCTTTTTTTAAAGACATTATGTCACTCAAATTGGAAGTCGTTTTCCAAGTAAATTTTAGTGGTAAGTTCTCGGCTTTAATAGCTTTGTATTTTTGACAAATAGTTCTATGTGAGTACGAATTGATGCATTTACCTCTTCTGGAAGCTTATTCCGAGGAGCATGATGCCCTCTGTTACCTGAAGAAATCAGTCTACCAGTTAACTTATTTTTGCAGAGCAGTATTTATAAAAACATCAAAGAGTTCAAAGAAAATATTTCTTAACAACGGCTACTTCGATTGAATATAGCAATGTTTTTTCTAGGTAGACGACATAGCTCTTTCTCTGTAGCGTTTCACACTTTCCACATCAACACGTCTTACTATAAAGGGCCTTCAACAACCAATGTCATTTCCGCTCCAGAAGGACCTGTGTATCTCACTTCGCTGATTTTCTGAGATTTGCGTGAGCATTTTTTAAATGGCGGTAAACAGCCGTCTTTCGTAGCCGTAGTTGATACCATTTTTGTTTTTAATATACGAGAATCCTTCCGTCATCTTTATTTTCCGTACACTGCACTTCCAGTTTGAAGGATTCGAATGGCGAACTACTAATAGCGAAATATTTATAGGCCGGGAAATTTTTTTTTAACAACGTACGCTCGATTTTCTTTGCTTGCTCAGTTCTCCAAAGAAAAATGATCTCAAAAGCCTGAAAATAAAAACGTTTGATACTCCGCCTACTTTTCGAAATATCGGAAATTAAATTGTTGAACATCTCGAATCACCTCATTTTGGCAGGAAACATTAAAAAATAGAAACGAGTTAGATAGCATTACGAGCATTACGATGTTCAGTAAAATATTTTGTAAAAGGCGCATGCGCTCATATACATTTCCGATATGACATTTCCGATATCAACTGTCTGGATAATTATTCATAATTTACTGACACAGAGTGACGAGTTATATTATTTGTGCCAAAGATCCGAGTTATGTGAGTAATTTACATTTGTAGCCTATTCTGGTCTAGAAAATACTTTTAACTGAAACTCTCACTCAAGAGATAGTGAAGATAATGGAATGACTAATATTCCCTAAACAACGTTAAAATAAATAATTCGTTTAGCCGGTTTATTATTATAGAAATCTCTTTCCAAAAACCTTATGTACTAAATTGTAGTAATTTTTAATTCAACCATATAAGAAATAGCAACCATTCAACCATTTTAAAGTCATTATTAATATCGAGCATAAAATGGGGAGCACTCTTGTTCGGATCGCTAGCCAATAAATAATTCACGAGCGAGCGTAGTTTTCAACTCGCTCACGATTTTACTTCACCTCGATGGCGATTTTAAAAAGCAAGACCAGCGTGCCAGTTTAAGTTTTATAGATCTATAAATGTAACTCGCTCACGAAATCGCGAGCAAGTTTAAAGAGCATAATACTCGACTCAATCACGAGCGACCGCGAAAGACCGGATCGCGAGCACAAATCTTTAAGCTGTTTCATAGACAAGAGTTTCTATCCCTAGGAGTTGCAAAGAGTCTCTATCTCTCTCTTAATGTTCTCTCGATGACGACGATTTCATCGAGTTCAAGTAGCTGTTGTATTGTTCTCGTTGGTTAAATATAACCAACTCTTTTTCCCTCGTTTTCGGTCGCTCTCCGCTCGCTTCTAAAATATGTTCAGTTTGCATTCCATCGAGCTCCATGAAGTTTAAGTATTAAGAGTTCGGTCGCGAGCGAGCCGCAAAATACAAGTCTTTGATGAAAAATCGTTTTGACGAGTTCGAATCCTTTTAACTCGGATTTCGAGTTTTAGAACGGACGTACCTTGATATTTAGGATATTTACATTGGATACATTGGAAATTGATTAAATCTTAACTCTGCGATGTTTTAGTTTCGTCGTCTAGTTTTGCTGTTTAGTGTAAAGGTATACACACATTTTTTATACAATTATGTCGGAGTTTGAAATATACCAAAACTAGCATTATTGCAGCAATGTACCATAAGAGGATTCATTTTACCGAAAGAGGGACAATTGTATCACATTTCGCATCACTGATTCCTGACCTTACAAACTTTCCCCAACTGGCGAGTATTCCTTAACAGGATGCGCTGAAGCCCAGAAACATTCCAGGGCATGATAAAGCGGATAACATCGAGAAGGTTAATGATGATTTTACCCGTTCCACTGGATCTAGAGCACGTGGGAATGTCACTTTCTTTATTCAAACTCTTCCTTGAAAACGATGCCCAGACAAATTGTTTGGATGCATAAATTGAGCGATCAGCAGTCAGGTATGGCCAAGTTATGACCTGGACAAACTTGATATCCACTCTTATACATGGTGTCTCCGTAGTAGTTTCTGTGATTACTTTGCCCTAGGGTGTACCAATTTTTTGGTGGGATGGGGGTATCTCAAAAGATTGGTATTAAAGAGCTGATTATGGGGCCGTCAAACATATGTAAACGAAGGTATCTATAGTCCTCTACTGGTAGTTGAATTTTTGATTCCGAGTGATAGCTAGTGACTCCTAGAAAATGTTGTGAAAAAAATGGTCTGTCAAAATTTTGAAAATATCTTTTCTTTTAACTGTGCTCAACATATTGACAAACAAAATAAAATTGTTGTTGGTCACGCTGAATGATCTTAGGAGCTTTTTGCGGCACACGGATTGGTTTGTTTTGTACTTTATACCTCTCTATTTATTTTTCAGCCATATCTGGGAATACCAAGAAGGAGAAACATCAAACTTCAAAGCTTATTAATCCACGAATTTAAATGTTTTAATTCCTTTAACCTTTACTTTCTGCCCTTGGACTTTCCCATTAACACGAGGCGGTGGACGAATTTATCAACTTAAAAACCTAAATACTAATTTCAGGCGTTTGAAATGATTGAGTATACTGAATGGAATTTATACTCTTACATTGATTGTGAACGATATTGATTGGATAATCATTTTCCATCCCACATGGCTCAATAGTGTGCCACTTGACCATTATAGTAATGTATTAAAAGTGGCCAATGCGTGTCTTGAACTTGCGTTCTTATGTCAGTCAATTCAAATATACGTCAAACTATATCCTTGACTTTTATTCAACATTCGTACGAGATTCGTCATACGAGATCGAGTCATCCAAAATTGGACCCTCAGAAGGGACACCCTGAGGCGTAGTTCCGGCCAACATTTGATGGAAATTATATTCAAAATATAAATGGCATCAAATGTCCTCTCGAATGAAAAATAAAGATTCCATACTTGATTTGAATTTGTGTATTCTTGTATTTTTCACCCGATATAAGTAAACCTAATTTTGAAAATTTCCCCTTTTTCCTGATTCATTTGTGACTTGTTTATGAGCATTTATAAATCCTCAAACAAGAGCCAGAAAAAATTGTATTTTCGGAGCGTAAACTCATAAAAGGTGTCAGAAAAGTGGCTTTTGTGACCCAGAATTATGAGCCCTGACAAATTGCTCATATTTGTAACTATTTTATGACTCTCAATCTATGAACGCTTTGAAAATTGTTGGCTGGGAAATTTTAATGTTTACTATCACAAGTCACGACTTAATTATTATCTGTGCACGAATCTTGTAAATTGCAATGTGTATCAAATATCCGCTCTAACGACCATTAATTTTTTTGCCGACACTTTCCACTACTTAGGTAAGAGGCTGCTTCTCAAAACCCATTCGGAGGCATTGTAACTGTATATGTCGCGATCCGTGAGCCTATAGATAAACCCAGTGCAGCCCACTAATTGGGAAAAGCTTTCCTTAAATTCTTTGTTTTCTTTGTTACATTGAAAGTTGACCTACCGTGTACGACCTAGAGGTGATATCACTCCATGCAAAATTTTTTTTTTACCCAATTTTGTGTATTTTGTCATTTGGATTTAAAAACAATTTTTTACATATTATTGCTAGTAATAACAACTTTTTGTTTACTTACATTTAAATTCCGTTGTAAAATATAATATAAAATTGTACCCTAAGATACAAAAAAAAAAACCCAATGAGTGTTCGAACTCACGGGCGATGTGTTAACACCTTTTTGCTACACGGTACCTGTTCGATTTCTATGAACACATTCGTAAATGTTACATTGGAAAATAAAAAACAGCGTTCAATCATATGATGACGTTACAGTTAAATAATATTAATACTTAAAATTATTTAAAGACCCAGTGCAAGCACATGTGTCATTATATTCTTGCTCAATACTTTTTTTTATTCCCACAAAAGTCAAAGAATGCAAAGCAACAGGCACTTGTACATACATACATACATTGTTATGTTCGTACGATATAACCCAAGATCAACATAAAATACTTTTTTAATATTACTCCAAATTAATACTCCAAATTAAAACACTTAAATCTCGGCTCGCCGATATCGGATCGCCTTAATTTTTGGCCTAAACTCTTCGTCGAAACCCGCACTAGCTTTTTAATCCAAAAATTAATAAAATCGGCTATGAATTTCCGGAGAAAATCGCGTGGGAAAATTATATGAAAATCGTCCAATAATCACTTTCAATACAGACTGCCAAGCAACGAACAAACAAACGATGATAAGACAAAACCGAAGATCAACAAAACACTTTTTTAATATTACTCCAAATTAATACTCCAAATTAAAACACTTAAATCTCAGCTCGCCGATATCGGATCGCCTTAATTTTTGGCCTAAACTCTTCGTCGAAACCCGCACTAGCTTTTTAATCCAAAAATTAATAAAATCGGCTATGAATTTCAGGAGAAAATCGCGTGGGAAAATTATATGAAAATCGCCCAATAATCACTTTCAATACCGACTGCCAAGCAACGAACAAACAAACGATGATTTACTCTTACAAACCTAACACTTGCGTATGTATTAAATTTATAGTTTACTGCCCTAGAGGCGCGCGTATAGATGTTAACACATCAAAAATTACATGAGGTGTCAGATGTCAGCGGACATCCAGGACATAGTTCCTTTCGCTATATATCATGTAGTAGTTAATTCCAACACGCCTAATTTAAATGGATCATTCAGAAAATATACCTTTTGTAAAATGAAAAACTTTTTTTTGATGTGTTAACATCTATACGCGCGCCTCTAGGGCAGTAAACTATCAAACTAATACATACGCAAGTGTTAGGTTTTTAAGAGTAAATCATCGTTTGTTTGTTCGTTGCTTGGCAGTCGGTATCGAAAGTGATTATTGGGCGATTTTCATATAATTTTCCCACGCGATTTTCTCCGGAAATTCATAGCCGATTTTATTAATTTTTGGATTAAAAAGCTAGTGCGGGTTTCGACGAAGAGTTTAGGCCAAAAATTAAGGCGATCCGATATCGGCGAGCCGAGATTTAAGTGTTTTAATTTGGAGTATTAATTTGGAGTAATATTAAAAAAGTGTTTTATGTTGATCTTCGGTTTTGTCTTATCATCGTTTGTTTGTTGCTTGGCAGTCGGTATTGAAAGTGATTATTGGGCGATTTTCATATAATTTTCCCACGCGATTTTCTCCGGAAATTCATAGCCGATTTTATTAATTTTTGGATTAAAAAGCTAGTGCGGGTTTCGACGAAGAGTTTAGGCCAAAAATTAAGGCGATCCGATATCGGCGAGCCGAGATTTAAGTGTTTTAATTTGGAGTATTAATTTGGAGTAATATTAAAAAAGTATTTTATGTTGATCTTCGGTTATATCGTACGAATATAACAATGTATGTATGTATGTACAAGTGTCTGTTGCTTTGCATTCTTTGACTTTTGTGGGAATAAAACAAAAAGTATTGAGCAAGAAAATAATGACACATGTGCTTGCACTGGGTCTTTAAATAATTTTAAGTATTAATATTATTTAACTGTAACGTCATCATATGATTGAACGCTGTTTTTTATTTTCCAATGTAACATTTACGAATGTGTTCATAGAAATCGAACAGGTACCGTGTAGCAAAAAGGTGTTAACACATCGCCCGTGAGTTCGAACACTCATTGGATTTTTTATTTATTGAATCTATTTTTTTTAACAAAAAGTATATTTTTAGGTCCCTTTTGTAAGAATATATATTATATTTTCCCGAAAATGTAATTTCTTTAATGAGATTAAAAGCTTTTAAGGAAAGCTACCATTTTTAATAAGAAGTGCTTTCTATAAGAAAAAGCCTAAGAGTATGCATTTTTTTCTACAAAGAAGTATTTTTTAAGAACAGCTACTTGTTAAAGAAGTGGTACTCTTTTTAGGAAAAGATTATATTTTTAAGAAAATTTACTTATTTTCAGCAAGGCTACTTAAGAAAAGGTATTACTTTATTTTTAAGAAAATTTACTTTTAAGAAAATGAATTTTTATCAGAAAAGGTTTTTTTTTAAGAGAAGGTATTTTTTTTTTGAAGAAAAGCTTTTATTACGAAAGAACATGTACAATTTTAAGAGTAGGTACTTATCCCAAGGAAAGTTAATTTGTTTTACAAAAAAGGTACTCTTTAAAGAAAACGAAGTTCTTTAAGAAGAGGTAATTTGTTGTAAGATTATGTACTTTTTTAAGAAAGGTTTTTTAAGGTTTTTTTTTTGAGAAAATTTACTTTTTTTTTAGAAAACGCACTTACTTACGAAAATGTTATTTTTTTAAACTTCTTTCACTTTGGCTTTTCTAAATTTACTTTGTATTCGGTTCAAAACTACAATATGTAAAAAACAGGCTCCACCTGGAAAATTTCCCATTAAACAAGAAATATCCCCCCAAATGTAAGGCTAGACACAAACCAAACCAAAAGTACGAGTGTAAGAGTAAGTGTGCTGCCAAATGTAATTCCATGGTCAGGGTTGTATTTCATGGATTTGCCAGTCTTTCACTTTGGCTGTTCTAAATTTACTTTTTATTGGGTTCAAAACTACAATATGTAATACACAGGCTCCACCTAGGAAACTTTCCTTTAAACCAAACCAAAAGTACCCAATATAGTTGATAATAATGGGTTGTAATAAAGTAGTTAAAAAAAAATGTTTAAAAAAAAATGTCTATGTTACATTGAACTCAAATGTGAAAATGTTTTATTTATATTTTTTTAAGTGTCTGTGTTTTTTCTCATTCATTTAACTATGTGGTCGAGTACTACTTACAATGTATTTTCCGTGTTGCTCTTGCCTCGTTACAATAATTGGGCTCCGCTACTAAAGGAGCGATGCTATTCACAACACAATTCCTTCAACAATCATCATTGTCGTTGTCATAGTCATCAGCTGAACCACAGCCATCTGTGGTACGAGTAATCGCTACAACTATAACAATTGTAACAGCAACTACAACAAAACATCTTTAACAATTTCACGACTTAGTCATATTCGTGCAATTTAACTATACATTCAAATTATTCAGGTGATGTGTATTTTGAGCTTATTCGGGTCTGGATCGTTTTATGCGTCGCCATCGAAGAGGACGATACGACGTATTCAATGCAAAGGTACACTACTAAAACAACACTCTGTTTACTAACTAAAGGGGTGGGAGGGATAGTCGGGAGGGATAGTCGTATTATTCAAATTCATAGTAAAGGTGCAGTCGAAGGAGTAAAAACGTAACTAAAATACAGTAAAATTTGTTTGATTAGACTCACATATAAACATTTTAATTAGGAACTAAATAAAATGCAATTGTACATATTTGTAAGTCATTTCATTAGCTTGAAAAGGGGTTTCAGCCCTAGAATATACAGAAACAGTTTATATGTAATATGTCAAACCCTTTTTTGAACATTCTTCTTATTCACAGAGTACTTAATCTAATAAATAACTTAGTAAAAAAAAAAACCTTACAGGATAATGCTCTGATATTTGTGAAGTCATTACCAATAATTTGGTAAAAATTTCATGATTCACTTTACAAATAAATCCACTTATATTATGTGGAATTATAAAACAAGAATTTGGTGCTTATCACCACAAATTAATGCCAACAAATATTATGTAACGCCAATTAATATTATTTAATTGTATTACTTTCAATTGAAGAAAAAATCAATTGCATAATATGGAAATATTTTGAGTTGTTTTTGGACATTGTCACGTCCATTCTGGTACCTCCCAATCCGATCAACCGCGGGAAACACTTCCGACCTTAATGAACTTAGGTATAAGGCTTCACGTCATCAAATGCCAATCACCGATTACAACAAGGGTGGTTTTGCCAAGCCTATGTTTGTACGCCCATACAAAAGTTGGCTGGCCGTCTGGTTGTTCGGGATGGGAAGTCCCTCAAAACCGAACCAATATTTATGAAATTTTGTACTAAACAATATTTAGTGAAATGCCACTCTCCGACGTAAAATAAGGAAGTTTGCTTTGTTTGTTTCAATATCGATGAAAAGTATTTTGAAAAGTACTTTATTGATTTGGATATGAGCAATAAATTTCCTTACGAACATTGTTGGAAAAGTTATTTAACTCTTCAGTCAAGAATTTATTTTCAACTTGTGTAATATTTATATTTGTTGAAAACGAAAAAAATGAAACGGTTGGAACGTAGTTCCTTTTTCTATATACTTCATTATGCACTAGTTAGTTCCAACACGGTTAAGGCGCCCGTTGAAAAATACGATAATTTAAATGGATCTTTAAGAAAATAGTTCATATGCCTTCACGCATATGTTGGCTTAGTCTCCGTATTACTTGATTTCGTACACCACATTTGGCTTGTCATCCGTATCCATTCTCCATTTAGTCCTTCTAAAAAGGCGATTTAGAGTAAAGTTAGACTTTGGAGCTAAATGGTATTATGGATTTATATATCTTCTCCGGTCTCGTTTTATCCTTTGGTGTTGGTGGTTTCAAATCTGTTGGCATAAGCAAGTCGTCAATCGTGTTGAGGGGAAAACTGTTTATTTGTAAAATCGTTCGTACCTTCTCCTTATTTTCCCCATGAAATTCCGCGTCGCTTTTTTTCACCCCTCTGTTAACGAAATTCTTGGCCGTATTAATTTATGTCCATCTAGGATGCTAACAATTTATCAGTTGTCCTGACACTGTAGGCTTTTAATACCGTTTGTAGATGTTCTCGTGCTTAATTTTGTCCTCGTGGGCGCGTAAATTAACTTTTCACTAAATAAATTATCCAGTATTTTGTTATTTTTCTCCTGTAGACTTGACGTTGGATCTCGTGCATATATCGCCCAGAATATTTCCCATCTTCATCTTATATTCGTCATTTGATATCGCAACTGTCTTTTCCCCTTTGTCAGCGCTCATGATGAGAATGTCATTATTTTCCCCCAAAAAGTGTCTCGAGCAACCCAGTGTACCTAAAATAATCTTAACCCACATGTCCAATTTTGGTTTGTAGAGGTGATCGTCGATCAAACCAACGAACTCCGATCTTGAATTCTCCTGCTCTTCCTTGCTACAAATTGTATGTATGCACTCTTCCCCTTCGGCGATACATTTGAATAAAGGGAATGTTGTCATTGTATTTGGCAATGCATCTTGTGTCTGACAGACAGTAACCATTGTATCGATACAATACGTTTCACTGAAACTGTTCTCTTTCACGTCATTTCTTCGCAGTTTTATAATTTTTAAGTTATATACAAATTATCAAAAACCGCATTGCGATTACATTTTACAAAATCTCTCTCTACCAGAAGAAAACTCTTTAACACCTAAAAAATCTGTGAAAAACAGATAAATCTGTTAATATAATAACGCTGACTACAAGTCTAAAGCTGCTAGTTTACAGTGCTACGAGCTACTATGACTACAACTAGCTACGATGTGTTAGGGTCGCCGGCTATCCACCGACTGACCTGTTTGAGCTGTGGGCGCCACTTTATATGGTCCAGTCATGTGTGTGTGTGTGCCGATGGTTGTGCGAAACACATATACTGTCGCTCAGTGGTTTGTGCGGCGCAGCTGATCTCACTCAGCTGTTGGCTGCTAGCAATCACAGCTGATCGAATGGATGGAAACAAGTTTACGACTTCCATCCTCACAAATACAATGATTTTGTTGCATTTCGGGAATGTATTTTCACTGATGCAATGAATATTTTTAACTGTTTGAAAACATTTATTGTCAGTTCTATATAAATACACTGTTAGTATTACATTGATGGTGCTTTCGCATATTTTGATAACAAACGTTTCGAAAATTTACTTAATTTGGTAAATATATTACATCCATTCCATGATGAAACACTCGTACACCTTTGTATTCGATCTTGCAAAATTAAAAACAAATATGGGGAATTTATTATTAAGATTTATACTTACATAGATCAGGGCCCCTACTATGTAATTCGATTCGAAATTACCAATACTTTCGGAAAATGTTTTTTTTTTGGTTGGCATCATTACATGTCAAAATTATATTTGGTTTGTTATTGTTCATAAATAAGTTTTAGAAATATCATAGATAAAGTAAATTAGGGGTCCTGGGGTTAATTATTTCATTGGAAGGGTAAGGAAAAAATTACAATTTCTTATTATTCACTAGTTTTAACCATTTCGCCCGTCCCTAGTGCCATACTGGACTATGTCTTTCTGCACCCTATTCATATATGTACATTGAACATTTACAAAATAATGCGACTTCGGCAGCAGTCAACGACATAACCATATTCCCTACATTCAAAATTCATTTAGTGAGTGAAAAGCATTACTGTCGTTATGAGTATATGCAGACTATCTCCCGAAGGCTCTAATAAACGAAGGAAGAGTCAGTGGCACAAAAACACTAATACTATGGTTTAGTAATAGGAGATTTTTTGTCGTCTTATTTAGTGCACGACTTCCTTAGAGTCGCTGTTTTCCGAAGTATAGCGATACTTTGGTCATGGGCACGGCAATAAGTTGAAAAATACCTTATAACCTTGAATAATCAAATTTTTCAAAAGACATTTAACCATTAAAATAAGTTTTTGCTACAAAAAATCATTCTTTTTCTTATTGTGCATAAAAATTCCTTAATTAATAATATAAAATTTGTCTATTTTTTTTAAAAATCAAATATTTTATATCTTTCCGCTGTCTCAAGAGCAACCGAATAAGAATCTCAAAAATCGAGTTCATTTCTGTTCGAAAATCGAGATACATGGTTCAATCTTTCCGTAAATCGAAACTAGAATCCGACTTTTGGATATCGCTCATTCGAATTCGAGATCCATGGTACCAAATATTAGGTTCCGTTAAATTTTTCTTTCGAATCGAGTTACATAGTTAGGGCCCAGAAGTGTAGACGATATGTGCATATCTATATCTTTACCTACCATGAACCTAAGCTGTACTCGCCAATGGGTTTCTGCACAGCAGTTGATCTTCGTTCAAAACTTCCTTTAGCATAGAACTTAAATCATGCAAGTGATGTTGTGCTTAGGGTTCTGTCCTTCAATTTCAGCGACAAATCTCCCCGATATTAAGCCAGTAAGTATTTGTAAGTATTTCTTCAACTGCTCAATTTTATTTATTTAAACCAAATTTGTTAAAATTTCGATCGGATACATTATAATAAAAGAAGACTTGCTAGAAACACTTCGTGTCTTTTACTTGTTCAGTTTCATTGGCTTTGAACTGATTTAAGATGTGTACACATGCTCACCATTTTTTCTCTTGCTGGCCTCTTTTTACCCTCGCTCATTTTTTCGACTGCTTTTCTCTCCTGACTTTCATAAAAATTCAAATCATTGCAGTAACGAAATTAATTCATCAACTATAAACGTTGCCAAACCTCCAAATGAAATAAATAATAAAAAACAGATACATGAGTTGTCAGGGGACACCCGGTTGGAACGAAGGTCCTTTCGCTATATGTTATGTACTTGTTAGTTCCATCTTCTTTAAGAAAAGATACTGTTTGTAAAATGATAAACTTTTTTTAAGAATTTTTTTATTTATTGAATGTATTTTTTTAAACAAAGTGTATTTTTAGGTCCTTTTTGTAAGAATATGTATTATGTATATCTTTAATCAGAGGTACTTCGTTTGCTAAAAGCTAATGTTTTTTTTAAGAAAAGGTACCAATTTTAATAAGAAGTACTTTCCGTAAGAAACAGCTTAAGAGCAAGCATTTTTTTACAAAGAAGTACTTTTTTAAATACAGGTACTTTTTAAAAAAGTGGTACTCTTTTTAGGAAAAGGTTATTTTTTAAGAATATTTTCTTATTTTCAGAAAGGCTACTTATCTCAAGAAAAGAAAGGATAAGGTATTATTTTATTTTTTGGTAAAGGTGCTTTTAAGAAAAGGAGTTTTTGTAAGAAAATTCATTTTTGTTCAGAGAAGGTATTTTTTTGAAGAAAATGTTTTTTTAAGATATTGGAATTTTTTTAGTATTTGTCCTTTTTTCAAGAACACGTACAGTTTTAAGAGTAGGTATTTATCTCAAGAAAAGTTATTTTGTTTCACATAATAGGTACTCTTTAAAGAAAATGTAGTTTTTTAATAAAAGACAATTTGTTGTAAGATAATGTACTTTTTTAAGAAGAGGTATTTATTTAAAAAAATCACTTTTTTGAAGAAAAGGTACTTTTTGTAAGAAAATTTACTTTTTTAAGCACAGGTACGTTTTTAAGATAAGGTACTTTTTTTTAAGAAAAGGTACTTCGTTTAAGAATATGAGTACGTATTATTTTTGAGAAAATTTACTTTTTTTAAGAAATGTCACTTATTTAAGAAAATTTTCTCTTTTTAAACTTTTCACTTTGGCTTTTAAAAATTTACCTTTTTTTCGGTTCAAAACTACAAAATGTAATAAACGGGCTCCACCTAGAAAGTTTCCCAGTAAGCAAGAATATGTTAGTCTAGACACAAACCGAACCAAAAGTACGAGTGTAAGAGTATGCGTGCTGCCAAATGTAATTACATGCTCAGGGTTGTATTTCATGGATTTGCCATTCTGGCACTTTGACTTTTCTAAATTTACTTTTTATTGGGTTCAAAACTACAATATGTAATAAACAGGTTCCACCTAGAAAACTTCCCATTAAACCAATCCAAACCAAAAGTACCCAATATGGTTGACAATAATGGGTTGTAATAAAGTAGTTAAAAAAAAGTTCTTTAACATTTTTTCATTTAGCCCCCATCCCGCAACGTGCGATAAGTAACTTCGTTCCAATAAACTATAAAAAGTGAAAGTAAACCAAATATCAATAGTTTATATCTCATGCACATACTGTATTTTTTATATTTAACTATTTGATCTACAAAATTCACATTAAATTAAATTGTTGCAGGAACGAGATATCAGTTTTTGCAGCAAGGAAATGGAAAATTGTCAAAGAAATCATTTATGCAATTATTCGTTGCAGCGACAATCAAATTGTCGGATAAACGACAATTTTCATTGCTGCTGCGTAAAAAATTAACGAAAATGTTTCAATCATGCGACGAAGCGTTTTCCTTTCAGTGTAGATTAAGAATTAAATATAACATTTTGTAACATTTGTAACACGTTTTTAAGTTTGCCAATTGCTTCCAATTGCTTCCAATTGCTTGACTTAATGCTTAGAAAAATGGAAATGCACATATGAACTAAGTTGTAAATGTAACTGAGGGTTTAATTTCTTTAAAAAACTAGTCACAATGAAATAACAGACATAAAGAACTAAATTACACTCCGGTTCACTTATTTCAAGGCACTAAAAATTCCATATTCAGCAGCCTGTATCTTTTGTAATTTGTAACCGATTGCAGAATTTTAAAATGGAAGCCAGAAATCTTGAGATATAAAAAAAATCATGACTATAGTGGTTTCTGAACTAAAGAACTTTTTTGAGCACTTTATAAAAAAAGGAAAAAACATGTGCTATTTTGTTGGGTTCATTCGAATAAAGGCACTTTAACTAATTTTAATGAAAAACTGTTTTTTTTTATTTATTTTACTTTATGTAAGAACTGTTTTTTTTAACTTTTTTTAACGCCTTGTTTTTAATAACTTCAAATATACGGGTTTCATTGAAAGATAAAGAAAATTTGTGTAATTCCAAGCATCCTTAATGACCTGAATTAGTGACTGCTTGTGTTTGAGCTAGTAACCCTAAATATCGTTTGTCACTCATTTGCGCTACCTACATACATATGTACATACCATCAAAACGTGTTGCTGTAACAAGCGTAGAACCAGCAGTCATGTAAACTCAAACATCAAGCTTTGTTTGATTTGGATACTCTCTGCTTATTGCTGTTGTTGTGGAACCTTTGAAATAGTTCGAAAACAAAGACACAGCAGCATGCAAAATAAGTTGGTACAAATGGGAAAGCAGACAGACAACGGAGAGGAGAGACGTGGTTGAACAGTTAAGCAAAAGACTGGCCGTTTATGAGTTTGTTTTTTCACTTAAATTTTAATAAAAATCAGATTGTTGAAATGAACGCAACAGATCCAAGAGTTTTGTCTTTTTTTTTTTAATCTAATTGGAAGTAGGAAGTATTGAACTAAACATTTGGTGCCTCCTGTGAGGTTCTGATTGCGTTTATTGGAATATTTCGAGAATTAAATCAACAAGGTGTGTCGTGGGTCCTAATCTCTGGCGGGGAGTCACATCAGCAACATCTTTGGCAACTTATCATTGTGGTTTTCATCGAGACTGGGCGTGAATTTTCATCTTTATCTGAATCGTGCTGTTCATCTCTATCTGGAAAAAGAGGACTGGTAATTGTGTCTGAAAGGGTAAGTGCTAAGGTTTATTTGGTATCATGGTAAATGCAGATAAAGAAACAAAGTCTCAAGAAATGGAAGCAAACTTGGAAGAGAAATGTGTCGAGACAATAGGGGAGCAGCAAAACCTTTTATCTTCGGTGCAAAAAACATTAAGGAATTTTAAAAAGGATGCAGTTGCAAGGAAAACAGAGTCTTATCACCAGTCTCGCTTAGAGAATCTTGGTTCGTATCGAGTAGAATTTCGTGAAAATCATCGAGCTCTAATACGTCAAGGGAATAATCCTAAGGTAAAGGAGATGTATATAGACATACAACTAGAAGACAAATTTGAAGACTCCTACTTAGAGGCAGTAGACTGCCTTCGTGAGTCGCTGAACAAAATTAAAGTCGCGTCAAATAGAGATGAGTCAGTGAACAAAAATCAAGTCAGTGCTAATAGAGATGACTCTGTCAACATTTCTACGGCTGCTGCTAGCGTGGCTTCGTCTGCTGGTATACCTTTGCCTGTGGTTTCGTTGCCCACGTTTTCGGGTAATTTTGTCGAATGGCCAAGTTTTAAAGAAATTTTCTGTGACCGTGTTCATGACAATAAATCTTTGAACGATCTGCAGCGGTTTCATTATCTTAAATCGTCATTGGCTGGCGATGCGGCGAGAGATATTCAGCATATAAGCTTGGTGGGTCAGAATTACGCACAGGCATGGAAAATGTTATGTGACGTATTTGATAACGATCGAATTTTATTTTCGCATTACATGGATGTATTGTATCAGCAACCTGAAGTGCCTAAACATGATACAGCTGCTTTAAGGCATTTTACACAGACGTGTCGTTCGTGTGTGAGTTCTATAGAAAAGCTAGGAGTACAAATGGGCGAACAAAACCAAATTCTTGTATATTTTCTTGTTAAAAAACTGCCGGATCATATACGAGCGGAGTGGGAGCGGTCATTACGGAAACACACTTCGATACCAAAGTTTTCTGAGCTGTGCGATCTCCTGGATGAGCAGTACGCTATGATGCTATCTTCGCAAAAATTTTCAGTGCGACAGAATACAAATCAAATGAGAGGACATGAATATCCAAATCGCGGTAGAAGAGATTTCCACACTATGTATACTTCGAGGCTTTCTGCTTTATGTCAATGTTGCTTGCAGTCCGATCATCCTGTAAGAGAGTGTCCAAAATTTACTAGTATGAGTTTGAACGAAAAGAAGGAAGAAATCGGAAAATTAAAACTATGTTACAATTGTCTTGGGTATAACCATATCGCGTCCAATTGCAGCAGCCAACGAAGATGTGCAAAATGTAACAGAAAACACCACACTCTGATACATCCGGACGAGATTGATGGAGCTAACACAACAGCTACAGATGCTATCACAATGCATACTACATCTCAATCGTCAACTGAAAATAGCTATGACGTGCTTCTACCAACCGCAATAGTGACTGTTAAGGCTTCAACGGGCCAGAAGTTTCATTTTAGAGCTTTAATGGATCAATGCTCTCAAATAACCGTAATCTCGGAAAGGGCGGCACAAATTTTGGGACTACCAAGGGAAAAAACATCTTCAGTTTATATATCTGGGCTATCCGAGGGTGCTACTACGTGCGGTCGTTCACGAGTAAGATTGGTAGTCGGTTCGCTATATGACGAGGACGTGAAGTTGGAGGTGGTGGCCTATGTGCTTCCAAAGATTTGTGGTGTTGTTCCATCCCGAAAATTTAATACATCGGAGCAGCAACACTTGCATAGTTTGCCCTTAGCAGATTCGAAGTATTTCGAGCCACAGGCGATCGATATCCTGTTGGGTAATGATGTTTATGACGATTGTATCTTGGATGACATTTGCAGAGGGACGGGTGGACCGATAGCCCAGAAAACTAAGTTTGGCTAAATCGTATCAGGGAAAAGCTGTGTAGAAATCCCAGAACTCAATCGCAGATCGTACTTCACTGTAACCGATAATTCTGAAATTGAGAATATTGTGAAACGCTTTTGGGAGATGGAGACCATTCCAGAACCTCTAGTTGTGTCCGAGGAAGACCGGTGGTGCGAAGAGTTTTACGCCAAAACCCACCAAAGACAAGTTACTGGTAAATATATGGTTCGTCTGCCACTAAAGTCAGAAATCCAAGCTAATGTTTTTCTTTCAAAATCTAAACCTATGGCACTCAAGCGTTTTTTCAATCTAGAGAATCGGTTGCAGAGGGATAATAATCTGAAAAGGATATACTGTGATACGATTAATGATTATCTACGATTGGGTCAGATGCATCCAGTAAAAATTATTGAAGAACAGCATTGTTCAGATTTAGGAAATGGAGGTCGTGTAACCTGTTGCTATTTGCCACATCACCCGGTCGTTAAAGAAGAAGCAATTAGCACAAAAGTTCGCATCGTATTTGATGCTTCGGCAAAAAGTTCCAACGGTAAATCGTTAAATGATATTCTCGCAGCCGGCCCAGCATTGCAGTGTGATCTATCGTCGGTTCTAACTAATTGGAGAACGTTTAAATATGTTTTCATGACCGATATAGAGAAAATGTTCCGTTGTATTGATGTTCAAGAAGACGATGCCCAATATCAGCGAATTGTTTGGCGAGAGGAGCCCGGACAACTAATTCAAGAGCTATATTGCTCGACGGTAATGTTTGGGACCGCTTCAGCGCCCTTCACAGCAATTAGAACCATTCACCAACTTGCTCTTGATGATGGTCACTTATATCCACGCGCAGCAAAAATACTTAGAGAGCAGATGTACGTGGACGATATCCTTTCGGGGGCAGACACCGTTGAAGAAGCGTTAATAATTCAACAAGAACTGATAAATATACTTAAAGGTGCATCTTTTGAGCTACGGAAATGGGCGAGTAACAATACGGACTTGTTGCAAAACATATTGCTGGAGCATAGATATGATAAAGAGGGTTTTCAGCTTAAATCTTCCAACACGATTAAGGCTTTGGGTATGTATTGGATACCAAACACAGACGAGTTTACGTTTTCCATAAATTTTGAAATAACGCTGTACGGTGTAACGAAGCGCATAATTCTATCAACTATTGCTCGCTTGTTTGACCCGCTCGGTTGGTTAAATCCAGTAATCGTACCGGCAAAGATTATTCTACAAAAACTATGGGCTTTGAAGAGGGGTTGGGACGTTGTAGTGCCAATAAATCTGCAAGCAGAATGGGAGAAATATGCAAAGGACTTGTCAAATATATCTCTTATCAAGGTTGGTAGACACCTTAATATAGATTTTAATAGCAATTGTGAATTGCATATTTTTTGCGATGCCTCCAAGGACGCCCATGCAGCTGTAGCGTATATTCGTGGATTAGACGAGCACGAACAGTACACAGTAAAGTTGTTACATGCCAAATCTAAAGTAAACCCCATCAAACCTTCATTAACCATACCGAGAGCTGAATTGTGTGGCGCTGTCTTGGCGACTAAGCTTCTCAATTTTATATCTGTCAAGTTTAGCATCCGGTTTAACAGCGTATACATGTGGACTGATTCATCAATAGTTTTGCATTGGATCCGTGGAGAACCTGGCAGGTGGAAGCCTTTTGTATCTAATCGGATCAACAGAATCTTAAGCTCTTCGAAAGTTTCGGAATGGCGTCATATAAATTCAGAAAATAATCCGGCAGACTTATCTAGTCGTGGTGTCACTGCATCTCGTCTAGCTGGCTGTAGTATTTGGTGGGAGGGTCCTGCCTTTCTGAAATTGCACTGTGAAAAATGGCCGAAATCAAATCTCAACACTTGCATGGACGCGGCGATTGAAATGGAAAAGCGTAAACTAAAGATGCTGGTAAATACTACAATCATATCTGAAGATAGCTTTGTCAGCAGGTTTTCATCATTTTTCAAATTGACAAGAGTCACGGCATATTGTATTCGATTTTTCAATAATTGCAGAAACAAAGAACGAAATTCTGAGTGTCTGACATCTGAAGAACTTCAATGGAGCCAAATTTGCTTAGTACGGTTGGCACAAAGGGAAATGTTTGGAGATGAATGGCGCACCCTTTCTCGAGGAGACGATGTGACTGCCGGTAGTAAGCTATGTGCATTACATCCATTCTTAGACAAAACAACTCAAACTATAAGGCTTGGAGGTAGACTAAAAAATTCACTTTTATCGGAGACCCAAAAGCATCCACATATCTTACCAAGTAAACATCACATAACTGATTTAGTGATTAACAGCAGTCATTTGGCAACTCTTCACGGCGGCGTATCCCTAACTTTGAATCATACCCGGAGGCAGTATTGGATTTTAAATGGTCGTAAAAGTGTTCGAACCATTTTATTTCGTTGTCTAACCTGTTTTAAAAACAAACCTAAGTCGTCTGTACAGCAAATGGGAAATTTACCATCGGCACGAGTCCGTCCTGCTCGAGCATTTACATCAACTGGGATTGACTACGCTGGGCCATTCAATGTTTTGCCGTCAAAGGGAAGGGGACGCACCTCAGTCAAGGGTTATGTTGCTGTTTTTATTTGTTTGGTGACAAAAGCTATACACCTGGAGCTTGTAGGAGATCTCACTGCTGATTCCTATCTGGGGGCTTTAAACCGCTTCATTTCGCGTCGTGGGCTATGCTATGAAATATATAGCGATTGCGGAACAAATTTCATGGGAGCCAACAGGAAGCTACTAGCCTGCCGTGATGTATATAAAAGATTTATTAATGAAAATATCTTCCCCTCCCTAGCACAAAGAGGCATAAAGTGGCACTTCAGCCCTCCGGCATCTCCACACTTCGGCGGACTATGGGAAGCGGGAGTAAAATCTGTCAAATACCACTTAAAGCGAACTATCGGGGAGCGAAGGCTTACGTTCGAAGAATTTACGACAGTGCTATCACAAATCGAATCCTGCTTAAACTCGAGGCCACTATGCCCTTTAACGACTGACCCAGATGACTTGATGGTATTAACCCCAGGTCATTTCTTAATTGGAGACGTCCCGTTCGCATTACCAGAGATGGATTCGCCAAGTATGAATCTAGTGGATAGGTGGCGTCACTGCCAATGGTTGGTGCAACAATTTTGGAAGCAATGGCAAAAGGAATATTTATCCCGTTTACAGCAGCGACCAAAATGGTTGGTTAAAGAACAAAATTTGCGGGCGAATGACATGGTTTTAATTAAGGATGAAAGATATCCTAGTAACCGATGGCCTCTTGCACGAATTGAAGAATTGCACCCTGGAGATGATGGCCTGGTCCGTGTCGTAACTTTAAGAACTCCAAATGGTTTACTAAAGAGACCTATTGCAAAGATATGCCCATTACCTATACAGGACAATTTCCAATGATTTTGAATTTACCAGTTACCATAATATCATTAGCATTTATTTCCTTTCAGATTCATTCCGGTATCTAAACAGTCTTAAGATGTTCATGGGAACATCATCGTGGTGGAGCAATGTTTGAGCTAGTAACCCTAAATATCGTTTGTCACTCATTTGCGCTACCTACATACATATGTACATACCATCAAAACGTGTTGCTGTAACAAGCGTAGAACCAGCAGTCATGTAAACTCAAACATCAAGCTTTGTTTGATTTGGATACTCTCTGCTTATTGCTGTTGTTGTGGAACCTTTGAAATAGTTCGAAAACAAAGACACAGCAGCATGCAAAATAAGTTGGTACAAATGGGAAAGCAGACAGACAACGGAGAGGAGAGACGTGGTTGAACAGTTAAGCAAAAGACTGGCCGTTTATGAGTTTGTTTTTTCACTTAAATTTTAATAAAAATCAGATTGTTGAAATGAACGCAACAGATCCAAGAGTTTTGTCTTTTTTTTTTTAATCTAATTGGAAGTAGGAAGTATTGAACTAAACAGCTTGTCATCAAATTGTCCACCTCCTTCATTGACCTTACAAGATAACCAACCCCAGACATTTTCGATAGTGTTTAGATCTGGCGAATATGGTGGGGAGTCAAGAATATTAACATTTCGGCTTGCAATGAACTCCTTTACTACTCTGGCGTTGTGTGTAGGAGCACAATCCTGTTGCAATATCCAAGATAAGGGACCAAATAGTTCACTGAACTTCGGAAAAGCCGAGTCCAATATCGTGTTATAGCTTGAACTAGAAATTTTTGCACTTTGAAATTCAAGATATGTGGTGCTATAGTACGTAATAGCACCCCACATCCTAATGCCGCAATCTCGGCTGTGATGTCGGTTCAAAAAACGCTTTTTGCGCAGATCATGGAAATAATAGTTGTAGCCATCAGGCCCATCCAAATTAAACTGCTTCTCATCCATAAATACAACGGATCTCCAGTCATTTACATGACCTCTTGGCTGCACATTCCATACCATGTAGTCTCTTGCGAATTGAAGCCGCTTTTCCTAACGAGGAGCATTAAGTGGCGGCTTTTTTTCTAATTTCAGGTATTTGAGATACTCTTATGGTGGTATTCTATACGTCGTGAATCAGTCACTTCGCGTTACTTTGGTCGTTTTGGTAGTTTATAAAACGTTACAGCTGTTGGGTGACTACCTGCGTTGAGTTACGTTTTTTAATGGGTAGTTTATAAAACGCTGCGCCACGTTTTTGATCACTTTAGCTGTCAAATTTAACACGCCACAGTTCTTCGCGTTAGTTGAAAAAATTCAAATTTAAAGAAAAATGTCGACCGAGCATAGGCATATGGAAGTATTTTGCATTTCATTGCTTATAAGTAGTTGCCAATTTTGGATGAAATGCATTCGACGGATAGAGCTGAAATTTTTTTTTTAATATTTCAAAATTTTACTACTAACGCACTGAAATTCTTATTTACAATAATAAAATTAGAAATGGAACGATCAAATAAATAATGCGTTGCAAAACTATTATAATTATATTTACAAATTATAGACATCGGTTGATGTTGACAATAATAAACAACAGAACTAACACATTACAATCAATACATACCGCCAAATGGCACGTGTTTTTGAAAAGACAACTAATTTAATATTAATGGGGAAATTTATTGGACAGTGAACCCCAAAATAGTATAGGTCTTTTATACATTTTATGTGAATATTGTTGGTATTTGCAGTATTATAAATAATAGCAATCTTAAAATCTGTTGATCTACTGAAATAGAGCAACATTTTTTAATCTTTTTCGTTGTGAGCATTTCACTCAAGATAACTTTTTCTGATCTATAATTGATTATTTAGTTGGCAACATGCCGCACATGGCTGTGACAGCATTCGTAAACAAACGCAAGCGCGAAGTGATATATAAAGTACCATTTTATAACTTTGGCGTTCGCGTTGGCTTTTGAGTTTACGTTCACTTTCGGGACTTTCAGAATACTACTCTTAATCACTCTGCGTACTGTTGACTTCCTCGCTTCCACTCCAGCTTGAGCTCTTATTTTTGACAAGGATACGGCAGAACTAAAAGCAATTCTGATGATTTTTCTTTTCTCATACTTCGATAAAGACAATGAAACCCTTGCTTTAAAATTTTTTCCATACCCTCGTGGTCTACGATGTAACTGTCGACAACTGTTGGACTCCGTCCGATTTTTTTAGCTATTGCGCGGTTAGAATATCCTTCAGAACGGTAAACATAGATTTTAGTTTTTTTCGATAGATTTATTTTGTGCTATTTTGACTCGTAAAATGATTAAGATGTAATAAACAAACGCTCTCTACAAAAAATCATCGTTTACTTTAAAAATAATAAAAAAAATAATGAAGTGCCTTTATTCAAGTGAACCAATAAAAAACAAATAGCACATTTTTGCACTTTTTTATAAATTACTCAAGAAAGTTGCTTTAGTTAATAATCCACTATTGTCATGATATTTTTTATATCTCAAGTTGTTTAGCTTCCATTTCCATTTTAAAATTCTGCAATCGGTTACAAATTGCAACAGATACGGGCTGCTGAATATGGAATTTTTAGTGACTTTAAATAAAATAAGTGAACCGGAGTGTATATAGAATGTGAATACAATTTTCATTGATCACTGATATTAAATTGAAACTTCATCATATGACACTTTGAAATTTCGCACCATTTTCATAATTTCTGGAATATACAAATACTACAAATCACATTTGCGCTTCCAATAAGGTATCACATGCCAGACTTTCTCAACGATTTCTTGGCGAGATGGTGCGTCAAAAACGGGTACCTCGAATTAAAAACGTCAAGATGGCTTAATAAGGGTGCTAGACCATTTATAAGTCAAAATATGAGTTATCGACAAAACTCATCCTTCATCTTGTGTATTGTAAATTTAATAGAGTTAGGTTTTTACGTCGGTGGTGCAACGGGTAGTGTGCGCGCCTCTTGTACATGAGATCCCGGGTTCGATCCCTGCTCTGACCACCTTAAAAAAAAAAAATAAAAATAAAATTCTTTCGGCGGCGGTCACCTCGCATAGTGATGGCGACACTATCGAGTATTTAGCCATGAAAAAGCTTCTCAAAATACCGTTCGGAATCGGTGTAAAAACTGTAGGTCCCAATCAGTGAGTGAAAACTTAGAAAGCGCAAAGCTCACTGTTAGTGAGAAGCTCTCCCCAATCCCTTCATGGGATGTAATGGGAAACGGTTCTTTTTTTTAGGTTTTTACAGATGGCTGGTTTGTGGGGTTAGGAAATGTGTATTAAGTCCATATATGATCATTTTTCATAAACTACTGTAAAAGACTTCAATTGATACATATTTCGAAGTCTCCAGGCGGCGTTATCCATGAGGCCATGGAAAATTTTCGGGGAAATGGAACTAATTGATGCCCTTTTCCCCCGTTTTTATTTACCGTCTGGAAAAATATATGGGGAGGTGAGTGTATATCGTTCTAGGGATACGATTACTTTAAATTTCATTATGAGTAACTCTGCGAATTACGGTACTGGAATTGTGGCTATTTGGGAAGATTCACTCTAAATCTTGCAAATTTTGGAATTCTTGTAAAAATACCCTGCAAAATCATAATTAGTCAACCGGTAGGTTATTCCATTGGCTATCAACACTTTTCTCAAAATTACATTATATTAAGATGTTTAAATTTTGAAAATGGTTATAATTTGTCAAATTTTAAATTACCGCTCATAACGTTCTATTGCATAGTGTTATGGAAAACTTATGTTAAGTTTTGAAGAATTTGTAAAAATTTTAAAACTTTAAATGGATATAACTTTAAGACCCGGGCATTACTTAGTCACGGACTTGTCGACACAAGCCTTTCATCTGTGTGCTACAAGTTATCAAATTGGAAGAGAAATTGGCAACTCAGCTAAGTTTCAAAATTATAGAATATTTTGATTTATGCCCTTATACATATACACATTTGTTACAATTCCATTATTTGTATATTCCGCAGTTCATTTATTACTCATTACTAATGTGAATAGCGGTTGTTATTGTAGTTGTTCGAACATATTCCATTGTATGAATGGTTGTATTGCAGACAAAGGAAAGATGATGCAATTTGTGAGATTGTAGTTACCGCCGTCACCTGGCCACAATTGTTGGAGTGGCTCTTCACAATGTGTGGCGGTAAATAACAATCTTTTGAGATTTTTGTTGGTAGCAAATTGTACTATGCACTAGACGCTAGTCACTACAGAAATACTAGGCACGACTAAGTAATGTTAATTCATTCTACCTCAGTCTTCTTCCAAGTACTAAAAACGAATACACTTTGCTTTGAATAAAATACTCTGTGGTCTACTTACGCGAGTTCATAGTATGCTCGATTCGAGTAAAATGTGGAGTAGAGAAACTGTGAATACACAATTTATAATACACATGTAGGAATTATCATATAAGTGTATGTGTGTGGCTTGCAGGTGCGTCCCAGGAAGCGAACCAATGCAGTTTCAAAATAAATTGGTTATACCTGTGTGCATACATATATTGTCATGATAAAGTTTCTCGAAAACATTTCGGAACCAGTGTAAAATAGTAATTGTAAGAAACTCTCACCTCTCCATTCATGGAATATAATGGGAAAATATATAGAAGGTGTCACAGTAAGAAGGCACTCTTTAATTTTAAAATAAATATCTTTTAAGATAGTTGTGACTTTTTCTTTGAATTTTAAAGCCGACATGATCCGATTGAGTATGGAATGATATATCCGCCAAATGGCTCCCACGGCTGTGATAATAGGCCATTAATATGTTCATGAAATTTTCTATCACTTTTTCACAGATATTTGGCTATATCTCACGGATGACGTGTTGGTTCTGGGATTTGAATTCAAGAATTGTTTTTGGCTTATTCGCATAAATACGAGATTTTAAAGAGACCCCAACGAAAGAAATCCGAATATCCGAACCAGTTTCGTCAAATTGTTTTGACTACTCTTTGGTGCAGTTTCTCGACTGAAAAATCTTCGAAGTTTGGGAGCGGTCTCAATATAACCTACTGTGTAATTAATAATAAACTTATGTATGTGCCACGCCTAGTTTTTTACCTCCCATACAGAAGTTGGGCGGATGACCATTTCGCCAAGCCCATTTTTGTACCTCCATATAAATAACGGGTTTTTCAATAAGAGCGCTACAAAAGTTTTTTTAAATAAAACAAAACCGGTTTTAGATACCAATGAAATTCTTTATTTCTGTGAAAGTACATTCGATGTCATTATGTATGGAACTCGATTTCTTTTGCATGGCCACCACGGGCACGCTTGCAGAAGTCCAGACGCAGAACCCAATTTTCGACGGTTTTCAAGCATAAATCGGCCGATACTTTTACGTTCGATATTTGTACGAAGTTCATCAATCGTCGCTGGCTTGTTGGCATAGACCATAGACTTGACGTAGCCCCACAGGAAATAATCTAACGGCGTCAAATCGCACGACCGTGGCGGCCAGTCGACTGGGCCATTTCGTGAGATAACACGTTCACCAAACTTGGTTTCCAATAAATTGAGTGTGGCATTCGCTGTGTGGCTTGTGGCGCCGTCCTGTTGGAACCACATGTCCTCCAAGTCCATATTATCCAATTAGGACCAAAAATATTCGGTTATCATTGAACGGTAGCGATTCGCATTCACAGTAATGTGCCGGTCTTGATCATCACGGAAGAAGTTCGGCCCAATGACGCCGCCGGCCATAAACCGCACCAAACCGTAATTTTTTCGGGATGCAATAATGACTCATGGATTACGTGTGGATTGCTGTCTGACCAATAACGCATATTTTGCTTATTGACGAAGCCATTCAGCCAGAAATGAGCCTCATGATTGTTGAGGCCGCTTAAAGTTGGCCTCTTAAAGTTGAGGCCACTGACTCCAAATTTCGGTAGTAAATTTTAATAATTTCGACTCGTTCCATGATTGAATGGCAAACCTTACTGAAGAGCAATGTCAAAATGAGCAATGATGAAATGGCAAACCTTACTGAAGAGCAATGTCAAAAGAGCGGGAAAAAATGTGGCGTCGTTTGCTGTCCCTATCGATTTACTTTTTTAGCGTCTCTGTTGAAAAACCCTTTACATTCTATTTAAGTTCGATTTTAAATAATATTTAGCCCAAAGTGTTTTGAAAAGAAATCAGATGCAATGAATGACATAGGGTGAGGGTATGTTTAAGTCGGTTCGCCCAACTGCAATTTCCATTAGTAGAATGAACAACGTGGAGGTAGGACACATATTGGGTTAGCACCTGCAAATATGGTGAAGGTTGGCTGTCCGTTCCATTAAAACAATCATTGTTTGTTGAAACTTTGTACAGCTCATAAATCACGGATACTAAATTGTCTAGTATCCGCTTGGTAATTGCGGTTGATCCTTTGAAGTTCCGGTTTCTACCGTCGAAGGCTTTACATAAATCAGGTACAGAGAGATCTTAACTGTCCTAAATTCAACCCTCTTTCGTACAGTTTTGTTCTCCACTGAATAGATTCACTGCAATATAAAATATAAGAGTCACCATTACGTTGCCTATTGCATTGTGTTTTTGGAAAACGGTAGGTTAACCTTTTTCCAGATAGGGATAACAACTCCCTCCTTCCTCTCTGTGGGGATTTTGGTTGTATAACCATGTACTTCTGATAAGTAGAGTAATGCCATCAGCTGCTGACATAAACAGCCCCGCATGAATATTCTAATTTATCAATGTACGACGGTGGATTTTGAGAAATATCCCTTCTTGAGGTGTGACGTGCAGAGGTTGCGAAAAAGCAATCTGATCTATTAAGAGCGCAGACTGTTTTGTAAATCTCTCCACTAGCTGATATGAAGATATTAGTTTTGTATAACCACTCGCTTTAAAATATGCTAATTTTTTGATTTCTTTGCCTCTCAGCTCTTTTATTAAGGAATAAAATCCACGGCGGTTACATGTATTTTTAGCTCTTCGGTTTGTTCCGCTATATTGTTCGGATAGTTGTCATAAAGGGAACAAATCAGGTAAACAATTGCACTAGTCAATTGAGGAAAAGATAGTTTGACCTGCTTTCTCAACGTTGGTGTCTTGTACCGCATTTGCATATTGTGTAGACGTTCATATTTGGGAATGTCGCTCTATGATTCGGTACTAGTCCGATATTTTATATTAATCCAAGCTTTATTATAGGTCATGAGTATTCGAAGCATGGTTGCAACAACCGAGTGTTTCATCAATTCAGGGGCAATATGCCAATTTGGCAGCACTCTGTTGCAGTTATTGAATTTGATATCCATTCGGTCTCATTAACAGAATTTAGCCTTAAGACGGTTGCAACGATCGAGTTTGGCGTAAATTGGGTTACTGTAACCGAATTTCTCATGAATTCTGTTGGTGCAACCGAATATTTCAATTCGGTTAGAAGAACATAATTCTATAAGTATATATGTATGTATTTCAAACCTAACTTTAAAACGTCTAAAATAAATATTATTTTAAAAAAGTTAAAGAATATACCATTGAAGGATTTTCCCGAAATTGTTCGCTATAGCCAAAAAAGCAATTTGGACATTTTAGGCAGCTTGTTTTTGTTTGTCTGGATTAACTACCACATTCACTAGCAAGTACCTTTAAATATTTTTGATTCAATAATTAGAGCATAGAAAATTGAAGCTTTATATAAATAGATTTCACAGTGGAATAACGTTTAATATCCAAACCTAAGTGATGATAACGTGTCAAGTCACAAACGGATTGTTTGCACTCAGGTTTACATTCACATTATCTGGGAAAGGTACATGAACAGGAATCGACAAAAAAAAATTTTATTATGACTTTTATTATAAATACGACTGTGACAACCTCTAATTCGGGTTTGGGAGAATTTCATTCGGTTGAGACAACGTCTGATTCGGCAGTCATATCTACTATTGTGCTATCTAAGGCTGTTGATATTAGGTGCTTATTCTAATTGTGTTGGAAAAAATTACATGAGGTGTCAGGGGACACCCAGTTGAAACGAAGTTCCGTTCGCTATATATTATATACGAGTTAGTTCCAACACGCCGAAGACGCCCGTTGAAAAATACGATAATTTAAATGGACCTGGACGAAAGATACTTTTTGTAAAATGATAAACTTTTGTTAAGAAATTTTTTATTTATTGAATGTATTTTTTTAAGGTCCCTTTTGTAAGAATATGTATTAAATTTTCCCAAAAAGGTCCTTTCTTTGATGAGAGGTACTTCATTTATTAAAATAAAAAAAAATATGTTTTCCCGTTACATCCCGTGAAAGGATTAGGGAGAGCTTCTCACAAACCAGTGAGTTGTGCACGTTCTAGTTTTACACTCACTGATTGGGTCCTACAGTTTTACACTGGTTCCGAACAATATTTTGAGAAGCTTTTTCATGGCTGAATACTCGATAGTATCGCCGTCCCTAAGCGGGGTGACCGCCGTCGAAAGAAATTTAAGGAGGTAAGAGCAGGGATTGAACCCACGTTCTCATGCACAAGATTCGCGCACACTACCATTGTACCACCGACGGCCAACTTTTATTAAGAGCTAATGATTTTATGTAAGAAAAAGCCTAAGAGTATGTTTTTTTTTTGCAAATAAATACTTTTTTAAAAACAGGTATTTTTTAAAAAATGGTACTCTTAGAATAAGGTTATTTTTAAGAAAATTTACTTATTCTCAGGAAGGCTACGTATATCAAGTAAAGAAAAGAAAAGGTATTATTTTATTTTTAAGAAATGACACTTTTAATAAAATAATTTTTGTAAGAAAATGTATTTTTTGTAAGAAAAGTAATTTTTTTTTTTTTGAAAAATGTTTTTTTTTGCGAAAGAACAGGTACAATTTTAAGAGTAGGTCCTTATTTTACGAAAAGTTATATTGTTTTACAAAAAAGATATTTTGTTTTACAAAAAAGATACAAAATAAGATAATGTACTTATTTAAAAACTACTTTTTTTAAGAAAATTTACTTTTTGTAAGAAAATTTCATTTTTAAGCAAAGGTACTCCTTTGAGATAAGGCATTTTGTTAAGTAAAGGTACTCTGTTTAAGAATATGAATAGTTTTTTTTTTGAGAAAATTTACTTTTTTTAAGAAAACACACCTATTTAAGAAAATTTTATTTTTTTAAACTTTTTTCACTTTGGCTTTTCTAAATTTACTTTTTATTCGGTTTCAGCTACAATATGTAATAAACAGGCTCCACCTAGAAAATTCCCATTAAACAATAAATACGTTAGTCTGGACACAAACCAAAAGTACGAGTGTGCTGCCAAATGTAATTCCGTGCTCAGGGTTGTGTTTCATGGATATTCATGTCTTGCACTTTAGCTTTTCTAAATTTACTTTTTATTGGGTTCAAATCTACAATAGGTAATACACAGGCTCCACCTAGAAAACTTGCCTTTAAACCAAACCAAAAGTACCCAATATAGTTGATAATAAAGGGTTGTAATAAAGTAGTTGAAAAAATAAGGAATAAGGAACGTGCGATAAGGAACTTCGTTCCAAAAGTGTATTTTTTGCGAAAAGGTGGAGGTGACATGCCGATTTGTAGAAAAATTAAACACTGATAAATATATCAAACTAGTGGGTAGATGAGCGTGAAATTATTGCTATTAGTCACTACTCTTAACCCTAGTGAGATAACGTACGTCTCTGAGACGTATGACAAATAAGCATTTATATATTTCTTTGATTTTTAAGGGGAATACTATTCGTCGGTTTTGCAGTTTAAAATTTGAGGGATTTTCTTTAGATATCATTTTTTATTAGAGCAAGACCTAATCTTATTAATTTGAAACGAATTTTATTTTAAAACATTGTGGAACCTTTACTAATTATAACTCAAACTGGCATACGTCTTTAAGACGTGTGGTTATCTTTAATGTATAGAAAATAAGGTTATCTTTCTAGGGTTAAGATAATTGTTTCTAGCTATAGAAGACCGTGATGCGGCAGAGGAGCGTGATACTGGCCAGAGAACAAACAATTTTAAATTATCATAACCCGAACAATTAATGAGGTATAAGGATGAGATTCGGGTATCAGAAAATCTTTTTTACGTACAAAAACTACAAACTTTGGAATAATGCTTTGCATGTTGGTGTGGTAGAAACTTGTCAGATTTAAATGCATTTTATTTGAGTAATCATCAGCTGTATTGTGATTATTAAACGAAATTTTTGTACTTATATTTATAGTCCGTATGAAAAATAACAATGACTGAACAAAACGTATCCATGAATAGCGCTCAAAGTTCTGAAACCAAGTGTTCTCAATGCTCTCCCCTATGGGAGTGCAGCGGAGACACACAGAACTTTGAGCTAATGTAATTAATAGGTTGGATTGAACAAATAAATATAATTAATAAACCAAAACGATTGGTATTTTTTGTTATTCCCGATCAACTACAGTTTTAACCATTTCGTTTGAGATGTTATGCGATTTTAACTGAAACCCCTTAAAGCTTAACGCCCCTCAAAAATGGTAGAAAATTTTGCTTAGCGAAGATAAAGAACGTACACCAAATTAACTTTCCGTCATTGATCGCCATTTGCTCGCTGAGAGACCAGAAAATGCAATATTGTTGCAATTTTTGAGTGCAACTTTTGTTTAACACTATTTAACAACCCGCTATTATCAACAATTATGTTTACTTTTGCTTGGGTTTGTGACTAGACTAACTAGATGTCCCACATAAGTTGGGAAATTTATTGTTTATTGGGAAGTTTTCTAGGTGGAGCCAAATTGAAAACCAAATCGAAAGAAGTTTATAAAAAGAACACTTTCAAATAAGTTCCATTTTTGTGAAAAATTTAAATTTAAAAAAATATACCTATTCATATTCTTAAAAAAATTATATTTTCCTTATACATTACAAAAAGCACTTAAAAATATAATTTTTTTTTAAATAAATTCTATTAAAAAAAATTGCATGAGGTGTCACGGGCCACCCGGTTGGAATGGAGTTCCTTTCGCTAAATGTTATGAACTAATTAGTCCCAACACGCCTATGGCGCCTGTTGAAAAGTACGATAATTTAAATGGATCTTTAAGAAAAGATACTTTTTGTAAAATGATAAACATTTTTAAGAATTTTTTGTTTTTGTGGAATGTATTTTTTTTAAGTATATTTTTAGGTCCTCTTTGCAAGAATATGTATTCTATTCTCCCGAAAAAGTCAGTTTTTTAAAGAGAGGTACTTCTTTTATTAAAAGGTAATGTTTTTTTAAGAAAAGGTACTATATATAGGATGAAGTACTTTTTGCAAAAATAGCCATGAGTATGCATTTTTTCTACACAGACGTACTTTTTTTTAAGAACAGGTACTTTTTAAAGAAGTGGTACTCTTTATAGGAAAAGGATATTTTTTAAAGAAAATTTACTTATTTTCAGAAAGTCTCTTATCTCAAGAAAAGAAAAGGAATTATTTTCTTTTTAAGAAAATATACTTTTAAGAGAAGGTATTTTTGTGAAGAAATGGTTTTCTTTAAGAAATGGAGTTTTTTTTAGAATTAGTCCTTTTTCAAGAGTAGGTAGATGTTTAAGAGTAGGTACTTATCTCAAGTAAAGTTATTTTGTTTCACAAAAAATGTATTACTTAAAGAAAAGGTAGTTTTTTAAGAAAATCCAACTTGTAAGAAAATTTACTTTTAGAGGAAAATGTACTTATTTTATAATAAATTATTTTTTCAAGAAAAGGTACTTTTTGTAAGAAAATTTACTTTTTGTAAAAAATTTACTTTTTAACAAAATTCACTTATTTAACTAAATGTTATTTTTTAAACTTCATGCACTTAGGCCAAATTTTTGAGTGGAAAATCATCTTTGATCAACGATCAGTCATAATTTAAACGCTGAATTCACTTTTTAGGTTAATAGTTGATTGCAGTTTAAACAGCCAAAGTTGGGCATTTAAACTTTGATCAAGTGGCCATATGATTTTGACAAAAAACAACAAGAAGAAAAAACACAAAGCTTCTTTTATTTTTAATGTGAACAATTATAATCACCATCCTAGTCGCAGTAAAAATAAAATCGTATCGTTTTACTCGTAGTGAACGTATAACTTTATTACTGCTCAAATATTCTCCAATTTCATTAAATATTTTGCATTTTATTACTTCACTTTTGTTTTGCAAATGGCGTCAGTTTGATGCATCGTAACGATTAGCCGATAAATGTATGAATACCGGTTATTTATTTAAGATTATTTAAGATTATTTGACAAAGAACTGAAAAACTCTTTTCGTATTTCAAGTCAGATCAATCATAAATGAAAATCAACTGATTACCAATTTAAATAACCATTCAAAAATTGGGCCTTAAGCTTTTCTAAATTTACTTTTACTTGGTTCAAAACTACAATTTGCCTTCAAAGTTTTTGTAATGTCAAAGGTTGAACAAAAATACAATGGGCAAATTAATCTGTAGTTGACTGGAATATTATGAAGAAGAATATAAAATAACTATTTGCTAGAAGTATTTGTTTTGATTTCGATCGTGTGCTGATTTGTCTAAAAAGCTTCTCATACCCGGTGCGCTTCGCTACACCTGATTCGTAATTTTAATGAAAAACTATTTTGTTATTTATACCCTCACCCATAGGGAAGTGGGTATATATCATTTAACACGAAAAAATACAACGCATCAAAGAAGCCCTATTAGACCCACAGTGTCTTTGGACGAAATTCGTTTTGGGACTTTTTAAGACGACTGAGCTATGTCCGTCTGCCTGTCTGGCTGGATGGCTGGTCAACATGATAACGGCCATAAATCTTTATCGATCACAGCAAAATTTTTGTCAGTGACTATTAGTTTGGGATTAGTTTGGGGTTGAAAATTGGCGTTTTGACCATGCCCCTTCCTGTACCTCCCATACAAATCGACACATTTAATACAAAATCAAATTTCTTCTAAAACTTTTTTCTGATAGATGTTTTAGTTTCAACCCAAACATTGGTTAATAATCTGTAAACATCTACTTAACTGGAGAAAATGGTCGATGTCACCACGCCCTTTCCGGTACCTCCCATACAAAAGCTTGATGGTCTTCCGGGTTGGCAATGCGATAAGTCGCGTGAAACACTTCCGATCTTAACGAAATTAGGTTGCCGGCTTCGTGTCATCAAACGCCAGTAACCGATTAAGACAAGGGTGACTTTGGCACGCCCTACCAACATAAGTTGTGGGGCCGGCTGGTTGTTCGGCAAAACCCAGCCAATCTGTATGAAATTTAGCACTAGACAAAATGTTGTCCAATGGTGATAACTCTCGTAAACTGCAAGCGATTTTAATGAAATTCGGTACTCGGCAATGTTTTTCAAAGGTTAAAGGCTAACTATAGCCCATTTTAGTACCTCCCATACAAAAGTAGAGCGGCTTTCTGGTTGGCCGACTCGACATCTCCCGTAATCCACAACCGACCTTAACAAAATTTGATGCTGATCAATATTTTATCAAAAGCTATCAAATGAAAAATTTCACAATGCCCATTTTTGTACCTCCCATATAAAAAAATCAATTAGGATGCTAATTAACTTGGGTATTGAATAATATATAATGCAATGTCACTCTGCTGTTGAATATTGGCACATTTGCCACCCTCATTCGTTCAACATAAGGGTGAATATATGTGTTTTTTTAATAGAACTTTGTCGTAATGGATGACTTGGGGTGCGGGTATATGTATGTTGGTTCACCCGACTAAAATTTTTGTACTGGTTTTTATATATATAAGTATACATAGTGGTTACAGGCTCCACCTAGAAAACTTCCCATTAAACAAGAAGTTTCCTACCATATGTTAGTCTAGACACAATCCACAGCAAAAGTACCCAATATAGTTGATAATACTGGGTCGTAATAAAGTTGTTAAAAAAGTTGTTTAATTTTTTTTTTATTTAGCCCCCATCCCGCAAAGTGCGATAAGGAACTTCGTCCCAAAAAATTTTCTTAAAAAAAGTTTATCATTTCTTAAAGATCCATATACATTATCGTAATTTTTCAACGTAATATATGTTCAAACCACTTCGTTTGATATGTTATGAGATTTTAACTGAAGCCGCTTAAGATAGCTTAGCCGCTAAATTATAAATAAAAAGCATTGGCGATATCCCACAAACTTACTCCACATTGATACCGGATACGAAAAAATTTTGGACTACATTCACTATTTAAACAATAAATACATGAAAAGTGCAGAAAACTCTTCATATCCTTTAATAAGATATTGTAGTGAACTATTGTAACTTTTCATCATATATAATATCATGTACCCTAAAATTATCAAATAGAATTCGTATTGTTAAAATAGATTATTTTTGGTAATAATTGAACTTTATTTTACGTATTTCTAAGGATATTTGAAATTTTTCAAATAAAAGGTTTTTGCCCTATTTTCCTTTATGCAAATGTTGAACTTAGAAATTATTTATGTCAGTTGACTCTCAACCATAATTGCTGAAATATCTTTTTAGATAATATCCCATAAATACCTTGTAAAATATGTAAATATGTAATCAATTGTAAATAAAGATGAAAAAGAAAAAAAAAAAAAAGCTTAACGCCCCTCACAAAAGGTAGAAAAATTAGATTAGCGAGGATAAAGAACAAACACCAAATGACAAACGATAAAGAGTTAGACATTTTATCGCGGAACAATCTCCCCGTGACTCGCTGAGAGGGCAGAGAATGCAATTTTTGAGTGCTACATTGTCAGAAACGAACACAAAACCTTGAAGTAGGTTTATATTTTTTGACAAACGAACACGAAAAGGTAATTGTAGAGCAATGGGCATTTTTGTTTGAAACGAAATCGCCATAAGCCGAGAGTATCCTCATTTCTTAAGAGAATTTATAACAAGCATTTTTTCCCCCATTTCAAGATCTTGAAGTTATTTAAATTTAGATAAATGAATATTTCATGCTGACAATACTTCCACTTCACTTCCAAAAACACTTCAGGTTCCCGCCAGGTACAACGCTCCTGAATCTTTCTGACGGATTATGCATTTGTTCGCTATGTAAATTTTTAGTTTTTTTTCGTGTTTGCTAATGCTTAGTTTGTGTTGATTTATATGTACATACTATTTATACAACAATTTACAAAATGAAATGTATGTAGATGCATATAAGAGTTACACGTGTTTTCAATGTTTTGTTTGGATTTCTACTTCATATTCATAAAGAATGGATTGCTTTAAATGAAGTGTTTAACTAGGACAATATTTAATAGATAAAGCATGTAGATTTGAATTACATGTGTTACAAGCACTACATTTTTATTTTTCAAACAGATATTGTTAAGAGTCATAGTATAGTACTAGGGGAAAAACCAATTTGTGATTGTTCGCTGTAATTTATTTTACCTTCCCTTCGAATATGTAAATGTAATATTCGTGTTCACAACACTTAAAAAACAATCTTACCAATTTAATATCTGATGGAATACCTAATCATGTTTATGGGAACAAGAGTTTAATCCCAATTCCTGCTTGGAATGTCATGGAAAAGTTATCTTGTAGTTGTTTCGGCCACAAATAGTTCGATTTGTGGCTGTGCCACTATCGGGTAACCGACACCAGAATTTTAATTAACCCTTGAAGGGAGGTGAATATCAATGCTTCCAATGATTTTTTAAATTCCGTGTGGGTTGAGTATAAGCACTAATATATATTTGTATATTTAAACACATCTTGTACAATCATATTCATTTAGATGATATGGGATTTTATGAAGACTTTTGTTGGATTCTGTTTCTTTTGCAGCAGGTGTAATTTAATGAGAATAGAAGTTATAAAATTTGGTAATATTATTTCCGGTTTTGCTCATTTACAACCCAGCAATATTTTTGGTGAAGTGGAGAAATTAGTGACAAATTATATATTATATGAATTAGCTAGCTACTATATAGTTAGTTAATGAAATTCCAACTAAAACGTAACAAAACTGAAATAAACTGCCTCCTGCCAAAGTTGAATTTGAGCATAATTTATCATTAAATTTGTAGCATATTCATCTAACATGGCTAAATTAAATAATTTTTTTGAATTGTATTTCAGGATTTGGGATTTACGCTTGTCTGCAACATCAATATGACTCAACAACACCGTAAATATCTTCGAAGCGCCACAGAAAGACGCATCTTTAAAATGTCCTTTTCAAATTCCCTTACGACATCTCATCTAGGGTATAAAAACTTATATAGCCCCCTTATAAAGAAACCAAAATTTTGCAAATGAAATACCAATAGACTCTGAAATTGTTAAAATCAGGTCGCATAGGGCATCCCGCCAACGATATAATAGATCACACAGAATAGTGTCTGAAATACACTTGTAGGAAAACACCATGATATATTGCTCAACGAAATGACACCAAATAAAATAACGCCCAGGCAAAGCCAGTACAGAAATTTCATTTGCTCAACGAAATGACATAAAATAACGTCTTGGAAAAACCAGCACAGAAATTTGATTTGGGACCTCGGCCATACCAAGTATTTAATTGACTGGCAAAAGTACAATTGTGAGCTGATTGCAAAGATATTTTGCACGCTGATAGTGTTTGTAAACTCATAAAAAAATATGCATACACCTATGGGTTGTCTGAAATGGTTGAACCTTCCGATGACTGACAAATTTTTCAACGGCGAATGACGTACAAGTTTCCCAGGGACCTTTATATTATATTTTTGATCGAATTCAGGCACATTATTTATATAACTTAATTCTATATTAAGTAAAGAAATAAATTCAAAACAACTAAAAATATTTTTACTGTTTCCTTATACATTGCTGTGATTTAAAAATCTACACGCCTCCAACACACACAGACTGCAGCCAAACAAAAACGTACAAGCAGTCTTTTGTTGTCTTTTTGATTCGAGTGACAAGATAGACGACTATTTGTTGCCATTACAATCTTTTCGTTTCATTTTTCCCAGAATAACTCTAAGTTTTAAATCCAGAAATTAATTAATTTCCTAAATTAATCGCTTACAGGTTTTTGAATTTTTGCCTAACCAAATAGTCAAATTCCCAAACAGGGGAAAATATGTTCAAAATTTGGGGATTTTTAGTAAAATGGTCGCCATGACTTTATTTCCCGCAGGTATGTGATAATATTTTTTGGGTACGAAGTCATCGTATGGGGTAAATAAAATGTGATATACATTTTCTAATCGGTGCTTTGCCATTGGAGAATTTTTGGAAATAATTTTTTTTTGCGTTGAAAAATGGTAAATTTTGGAAGGGATCTACCGGGAAGGACTAAACTCATTTACATTACGTCTTATGTTCGAAACCTAGAAAACATTTGCAGCTGCAGAAGGAAAAAAAATTTACAGGCGAAATTAAAAAAAAACAATAAAAATGGGACCTTTTTTCGAAGTTTCGTTTTTAGAAGTGTCTAATCACACACTGAAAAATAATGGCGTCTCTAACATATTTGCCCAAACATATCCTCCAGTAACCATGTATATTTTTCAAACACACTCCAAATATTCATATGGTTGCAAGTCCCAAACTTACTTGTATTTAAATGCAAACAGTATCATGTTTACTGACAAACATGTAGGCTTTTATTTGTAAACATATGCGGTCTTCCCATGGACTTAACGCCCAAATGCGGTCCAATGGCGGTAAAAACTATAAATGAACAATTATAATAAATGTTCTGGTTAACATTGTGGAAATTAATATATATTAATTAAATATAAATTTCTTCCACATGTCCTGTCAATAATCGCCCGATTTTTTGTTTACATTTTTTGCCTTCGGCGCTACTCCCAATATTCTGTTTTCTGCTATATCAGAGCTTTAATACACAAACGGAGGATTCTTCTATAATTTTTTTCCTTCGACACTAACTCCATCCTCATGCTGAAGTTCAATATCACCACTCATTTTATTATGCTTTCGATTAGACAGAAAGAATGACACTGAAACGGACTATGCAAATAAGAAAAAGAAGTTTGATGTTTTGTCAACATAACTGTTTTTTTTAGTTGTAACACCTCTAAACATCAAAAAACAAGATATATTCAAAATTAAACGCAATAAAATGTTTGGGCGTTATGTCCTCTTACCACGCGGATTTGGGTTTTATGTCCGCTTATTAGTTGGGTCTTTCGACCGGCTCTGGGGTGGTCATAACGCCAAAAACTAATTCAGGCCTTATGTCCGGCAAAAAGAGGCCATAACGCCTAAAAATTTTGGGTTTTTTGTCCGGGTCTGCAAAAAATATTTGGGCGTTGCGTCCGGGTATGGGGCGGTCATAACGCGCAAAATTGCGTTAAGTCCATGGGCGTTAAGTCACGTCACCCGTGGAAGCATTTGCGTATTTCCCCCAAACCTACATATACTTACATACGTAGAAACATCTGCCATTTTCCTCCCAAATATAAAAATTACATGCGGTGTCAGAGGACACCCTGTTGGAACGAAGTTCCTTTCGCTTTATATTATGTACTAGTTAGATTCAACAAGCCTAAGGCGCCTGTTGTAAAAATGCTGTACTTTAAATGGATCTTTAAAAAAAATATACTTTTTGTAAAATGATAAACTTTTTTTAAGAAATTTTATCTTTATTGAATGTACTTTTGTAAAAAGAAGTATATTTTTAGGTCCCTTTTGTATCGTATTATATTTTCCCGAGAAGGTTCTTTCTTTAATGAGAAGTACTTCTTTTATTAAGAGCTAATGTTTTCTTCAAGAAAAGATACCATTTTTTATAAGAAGCGCTTTCTGTAAGAAAAAGCCTAAGAGTATGAATTTTTTACAAAGAAGTATTTTTTTAAGAACAGGTACTTTTTAAAAAAGTGGCACTCTTATTAGGAAAAGATTATGTTTTTAAGAAAATTTACTTATTTTCAGACATGCTACTTATCTCAAGAGAAGAAAAGATACGAAAAGGTATTATTTTATTTTTAAAAAAAGGAATTTTTTTAAGAAAATGTTTTTTTTTTGGAGAATGTATTTTTTTTTTTGAGGAAAAACTTTTATTTTACGAAAGAGCATGTACAATTTTAAGAAAAGGTAGTTTTTTAAGAAAAGGCAATTTGTTGTAAGATAATGTACTTTTTTAAGAAAAAGTACTTATTTAAAAATATTATTTTTTTTTAGAAAATGTACTTTTTGTAAGACAATTTACTTTCTTAAGTAAAGGTACTTCTTTAAGATAAGGTATTTTTTAAGAAAAGTTTTAGAATAAGAATGTCAATAGGTATTTTTTTGGGAAAATTTACTATTTTTAAGAAAACGCACTTAAGAAAATGTTACTTTTTTTAAACTTCTTCCACTTTGGCTTTACTAAATTTACTTCTTTATTCGGTTCAAAACTACAAAATGTAATAAACAGGCTCCACCTAGAAAAGTTGCCATTAAACAAGAAATATGCCCCCCCTTGTTAGTCTAGACACAAACCAACCCAAAAGAGTAAGTGTGCTGCCAAATGTAATTCCATGCTGAGGGTTGTATTTCATGGATTTGTCAGTTCTGCATTTTAGCTTTTCCAAATTTAGTTTTTATTTGGTTCAAAACTAGAATATGTAATACACAGGCTCCACCTACAAAACTTCCCTTTAAATAAAACCAAACCAAAAGTACCCAATAAAGCTGATTATAATGGGTTGTAATAAAGTAGTTAAAAAAAATTGTTTAAAATGTTTTCATTTAGCCTCCATCCCGCACCGTGCGATAAGAAACTTCGCTCCAAAAATACCTTTTCTTTAAAGAACTACCTTCTCGTAAATAAATACATTTACTTAGAAAAATTAGTTTTCTTAAAAGTACCTTTTCTTAAAAATAAAATAATACCTTTTCTTTTCTTGAGATAAATAGCCTTTCAGAAAATAAGTACATTTTGTTAAAAAAAAAAAATAACAAGCCTGTGTTAGATAACACGGGCGCATAGGTCAGACGTAGAATACGTTAGCGTATACATCGCCAATCCTTTGTATTAATGTACATACACACACATTTACACGCTGCTCGCAGAAGTAAATAAACGACAGCAAAGATCTGTAAACTTTCAAGCACACACAAGTGTCCACGCTCCCCTCCCTTCATTTTATGTTCCCCTCCAAACGAACTAATAACCGACCGATCCAACAAAACGAAATGTACACACACACACATTTACACGCTGCTCGATAAATAAACAAAGCACAGCAAAGCCAAAATCATTTGATTTCACAAAAACAACAGCGGCATTTACAAACCAACAACAACAGCAGCATGTACAAAAAAAGTCTAAAATATCATGCTCTTAAATATTTATTTCCTTAACTACATAAAACTTTTATATATAGACATATAATTTTTTTAATGTAATTCGAAACAAAACATATTACCAAAACTGAGTAACATATAAAAATTGCTAAAATATGTTTTAATATTTAAGTAAAAGTGGGTGAAAGTTGACAAACATTTTCTCAAAATTTTGTGCTCCAGATCAACACCCATACCTTACCGTATAACGTATTCTACGTTAAAAAAAAACCTTTTCTACAAAGAGTACCGCTTCGTTAAAAACTACCTCTTCTTAAAACAAATACTCTTTGTTAAAAAAAATTCATACTCTTATGGCCTTTCTTGCAGAAATAAATAGTATCTTTTCTCAAAATAATATTAGCTTTTAATAAAAGAAGTACCTCTCTTCAAAAAAGGACCTTTTCGGGAAAATATAATACACATTCTTACAAAAGGACCTAAAAATATACTTTTTTTTTTTTAAATGCATTCTAAAAAAGATTCTTAAAAAAATTTATCATTTTACAAAAAGTATCTTTTCTTAAAGATCCATTCAAATTATCGTATTTTTCCACGGGCGCATTAGGCGTGTGGGAACGAACAGTACATAATATATAGCAAAAGGAGTTTCCTTTCGCCCGGGTATCCCCTGACACCTTATGTATTTTTTTTGTCTACCGATAACTTTTTTGATTTCAAAGTTACCACATATCGCTTATAGTACACGTATTTCAATTCTCGTTAACGATTTTATTTATTAATCACAAAGGATATGATATGCTTGATATAGCAAATATTCATTCGCCGCAAGTAAGTTTCCCAAACTCAGGTCAATTATCTGATATATCGTTTGAACGTAACGAATTTATGGTGTTGCGTGTTCGAGATATACTCCTTATACCCCAACCCATAGCAAACATGTGGCCACTCGAAGTTCGGTTTTAATCTGATTTTATATCTTTTCGACGGCCATGCCCACTGTTGGGGCGCTAATTTCCATATATCTTTACAGTGTTAAATGTTTACAAAAAATTAATGGAAGTCCGCAATTTTGCAAATATAATTGAAAAGGGATACTATTTAAAGGATAGAAATCTTTGCATTTGAAAATATATTTTAATTGAAAATAAAACAATCACGCCAATGAATGCTGGGTTGCATGTTCATACCACGACATTTTTCCAGGCATCGCTTCAACTACCACACACAGAGTTTATTTCTATAAGCAATTAGCTGTTGTATCACGTGTTACATGATTGTTAACAAAAATCGTTTTTTATAAATGCTAGATCGGCAAAAATAAAAATGTTCATGTATGTTCGTAACTTACACATTAAACGACACTCGCCCGTTGAATTGTAACATTAATGTCTGAAGGTGTATACTGTATTGTCGAGTTTAGTGTGTGTGTCAAGGTGTAACTACGAGTTCAACCTAGCATAAGTATATCGGGTATCTGTATTTTAGTATTCCTTTTAATGTGTTAGCTTACATAAATGTTTGCATATACATACTTATACATATACAATGTATAGAGTAATACACTAAATTGTGTACACAACTGTAATATTTACGGAAAGTAATAGTTTGTATGGTGGTGCCCTGTGCCTTATTCGTTGGAATTGCATCCAATATTAACATTTTAATTATCCATTTTCAAATGATAATTTTGTGTGTTATAATGAGAAAATAAAATTCAGCAACGGAATACCTGATACAGGATTATGTACGTAAAATATACCAGCAGCATGCTGGTCCATACAAAATCCTAAGAGAACTCATAATTGAGAAGAATTTAGTGTTAATAAGAAAATTAAGAAATAGTATGGATTCATAGAAAGGCATATGAATATGTGAAAAAGGCACATCGATTTCACAGCAAAAGAACTGCATAGACTTAAAGTACGACGAGACCGATCAATAAGTCCGTGACTTTTTGAATGAAACAGCGTTTTTGCAAAAACAATTTTTTTTTTACCCATAATCGCCCTTTAGCTCAATTCACTTAGTCCAACGTTTCATCCCTTCCAAAAAATATGATTTTCTGAGGTCCATAAAATAGGCATTTATTTGATCAATAATTTCATCGTTGGAGCTAAATCTTTTTCCACCGCGCCATTTCTATAGGTTTGGAAATAACAAATGGTCACTGGGAGCTAAACACGGAGAATATAGCGGCTGAGGTACAAATTCGTAGCCCAATTAAACAACCCCAAACAATCCTTTGAAGTTATCACACGATTTCGTTTATGATCAATTGAGAGCAAACGCGGCACCCATCTTGCAGACAGCTTTCTTAAACCCAACTGATCATTTATAATCGAAACCACACTGCCATATTAAATGCCTATGGCATCAACAATCTCTCGCACTTTTACTCTTCGATCGACCAACACCATATTTTCGATATTTCGGGTGTATTGACCTCGATTGGCGTCATTTGTATTTGTGCGCCCACAGCGAGAGGCAGTAAACCAGTTTTTACCATTGAAATTGATGGTGCAGAGTCCCCATAGCATTGATCAAGCTTTTCCTTGGATTGATTGACGGTTTTTTCGAAATTCACATTTCCCCATTTTTAAAAAAATGCACGAGGTTGTATGTTTTGAACAGCTGCTAAACGCAAAGTAAATTACGGAACTTGCTCAAAATTTGACAGTACTCTACTAACAGATGGTACCTGATGGGAACAGTGTTGCATTTCACATCACTACGAGGGAATTTTGAAAAGTCATGATCTTATTGATATATATATAAATCCTCGTATATAAATCCAAGTGCAGGTACAGCGTTTCTTTCTTTGTATATTTGTTGTCCTATTAAAGAAACAGGGGGTGAGTTAAAAATAATAAATATTTACTTTTCATCTCCAAAAGTATCAACAAAAAGGCCGAATAAATAAAAAGAATCCCTGATGAATTTGAAACGTATAGCATGGCGAAACTAAGGGGACCCTCAATAAGAATGCACTTTTTCATTTTAAAACAAACAATTCGTATTTTTTGAGATAGTTGTGATATTTTTAATGGATTGTAAAGTATGGATTGAACATAAGTATGGAATAAAATATCAGACAAATTGCCCCCATGGCTCTGATGACAACCCATTACTCTTTTCATGAAGTTTTCCACGACTTTTTCACAGACATGTGGCTGTATCTTACCGATGACGCGTTATACCTCGAACCTTAAGAATTTTTCTAGATTATTTGCATAAACCCAAAATTTCACAAAACGCCAAAGAAACAAATCGAACGGCGTTGAATCGCATGATCTTGGTGGCCAGTTGATATCAGAATTTCTTGAGATAATTTCTTCTGGAAGTCGTTGCTGCAATAAATCGATTATTTCATGCGCGGTGTGGCAGGTGGCGCCGTATTGCTAAAACCACATGTCGTCCAGGTCCATGCTGACTAGTTGAGGTCATTAGAACGCCCTTATCATGTTCGTATGTGGCCGTCGGTGGTTCAATGGGTAGTGTGCGCACCTCTGGTACATGAGATCCCTGCTCTGACCACCTTAAACATTTAGTTCGGAGGCAGTCACCTCGCATGGAGTCGGCACTATCGAGAATTTAGCCATGAAACACTATCGAGAATTTAGCCATGAAAAGTTTCTCGAAATACCGTTCGGAATCGGTGTAAAAACTGTAGGTCCCAATCAGTGCGTGAACAATTAGAAAGCGCACAGCTCACTGGTTGTAGGAAGCTCTCCCCAACTCCTTCATGGGATGCAATGGGAAACGGGTTTTTTTGGAACGAAGTTCCTTATCGCACGTTGCGGGATGGGGGCTAAATGAAAAATTTGTAAACAACTTTTTTGATGTGTAAACATCTATACGCTGGGGGTAAAAATCTTTTTCACAATACAATCACAAATTTAGAGTAAGATGTGCGATGTAATCGTTAACCAATCGTAAAGCGTTATCAAATCTGGGTGAGCTATGTATGAGTGTATTAGTGTAATCATACGCTGCATACAATATACTCAACACCATCTAGTGTGCAATAGTAGCTACTAATTTTCGAAAACCATAGACTAGATATCGCACATGCCTTGGGAAATTTGTTGTTCAATGGGATATTTTCTAGATGGAACTGAATGTAATAATTACAACGTTTGATCCCGAACAAAATATACCTTGCAAGATGTATTTAGAACAGGTGCTAACAATAGGTGTAGTAGGCAACATCAACAAGGATTTTGTTTTTGTGTTGTTGTCCGTTGCTCTGAAATTCAACACAAACGAACACCAACAATAACAGTAAACAAAAAGACACAATCAAAATAACAAAATTTTAACTTGAAAGTGGGGAACAAAATGATATAAAAAAATGGAGTTAGTTGTTCGAATAACACAACCTGGAAAATGATACTTTTTTTGTATGTATCAAATTTCCCACAGTGTTGAACAAACGTCAATGAAAGTTATGAGAAACTTCAGTGAGAGTTACAAAACGACAACACAGCGCCTAGTGGTAGTACTTGACAACACCTGTGCGATATCTACTTATTTCCTTTATCTATGCTGTAAAATAACTACATGCATTACATTTCAGTAAACAGCTGATTAATAACTTGTCAACCGCAACAAATACAAAATAATAAAATATTTTACAAAACACCAAAAAAATTATAACTCAGAACATAAATCAACACAAAGTGTATCAAAGCTGAATGGAGGTAATGTTAATTCTAATAAAATTTCTAGTAGATTCTAATATAAATTAAGATTATAACATATCTTCATTACGTACTGTTGCCTTACACTGAAGCTGGTGCACGACAATTGGGTAACAATCTCCATCTCATGCCAATTATTATGGGTGGAGATTTTAATACAAATTTTGCAAACCCACAGTCGCAAGCTTTATCAAAATTTTTATTTGACGTTTTCCTCTTGCATATGAGCACTTCTCCACAAACCCCCACAACTAACAATTCCACTACTATAGATGCAGTTTTCCATAGATTTTTAAATACAATCGAGTCAAAAATTTAATATGTATGTTATTTTAGTTACCATAAGCCAATATTAACTATTTGTACTTAAGACATTTACCATAGATGGGCACTTTGCAGTACTACTAAAATTTCAGTAAAAATAATTCTTTAACTAGTAAATTTTTACTGATTACTAAAATTTGTTTCAACAATTTTTATAAAGTGCCTATATGATTATGATGAGGTGCATTGAATTTTCAGTAATCAGTAATGCCCGATTACTGATTATTATGAATACGGCCCTATGATTATACTGGTAATGCAGATTAAATTTCATTATTAGTAAAAATTTACTGAATTTTTTCAGTAATCAGTAAATTTACTGCTTACTTTAATTTTTAATACAGTACATATATACTGCAGTGTGCCCATTTACTAACCAAATAAGTTAAATAAAACTAACAAAAACCAGCAAATTCCTATGTATTTACAATATTGAAAGTTTTGATACTTTTAATTAATTAATTAAAAAAATATACTAAAAGCATAAGTACTTCCAACTTAAAAAAAATTTTCATTACTAGATGTTTACACATCTCCCCTGTGAACGGACTCACATTAATTTTTTTAACTACTTTATTACAACCCATTATTATCAACTATATTGGGTACTTTTAGTTTGGTTTAAAGGGAAGTTTTCTAGGTGGAGGTTGTGTATTGCATATTGTAGTTTTGTACCCAATAAAAAGTAAACTTAGAAAAGCCAAAGTGCAAGACTGGCAAATCTATGAAACACAACCCTCAGCATGGAATTATATTTGGCAGCACTTTAATACTCGTACTTTTGGTTTGTGTCTAGACTAACATATTTCTTGTTTAATGGGAAATTTTCTAGGTGGACCCTGCTTATTACATACTGTAGTTTGAACCGAATAAAAAGTAAATTTAGAAAAGCCAAAGTGAATGAAGTTTAAAAAAACATCTTAAAGAGTACCTTTACTTAAAAAAGTAAATTTTCTTACAAAATGTACCGTTTCTTAAAAAAATCAAGTTTTTAAATAAGCACCTTCTGTTAAAAAAGTACATTATCTTACAACAAATTGCCTTTTCTTAAAAAACTACATTTTCTTTAGAGAAAACCTTTTTTGTAAAACAAAATAACTTTTCTTGAGATTAGTACCTACTCTTAAGATTGTATCCGTTCTTTCGTAAAAAAAGCTTTTCTTCAAAAAAAAAATACTTTCTCTTACAAAAATTACCTTTTCTTACAAAAAATTCCTTTTCTTAAAAGTTCCATTTTTAAAAAATAAAGTACCACCTTTTCTTTTGTTTTATTGACATAAGTCGCCTTCCTGAAAATTACTAAATTTTCTTAAAAAATAGCCTTACCATAAAAAAAGTACCACTTCTTTAAAAAGTACGTGTTCCTAAAAAGGTATTTTTTGTAAAAAAAAAACTCATACTCATTGGCTTTTCCTTAGCTTAGTGACGGCGACACTATTGAGTATGCAGCCATGAATACTTCACATGGGCATGGCTATCACAAAGCCAACATAAAAGAAAACAATTCTCATATACGTCCCTGACTGTACAAATCTAGTAATAATTATCAATTATGTCTAAAATTATGCAATAAATTAAAATAACAAAACGAATGGGTACAACTTTCAAACACTAAACAACGAAATCCTAAAAGTATGCAGTATAATACTGGGTTATAGCATAATACGGTTAAAAAAAGTTGTTTAACATTTTTCCATTTAGCCCCCATCCCAGGTAAGCGAAGTTAGCCCCCTATTTTTAGAAACAAATATTTTTGAAGATTGTTCTGAATTGTTCTAGGATTGTTCTACAATGTTCCAAAACGATGATTTTCTAAAATATAATTTGTACCGGTAAATCGAAAAAAACCCAATATTTAACTTTGCACCCCATTTTTGGAAAAACGAAATTTTTCCGGTTGTTCTAGTTGTTCTAAACATTGTTCCAAAACAATGATTTTCTAAAATATAATTTGTACCGGTAAATTGAAAAAACCAATTTTAAATTTGCACCTCACTTTTGGAAAAAAAAAATTTTTGCGGTTGCTCTAGGTTGTTCTAGTTGTTCTACACATTGTTCCAAAACAATGATTTTCTAAAATATAATTTGTACCGGTAAATTGAAACAAACCAATTTTAAATTTGCACCTCACTTTTGGAAATAAAAAAATTTTGCGGTTGTTCTAGGTTGTTCTAGTAGTTTTCTAAAGATTTTTTGACACACTTATGGCAAAAGTTCACCATCACAGACCTAGAACAACCCGAAACCAAGCTTTATATGGCCGGAACAGAAAATTTCGATCAAATTTGTCTTCCATTCAACTCTTTTCGAACTTTTGCTGGAAACAAAAATGGTTTATTGGTTTATTGACGATTGTACTAGGTTTGTATTAGAATCGGTTGGTCACGAATACGTTGAAAGTTGAAAAAACATTGAATGAAGAATAAACTCGGCTGGAAGTTTTTATTCGAGCGATATCAAATTATGTTCTAAGATTTAAAATTCGTTTTTTTCGATTTACCGGTACAAATTATATTTTAGAAAATCATTGTTTTGGAACAACTAGAACAACCGCAAAAATTTTTTTTTTCCAAAAGTGAGGTGCAAATTTATAATTATTTTTTTTTCGATTTACCGGTACAAATTAAATTTTAGAAAATCATTGTTTTGGAACAATGTTTAGAACAACTAGAACTAGAACAACCGCAAAAATTTCGTTTTTCCAAAAATGGGGTGCAAAATTTAATAATGGTTTTTTTCGATTTACCGGTACAAATTATATTTTAGAAAATCACCGTTTTAGAACATTGTAGAACAATCCTAGAACAATCTTCAAAAATATTTATTTCTAAAAATGGGGGGCTAACTTCGCACACCTCCCCATCCCGCATCGTGCGATAAGGAACTTCGTTCCTAAAATAATTATTGTTGCATTGAATTTCCGTATTTTAAGTTCTATATTTCCAACCATTTGTAAATTGTTATTAAATCGGCTTTGACTGTCTGAGATATTTAATACTGTAATTTACTTTATATTATAATGTTATAATTAGTAAAATTATTTACCGGAAAGGCTTTGAGAATTTTTGTTACATTTATAATTTAAGTATGCAAACTAACAATTTTGTTGTTGTTTTATCTTGTAAAACTATTTTGTGTGTATTTATAAGTATTCAAAAGCAAAAAATCTTACCATGTAGTTTATTTGTTTTCACCTCTGAGTGTTTACTATACATACCAGAAGACGCCTTTCACACTTGTACACCAACACATATTTATATGCATTCACAAAATTAAAATTGAGAAACAACAAAAGTTTTTATACTTTGAATACTTGACATACACATGTGCCCAGTGAAAGGTAAACAAATACCAAACAAAAGTTTGTGCCAAAGCTTTTGCAAGTTCTGTAGTAAAGGGAAATTGGGGTTGCTCAAAATCACGGTGTGGCTTTGATAAAAATGTTCCCGGTACCCCAATATTATAGCAAGGCGGTGCAGGATATATAATAAGAGAGGACAAAATATTTAGGTCCTCAATCACGTTATATTGTAATTTATTGATATCATTTTTATAATTGCCTGCAATTTATGAAGTTTTATAGTGTAATAATACAGCAATTAATATAGTTCTAGCTTCGCCCTATGATAACTAATAGTAGTATCGCAGTTAAAACGGAAAATGTTTTTTTTTCCAAAATGTGTAAATATTTAAAAAGTATAGTACTTTCATTACAAAAATATTAGCGCAGTATATTTATATCAAATTCCTCACTACTCGTTGAATGACTGTGTCTGAGAGCGTATACTCGTATTAATAGTCATATGACCACACACGCCGAAAAAACGGCTCCGTAATATATTCCCCCAAAACACATTCTGCAGGAACCTTATATGGGTGATTCCTTGGAAATAACGTTTTCTTTGTCCATCACGTTTATTTCCATGTAATTAAGGGACGGCAAATAAATAATCGCGTAATTTCAATACTTTTATGGTACACAAGATTTTCCACAACAATATTCTCACCTGCGTCGCGCTTATTCGATAGAAGCATACAGAAACTAATGAAAATATCAGAACCGTGGCGTGTCCATTTCATAAAAATCAAGGTTTATACTATATTCACTCCCTCATTTCGCAGGATGGATTGATATTTTTTTATGGTCATTGAAATTGCCTAGATAGAGGATATTTTCATGTATTTACCGAGCGTAAATCTCCTATTTAGGCCCGACTAACAAGATCTAAACTTTGTCCACGCATTTTTGCCTAATATCGTACATTTACGTTTTACCGCTGTGGCGCCATGTTGGATGGGTATAAAGGCGCCCTCGCTGTGAGAACTCGACCATTGTATATCAAATGTTATGTTTACATCAATGGCTGACAGATTTATCCACATTGAATCGATTGGAGTGAAGTGTTTTCTTTACGAAGGGTAAGTCACAAAATTAGCAGTCAATACCATGGTACCGCTTTTTTATTGCGCAATATAATACTCGCCCTCCTAGTGACGAAATTTGTTCGATATTTAGTCATCGAAATGTGATTTTCAAAGGAAATTATCTCACGTCAATTTGGCATAGAATGAAGTCAATTTAAATATGAAATGTCAATACCGTGGATGTCAGAATGGTGGCAATTCTGAAAATTATAGTATAAAATATATTGATAAATGTTTGTTGTATTGTAGTACAATAGATGTTGGTATACACTATAGTAGTATATATACACAAAAACTGTAAAAAAAAATCACATCCGAGGTATGTTAAAATCTAATAATTTCACCATCCGAAAAAACGTTATTTCCAAGGAATCACCCATATATGTTTAGACAGAATACACTCCAAGTATTCATAAATTAGCCAGTTCATTCATACTCACTTATATTTAAATGCAAACATTAGTATGTTTAGTTTTAAACATTCATGATATTACAGGGAACCATATCCGTGTTTTATCCAAAATATCTATATACTTGCGTGGGAGCATTCGTTTGTTTCCTCCCAGACCTCCATATATTTACTTGGAAGATTGTACGTATTTCCTCCTGGCGTGAAATATGGTTACTGGCGTGAAATATTTGGGTTGGTTCTTGCAAAACTTAATAACATTTCGAGCAAATTACTTTTTTCATTTTCATTTTATCAACATAAATCAAAATTGTTAACCAATTAATAAAAAAACTTGAAGCTTTATTCTGGTCCGTTTTAAAAACACGGTTTCAATACTGCAGTGTTTTGGGAGGAAGTTCTTTATCGCACGTTGCGGAATGGGAGCTAAATAAAAAAAATTGTAAATTTTTTTTAACACTGTAATGCTACAACCCAGTATTATCAACTACCTATATTGGGTACTGTTGCTTTGGTTTGTGTCTAGACTAACATATGTATGTTGGAAATTTTTGTTTAATGGGAAGTTTTCTAGGTGGAGCCTGTAACCAAAATCACTGTGCGACACCAAAAAAAATGAAGGGGTTCTATCCACGGATTCTGGTAGAGATCAGAATCAGAATGTTTTTTTAGGGCGGGTCAAAGTTTCCGCCCCTCGGAACTTTCCTGCAACATATCGGCATGCAAAATTGTGTGTTCCATACTTCTGAGGTACAAAATATGTTCAGAAGTTTTATAGAAAAGATTCAGATAAACATTTTAGTGGAGCAAATTAACCCTCTAAATGTCACGTATAACCATAATTTTTACCTTTTTTCGAAAACTCACAAAAAACTGCTCCAAAATGACGTGGGGCGTGGTCAAAATGTTTTACAAAAAATATCGCCATAAAATTTCACTATATGTAGCCGAACACTCCAAAACACAAATCTTGGCCAAGCGTTAGATAATAAGCAAAAACTAACTGCCTTCTAAGGGTCAATAATGAATTTTGTCATTTTGCTGCTTCCATTAAAAATAGTCCACATAATATAATGAAGTTTGTCATATTTCATCTTTTATCTAGCACTTGGGCTAAGATTTGTGTTTTGGAGTCTTCGGACACATATAGTGTATGTAGAAATTTTTGTGGAACATTTTGGCCACGTCCCCAGTCGCTTTGGAGCAGTTTTTGCGAGGTTTAAAAAACAAGTAAAATGTTTTTCTGAATCTCTTCTATAAAATTTCTGAACATATTTTGTACGTCAGAAGTAAGGAACACACAATTTTGCATGCTGATATGTTGCTGGAAAGTTCAGAGGGGCGGAAACTTTGACCCGCCCTAAAAAAATTCTGATCAGATCTGTCGCTTTGGAGCAGTTTTTGCGAGGTTTAAAAAACAAGTAAAATGTTTTTCTGAATCTCTTCTATAAAATTTCTGAACATATTTTGTACGTCAGAAGTAAGGAACACACAATTTTGCATGCTGATATGTTGCTGGAAAGTTCAGAGGGGCGGAAATTTTGACCCGCCCTAAAAAAATTCTGATCAGATCTGGCAAAACGACGAAACACGTCTATTTTTTTAGACCTTTCTACCAGAATCCGTTGACAGAACCCCATCATTTTGAAAAAAATCTAATTTTGTCTCACAGTGTATTTAGTATATATTGCAGATTTAAACCCAACCAAAAGTAAACTTGGAAAGCCAAAGTGAAAGAAGTTTAAAAAAAGAAAATTGTCTTAAATAAGTGCAATTGCTTAAAAAAAGTGAATTTTCTCAAAAAAATACCTACATATTCATATTTTTAAACAAAGTACCTTTTCTTAAAGAAGGTTATCTTAAAGAAGTACGTTTGCTTAAAAAAGGAAATTTTCTTAAAAAAATAAAATTTTCTTGAAAAAGTAATTTTTTTAAATATGTACCTTATCTTAAAAAAGTAAATTTTCTTGCAAAGAATTGCCTTTTGTTGAAAAACTACCTTTTCTTTAAAGAGTACCTTTTTTGTGTAGCAAACTAACTTTTTTGACATAGTACGTACTCTTAAAAATTTACCTATTCTTGAAAAAGGACCAATTCTAAACAATTCCAAATTCTTAAAAACCCTTTAAAAAATAACATCTCTTAAAAAACTACCTTCTCTTACAAAAAATCCTTTTTTTAAAAGTACATTCACTTAATAATAAAATAAAACCTTTTCTTTTGTTGGCATAAGTAGTCTTTATGGAAATAAGTAAATTTTCTAAAAAAATAACCTTTTCCTAAAAATAAAAGTACCTGTTTTTAAAAAAAGTAGTTTTAGTAAAAATAAATCATATTCTTATGGTTTTTTCTTACAGAAAGTACGTCTTCTTAAAAAATTACCCTTTCGGGATATTAGATGCATATTCTTACAAAAGGACCTAAAAATATATTTAAAAAAAAATACATTCTACGAAAAAAATTATTTTTTCTTAAGAAAAGATTATCATTTTACACAAAAGTATCTTTTCTTAAGGATCCATTTAAATTATCGTATTTGAATCGTATTAACCGGGTGTCTTCTGACACCTCGTGTAATTTTCTTTAACTGTTCTTAAACGGTGTGCCACTCTGATTTTATGACTAAAGGCTTTGGCAAACAAAGGGCGTCACGCCCTTGCTTTTTTCAGTTTTTCCCCTCAAAATCGTTTCCGGGTTTTGTGGTACTCATATATCCTCACGAATGATATACGCGAAAACGAAAACAAAAGCGCAAACCATTTTAACCGCCTAAGCCTTTATTAATGCTTTTTTTAACTTATTAAGAATACTTTCTACCAATATAATTTACTATCATAACATATTTACCGAGCACACTTACTAATCTGCCCGATGAACGATTGACGGCTGAATACATAGAATTAAAATGCAACAGATCTGTGAGCATAAAAAACACTCACTTCGTCTGCAATTTACACACGCATTCATGAATATTTTCCAAGCAAACAAACTGAAATAAACAGTGCAACAAATACAGCCGTATTTGTATCACAAAGAAAGTTATATTTGGAACACAACCACATATATTACAACATATTAATCATTGTGTCTCCTGCATGTAATATTCAATACCAAACATAATACGTTAGGGCAAGAGTTAATCTATTTGTGACAAGCTGTGAAGTCTGAAGTTGTGAAGTGATATTTGCATACAAATAACAAAAAATATTCAGCGTGTAATGACTGTGTGCATTGGTGGTATGTGGAACGTCTGCAACTAAGATTATGGGTTGTTTTAACATTTTTACTTTGAATAATTTGAAGTTTTTTGATATGAATCCGGGTCTCACCCCATTCAACAAAAATTGTGCAGGTCACCCCCTAGAATTAAAGATAATTTGAAGACGATTTTTATTTAATTATTTTTTTTGCCAAGCCCCTTGACCCCGCGTTTTTTGTCTCCAGGGTCTCCATTTATAGCTCGAACGTAATGTGTGACATATCAGTGTCATTAGAATATTAACAGCTATATTTTCTACTTTTATCACTTTTGACTTCTGGAATATCGGCTTTACCCCCAATACACAATTTTTTCCAAACGATAAAAATTTCTTCAGTTTCCATGAAATGTTGTCTTTTACAGTATAAATTTTTATTCATTAACAGAAAAGTTACAGAGCTTTAAAAAAAAAACAATTTTACTTTTTATGCCAACATTCGTTAACAATAAGCTTTGGCCTTTAGTGGCTCTTACGTGGTTACTGTTTTTGTGCCCATTTTTAAAGTTCTCTCTTTTGCTCATTTTTTCTATCAAACATTGTTCACCTTTTTTCTCTATTCTTAAAAGTATAAACAATCGTTAGCCGGAATGACTTTTGGGATTTCTAAACTACACTCAAATAAAAAAGTAACTAGAAAATTTCTAAAGCGTTATGTGCTCCAATTTACAGTTTTTGTATTAAATTTAAAAAAAATAGTTGATATTTGCAAATTGATTTCCATTAAGATTATTTTCTGCCAAATTAATTTTTTTTTACTTTACAGACTTTTTTATATGATTGTAATGCTTTCGTTTTCATTTATGTGGATTAAGGAACTCGTCTCAAGCGACGAGTTTTAAAGAGGTGTTTACGGGAGCGTAAAACTTTTTTTTATACGAAGGTACTTAGTGCCCCCTACCGGCCGTTGAAGTTTCGATTCCTAGTACATTTTCAAAAACAAAATTATTTTTTTTGACAATATGGGGCTTAATCGACGTATCATGATGAACATATGTAGAAAAAAATATTTTAAAAATTTTGACAGGGCATTTTTTTTCACGACGTAATTTTTAAATCTCTATCGTGCATATTTTGTCTTCCTCACTTTGCTGTATTTTACATAAATATGCCATCAACTATATAAAATACATATATTTGTAGGTGATTTTGTGAAACAGAAAGACATAAGTGCGAAGCAAATGAAATTTTTTAAATAATTAGCTATTTGATGGAATATTTATGAAAAATACAGCAATTTGGGAAAGACAAAATATGAGTGATAAAGGTTCAAAATGACGTCGTGAAAAAAATGCTCTGTCAAAATATTGAAAATATTTTTTTCTATATATGTTCAGTTCAGCGAATATGCTCCTGAAATTAAGAGGTTTACAACGGCCTATTGAATCGCAAAACCTATACCAGATGCTTGAGTTGTGTAACTGACGAAGTTGGATTCAGGCTCTTTGACAATGGTTATACACGTATGTTCTTTATTAGTTCGGTACAGATGTCCTTGATTCTGACACGCTTCTTTTTGAAATGTCATATCTTCATTTCCATCATAAGAGTTGCATTTTAATAAAATATTGTTGGTAGATGCAGCTTTGGTTTCTGTTCTAAATTTAGCTTGCTGTCTCCGGATTATATTTTTGTCAATACTATGGATTTTGAAGCAATATATATTTTCAAATCTTTTACAAATTTTGTTGCCAGTAAAGATCCAAAACAACCTGACGTGGCAGTGGGAACCAATGTCAAAGTTTAGTTTTTCACTGATATGTCTGATACCTGCAGTTGCCCCTCATTTGGCGACGTGATTATATTCATATTCATTTTCTTCATCTGGGTCTGGTGCGTATAAAATAGTTTTTGGAGATTGCAATATACAAGGCTTGGTCTTCCATATCGTCTATATTATCTAAATTAATATTGTTAATAGTTAAACGCCTTTGTCCGCACTGATCAATATAAAATCACATCAAGTTCCTTTCGCTATATATTATAAACTACTTAGTTCCAACACGCCTAAGGCCCCCGTTGAAAAATACGATAATTTAAATGGATCTTTAACAAAAGATAATTTTTGTAAAATATTAAACTTTTTTAAGAGTTTTTTTTAGAATGTATTTTTTTAAAAAAAGATTATATTTAATGTCCTTTTTGTAAGAATATGTAATATAATTTCCAGAAAAGATCCTTTTTTAAAGACTGGTACTTCTTTTATTAAAACCTAATGTTTTGTATAAGAAAAGTTGATATTTTTAAGAAGAGGTACTTTCTCTCAGAAAAAGCCATAAGAGTAAGTACAAAGTACAAAAAAGTACTTTTATAAGAACAGGTACTTTTTAAGGAAGGAGTACTATTTTGTGGAAAATGTTATTTTTTTTCAGAAAATATACATATTTACTTTTAAGACCAGGAATTATTGTAAGAAAATGTGTTGTTTTTAAGAAAAGGTTTTTTTTGTGAAGAAACGGTTTTATTTTAAGAATGGGATTTTTTTTGAATTGGTCCTTTTTTCAAGAATAGGTTCGTTTTTAGGACAAGTTATTTGGTTTAAAAAAAAAGTTTATCTTTAAAGAAAAGGTAGTTTGTTAAGAAAATGGAATTTTACATTTATTTTTTTAGAAAAGGCATTTATTTAAGAAAATATTCTTTTTTAATCTTCTTTCACTTTGTCTTTTCTAAATTTTACTTTTTATTGGGTTTAAAACTACAATATATACTAAATATTGGTTACAGGTTTCACATAGAAATCTTCCCATTAAATAAGAAATTTCCCAACATATGTGAGACATCTAGTTAGTGTAGACACAAATGAAAGCAAAATAAACAATATAGTTGATAATAGTGGGTTTTACAATAGTGTTAAAACAAAATTTGTTTAATTTTTTTTTCATTTAGTCCTCATCCCGCAACGTGCATATACAGGGTGTTTCTTTTAAACTGAGACGAGCAAATATCTCGAAACATAGCCACTCTACGGAAAAAATGTTCATAATCAAAATTTAATCATACCGCGGGGGAAATACATTAGTGCAAAAAAATAGTCCGCCACCCGCGGCTTTGTAGGTGGGGCGGGGGTAACTTTTAAACTAAGATAGGAAGCCATATTTTTTATTGCAGATACGGATTCTACGACTAAAAGTACGAATGATTTGAATGAAATATTTTGTTCGGTTCATGATATATGGCGTTGTAATCGATGAAATTCAATTTTTTCAATTTCTCCTTCTTAGAACAAACGCATTCGATTGTGCAATACGTTTGAAATAAAAGACATCACGTAATCATTTGAAATACTCAAAATACGTCTGTGGCTATTTTTCGCGACATTTGATCGTCTCAGTTTAAAAGAAACACCCTGTATATTCGCAACCCATTCCACTGTCGCAATTGCATTGTGAAGTTCTACGTATCTTATTCCAATATCTCTCAACATATCTAAACGGTTGTTTAAAACTATAAAATGTTAGTTCAGAAGACGCACGAACATTTTTCTTATTGTGGTATTACCAATTATCGGGATGTTTGTAATATAAATAAATTTACGTTTTTTTTATTACCATTTGGTTTTAAATTAAAAACAAATATTGAATAACTTCATGGTTTGTTTGTAGTTTTGTTTTACCAATATCATATGATATGTTAATATGATTTAAATGTTTAATATTATTATTTTTTAAAGAGTTTTTCTTTAATGTTAATTGCAAGATAATCTTTGTGTTACAATAACAGAAAAATACTTATTCATAAAGCAAAACCTATTGCTAGGAGAAAAGAAAATTGATAAATCATCCATAGATATTAAAAAAGACAAATGTCAACGAAAGTAAGGGCACAGGTTAAGCAAACTTTTATAAATCCAAGCTAACCAATTACTTTTTTTCGTTGTCGCCGAATATACCAAAAATCCCTATTAAGAAAAGATTAAATAGTGTGGTAGATTTAAAAATTTAAATTTGTCAATATTAGCAAGCAACACGGGAAATGATAAAAATTCAAAATTCAAGAGCACAAATATTATTATTATATAATTCATATCTTTATATATATAATTCTACTGCACGTGTGTTTGCTACTGAACTCCTCCTAAACTTCTGGACCGATTTGAATACATTTTTTTGTATGCGTTTGGGTGGCGCCCTGGGTGGTTTAGATTTACTATTCGGTCCAATTGGACAAAGGGGCATGGTACCTCCCATACAAACCACAAATTAAAAATCCATTATTTCTGCTCCTGCTAACGGTATTTGAACAAAATTTGCAGGACAACGTCTGCCGAGTCAGCTAGTTATTATATATAATTCAAATATTATTATTATATAATTCAAATTATAAGTACTTAACTGACGATTTAAAGAATAATACTCCAAAAATAAATTAACTAAACTAAACTGATTTTCCAGCAAATTTAAGAAATATATTAAACTGTTTATTTGATAAGCAAACAAGCCTTATCGCAGAGACATGAATGAAATATTCTTGTCCCCATAGAAAAAAAATCCCTAAATTTGAGGACAAATCCTCAAGTCTGGCAACCCTGTATAAATCAATTAGAATAAGACATGAAGAAATAGATAATGGAAAATAGACAAACAAATGCGATTACGAAAAAGGGAACATAATCACATTGCAAAAACAAATACACACTACAGCCACTATAGACCAAAGCTCATTGTTTACAAATGTTGACATAAAAACTCAATTTGATACATGATCGCATTTTGTTTTTTTTTTTAAACCTGTCGCACATGTCATACAGGCGAAATACTGGATGAGGATCTTGCTGGCCATGTAATTCTCAGCTTTTGTGATAAAATTAGCCGTACAATTCATTCCATTCAACGACGTTAGATATTATCTTTCAGATTTTTTTACGTTTACAGTTTATACCTATAAACTCACGATCATCCGCGCCCTGAAAAAGGAAATTCAACTCCGTATCAATCGCATTCAGTTACACTTATGCAGTATGGTCACTAGGGTGGAGCCATAATTTATGCGAATTTTTGTTTGTTATTTTTTTGTAATGACATAGCAGTAAACTGATAAAATGTTGTCTTGGTGTGACAACGTTTTGAGGTACCTCAATAGTAGCTTATTAATAAAATGTATTCAAAATAAGAACTATATATTCAGTTCAGTCTTCTGGTGTGACAATATTCATTGAACGTCGTGTTTAATATTCATTGAACGTCGTGTTTAATATTAGCAATCAAAAAAAAATCGATACTTTTTGAATTCCCGTAAAATTTTGTGTAGTCGGGAGTACGTCCTAACTTCCAATGATATAACAAATATTTTGCATATTTGTTGTTGAGCTAATAACACAGCAACTTGTTAGGGGTATGCTCAAGCCGTAATTGAAAAAGTATTTCGCTTCACCCTAATGGTCACGACAAAAGAGTGCGTAGGTACGAACAAAGCCGTGGAGGCCATTTACCCGATTTGCTATTTCGTACATAACCCTACTCATATACTACATATAATGTATGAATCGATACAAAGTTAAACTTTGTGATTAAAAAGCGAATTTTCTATTAAAGTTACTTCTTGTGTGAATATTGAGACACTCTATACTTTGCAAATTGTTTAGAACTATTGTGAAAAATCATTTTAATAAATAAATTCTTTTCGCTTTCCATCAAACCATTTTTTGCTCATGCTGGCATTAGAGTGTCTATATTAAAATCGCCTCAGCCGCACCGTGGACTACTAACATATACATGTATACGTTAAGGCACACATGTTCAATATAAATATTCCACACATATTAATTTCTATGTAGTCTTATTGAGACGCTGGTCTGTTTGTATGTGTGCCTGTTTTGAGTTGAGCATTTGAACAAATACAATAAATGTCAAAACTTTTAACAACGCGATGGGGCGCAATTAACTATTAAGCTATATATATTTTCAGCAATAAATAATCGTTAGCAATGTGTTTTAACGCGCTTGCTTTCTCACAAACACTCACGTATTCTCACACATGCGAAACATCCTTCATCTACATTCACATTCGAAGAAAGAAATAGTGGTTCAATAGGGTTGTGCTATATTGCAGCCTAGCAGTTAAATCTCTTTAAAGTTTTAGCATACATGAACATATAAGGTTTATAATATATTTTAAATGCAGCAGACGTTAGTGGTGGTATTAAAGTTGTGTAAACAAATATAGCAATATGTTCATTTGAAATTATAAATTGTGTCTTTTGATATGGAAATTGAATGGAAATTCATATTTTTCATAATATAACCGAAAATATTCAAATGACGACGAATCTTTACAAGTTAAAGTTGAGAATTTTTTCCACAACCATTTCAATACAAGATAGTTTAAATTGTAGGGAATTTTTAAATTTAACAGTCTGTCCCATGATGTCGAACGTTAACGATCGATTTCTTTCTATTCGACAAACAGCGGATTGGGGGCCCACAAACAAGCGAACGAAAACATACACAATTCAGCACAAAATGGTACCCAACAAAATCCCCCACGACCATAAAAAAAATCTAACCCTGCGCTTACACAAGACAAAACAATTGAGAATATGTATTAGTTGCCGAATTTATTGACTTCGAGAAATCAGAGACAGCCCAGTGTGCCATATGTATCCCTTTAGAATTCGAGACGGACTGGATTCTTCGTACATATTGTCCGAAACGGACATCAGTTACGGACACATAAAGAATCCGTTTCCGCCTGAAATTCCTCTCGAAAAAGCGGATCTGTTTGCAATTTTCGGATCCCTCTCGAAATCGCAACGGGCTGCATATTTGAATCCGTTGCGGGTTCGTTGTTAGCAAATAAAATGGATTCGAGAGGGATCCACTTTTGCAACTTTTGCGGGTTCGTAACGGATCGGTTCAGGTATTTAATATATACTTACTTACTTACTTATCCGGTCTCGGACAACCCCGGGGGTAAGGGACCTTACAAAACGAAGATAACATATTTCGCCAACCAGTTCGATGATATTAAATATATATTTAAAATAAAAATTGGTATTAACCCATTTTGAGCCGCGTTTCCAAAAGTTTTGAATTTTTTATTGAAAATTAATTTTCTGTGGTAATAATGGTCCATTGAACTGAAATCCGTCATCAATATTTCGCTATCTGGTATAGTTTCACCGATATCGGTTGTTCGGAAAGTCGAGAAATCACCATTTGAAAGACCCGAAAATTTTTCCGACCGGAGGCATCTTGTACTTCAACAAACCCTTATTTGTAACTTTAATATGATCACCGTTGGTGTTTGTAACGAGTTTTTCAATAAGAGCGCTACAAAAGTTTTATTAAATAAAACAAAACCGGTTTTAGATACCAATGAAATTATTTATGACTGTGAAGTACGTTCGATGGCATTATGTATGGAACTCAATCTCTTTTGCAAGGCCACCACGGGCACGCTTGCAGAAGTCCAGACGCTGAACCCAATTTTCGAAGGTTTTCAAGCATAAATCGACCGATACTGCTGCAATTTCACGTTTGATATTCGTACGAAGTTCATCAATCGTCGCTGGCTTGTTGGCATAGACCATAGACTTGACGTAGCCCTACAGTAAATAATCTAATGGCGTCAAATCGCACGACCGAGGCGGCCAATCGACTGGGACGTTTCGTGGGATAACACGTTCACCAAACTTGGTTTCCAATAAATTGATTGTGGTATTCGCTGTGTGGCTTGTGGCACCGTCCTGTTGGAACCACATGTCCTGCAAGTCCATATTATCCAATTGGGGCAAAAAATATTCGGTTATCAGTGAACGGTAGCGATTCGCATTCACAGTAAAGTGCCGGTCTTGATCATCACGGAAGAAGTACGGCCCAATGACGCCGCCGGCCCATAAACCGCACCAAGCCGTAATTTTTCGGGATGCAATGATGACTCATGGATTACGTGTGGATTGCTGTCTGACCAATAACGCATATTTTGCGTATTGACGAAGCCATTCAGCCAGAAATGAGCCTCATCGCTGATTGTTGAGGCCTCTTAAAGTTGGCCCCTTAAAGTTGGCCCCTTAAAGTTGGCCTCTTAAAGTTGAGGCCACTGACTCCAAATTTCGGTAGTAAATTTTAATAATTTCGACTCGTTGTTGGCTCGTATATCTTTCCATTATGAAATGGCAAACCTTATTGAAGAGAAATGTCAAAAGAGCGGGAAAAAATATGGCGTCATTTGCTGTCCCTATCGATTTACTTTTGTAGCGTGTCTGTTGAAAACCCCTTACTTGGAAGGACAAAATATAATGAATAGAATAGAATAGATTCGATTAGGATATTTTTGAAAATTTGAAAATTTTCGGGGATTGAATACTCAAACGTAGAACAAGAAAGTTGAACATTTGTAAAAACTCGAAGAAAAAGAGAAATTTGGGATTTGAAATCTAGAAGGCAATTTAAATTTGGCATACGATCTTTAGCGGATAACAACACTGTGGAACACAAAAACAAAATAACATGATTCTGATAGCAGACTCTAGTAGAGGGGGTAGAAATATACGTGTATCAGCTTTTTGAAAGATGACGTCTGAATGTTTTTAAGGGGTGTAATTTTCCGCCTTTTGCATATTCTTATGATGAATCGGCATAGGAAACCATGTTATCCTCACATTTTGTGTATAAGATGCGTTTAGAAATTTTATGTAAAAATATACGACAAACATTTCTGTGGAATAGTTTAACCCAGTAGCGTCTAAATATATGGGCTTTTTTTTGTTATTTTTGTGGAAATAGGTAAAAAAAACCCCTAAACAAAGTACTGCTAACATTTGACCATAGGTGCCGATTCCCTTCTTACAAAAATTTGTATTTATTTCGTGCCCAATTTAAAACTTTAATATCTCAATTGGTGTTTTTTACCTGGACTTCATTAGCCAATCTTTTGCTGGTTTCGGCCAGAAGTCTTTTCAATGTTTTACCTTCCCCACAATATGAAACACAACATCTAAATTCCCCGCAGAAAATAAATGAATACAGACCAAATCATTACTATTAAGCCTTTACAATTCTCTTAAAAAAAAATAACATAAGCGTACAACATGGAAAGTAACTTAAAGATAGTCAAACATTAAACTGTCGTTGCGAATCATTGTTAGGATTGAAGGTCCATCCACTCAGGAAATATAGATACGGAGATGTTCCTAAACAAATACCCCTAAGCATAAAGATATAACATAGCAAATCTTTTGGGGTGAGAGACAAACAATAATTCAGCATTTATAGCAAAAAAAAAACTCTACCGGAATATCCATAACATCCGCTTTGCGAGGAATATCATTGAAATATTCCGTCGAGAGCTGTGTGAATATATAACCAAATGTTTCTTGATATATGACGGATTAAAAAAGTTGTAACGGAAAAGAACAACATCCAGATAACTACGATAGAAAGAGAAACATCGAAACTAACAATGGTGAGCAACGAAAAAGCAGCAGATAAACATGATGTTGTAAAAGCCAATGCTCATTGAAAATGATGGCAATTTCTCCCATATTCCCTAAATATGTTATCGAAATAATATGCGTGTTTTGGTTACGCTTGCTTATAAAATCGCTTATTTTGTATGAAGCACTTAGCGAAGATTTAGCGACACGAATCATTTTCGCTAAGTTCATAATTTTTATTTTTTGCCATCTTTTACCATATTCAACCCTTTACCATAATTTTGAATAATATGACTTTTAGCTAAAAAACCGTTTCCGTTGCAACTTAGCAAGCGATAATCGCTTGCTTGTAACCAAAACTCGACTAATGATTAACAGAAGAATGTAACATAATGTTTGTGATTGTATACAAATGGGTCACAGTGAAACAGAGGCACTGTAAGCTGATTGAACCATTTTCAGCCTCTGTTTATATATTCGACATTTGATTCTATCATTTTATTTGGCGACATTCGTTGCTGCCGCTTGATTTTCTATCATATTATACAGAAAACGGCGCATGTTTATATCACAAAAATGTATTTTAATCTCAGAAAATTACAAAGTAATGTTGAATTTACTTCAGTGTGAAGAAAATATGAAAATATTGATGCCACTTATACATAAAGTAGTCAAGGTCGTATTATATATCCCACAAAGAAACCTTTAGAAAGTTCTGATATGAAATGAGTTTCACGGCATTCCGTAGCATATGATTTATTTTCAATTAATAGTCTAAAGTAGCATATGAATAATATAATAGTCTATTCCAACTTCAAAAGAGTCATAGGAAAAAATATACAAATTTGAAGTATAATAAAAAACGGATGCTGTTAATTTAGAATATCTATGAAAATTCGTAATAATAGACATATTCATACGGAATTTTTCTGACGAAATACAGAGGAAATGCCGACTTTTGTTTTTAATTGTTTTTAAATAAAAAATGCAAATCTGAAAACTTTGAATACTGAATTTTTTAAAGGAAGAGTGCGATATGCTATCGACTCGGACATCTAGAATAGATTTCCAGATACATTTAAGTGTCGAAGAAATATAAGATTGGGATCTTCACAATGATGCGATATTGTATTATCCGCATGGGCTACTACGTAGCCTGCACGGCAACTGAAGCATGTGGAAAGAAGAAATTCGACATACCATACGAAAATATTTTACTAGTGCTACAATGGTCTATAGTGTGCTACGATGGGCTCAAGTATAGACGCCTGTGGTTGCAAGGGCTTTCTAATTGAATTAGTACTTACATATATAGTCAGCCAAACATTACGAACGATCTGAGTTTAAATTAGTTAACAGTGTATGCGATCCTTTAACAGTTAATCTTCATAAGGTCCTAAAAATACTAACGTTAACGTACTTCGGATCAAATTTGACCCTCATAGAAAATTGTATATACCAGCAGTGTACACAGTAAATGCAAACTATATTTTGTGAAAACATTTATTGCAAATTTGTGAATACAATAATATTAAAGAGTTAATACAAGTTATATATGAATTTATATGACATAAAAATAATACAAGTAATACATGAATTTATATGATATAGAAGTAAAATATTAGTTAAATTACTGTTGATTATTACATGGGTTGCATAAAGTAATTGTTTTAGAGTGCTGTTTGCATACAAATTGTTCGCAAGTTATACATACTAATGGTGTTTTATTGTCTGTTTTAGGACATAATTGACAGCGACTTCTTTTGGTTTTTCCGGATTTGGTAGAAGTTGACGGTTGTTGATTCTCTTCTGCTTTACCACGTAGTTTCTTTGCGATTCTCGTGAAAACGGTGCTCTTGGTAAAGTTTTTCGTTGTTTTACATAAGTCACGGTGAGCTGCAAAGCTCAATTTTCTAAGAAGTGTCAACGTTTAGCAAAACAATTTTCATTCCAGCCATGGTTAGTAGATGTAAATAATATAAAAGCATTGTAAGCAGATATGTCCAATATATTACAAAATACCACTTAAGTCTTCCTTTTGCAAGAATAATATGGTACTACTTTGTCCAGCATATCTACCCCTCCTTTACGTTTGTTGTAATCCGTATTATCAGTGGGTTTTTGTCTTCGCAAATACTAACTTCTGAGCTGTGATGCAAAGTGCTGAGTAGATTCACAGACTTGTTTTCTTAGGAATATAAGAAAGGAGTGTAGTAAAAAAAAATGGTGTCCCTTAACACCCCATGAAGGGATTGGGGAGAGCTTCTCACAATCAATGAGATATGCGCTTTCTAGTTTTACACTCACTGATTGGGACCTACAGTTTTACACCGGTTCCGAACGGTATTTTGTGTGTAGTACCCTTGGTAAAAAAGAAAGATGACGAATGTACACGGGCTGCCTTTAGATGCCAAACTCTCTGGTGGTAGTTCTGTCTTGTGTTTGCGTATAGTTCCAACTAATGAAATAGTTTTTGCCAGTAATATTTCTCCCAATTGATACGAAGTAAAAATATAGTATGTAGTCACATTATGACCTTTCAGACCAACTGTCAAAAGCAGAACAACTAGCATTCCTTGTTTGTTTTCAGGCATTATTCCCATTTCTTTGCATGTATACGGTTGGATGTTCTAGGCATAACTCGTGGCAGAATCACAAAGCACCCAAAACTTTATGCCACATTTTACTTGTTTGGACGGAGTAATATATTTCCGCAATGGACACCTTCCTCTGAATGCTACCAGCTGCTCATCGACTGTTACATCTTGAGATGGATTATAAAGTTTGGGCAATATGTCAACCAATTGTTTCCACAACTCATGTATCGGTGCAAACTTGTCTAAAACTCGTCGCTCACTGCGAGTGTCCTTATTGCGAAATCTAATTACTCTCGAAATATTTCTGAATATTTTCAATGGCATGATAGTTCTAAAAATAGGTATACCTTTCCCAGAATCCCACATAATTTCCGTACTTTTAATATTTGACCGATTACACTCCAGCTAACGAAAGAGAACCTATAAATGCAAATATTTTGGTGTTGTCAACTTCGGTCCAATTATCACCAAAGACACGACTACCTTCACTATTTGTATATTTCAAACTAGTGTGCATCACAGGAATGGCCGTTGGTGGTGCAATGGTTAGTGTGCGCGCCTCTTGTACATTAGATCCTGGGTTCGATCCCGACTCTGACCACCTTAAATTTCTTTCTGTAGGTCCTAATCAGTGCGCTTAAAACTAGAAAGCGAACAGCTCACTGGTTGTGAGAAGCTCACCCCAATTTCTTCCTGGAATGTAATGGGAAACCATTTTTTTTTGTTCATCACAGGAGGTAGGAGAAATAGTTGTAAGCTTGAAATCTCTTCCTTTGTAATTCTTGAACAAGAAATATTCTCCGTTCGGACTTTTCCATGTCTGTTTGCAACAGGTACTTTGAAATCTTTTATTTTGCAATGTGTTGATGTCAATACCTGAGAGGGTGCAATCTCACTTTTATTCTCACTACCACTATTAGATGCCTCAACAAATTCTAGATTATCTTCGATTTCTGAACAAATTTCTTCCTCGTCTGATATTGCATTCAGCGTGATTTCTATTTCGCTGTCATCCATTTTCCTACAAGAAGCCGCTGACATATAATTTCCAAGTTTAGACACGCCTTATTCATTCCGTTTGTATTTGGCGACTGCTAACAATGTCGCATTAAGCAAAGTAGAAAAATATATCTACGTTGTATGATAACTATTTTCAGTTTACTTATAAGCAAATAGCCCGGGGATTCCCGGGTATTATAACAATATTATGTTTAGCAAGTATGGCGAGGACAAGAAACAGATATATGTTTTGGTTTGCTTGCACCGAAGCAGAATTAAGTCGCAAAAGTTTTTCACTCGAGGTAAAATTTGACCCGAAGACCTTAGTGTGAAAAATAAAAATACAGCAGACAGTTGTCCGAGGCCTTCGGCCACGGACTGTACCTGCAGGCTGTGTCAGAGACACGGCCATTAAGTTTAACGTAGGATACGCCATCCGATAAGACAGAAAACATATATAACAATAAATGATAAATAACATAAGCAAATGAATTTATTTATCTGATAGTTACTTTTGATAATATACATAAGCTTATGGTAGGAAAAATAGGATAAATATGTTTTTAAATTAAAAGAGTAAGGATAAATGATAAATAACAGACGCAACTCAATTTGATTTATAATTATATATCCATGTTAAATTCAAATTCACATTTAGCATTTTGTTTCACTTAAATACATAAGTGAATATACGAAATTTCAATATTTCATCAATCAAAACAACAGCCGAAGGTTTGTGTCCACACTGAAACAGCAGCATAGTTTGTGTTCACGCTACAAACTCAAACACTCAACCAAACACCACACATATGTTTGAGTGTATGTGTTTAAACAATTTTCATTTGAGAAATTTAAATATTAGCAAGATATCAACCAATATGAAATGTATATCAAACGAAAGATAACATCTTCATTTACCTACAAAAAAAATTTTAAAAAAAGTTAACTCGCCGTTTCCTCATAATCAATGAAATAAAGATTACAACAATAACAATCTGACATGACTCCCTATACCTTAAGGTAAGACGTATTCTACGCCAAAAGATATAAATAATATAAATAAAAATATATAAAATATATATAAAATAAAGATAAAAATTACCTAAAAGTCATAAAATATCAAAAGTATAAACCACTAATTTTCAGAAAAAAATCAACTGTTCTCCGAAAATGGGTCAAATATGACCCGGAAACCATATCAAGGTTAAGTGTCAATCAAATCTGTGCTATATAAAAATCGCATCTCGTCATTATTTCTTATATGGTTTTTGGTGTTCTGTGCCAAAAAGGAAAATCGACATGTACATTTTTTCACTTTGCATGAGAGCATTTTTTAACTTGAACGTTATTTTTGAAGAAATTATGAAGACAACAAATTACAAACTAACAATAAACAATAAATTAACTTTATCGATAAGTTAGTTTAGGAGTTATTGCGGTTTTTCCAAACCAAAAACTATATATTCGATATTTTGTCGCACCATAAGCTGTTTTTCATATCATAAAATTTTATGAAATGACGCATTACCCATGATAGGCAAACACATATTTAGTTTTCGAAACACTACCCATGTGGACTTAGGTTGTTATTCCGTGTGAAGTTTGGAAATATTAGTTGCTGCCTCGAGTATGAGTAATATTTAATTTCCACGAAAATGTAGCGTATACCTGACATATGTGCCATGATGGCTCAATGTGATCGAATTGTAATTTTATACCCTCACCCATATGGATGCGGGTTAGGGAATGGAAATTCCCAGACTTTTTGATGTACCAGAAAAGCGGGGAAATTAAGTGAACGTCCCGTTTTTTAATGTCAATTTTGAACCACATAGAAGAATAGAGAGTACAAACATCGAATATGTTTTATTATTGTGATGAGTGTTCCTTTGTTACGATAATTCTGTTTCATTGATGCAAGAAGCTGGTTTGGAAATTTAATCGCCCATAAACAGGGTTTTCCAGTTTGAGTGATATGATTTAAAAAACACACAAAAATTGTTAACAAAATTCAAATATTTTTTATTAAGTGTGAAGTTCAAACGATACAATTAAGTCCTGACTAAAACATCTTTCACATAGCCCGCACATCTTTTTTGCAGGAACGAATTCGATGAGCCCAATTTTCGAGCACTTTTCCACTAATTCTAGTCGTATGTCATGCATGGCAATATTAACGTGTAAACCTTGAAGAGAGTCTGGCTTTTTGCTAACCCTACAAGAAATACTCTAGTGGTGTTAAATCACAAATTCTTGGAGGCGATTCAATGTCACTACTTCTTGAAATAATCAAATCGCCAAACTTTTCTCGCAATAATTCGGTTGTTGCACGTGCTACATGGCACTAGTTGGAACTACTTGGATCCAGATGTTGTTAAGATCAACTTCTGTCAATTGCGGTCAAAAAACCGATCTATACCGCTCTCCATTGACAGTAATAGTGTCACCCGCTTCATTTCGAAAGAAGAACGGACCGATAATTCCACAAGACTAAACACCACGCCAACCGGTCAATTTAGGTGAATCTAATAATTGTTCATGAATAATTTGTGGATTTTCTTCGCACCAGAATTGACAGTTTTGTTTATTTAACGCACCACTCACTTGAAAGTGAGACTCATCGCAGAAGATGATTTTCTTAAAAAAATTGTCCTGGTTTTCAAGTTGTTCCACGACCAAATCAGCAAATTCGTGACGTTTACGGTAGTCCAAGGACTTCAGTTCTTGAGTGATAACAATTTTATACGGACACAAGCCAAAATCCTTTCTCAAAATCCGCCAGGTTGTAGTTTGAGACTGCGCTCTTTGGCAACAGTTGCCTGAAGGGGAGCAATATTTTCACTATTTCGAGCGGTTCTTTATCTTATTGGCACTTGAACATTATGTACAGAAAATTTAATTTCTTTATCTTTATTGGTTCGACCTATGCAGAGCAAAGATTTCTTATATAAAGCATAGGTGTTTAATTATTAAATTTTACATTTCCATAAATGATATGAGGTAGCTAGTAATATGTAGTAAACAGTAAAGTTATTTAAAAATTTAAAATTTGGTAATATGTAATATTGGTTGAAATCATTTATATATTATTGATTTGTTCTTAAGTTCAACATATCGAAAAAATACTAAAGGGTGGAAAAATTGGTAACGAATGAAATAATATAGAATTAAATGCATTTACGGTACTTGTTCGATTTCTATGAACGTATTAGGAAATGTTACATTGGAAAATAAAAAAAGAATAGTTTTTTTGATGAAGGCTCTTTTGCTATTGCACTCTCATTTTGGAACGAAGTTCCTTATCGCACGTTGGGGGATGAGGGCTAACTGAAAAATTTTAAACTTTATCTACTATATTGGGTACTTTTGGTTTGGTTTGGCTTAAAGGGTAGTTTTCTAGGTGGAGCCTGTGTATTACATATTGTAGTTTTGAACCCAATAACAAGTAAATTTCGAAAAGCCAAAGTGCAAAACTGACAAATCAATGAAATACAACCCTGAGCGTGGAATTATATTTGGCGGCACACTTACTCATACACTCTTACACTCGTACTTTTGGTTTGGTTTGTGTCTATACTAACATATCCGGGGATATTTTTTGTTTAATGGCAAATTTTCTTGGTCAAGCTTCTTTATTACGTACTGCAGTTTTGAATCGATTAGAAAGTAGATTTAGAAAAGCTAAGGTGAAAGAAAATTGCATTTTCTTAAGCAAGAGCGTTTTCTTAAAAAAAGTAAATTTTCTCAAGAAAATACCTATTAATATTATTAAACAATCTACCTTTTCTTAAAAAAAATACCTTATCTTACAGCAAATTAGCTTGTAAAACAAAATAAATATGTACATACTCTTAAAATTGTACATGTTCTTTCGTAAAAAAAAAGCTTTTCTTCAAAAAAAAATATACCTTCTCTTAAAAAAAATACCTTTTCTTACAAAAATTCCTTGTGTTAAAAGTACCCTTTCTTACAAAAATAATTCTCTTGAGATAAGTAGCCTTTCTGAAAGTAAGTAAATTTTCTTAAAAAAAAAAATCCAATGAGTGTTCGAACTCACGGGCGATGTGTTAACACCTTTTTGCTACACATTCGTAAATGTTACATTGGAAAAGAAAAAACAGCGTTCAGTCATATGATGACGTTACAGTTAAATAATATTAATACTTAAAATTATTTAAAGACCCAGTGCAAGCACATGTGTCATTATTTTCTTGCTCAATACTTTTTGTTTTATTCCCACAAAAGTCAAAGAATGCAAAGCAACAGCCACTTGTACATACATACATACATTGTTATATTCGTACGATATAACCGAAGATCAACATAAAATACTTTTTTAATATTACTCCAAATTAATACTCCAAATTAAAACACTTCAATCTCGGCTCGCCTTAATTTTTGGCCTAAACTCTTCGTCGAAACCCGCACTAGCTTTTTAATCCAAAAATTAATAAAATCGGCTATGAATTTCCGGAGAAAATCGCGTGGGAAAATTATATGAAAATCGCCCAATAATCACTTTCAATACCGACTGCCAAGCAACGAACAAACAAACGATGATTTACTCTTACAAAAGCGTCAGAATTTTTAATATCGACCTAAGAATTTTTTTTTTGCTCGAAATGTTAAAAAAACGTTTCTAAATTATCATAGAAATGATCGCTTTCATTTACTTTTTTGATTAATTTGTTTTTGTAATTTTTATGGGGAGTTCAAAAATTTAAAATGAGCAAAAAATCGTTTTTTAGGTTTAATGAAAAAGGTTGCTGTTCTGACAAGGATTGGCCGATTTTTACGAAATTTGTGTCATATTAAAGAGAACACAACAATCTATATTCTGTTATTAATTTTTTTTGTTTTTGTTTCTTATAAATTTTTTTTTTTATAATTATTTAAAAAAAATAAATTTAAAAAAAAATAGTAAGCTCCGATTTCATTCAAATTTTATAGAAATTTGCGCGCAAGTCCAACGATTCCAAAACAGTAATCAGATGTTTGGGATTCTCATAATTGTAAAAGTTATGGGCAAAACACTGTCGTAGGTCGGTACCCACTGCATTGTTTACACGCTAATTTTCAATAATTACTCACACCAAGATGCCAATACTTGTATGGTGGGCACATAGAGAACATTAAATAATACACAAAAATATGCAACTATGCTCTCGGCTCTTGCTTACAAGCACACAAGTGTAACACAGAACCACACACACAACACAACAGCTACTAGCATCAGCTAAATAAAGACAACCGTTTGGTAGCGTGACGTCACGCTAGAGTTAGCTTTTACCTGGAATAGTTCTCACTGAATAAAAATTGTTTCTCAGTTTTTGTTTGAAGAAGGAAGGAAGGAACCATATCGAAATTTCAGGTGCGAACTCAGAGATAAAACAGAAACTGTTGATGTGTTTTTGGATAACCTTCGCAAGGAGATGCCAATATACATAAAGCACGATTTTATTGCCAAATCACAGTCACAGCATTTAACTTTTATAAAAGATAACTTAGAAGAAGGAGAGTTTTTAGTTACTCTTGATTTTGCAGAAAATTACACCTTCAAGATTCAAGACGCTGTGCAGTCGTATCATTGGTCAAATGATCAGGCAACAATTCACCCATACGTGATTTACCACAGAACTGAATACAGCATCGAAAGTGATTGTTTTGTTATTATATCGGAGGAAACGAAGCATAATACGGCAGCAGTACATTTATTTAACAAAAAAATGATTCGGCACCTAAAGGAAATATTCGGCGATAATATAAAAAAGTTGATTTTCTTCTCTGATGGATGTGCGGCACAGTACAAAAATAAGCACAATTTTACAAATATGCTGCACTACCACTCTGATTTTAATGTCAAGGCAGAATGGCACTTTTTTGCTACCTCTCATGGAAAAGGAGCGTGTGACGGAGTAGGTGGGACTGTAAAGAGATTGGCATCTCGTGCCAGCTTGCAACGGCCGGCAGAAAAACAAATCACGACTCCTTTTAAATTGTTTGAATGGGCACAAGAATCCTGTGATAACATACATATATATCGAGTTTTGTTCAAAAAAGGAACACGAAAAAGAGGAAGTAGAATTGCAAAACCGCTTTCAAAAGGCAAAAACCATTAAAGGAACACGAAAATATCACTTTTTTAAGCCCATGGGAAATAAATACATATATTGTAAAGAGTTCTCAAGTTGTGACGATTTTGTTCTCCATAAATTAGTATAACTATAAAATGTATATAATTTCTGCCTATAAATATAACACTAAGTACGAATAAAATATAATAAAACAAAAAGTATAACCGTTTAATAAATTATTATGCATATGGGGGCTCCTTACTAAGTTGTATAAAAACTTAAAAATTAGTCATCCTATATATATTTGTATTTAGTATTAAATATGTATTATCCCTTGTGCGACCGGGTAGGCGAGTTGGCAGCGAGCTCACCTGTCTGTGGGGGGTCGTGGATTCAAATCCCACCAGATAATAATTCAAAATAGTAGGAAACTTATGACCGTTATGTGTGTGTACGTTATTGATGGATAGCATTATTGAAAATTAGCGTGTAAACAATGCAGTGGGTACCGACCTACGACAGTGTTTTGCCAATAACTTTTACAATTATGAGAATCCCAAATATCTGATTACTGTTTTGGAATCGATGGACTTGCGCGCAAATTTCTATAAAATTTGAATGAAATCGGAGCTTACTATTTTTTTTTAAATTTATTTTTTTTAAATAATTATAAAAAAAAAAATTTATAAAAAACAAAAACAAAAAAAATTAATAACAGAATATAGTTTGTTGTGGTCTCTTTAATGTGACACAAATTTCGTAAAAATCGGCCAATCCTTGTCAGAACAGCAATCTTTTTCATAAAACCTAAAAAACGATTTTTTGCTCATTTTAAATTTTTGAACTCCCCATAAAAATTACAAAAACAAATTAATCAAAAAAATAAATGAAAGCGATCATTTCTATGATAATTTAGAAACGTTTTTTTAACATTTCGAGCAAAAAAAAAATTCTTAGGTCGATATTAAAAATTCTGACCCAAAACTAACACTTGCGTATGTATTAAACTGATAGTTTACTGCCCCAGAGGCGCGCGTATAGATGTTACCACATCAAAAATAACCTTTTCCTAAAAAAGTACCTGTTCTAAAAAAAGTACTTGTTCTTAAAAAAAGTACTTCTTCGTAAAAAATATTCATACTCTTAGGCTTTTTCCTACGGACAGCACTTCTTATTAAAAATGGTAGCTTTTCTTAAAAATACATTAGCTTTTAATAAAAGAAGTACCTATCATTAAAGAAAGGACTTTTTCGGGAAATTATAATACATACTCTTACAAAAGGGACCTAAAAATATAACTTTTTTTAAAAATATACATTCAATAAATAAAAAATTTCTTAAAAAAAAGTTTATCATTTCACAAAAAATATCTTTTCTTAAAGATCCATTTAAATTACAGTATTTTTCAACAGGCGCCTTAGGCGTGTTGGAACTAACTAGTACATAAACATAGTACTTCGTTCCAACCAGGTATCCCCTGACACCTCATGTAATTTTTCTTACATCTGCTTTAACATTTGATGTAATATTGTCAAAATAAATAAAGTAATATTTAACTCACTGAAGTAATTGTTTTGTTTTGTCATAAACAGGGCGATGTCAAAAAGTATTGAGAAGTATTGAATAGTATAAAGAACTTCGACAATGTTATTACATAAAACAATACAAAAAGCATAAATGTTTCAAAAGGCTCCAATATTACACATCAAAATTATGAAATTATTATCAATTCGCTCCATGAGTTCTCCTCGCTATTCAATACTCTTTGGCGAGGACGACCTGCTTGTTTGTTCGCTGCCGCTACATCAATACCATCATACTTATTTTCAGGCAGAGACGTTGTTTGCATGTGTTCACTTTGATAGTTTTCCTACTCGTGCCTATACATGTTAACACATCGAAATGTATAATTTTCGAAAAACAACTCATGTGAACTTCAGCAGTTATTACATTTGAAGTTGGGAAAAAGTAGATGTGGCCTCGCGTATGATTAATATTTTATTTCCACGATAATGTAGCGTATACGTTGATACAATTGTGCTTTTTGATACAATTTGATGATCGGAAGTACGGCTCACTACTGATTTGATACTATTCAATATTTTCGACAAATATTGTTATTAAAATTTAAATCATTTGTTATTAAAATATTTATACGCATTGAAGCTCTATGGATTTTCACGAGATATCTTTCTGGTGGCATTTTATCTGCAATTTTTAGCTTTTAGTTGGATAGCACAATGCGTAGAGAATTTGCAGGTAATTAGTCATCCTCACCTCTTACCAGTAAAGTTTTGACTATCTAAGTTGGGTTATAAAGGAGTGTGTAAGCAATTCACAAATTATCATAGAACTGCGTCGAAACCAACCAAAGGTCTAAATCAAAATTTGATAAAGCCGGAAAATGCCCATCATATCGTTGATTACTATAAAAAGTATTTGTTAAAAAGTATTTGCTAAATGCACGGACTACACAGTGTATCAGAATATTGCAGTCAATATAAGATCGTATGACTATCGAAGGCGCGATCGGGTTTTATTCAATTAGAGGTCTGTTCCGCAAACGAAGTCTATGAAAAAACATTTCAACTTTTGAATGATACCGACTAATATGCTTGGTATGTCTACTAGAAGTGCGACGTCATGATGGATTCGTCTAAACAATTAAAAATATTGTTCCATGCCTCTTCGTCAATGATTGTAAATGTCATAAATGTCATCTTATGTCACTGAAAAATTTGAAAAAACATATTAAGTAGATAAATTTTGAACAGGGTTTTAAAACAGTCCAAGGAGAAGAGAAGGATTTATAAAGATCCAAGAATGTACTCTTAAATACTTACGAGTATTTCTTGTATTTAAATATACAACGACACGATCGTTTAAAGGCAGGAAGTTGTAAATACAACTATTGAGCATTGGGAGCCATCCCAATTGTAATAATTGACGTGCCAAAAAAAGCATTAAAGCGTTTGAAATTTTGATAGCGTTGCAAGAAGTTCTCGATTGCATCTAATCTTAAAGTTTCTTACATTGCGTACATACTGACTAAACTGGAATACAACGAAGGAGAATTGGGCTGCTGATTGGATAAGTTATATTGTCGGAATGTGAAAGTTCGTTGAGGTCAGACCTGCTACTTACAATTTATTCAAATTAATGTCCAAATACAATGAACACGATCTCCTCTTTATCCTGCCTTCTATCTATCTGTCCACGCAATTATAGCGGATATTCCCTGACCACTGGTAGCATCTCAACAAATAATAGTCTCGAAGCTGACTCAAAAAAAATTGGAGGAAAAACAATTAGTTTTTCCAGTTTTGTAGTATTATCTGTTATTAATGAAGATATATGTAACATTTAGTTTTTGATTTTTATATAAATGCATAAAAACTTACAACAAAATTGATTTTAATACGCCAACGCTAATAAAAAGTAAAATTTTATCTTGTTTTTAATACTAAAATGAAGTTCGGATTTTGCACCCCCGACCTGTGAAGAAACCGAAAAACGTTCAAGAGCTCTTAGTGCGAAAAGGTCAGTGTCATTTCAATAATAACCAAAGTTATTTAGACTATTATTTTTGCCCTCAGAGTACTAAGAATAATTTTGCTATTTTCTAAAAAAAACTTATATATTTAAATAAAATAGTTCAAAAAATTAAATACAATTTATTATCAAAATAGGTGTTATCTTGAAGCAGCGTTGCAAGCGTTCGTGCATTTTGTGACAAGCCCAATTTTTTGATGTGCCACCCCTCAAAAAAGTGTTAATTTTGTTTAAAGAAAGGTCGCGTAATTTTTTGTAAAACATTAGTTTTGAGTTTCATGAGCTGCATGTGATGGGCAGACCCGATTTTGATGATACTTTCAAAACATTCGGACTAAAAGAAAACATTTTGTATGAATAATTCATTTCGAGTTTCATGGGCTGTATACGATGGACGATGGGCTGGTTTGATGAAAGTGCATATTTTTGGCGTAGAATACGTCTTACCTTACGGTATAGGGTGTCATGTCAGATTGTTATTGTTGTAATCTTTATTTCATTGATTATGAGGAAACGGCGAGCTAACTTCTTTTAAAAATTTTTTTGTAGCTAAATGAAGATGTTATCTTTTGTTTGATATACATTTCATATTGGTTGATATCTTCCTAATATTTAAATTTCTCAAATGAAAATTGTTTAAACACATACACACAAACATATGTGTGGTGTTTGGTTGAGTGTTTGAGTTTGTAGCGTGAACACAATCTATGCTGCTGTTTCGGCTGTTATTTTGATTGATGAAATATTGAAATTTCGTATATTTACTTATGTATTTAAGTGAAACAAAATGTTAAATGTGAATTTGAATTTAACATGGACATGTAATTATAAATCAAAATGATTGGCGTCTGTTATTTATCATTTATCCTTACTCTTTTAATTTAAAAACATATTTATCCTATTTTTCCTACCATAAGCTTATGTATATTATCAAAAGTAACTATCAGATAAATAGATTCATTTGCTTATGTTATTTATCATTTATTGTTATATATGTTTTCTGTCTTATCGGATGGCGTATTCTACGTTAAACTTAATGGCCGTGTCTCTGACACAGCCTGCAGGGACAGTCCGTGGCCGAAGGCCTCGGACAACTGTCTGCTGTATTTTTTTTTAATTGTGTTAAGACAATGCTCTGTACTTTACACCACTCTACGAGCATTTCTTAATAATTTTTGCACTAAAAGGTATGAAGCCACTGTGCAGGGCTACCTGCCACCCTGCTGATGCCACAGCGGACGTTCTATTCAAGAGATTTGAGAGCATGGCAATATCATGCGATTTGACTCGGTTAGAGTTTTCCATGCGGAGTTTCTGTAAGTCACCACCACGATTTCCTTGATCGAGATGCAGATTTACACGGAATTAAAACCTAACTACATATAATATGTAAAACTTCCTGTAAAACTTATGTCAACATCATATAGTATATTATTTTGTAGTATATTATTGAGTAATATGTAAATTATCAGTATATTGTTATTATATTATATTGTATATTATTTCTTATTTTCTAGTACACTACTTATGTAGACATACCTCAATTAAAATTTGTAGACATAGGCGAATTCCCGAAACTGAGCTTACATCGACGTTCATTTAAACAGCGGCCCTTCTTGAGTATATTTTTCAGCTTGCTTTCTCCCTAAATAATAATGCCAAAGAATTCTTGATTTTTACCAAATATTTCCTTTCATGACAAAAACCCTAACATACGATTGTCATATGTATATTATATTGTATATTATTTCTTATTTTCTAGTACACTACTTATGTAGACATAGCTCAATTAAAATTTGTAGACATAAGCGAATTTCCGAAACTGAGCTTACATTGACGGTCATTTAAACAGCGGCCCCTCTTGAGGGTATTTTTCAGCTTGCTTTCTCCCTAAATAATAATGCCAGTGCATTGTTGATTTTTACCAAATATTTCCTTTCATGACAAAAACCCTAACATACGATTGTCATATGTTAGTTGTTGGTATCTCTGCATAACAGTTTAAAAAGTTACTTAAGAAGTGATCTCCTGAAAAGTATGAAAATTCCACATAAATCTTTTTCTCCTTTTCACAGAAATTTGCCAATCGTAAATAAAGCGGCGTTTAAAATCGCTTTATTTTATACAGCGCTTCCCCAAATACAATTGCCTTACTTTCCTCTGCCCAAAACACTGTTCGCATACCAAAAACCAAAGTAATACATAAACTGTATTTTTAAAATTTTCATCTCAAACGTTCAACCGAATATTTATTGAAAGAACCCAAATCTCGTCCTATTCAAACAAATGAGCTTCAAAATGTTTTAATTTTGCCGAGGAACCCTTACATAAATAAAATCTTCTACGAAATGTAATACCAAGAGCTGATGAATGTGTGCCAATTAATATAAAGTTTCATGATGTTCCTTAGAAACTAATAGTGTTAGGATTACAGCAAACTAAAAGCCATATGGTTTTAAGCTCAGAAATATTGAAGTAATTTCACATATCACCACATTTCACAGTTAATTACTTTTTGGAATTTTGCGGGAGTGGGGCATTTGAGGGGTAATGAAGGAAGTATCAAACCTGATGAAATCTTGCAGGTGGAGAACAATTTTGAGGTTTTAGAACAATTTCCATGTATTTTCTCCTTGGCCATAAATGCCAATAAAGTAGTGTATGCTGAATTAGATAACAAAGCAATTATCCACCGTTGTGGGCAACTACCGATTAATGTAGTGACCTGTACATTGAAAGTATCGATAGGTTGCACAAAAATATCGACAAAAACTGCAAGCAGGGTTGTATTCGTTGATGATTAAAAAAAATATGGTGTCCCTTAACATACAATGAAGGGATTGGGGAGAGCTTCTCACAATCAGTGAGATGTGCGCTTTCAAGTTTTACACGCACCGATTGGCACCTACAGTTTTACACCGATTCCGAACGGTATTTTGAGAAGCATTTTCATGGCTAAGTACTCGAGGCTATCACTAAGCGAGGTGACCGTCGTAGAAAGAATTGTAAGGTGGTCTGAGCAGGGAGCGAACCCATGTTCGCACACTAGTCATTGCACCACTGACGGCATTTGTTGATGACTATAGGTGCGAAATCCGTTGGAATTGAAATCGTTGGAATGACAATTTGGAATACCTATCAAAAGATTTACAAAGTCTCAAAAGTTAACGTGCATTATTTTACGATTATTTTTTAGTTTTAGAAATTCTCATATCAGAAGTAAGAGTAAGTAATAATGTATAGTCAGCTAAATAGTTGGGTGAATAGTCAGCATCCGCTTTATAAATGCGATCATGAAGAAAATCGCACAAAAGTATGCGCTCTTTGTGGAAAAAAATTATTTTCCCAAATAAACCTTCCCATCATTTCTTGCTGTCTGAAAACATATTGAAGTTATAAAAAAGCATATCAATAATGCATTTAATATTTATAATAGTAAATTGCCAAAAAGATTATGTAGCTCTTCCCTACTAACTATAAATGAATATGGAAATGATATTTACAAAAGAAGTTTAGAGGTCAAATTATGGATTTCTCTACAAATATTAACGTAAACAAGTGTATTGCCGATACTTCGCAACAAAAAGATTTATTTTCTAAAAATCAGGCAAAGGCGACTAAACCGAAAACTTTTACTCAGTTATGCAACAGTTGCTTTCAACAAATAGGTAAAGGCATGTCACATACTTGCATAAATCCTTCTACTTCTAATGCTCGTGAGAATGTTTTGAATATAGTACAAAAGTTACCCGAGAAACAGCAGAACCAAATAATAACTAAAATTTTGAAAAGCAAAATATCCAACAATGATAACAAAGGTGAAGAGAGCTCGTGTTAGATACTCTGAGATCGAAGGTTCGTGTAACTATAAATAATAAAAAATCAATGAGTGTTCGAACTCTCGGATGATGTGTTAACACCTTTTTGCTATACGGTACCTGTTTGATTTCTATGAACACATTAGTAAATGTTATATTGGAAAATAAAAAATAATAGTTTTTTTGTATACACCGGGCAATGCTGAACATCAAATGACTCGCTTTGTTTGGCCATAGCAACAACAACGAAACAAAATCTGGTTTTAGCAGCAGCATAAAATCTGGTTTTAGCAGCCGCATAAAATCTGACTTTGATAGATTTAGTCCCTATACGCCGCTATAGATGTTAACACATCTGCCGAAAGATTAGACAATTTCCAAGCTAATACTGGATCGTCTACAAATGACATGAACAAATTGGCTAACTTCATTCGTAGTTCTGCTGGTAGAAAATAAGTACAATCAACATTTGTATGAAAAATCTAATATGCTGGAACACATTTATAAAGAAGGTTTCTACGAATTCGAAACATCCAAAGACGGTATTAAACAGAGACCAGTTGTGTATGCTACTGCATCAGCACTCGTAGGCTTTGTCTTTGAAAATCGAAACATGAACAGTCAAAAATAAAAGTAATGGCAGATGGAGGACAAGATTTCTTTAAAATTTCTCTTTCAATATCAATTCCAGAAGACGACTTGAAAGAAAATGACTTATATAAAAGTAAAAATGTTTCATTCTACTCTACTGGTGGAAGTATGGCAAATAAACGTAAGTTGACTAGTGTATTTAAATTGCTTTTATTAGGCATAGTGCCTCGGATTAAAGAGACCTATGGTAATATTAAAATTTTGGTTGAACTAACGAAACTCAATGAGATACCCTTTAAATTTGTTGGAGATTCAAAGCTCGTTCTATTGGTCAATGGACAGCAAACTGCTTTCGGCTTTCTACCCTTGCCCTTATTGCTTCGTCACATTAAATGAATTAACAAGTTATGATAAAATGATTGAGGAAAATTGTACAACGGATAATGACAAAAATCTTGATTTAAAGACCTACAAGCATTTAAAAGATGACTACATTAAATTCAAGAGCTTGGGTAATGCCAAAAAAATGCTAAAGAATGTCAGAGTACAATTAATCACCCTTTATTCATTGAAGACGGCACTACTGAAGATGATAATTTGTACGTACTTCTGAAGTGTATTCCTCCTGAACTACACCTATTACAAGGGTTTCTCAGCCATCTTTTCTGGGACGGTATTAGAGTGGTGTAGTTCACAAACGAACTAGTTCAATTGAACGATTCACTCTTGTGAACTACATGAACTAGTTCACACTATTCCGCTCTTTTGTTTCAGTAGTTCACTTGTTTCAGCAGTTTTTTGTATTTCAGTTGTGCAGTTCCTTCCGCCATTTTCAAGTTCAAACTCTCTTTGTCTCACTCAATTTGCACAAAGGTGTCTAATGTTGCAACTTTTGTGAAATGGATATGTATCGGTCTTCTACACAATGATTACAGCGCTCATCACTACTTATATTCCTAAATGTAACAAGATTACGGAAACACCAATATTTCAGGAACGGAATAACCCAATCTGTATAAGAAGAAACACGACGTTTTCATTTGATCTTCACTCAACAACTAACTTTATTCTGTTCAAAATAATTTGTATGTACATATACTAGGAAACTATATAGGCACATTTTTACGTAGATATGTAGTACGTACGTGTATTACTTATTAGTCGAAAACATCTAAACACAAATCGTATGATTATACCGTTACTTCAAAATTGGAGTAAACAACCAGTGACGGGGTAATTGAAAGGCAAATTCGATGCATTATAATAAAGAAACTAAATATGAATAATGATATATAAATGATAACTTTCATAAACACAATCGATAATTCGATCTTCAATAGTGCGATTCAGAATAAAGAAATATGACAGTATCCAAAACACTTTAGAAATCGGCAAAAATCAGATCATTATCGCGATTATTCGCTCCGATTGAACTAAAACTACAAGCTGAACTGAAATAAGCTCTTTAGTTCACAGCTCATATGAACTGTTAAGCTGAAATGCTACAATGAACTAAATGAATGAACTAGTTCATTCTGTTGAGCTGAACTAAAAAGAGAGCTCACTTGAATGAATTATAGTTCCCAACTCTAGACGGTATAGTTAAAATTGAGGAAATTGGAAAAGAAAGAGCGGTATTGTGGCCGAATAAACTAGGTATATCCATTTCGTTTACAGCCTTATATTGCCGCATTTAAAGCTATGAATAAAATTGTTGGAAAGTGCTTTGCTGCCAAAAAAGCTGATATTACTGACTTTAACAAAAATTTAAAAGAACTCCGTGAAGCTTTAAAAAGTACTGAAGTTTCTCATACACTCAAAATTCATATTATCCTGGAGCATTTGGAGGAAGCAATCATATTCTTGAATAATGATGGCTTAGGTTTATGGTCCGAGCAGGCTGGAGCATCAGTTCGTAGTGAATTCAATAAACATTGGGATAGATTTAAAATAAATTTGCTAGATGAACCATCGTTTATAAATCACTTAAAGAAAGCTGTCGTTACATTTTCATCACAGCATATTTAAATTTACAAACTTAAGTTTACAAAACTCTAAATAATATGTAGAGAAAGAGTAACACATCTTAAAATCTAAATATAAAAAAATATAAAAAAACAAAAAAATCTAAGAAAAACAAAAATATTATAAAAAAAACAAAATATCTAAAATCATCTTAAAATCTAAAAATAAAAAATATGAAAAAAACAAAAAAATCTAAAAAAAATCAAAACAATATAAAACAAGTAAAAGTGTTAAATTCGGCTGTGCCGAATCTTTGATACCCTCCACCTTAGTGTTAACCAGCAAAATATCAAATTTTAAAAAGGAATTTTTTTAATATAATAAAAATAAGTTACTTGTTCACAAATGCAATTACTTGTTCACAAATGCAGGGTGCTCACAAATGCTCTCAATGCTCACAAATGCATTGCTCACAATGCTCAAATGCTCACATTGAAAATGTACTTAAGAAAATGTACTTGGAAATGTACTTTGAAATGTACTTTGAAATGTACTTAATGTACTTTGAAATGTACTTTGAAATGTACTTAAGAAATGTACTTAAGAAATGTACTTAAGAAGAAATGTACTTAAGACGAAATGTACTTAAGAAATGTACTTAAGAAGAAATGTACTTAAGAAATGTTCTTAAGAAAGAAATGTACTTAAGAAATGTACTTAAGAAATGTACTTAAGAAATGTACTTAATGAAATGTACTTTGAAATGTACTTAAGAAGTGTACTTTTTTTAAGAAAATGTACTTTTTTTAAAAAAATAAAAATAAGTTACTTGTTCACAAGTAAAATAAAAAAGCATTTTTTAAAAATAAAAAATAAAAAAGCATTTTTTGAAGAACTGTTAAAAAAAAACAAGCTGCAAAGCATTTTTTAAAAATAAGAAAGCATTTTTTGAAGAACTGTTAACAACAAAAAAAAACAAGCTGGAACGAGAGTTGAACCAACAACCCTCAGACTCCAACGAGCAACCCTTTACCCATCAGGCCACACCGACCTTAGATGAAGTGTGACAAAATTCATATAAATGTATGAACACATGAAAGTAAATCTAAACATTCTAAAGTACTTACCTGTTATAAAGAACAACAAAGATTTTCAACATGGAAATTCACAACACGGCAAAAGGAGTAGTTTAGTATAAAACTACAAAAATTAATGTGGAAATTTTATGAGTTTTTTTACGATTCAAATCACAAAATTTTTTCCAATGGACCAATTTCGCTGATTTTCAATACCAAACTGCTCACGAATACGTGGAACATTCTGGCCAAAAACCAAACCGCGTTATCGCCGGTTGAAGTCGTGAGAATGTTTTCAACAGAAGGACAGACGGACATGGCTATATCGACTCCGGTTGTTATAAGGATCAAGAATATATTTATTTTATGGGGTCGCAAAGCCTTATTTCTATATATTACAATCAGAGTGACAAACTGATATATACCCTCTATCACTGACAGTGGATAAAAACAAAAAAATCTCAAAAAAAAAATAGAAAAAAGAGGTACAAAGTAAGTTGACTCCACGTGGTGTACCTTGGAAACGATTAAAATCGGCTAAAAACGTACGTAAGTTTCTGCATAATAAAAACTCAAACGAGGTTATACTTTTAATATTTATTCCAAATTGTCCCGATCTGAAATATAAAAATATGAATAACTTTTGAAAACGGATTTTGCACCTATAATCATCAACAAATAAACACTGCTTGCAGTTTTTGTCGACATTTCTGTGCAACCTATCGATGCTTCCTGCCTACCGTGTGCTGATACTAAAATATGTAGCTGTGTCGGGCCGTATGTAAATGTTCATGTTAAAAGAGCAAAAAAAATCCGGTTTCGGAAGCATTAAGAACGATTGAAATAAATATAAATCGTGTGTTAATCAGCATCGCAAAGGCGAGATATTTGCGTTAGATGTGCAAGCTGGTGTAGTTTTAATGGCAGGTAAAAACGTATTCGAACAACTTTTCTCATTTTAGATTAGTAGGAGCCAACTGCCGCGGCCGTCGGTGGTGCAATAGTTAGTGGGCGCGCCTATCGCACACGGTGATGTAGTGACCATCTTACATTTCATTCGGCGGCGTTAACGTCACTTAATAACTTAAGTACTACTGAGTATTTCGCCATTCAAAAGCATCTCAAAAAACCGCTCGAACTGGTGTAAACCTGCAGGTCCCAATCAGTGGGTGTAAAAGTAGAAAGTGTACAGCTCACTGATTGTGAGAAAATCTCCCCAATCCCTTCATGGGATGTAATGGGAACCTATTTTTGCCATAATTTTGAGATACAATTATTTTTTGTTTAAGTCTAAAATTTTATAAAATAAAGAACACCAGCCAAGAATCAATAAGATTTAGAACAAAGACTTTTTTTTCAGCTAGACAGTTAAACGTCACTTCCACCAGTTACTATGTTGAAGTTGGTAAAGATTTCTTAAATTATTGAATACAAATTTAGCAGCAGTGTCCCGACAAAATAGAGCATAATGGGCTTAAAAATCAATTTCAATCAAAATTTCAAGTAAATGAGTAAATAGCTTAAACTGCAACTAAACAACTTTCGACCAAGATGTGCTTTAAAATGTATACATTTTGGACTAAAAAACTAAAATTTTTTGCCACAAGACTTTTGTTCTGCTTTTTTAAAATATTAATTTTTGAAGTCGAAAAAAAGGAAAAATTATATAGTAAGGAAATCTTAGTCTTAAAGCCAGAATTTCATGACATATTTTTAATATTTTCTTATACTTCTAAAAAGATAAATATATTTCATGTATTCAATAAATTTAAAACAAATAAAACAAATAAATATACCAAAGTACCGTGGTATATTTTTGTCAAAGCATCGACGTCAAAAACTAGTGCATACTCTTTCGTATGAACAACCCCATACTACAGCATATAAAATTTCCTGTTTGTATTCGATTGAAGCGTTTTGAATAAAATATTCACATTGCAACTCTGTATTTTCTCGACGAAGTATATGAAGCTTCGTATGTGAAGTACAATTTGCGTTGACTTCACATATTTAAAAATATTTTTATAAGCAAATTGAGTTTATATGAGTAAAAAAAATACAGCCTTTTATATGGTTATTACCAAGACTCTACTCATTGCTTTACTCGGGTTTAAAGTTCAGCTTCAAATCCTTCGAGCTATTTTGAACAGGTTCACTGCATCAGTATTCGGCACGTGCTACAGATTCATGAGAAGCACATACATATAAGTATATATCTACAAGGTTGTATTAAAATTCAATGAGCATATGCTCTATTCTAGACAACTAGTGTTTTATATTTGGCGGTAGCTTAATGATAGGTGACCCGGTGGATGAGGAATAATAGTCCAGCAATGATAGTTGTTAATGTATTTTCTGTTAGTTAGGTGGATATCTAGTGTCTGATGTCTGTCATCCTGAACTCAAAATCTTTCTAGGGTGCCAGGGCACATTCGGATTTCAAGAAACTGTATAGGGGATTAACCTCAGCGTATTCTAATTTGTCTGCGAAATTCAACAAAATTTCCCCTAAATGTGAGGAAAGTTTAATAACAACAACCGTGGTTTTAAAAACAAAAAAGCGCACACTTTCATAGAGAACTTTTTTCAAAAGTTATTTACAAAGAGGGTAATATTTGGTAATAATTTGGTAATATTTTCCGGAAGCCAATGCATCCACAGATGGTGACAGTTTAGAGTGGACTTTGGAGTGGTGACATAAGTTCGGTAATCGTGATATCAGCCGTCTTGGTGCCAATAATCTAGGCCGAAATAAGACAAAAAAAAAGAGACTAGGAACCATACCAAAACATATCAATAAAAGTGATTTTGGGATGAAAGTATCCCCTCTTCCTGGGAATTCGTTTATGACTCAGATAAGATAAATATGAACATGGAAATTTAAATTTCCCTCTTTTTTCAGACTTTTTTCGTTATCATAAATGAACATATTTTCAGGGTCATTTATGAGGCATTTTAATTTTTTTTATTATTTTCAATTGCTTTATGTAACTATCATTTCTGACTAATTTTAGATTTTTCTTATTGCCAATTTCCGAGACAATTTACAATGCTCTAAATATTCTCTCGCTCGATTTATATACAAAAAAAAGGTCTAAATAATTATAAATTTTCATATATTTTACTGAAAAAGGTATTATTACTCTTAACAGAAAATGTATATTAGAAAGTCATAACCTAAAAGTAATAATTTAGTATAAGTGAGAATAAGAAATGAATTAATTATTTTTCCACTGAACACCTGGGAAAGAGATAAATGTATGGTCAACAAGATTTTACACTGTAGGTCTTACATTTATCTTAATTAGCTAATGCCGGTTCTCCCTTATAAGACACTCTTGAAAGTCAATTGGAGCTTTTTCCACGATAGTAAGCAATTTGCCTCTATAGATTATACAATCCTGAGATATATGTAGGGCATCGCAATATTCGCACCAAATTTATCATCTAAGTCTTTGGATGAATATGTGTATAGGCAATCATATCACTTCGTATATTGTCATTTAGAGTTATGTAGAATGGTTTACGGGTATTTGAGAATCTTGAATTTTCAATCTGGTATCTGTAGACTAAGAGGAGTTATTGTTCACGCAAAATTAATGTCTACTAAAATAATGTCCACTGCAAACACAATTTAACTGTAATATAATGTTGAAAAATTTTTCTGATTTTGAAGATGAAACATTTACCTTTGGTTAAAATTTTATTCACAAATATGAAAATTTTCAGAGTTTACAAATAACACTATTTTTTCATACATGCACGACTCTTATGTGATGCATTTTTGTAAGCGTTCGGAAAACATTCGAGAAACACTGTAATTTTTTAATGTGATTTCTACGTCTAACTATTTTTGAAAAATTGCCGTTCTTTTCTTTGTGACTCATTTATAAACGCACAAATAAGAGTCAGGAAAAGAGTATTATCAGAACGTGATTGAAAAACATTTCGAAATGTGTATTTTATGACTCCGAATTGTTCATATTTTTTACACTTTTATAACTCAGAATTTCTAAGCCCTCTGTTAATCGTTGTTTGGTATAATATACCAAAAGAAATAAACTTTAGTTCGTTTTATTTAATTGCTAGAATTACGTTTGTATTTATTTGGAGGACCCTGTTTAGTCAATGACTTAGTTGAGCGTACAGTGTGGAACAGAAGAAAAATGATAAGGTTCTATTAACGGATTCTGGCAGAGGGGGTACAAAAAATTATGATTTTCAACACTTTGCTTATTCTTTTGATGTATCGGCATAGGAAAATTAAGTAATCCTTACATGTTAGGTATAGGACGTGTTCAGCATTTAACCCACTTTAACTTTTGTGGAATACTTTTTGTGGAAGAGGGTAAAAAACACCCCTAAAACAGGATTGTAAGGGAATAAAATGTACCACAAAAATTGTCCTCATAAATTTCTTAAAACTCGACTTGAATGTCGAAAATAACTCAAAACTTAAAATCAATTTAAGGTTAATTTCGTACTTATTCCGAGTTGGCGCTTAAATTTCCTACAAATCTGCACTTTAGGGGCTTGCTGGGTATTGAGAAAATATTCTACGAAAAATTTCACTATAAGTCACTACAAGCTGTAGATTAATATCTATAAATAAAAAATTATATGAGGTGTCAGGGGACAGCCGGTTGGAACGAAGTTCCTTTCGCTATATATTATGTAGTAGTTAGTTCCAACACGCCTAAGGCGCCCGTTGAAAAATACGATAATTTAAATCGATCTCTAAGAAAAGACACTTTTTGTAAAATGATAAACTTTCTTTAAGAAAAATGTTTTTTTTTAGAATATATTTTTTTTAAAGTATATTTTTAGGTCCTGTTTGTAAGAATATGTATTATATTTTCCCGAAAAAGTAATTTTTTAAAGAGAAGTACTGTTTTTATTAAAAGTTAATGTTTTTTTAAGAAAAGGTTCTTTTTGTAAGAAAAATCCATGGGTATGAATTTTTTATAAGAGAATGAATTTTTAAGGACTGGTTTTTTTTTAAGAAATGGGAATTTTTTTAGAATTGGTCCTTTTTTCAAGAATAGGCAAATTTTTAAGGGTTGTTACTGTTGAAAAATAACATTGTTTGATTGACATCACTTTATTATGTTTCATTTTTTATGTTTGATCCTCTCTCTGAGAATAGTAATGTAATCTTCATTTATCTTTATTACTGCATATCACATATTATACATATTTTTTGCTCATTCCGCTTTGAACTTTTGTCAAATAAACACTGAATTACGTACTTAAAACCTCTCCCAAATTTTCAATTTTTATCAGGTTATGGGACCAGAAGGCTTTTTGTAAAAAAAAAAAATTATAAAGTGAATTTTTGCAAAAGTAATATTGTTTAATTTGGAGTATTAATAAAGACTGACGAATCCATCCACATTTTTCACCGGCTGAACAACAGCAATTACCGGCTATGGAAGTTTAACGTCGATGCAGTTTTAAAAGGTCAAGGTTTGCTTGCTATAGCACATGGAAGAGTGAATTTCGATGTTACTGCCTCTGAAGCTGCAAAGGATTTGTGGGTGAAGAGAGATGGCAAAGCCATGGGAATTTTAATTTCATCTATTGAGAAGGATCAGGCAAATCATATATTGTCATGTACAACGTCCCATGAAGTGTACTCTAAATTACAGAATATACACGACAAACAAAGCGAAGTTAAGGTTATGTGTCTTTATGAAGAATACTTTTCCCTCAAGATGCAGGAGCATGAATCTGTTGCGGCATACGTATCGAAAGTGTCTTCACTGGCAGCAGAAATTGAAGCGCAAGGTGAAAAACTGTCGGACAATATTAAGATGGTTCGAATAATAAGTAGCCTAACCCCAAAATATCAAAATTTTAAAACAGTTTGGTATAACATCAAAGAAGGCCGAATTCTTGAAAATTTAATGGCGAAATTTCAATTGGAAGAAGACCAACACAAAAAGAATAGCGAAACTGAGGTTAGCGAAGCAGCGTTTAATGCAAAAACAGATAAGCAAAAAAAATATTTTGCCGAAAGAAAGAGAACCTCAAAATGTCATTTCTGTCATAAAATGGGACACTGGGAAAGAGAATGCCGAGTGAAGAAAAGACAGCAGAAAGAAAAATATGAAAATAACAGGCAAAGAGAGAAGAACGTGGATGAAGTTACTTTTATTGCAACATCAAATTATGTTATTACAGCTCCTTATACAGACGTTTGGATTGCAGACTCAGGTGCGACTGAGCATATGACGTCACACAAAGAGTGGTTTACAGATTTACATATAATCGATGTACATAGATCGTTTTGTGTACATTGCAAACAATGATAAATTAGGAATAGCTGGTGTTGGTACAATTCGAATTACTGCTTTGATAAACAACAAGTGGTGCCCACGTGTTCTCACTAATGTACAATACGTTCCACAGTTAAAACAAAATTTATTTTCTACTGGTTCAGCTACAATGATAACTGAGACAAACTCCTGTTATTTAAGAGATAAAAATGAGCAAATTCTAGCGGCTGGTGTAAGAGATTTAAAAAACCAATTTTGTATGCTCTTTCATGTCGAGCAAAATAATGAAGCGGCAAATTCGGCAAAAAAAGGTTTCTCTTCATCAATGGCAATGTCGTCTGGGTCATATAAATACGGCGACAATAAAAAATATGAGTGACAATAATGTTGCAGATGGAATTGATATTTTGTCTAATAAAAATGAATATTTTTGTGAGGATTGTAAACGAGGAAAAATGCACCGTTCATATCATAGAACTGCAACTAAACGTAATGCTGCGAAATGTGACTATATACATATGGATTTATGCGGGCCTATGACTGAGACTGGAATCGGTGGAGTTCGTTATTTCATGTTGCTTAAGGATGAAAGCACAAACTTCAGGTATGTTTATTTTTTAATAAATAAATCTGAAGTGAATGAAAAAATTAAATGTTTTATTTCTTTGGTGCGCAACATGACTGGCGAACGAGTGAAAAACATCAGATGTGACAACGGTACCGAATTCATAAATAAAGATGTCTTAACTTTTCTGTCCTCCAATGGAATTATGCTAGAGAAAATATCACCCTACACCCCCGAACAAAATGGGTTTATTGAACGTGACAAGAATCTGCACGAACAATGTTGTTGGCAAGTGGACTGGGTAAATTTTTGAGGCCACAGGCAGTGAGAGCTGCAGTATATATTTTAAATAGATCGACATCATCTACAAATCAATTTAAGACTCCATACGAAAACTGGTTTTGTAAGAAACCGGATTTGAGTCATGTCAAAGTTTTTGGCACTGAGTGTATGGTTTATCAACCGAAACAGATTGGTAGAAAGAAATGGGATGCGAAAGCGAAAAAGATGGTTTTAGTTGGGTATGAACCCACAACAAAGAATTTCCGGCTTTACGATCAAGAATCGAAGAAGGTAATAATAAGCTCTGATGTTTCGTTTAATGAGAAGCCAGTAAAAGTTAAAGCATTTTCTGATGAATATGAAGAAGAAATAAATGAAACAAGCGATGAAAATATCGATAGTTGTATTACCTCATTCAAGCAGCAAGCATCCAGTACACCAATATCAACAAAAGCAGAAGCGAGTGATAAAGAAATCTCAAAACGTTTACCGACTCAACACCTGAACAGAGGGAATGTATAAGATACAACTTACGAAAAGAAATTGTTCCACCTCAAAGATTTGGTGTCGATCATATGAGCTGTATAGCAACTATAGAACCTGATTCATACGAAGACGCTGTGAACTCCGAAAATGCTGAACAGTGGATTTCTGCCATTAACGACGAACTAAATTCCCTTAAAAAGAACAAAACTTGGGTAATAGTGGAGAAACCCAAAAACAAAAATGTTGTTGGATGTAAGTGGGTTTTTAAAATAAAATCAAATCCCAACAACAATGAACCCTTTTTCAAAGCACGACTAGTTGCTAAGGGATATTCCCAAGAAGCACGCATAGACTTTAAAGAAACTTACTCCCCAGTGGTAAGGTACGATTCAGTGAGAGCCGTTTTGTCTTTGGATGCTGCAGAAGATTTTGAAATAATGCAGTTTGATGTGAGAACAGCCTTTTTGTACGGGAGCTTGACGAGGAGTTGTATATGAAGATCCCAAAAGGCATAAAAAACGTAGATGATAAAAATTATGTTGTTAGACTCAAAGAGGGGCTGTACGGTCTAAAACAAGCCTCCCGTAATAGGAATTTTAAATTCGTTGAATTTTTAAATACATTTAAAATGGAACAATCAACTGCCGACCCTTGTGTGTTCAATGGTTGTATTGACAACAACAAAATCATCATATTATTATATGTTGATGATGGTCTGATAGTATCACGCAGTAAGTCAGCTAAAAATAAATAAATAAATAGTTTCCCATTACATCCCATAAAGGGACTGGGGAGAACTTCTCACAATCACTGAGCTGTGCGCTTTCCAGTTTTCACTCACTGATTGGGACCTACAGTTTTACACCGATTCCGAACGGTATTTTGAGAAGCTTTTTCATGGCTAGATACTCGATAGTGTCGTCGTCACTATGCGAGGTGACCGCCGCCGAAAGAAAATTTGAAGGTGGTCAGAGCCGGGTTCGAACCCAGGATCTCATGTACAAGAGCCGCGCACACTAACTATTGCACCACCGACGGCCACAGCAGTAAGTCAGCTATAAAAGTATCTATTGACAAACTATCAGAAAATTTTGAAATTACTCACGGTGAACATAACTATTATGTTGGTTTAGAAATTTATCGTAACAGATTAAACAAAAGTATTAAAATAAACCAACAAATGTACACAAGGAAAATTATCAAAAAATTTCATATGGAAAACGCAAGCCCAATTACCACACCTGCTGATATCAACACGTATTTATCTAAATCAAATCGAGAAAGTCATGTACCATTTCCATACCGACAAGCAGTTGGTTCGATAATGTTTGCTGCCATTGTATCGACACCCGACATTTCTTATGCAGTAGGAGAAGTGAGTAAATTTATTGAAAATCCCAAAAGCAGGCATGTTGTGGCCTTAAAACGTATTTTTCGGTATCTCAATGCTACATCTGACTATTGCATCGAATATAAGAAGGAAGATTCCATTAATTAAGTGGGCTATACCGACGCTGATTTTGCTCGAGACATCGACACAAGAAGGTCAACCACAGGTTACGTGTTTTTAGCAAACAACAGCCCTATTACATGGAGAAGTCATCGTCAAAAAACTGTTGCATTATCCACAACCGAAGCTGAGTGCATGGCGGCGTGCGAAGGTGCAAAGGAGGCAATATGGCTCAGGCAATTATTAACTGATATTGGCTATCCTCAAACTTCACCAACCATTTTAAATGTGGATAATCAAGGTGCTATAAGACTCATCGGCAACCCAGAGCTACACTACAGCACAAAGCATATTGACATTCGACGAAAATTTATAAGAGAACTCAAGAAGAACAAAACTATAGATATTATTTTTGTAAACACTGATATGCAGTACGCAGATATTTTTACAAAGCCTTTAACGGCACAACGCTTTATTAATAATGTGAGAGTGTTGAAAAATAACATTGTTTGATTGACATCACTTTATTATGTTTCATTTTTAAGTTTGATCCTCTCTCTGAGAATAGTAATGTAATCTTCATTTATCTTTATTACTGCATATCAAATATTATACATATTTTTTGCTCATTCCGCTTTGAACTTTTGTCAAATAAACACTGAATTACGTACTTAAAACCTCTCCCAAATTTTCAATTTTTATCAGTTACTTATCTCAAGGAAAGTTATTTTGTTTCTCAAAAAAGGTACTCTTTGAAGAAAAGGTAGATTTATAATAAAAGGCAATTTGTTGTAAGAAAATTTACTTTTTTAAGAAAAGGTATTTACTTTAAAAAAGTAATTTTTTTTTTAGAAAAGGTATTTTTGTAAGAAAATTTACTTTTTTTAAGAAAATGCACATATTTAAGAAAATTTTCTTTTTTTAAACTTCTTTGCCTTTAGCTTTTCTAAATGTACTTTTTATTGGGTTCAAAACTACAATATATACTAAATTAGCTGAACCCGACAAACTTCGTGTTGCATTCAAAGTTTTTGGAATGCCAATGTGGAATATTATACAGAAGAATGTAAAATAACTGTTTGTTAAAAGAATTTGATTAGATTTCGATCGTGTGCTGATTTGTCTAAAAAGCTTATCATTATACTATAATAGCTGTTCCCGTTGCGGTTCGCTAATTTTAATGAAACACAATTTTTTTTTTTTTTTATTTATTCAAGTGCTCTAGTTTTGTCATCTGGTACAAATGTATATATGTATGTAAGTCTGAAAGTTTACTCAAACGAGAACATGGAACTTAAATTGTACGTGGAAAAAACACGTATTTGTAAAATTGAAGCCACAGACTTGAAGCGACTGCCCTTGCTCTTTATTAAGGGTCATCGCAAATGGCAACCGAATCGGAAACTGAAATCTTTTGAAATCGATGGGCATCTGTGTAGGTTTCATGAGAATGCGTGGAATCAGGGCATCGGTTTCGTTATAATTTCCAGTGATTATAGTAGCCTCTATAAGATTATTCTGCGTTTTTTAAAAAATGCATTATTTGTATAACGATATTTAGGATGCTCTCGAAACTGACCTCAATGATATTCATATACATTCGTACCTGTGGTCACTTTTTTTCTTCATAGTCTGACCTTTTCAATTGCCATATTTTTATTAGTTTTCCCCAAAAAGTAATTCGCATGATCAGTAGCATATGTACGGAACCTCACATTCCTACACGGTATCAAACAATTTTACGTACACCAGCCAGTTGTGAACATATTTTAATTTATCTCAGAAGATATATGGCCGATTTGATTCAAATATTTTTTTTTTTTAAATCGGCCATATATTTTTTGCGTATCATTGAAATATGTTCTCAAGTGCCTGGTGTACGAAAAATTGTTTGATATAGTTTCTATAATAGTCAAATATTGACGTGTGTGGGCGGCGGTTCGTCCCTTTGTGGCAACTTTCTTCCAAATAGCCTGATCGTATCTGTAGGCCAACAGTAACATACTGTGAAATTTACAGGACCATCAAACTCAAGGTTTCTCAACAGAGACGCTACAAAAGTAAATCGATAGGGACAACAAACGACGCCATATTTTTTCCCGCTCTTTTGACATTTCTCTTCAGTAAAGTTTGCCATTTCATCATGGAAAGATATACGAGCCAACAACGAGTTGAAATTATTAAAATTTACTACGGAAATTTGGAGTCAGTGGCCTCAACTTTAAGAGCGCTACTTCCAATTTATGGTCGTCATAATTGTCCTACCATATCAATAATTGAGCGTCTAGTGGAAAAATTTGAATCCACAGGCACAGTAAAAAATGTTCCCGTGCCAGTGAGACAAAGAAGTGCCCGTCCTGTCAAGAATATTGCTGCCGCTGAGGCTTCAGTTCAAGAAAGCCCAAATGTGTCTCTCACACGTCGTTCTCAAGCGTTGGGCATCTCTGCGACGTCGTCGTGGCGAATTTTGCGAAAAGATCTTGGCCTACATCCTTACAAGATCAAATTGACGCAAGAACTGAAACCGCTTGACCTCCATAAGCGTCGTATGTTCCTGAATTGGGCTGAGCAACAACTTGAAAATGATTCGGATTTTCATCGGTAAATCGTCTTCAGCGATGAGGCTCATTTCTGGCTGAATGGCTTCGTCTACAAGCAAAATATGCATTATTGGTTAGACAGCAATCCACACGTAATCCATGAGTCATCATTGCATCCCGACAAAATTACGATTTGGTGCGGTTTATGGGCCGGCGGCGTCATTGGGCCGTACTTCTTCCGTGATGATCAAGACCGGCACATTACTGTGAATGCGAATCGCTATCGTTCAATGATAACAGAATGTTTTTGGCCCCAATTGGATAATATGGACTTGGAGTATATGTGGTTCCAACAGGACAGCGCCACAAGCCACACAGCGAATGCCAGAATCAATTTAGTGGAAACCAAGTTTGGTGAACGTCTTATCTCACGAAATGGCCCAGTCAATTGGCCGCCTCGGTCGTGCGATTTGATGCCGTTAGATTATTTGCTGTGGGGCTACGTCAAGTCTATGGTCTATGCCAACAAGCCAGCGACGATTGATGAACTTCGTACGAATATCGAACGTGAAATTGCAGCAGTATCGGCCGATTTCTGCTTGAAAAACTTAGAAAATTGGGTTCAGCGTCTGGACTTCTGCAAGCGTGCCCGTGGTGGCCATGCAAAAGGAATCGACTTCCATACATAATGGCATCGAACGTACTTTCACAGGAATAAAGAATTTCATTGGTATCTAAAACCGGATTTGTTTTATTTAAAAAAACTTTTGTAGCACTCTTATTGAAAACCCCGTTATTATTATGACTGATATAACGGTTTCTTTTAAAAGGGGCGTGACACATCCCAGGCTGTAATTCATACTGTACAACAACCTTATTGCGTTATATTGTACCTTAATGTGAAATTTTCATAACAATCGGTCTATTAGAAAAGCCATCAGAGCGATTTTTTAAAAGGGGGCGTGGTACCGCCCACTTACACCCTGGATATAATTCTTATTGTACGAACAACTTATATACCAAATATTATATTCATACGTCTGATAGTTCCTGAGGTCCACCCGTACAAAATTTCAAGATTTATGGCAGGCCCACTATTGCGATAACGCCCATTTTTTGTTGGATCACGAATTTTGCTGCCAAATGCATCCGCACAAATTTTCAATGCGATTAGTGAAACAGTCCTCCAGATATTGCGTTTTCAACAATAGAATCCAGTGGGCGGGGCCACGTCCACTTGATATATCAAAAATTCAAGTTACAACGGTTTAATATTGTGGTCCAAAGTTAATATATTTTTTCGTTTTAGTTCATATCACGATAGTAATATTTTTTATTTTCACTGTAGGTCAACCCTGCGAGAATGTAAGAGGAAACTAGAACATGGAGGGAGAAAGCCTTCTGTTATTGTTGGAATAATTGACATTCTGGTGAGTTGGCACTGAGAGATTTTCGATCGATACCAATTCACATATGCAGATTCCATATAAAATTTATATAAATACGATATCTAATGGCACCAATTCAGGCAGTGTTTTCAGTATGTATTTGAAAAATCTGTTCACTATATTTTGTCTACCTTCATTCTGTCACTAGGAGTGGACTAAATGAGAGGGCTATTGTCCACAACTCACCTAATACTTCTACAACACTCTAATTCACACAAGATCTTACTCTAGAGCCTATTCAAACCACCAAAGAGAGATATGTGTGTATGTGGCTATGATTGTTTGACACATATAAGTAATGTTGTAGGATCACTTGATTTGATTGAGTATGTTTGTAATAGGCTAATAAGATTTCACGAGAAACACCAAAATCATTGTCAGATTTCTAACTATGGTCCTCTACTACGGGTTTGAATTCAAGTAGTGCAACTTCATGAAAATTTACTGTGTATTTAAAAACTTACATATGCACGATTTAAGCGTGAGGTAACATACCACCCTGACAATAAATATAAGGTAGAAGCGTGAAATAGGGAATTTGTTTATATGTATTTTCATAATAGTACCAATAATAATAGAATCATTTACCATTACATTACCAGATTTTATAAATAGAGTCAAATAGGGCATATAGTGTCAAATAAGACTTATAACGTCCACATTTTATTTGCACCACTTTCTGAATATTTATCACTCTATGATTAAAGAATATTTCTAATAGCAAAATATGTCTGAAACATCAAAATTCTAGAACACTATTTCTTCATAAAATAATTAAATTGTTTCAAAAGGCGTTTTCATTATAAACATAATACTTTCAATTATTTTTTATAATATTATGCATATATTACACAATCTGTTACAATTTAGTTATTTATCACAGTAACTAAGTCGCTCGTCGGTGGTGCCATGGGTAGTGTGCGTGGCTCTTGTATATGAGATCGTGGATTCGATGCCTGCTCTAACCGACTTACACTTGTTTCAACTACGGACACCTCGCTTAGTGATGGCGGCACTATCGAGTACTTAGCCATGAGAAAGCTTCTCAAAATACCGTTCAGAATCGGTGAAAAACTGTAGGTGCCAACCAGTAGGTGTATGACTATGAAGCAGAGAGCTCACTGGTGTGAGAAGCAGTCCCTTCATGGATTGTAATGGGAAAGCATTTTTCTAACAACATCGCTCCACAGACACGCAAATAAAGGAAACGTTTTGAGAAAAAATAGTCTATTTTGAGCAAAAATATTCTATTTGCCCCAAAAAAATTTCGGTTTATGCTGAATCGCTAAATATAATACTTTCACGCAAATAAATAGCTTTAATCTTAATAATCGTTTCGTTTGTTGACGGCGAATTTTTATTTAACCCAAAATTTTCATAATATACTTTTGCGGCAAACCAATTCCTTGAATTCCTTCTGTGTTCTTTAAAAAAAAAAATATTTCTACAACCATATGCATTCACTACTCTGTCAGTTGAATTGAATCGATCTTGTTGGTGCCTGGGGTCAAGTCGCAAATTTTATAGAAACCACCATTCACGGATATTCACCACGAATGCAGCAACACTAAACAGAACTGGTGCCAGCATACAACAGGCAGAGGCTCTCAATGCGATGGCTCTTGAAAAAAAAATTAATTTGAATGAATCAAGAATAATTTTGAATGAATCAATGAATCAACTTATTCGAAATTTCAAAGTTTGAGATTATTCAGTACCCAAACAGAAGTATTTGAGGCAAATAAGAGGATAATCGACTGGTATTTGTAGCTTTGGTGTCGATTTCAATATTAAGTACATTTTTTTGAACAACGCATGTACATTTGCAATTTGTCGACCATAAAAACATTTTTAAATTTTTGCATGGGTGTATGTTACTAGTAACGAAATTGTGAACATTTATTGACCTGAAACTCCAAAATAGGTTCAAGAGTTAAAAACATACATGCCTTCAAACTTTTTCATTTTTTTCGTCAAAATGTCCATTTGCAGTCACTTCAAAGAGAATAACAAGTATAAATTGATATAACTCATGAACTATCCATCCATATTTTAATTCTAAAAAATGTGAATACACTTGACGATTACAATAGTAACACTATGAAATTTATCAATTTCTTTTGATTCAATTACGGCGGGCATCAAACTTCTCAATATATCCATTGAAGTAGTCAAATGGCGCGACCCCTAAACATTTTTAAATTTTTGATGTGTTAACATCTATATCGGCGTATAGGGACTAAATCTTTCAAAGTCAACACATGCAAACAACACTCAGACAGGTTTTCTGCTGCTGCTAAAACCAGATTTTATGCTGCTGCTAAAACCAGATTTTACGCTGCTGCTAAAACCAGATTTTCTGCGACTGTGAAAGAGAATAATGACGTGCTAAACAAAAATGAGCGAATGAGTGGTGTGCCAGGGGTGAGGCAAACGAAATTGTGTCTATAGCGTATGTATAGCGTAATAATGTATGTATGTACATGTGTCTGTTGCTGATGTTGAACGGAGATATAAAGCATAGCCACGCAAAATTTCATTTGCAAGCCCATGGACCTGCGCAGTCGACGTTATGGTGACAACCTAAGTATGTGTGATGTTGTGTGTTTGACTGTTTCGTTGCTGTTGATATGGCAAACATGTGGTTATGAGACACACGTAGACGTCAGCTACTTCGGACAAAGTATGTGTGATGTTGTGTGTTTGGTTGTTTCGTTGTTGTTGCTATGGCCAAACAAAGCGAGTCATTTGATGTTCAGCATTGCCCGGTGTATACAAAAACAAGTAGAAACTGTGTTCAGTTCGGCCGGGCCGATGCTTATATACCCTCCACCATGACAATTTACGCTCACACTCTCCATTCTTTGCATTCCCTTAACAGTTTTTCTTTTAGGTACCCCCCCCCCTACACTCAACACAAACACAAACACTCCAGGACACAGCAAGCACAAATAAATCATCAACATATTAGTAGTAGTAGTAGTTGTTGTTGTTGTTGTTGTTGTTGTTGGTGTAAAAATAAAATGTTGGTGCGGAGCACTCTCAGAGCAAAGAGAGTAATGACGTATATACGTATATAAAAATGAGATAGCAAGAGAGCAACGACAATTTTGTGAACTTGTCTAGCGTACGTACGAATTTGACAATGTATGTAAGTACGTATATACAAGCCTCTGTTGCTTTGCATTCTTTGTTGTTTCTGGGAATAAAACAAAAAGTCTTGAGCAAGAAAATAATGACACGTGTGCTTGCACTGGGTCTTTAAATAATTTTAAGTATTAATATTATTTAACTGTAACGTCATCATATGACTGAACGCTGTTTTTTATTTTCCAATGTAACATTTACGAATGTGTTCATAGAAATCGAACAGGTACCGTGTAGCAAAAAGGTGTTGTTAACACATCGCCCGTGAGTTCGAACACTCATTGGATTTTTTTTCCTTATTTTTCCCCTCGTAAAAATCGAAAACTACATGTCTTTCCGAGCGTAACTTTTTTTGAATTTCAGTCCACCCTATTCCACAATGCTACTTGTGTATCTCATGAACAGAAAACAGAACCAGACTCATCCTTTCGTAATGGATGGAAGGCACTATATCAGTATAATAGTCGTTCATGTGATTAGAAGCGATACAAAATAAATTCCAGTTTGCAGCAAAGGTTCGTATAGGAATAAACAGAGCGAAAATCGTACTAAACCAGACAAAGAGAAACCAGAGATAGGCACAGGCATCTGAAGAAACACCCCCAATTCCTAGCGTTGAACGCACCCCTCCCGAAGTTTCTATAGCGCAGTGGAAACTCATTTCTGACTATAAACAACTTCAGCAAAAACCATAATTTATTATGGCAAACCGACTCAAGATATAGAATGATATGATAAAGAGTACCCATGGGAACATATAAAAAGAACTATGCATGTATGGCAACGCTTCAATCAGTTGCGCGGTAACTGCGCATGAAAAAGAGTAAAGAAGAGAGATAAACCGCCTACTAAAGCGAAAAAGCTGCAGTGGAGAAGTGTCGAAGTCTAAAAATTTAAACTTACAGAATGAAGAACGACGCCCGAAAATTCTTCCGAAAGTCCTAAATCGAGATAACTGCTATGACTCAGGGCTATAGAAAGAAATGATATGGATGGAAACATAGTCGCGTATGTGCAGAGAATGCTGGGTTTATTGAATGATCTCTCCTCTACATTAAGTATCTTATACAAATACAGTGGTGGCAAGAGAGTTGCCCAAATTAAGTACCATGGAGTTGATCACACCAAAATTAAAAAGCTGCAAAAAATTCGAGTGAAACTAAAGGCAGTAAAAGCCATATTCTGCCCTCGTATACTGCTAATGATTACTGCAATATTTTCGACAATCGAGATGGAATCAGCAAAAGCGGGTTGGTAATAAATGAGGACAAGACAAAGTTAATGGTTTCAACAAGCAGAGTCTCCACTCATTTGGAGCAGGGCGAGAAAATTGATAACCACTATAACCAAACCTAACGGAGAATGTTGCTTACGAATTGGTGTTTTTTCTGGCTAATCAAATACTTAAGAACCCTCTCCCGAGAAGCAATGATCTAGCTATATGTTACTTACATAATTGAGCACAAAGATTTCGGGTTGCTTTGTAAGTTAAAATTGGTCGTTGTCGAGCTGTTTCCCCTGTTGTTTGCTTCCGCTTGAATAAGTGATTCACATTTCCCATTTTACCCTTTAAGAACTTTGTTATAGCTTGCACTTCGACTGACTGCAGCATTGCCATACATGCGTCTTATGTTTTATCAGTTGCCGTGCCTCACTTTTCATCGTAGCATGGTTTGTATTGTATAACCCAACACAGTTTTTGCAGCAGTTTTTATAGAGCTTACAAGTTTTATAAGGGAATTTCAATCGTAGTAGGGGCTCAAAAGATGCGAATTGAAGACTTGGTTCGAGGGAACTTAAATTTTGCTTTTGGACAATGTGGGGCTTAAACGGCGTGCCATGAAGTGCATAATATGAGAGACTTGTCTAAAGGCGTTATACCTGCTTTATATTTTTATGTTATTATTGTATCCTGCACCAAAGCAGATATAGTTCTACGGCTAGTTCGTGGAGAATATTGAATATATTTGTCGTACGTATACAGGGTGATTCAGGAAGTTTCGGATAAATTTCTCCAGCGTATTCCTTGGCTCATTTCATGAAGAAAAATCCACTATAGACCATGTCCGAAAATACAAGGGTGCGAAATGGCAGCGGGTTCAAAATTCTCGGATTGGCGGTCGGAGGATAGTAGGGTAAAGTTGATAACTTCCGAGCCAGTGGTCGGATTTTTTTGTTTTTGGGCTTGTTGGAAAGGTCTTTAAGAGGCCTTTTCTTTGTGTTTGACTCTTTAAGCCAACAAAATAAAATCTTAATCGTGTTAATTTACAAAAACAAATAAATGGTTGCTGTTGCTTCGCTTCCAAAAACAAAAACAAACATTTTTGCATTTCAGTAAAATGGTCATAACTTTGGAACGGTAAGACCTCTGGACTTAGGTTAGGACATTTTGGAAAGGTAAGAGATATGGCCATCTTTCAACAAAAAACGTAAGTTACCTGCTATCTGGCTGAGCAAATTGAGGTTATGTGATTTTTTTCCATTTTTTTCGGAAGCTCTGTATCTCGGCGTTTTGACTTTTTTCTACTTTTTTTTATTGATTGTGAAAGGCCTCTTAAAGGCCTTTCCAACAAGTCCAAAAAAATCCGACCACTGGCGCAGAAGTTAGCAACTTTACCCTACTACCCTCCGACCGCCAATCCGAAAATTTTGAACCCACTGCCATTTCGCACCCTTGCATTTTCGGACATGGTCCTAGTGGACTTTTCGTTCATGAAATGAGCTAAGGAATACGCTGGAGAAATTTGTCCGGAACTTCCTGAATCACCCTGTATATATTTTTTTACATTTTAAGGACGCTATAATATTGGTCCTGAGAAGCACCGGCATAAGTTTTTGAGTATCCAACTTTTTCGTATGTCCTCAAACATTTTCTGTCAGTAGTGTAGTCAGCCATTGCAAGTTTTTTACATTTCTTTTATAACTACGGCGACTGAGATAACACCATAATCTTAGTCAATAGACTGCAATGTATGTACAGCTTCGAAGGTATGGCTTCGCAAAAGGGGAATCCAAAAGAGAGAGCTAATTTTATTGTCGTATGTAACACCATGATACATCGTTATGGTCTCACTTTCGATGTGGTTGTCGATGGCGATGTCGTTTTAGTTTCAGAATCCTTGTTTGAGGACCAGTGAAGTTGTTTGCAATGCCTGCTGGAGTAGCTGTAATCTCCAGAGTATTTGGGTCAAATCTAACCATAATTAACATATCGCAAGTTAGGCCCAAAGTGTGAGTGTCGAATGTGCAGTAAAATTAGTTGTGCTCTTGCAGACAGCAGGCAAAAGTAGAAATTAGTGGACGCTTTCACATATGGTGCAATTGAACGTAATTACTTCACTTCTTTTCACAAGTGGGGATAAAGGCAAAGTAATGTGCGAGATATAATGTGGATAATAAGGAAATGTGGAAAGCGTTAAACCCACAGCGATTAGCATACCTTTGTAAAGGAAAATCTTTTCACAGGGTAAAGTAATACGAAAGGTATGTAAATGTTTTTAGTTGTGTGTAACACCAAGATGCTTATATCACACAATAAACAAAGGCGTTGAAGCACTTGTTCCTCATAAACGGCTTCCCTGTTTCGGGTTTTCATAGATCTTTGCTTGTTTAGCAAATTTTTTGTTGACACTGTCAACTTTGCAGGTCTGTGGTTTTAGAATGATATGGAAATTGTAAATATGATTATAGTTGTGCATTAAGGTGTATTGGAAACAAAAATATGTACTGTATATGTACACACAGAGAAGAGATTCGTTGTGACAACTATATTTACAGCCAACTAAAACTTGGCGCTGCCTTGGACTCATTCAGTTGTGAATGCCAATTATTGTACTTCGTATCACCAAATGTTGTGCATATCAATTGATATGCAATTCAGTGTTGGTTGCAAGAACTGAAATATTAAGTTGAAGCCATAGCTACAAGAAATAAATGTGATCTGTCAAACGAGTTGTAGTTCTAGCAATAAAATTATCCTGGTGAATATATTGAATGTAAAAACTAATTCGGCTGTATCAAATAATATGTTGGTATGCTCAAATAACTTGATGGCTCTCACAACCATTTATTGAATTTTATAGAAAAAAAAAAACTAAAAAATTATAATTTGTAGTTAAAATTGTGTATTTTATATTTAAATATCTATAAACAAAATTATTATTATTAATAATCAGGGTTCATACTTCGTGGCTAATCTTGATCGAAAATAAGATAAAATTAGAAAAAATTTCTATATGTTTTCGAAAAAATAACAAATTTTTAACAATAGCTCCTAGTGAGGTACAAAATTTATTATTTTTGCGATGGGTCGCACCGTTTCCGAGTTATAGCCATATTTTTATTTTACCGATTTTCCTATGTTTGCAATTTTTTGGAAAAAAATATTTCATGCGAATTGGAACACTTTGGCAGAAACCCTTAGGAACCCGTAAAAACTTGTTATTTTTTCGATTGGACGCTCCGTTTTCGAGATATATAAATTTTTTTTCTAAATTTTTCATATTTTTGATCAAAATTGGGGATGGGTTACCTTGGATAATCCATTTGTAACCATATACACACACAGTTATAATTTAAAAATATCATGTGTTATCGTATTAAGATAATTTGTGTCATCCACAATAATAGAACCACAATAAATGTCCACAATTTTTTGCAAGTGTTTGTGAAGGTGTCAATAGTGGAGTCAGATTCAACGATTTTATTGTTGATTGATAAAAAGTCTCACTTCACCTCAATTTATGGTAATACTACATAGAAAAATAAAAAATAACATGAGGTGCAGAAACTAGTGTGGTGAGATATATCAACTGAGTATATTCGTCTTGTCAATAACACTAAAATATACATGGACATTAATGACCGTTTAATTTCGTAGAGAAAAATATATGTCAACCATTGTTTTTGTCCAAAGCATATCAAATTCTTGGTCTATACGACGTAAAATATTTATATGTATACTTACCATATTCTTCGATGGATGATATCTATACATTTTATTGTTTTTCCACAACTTCGTTTATTACTTTCTGTTTAAAATAATAGTTTTCCTGTAAAGTCCTCGTGTGACATTCAAATTCTTTTCTAACATTCTCTTTAACTGCAAAGCAAATCGAATACATAACTTTGTAACAACTGTTCTTCCAATCTTCCATATCAGATAAATGCGATTTTAAAAATACTCAGCTTGGTTAATACATACAACTTAATTTCTGTAGTAACAACTTGGATTTAGTAAGACCTATTTTTAAACTATTAATAACATCCCCAATTAATCCTTATGTATGACAGTTATATTATGTTATGTTATGTTTTTATTTACTATCATTAATACAAAGTGTGCTATATACATTTTTAACAGGTTTTGAGTTTTTATCATAAGATATTTTAACAAATGCTTAAAATACTAAAAAAAACCTATATTTAGTATCACAATATTTATATTTGATGAAGTTTAGGGAGTAGTACCTAATTCAATCTATATATAAGAATATAGAAAGGATTAACGACTACTAAATTAAACTTCTCAGATGGGCGTAGTTTGACCTTCTGCATTTATCGTTGAATGTCAAGTCATTTATTAAAGTCTGAATCGTTTTATGTTTAGATTCTCTGTGTAGTTCGGCGGCGGAGAAGTGGTTTGATTTTTACAAGCAAATATTTAAATTTTTATATTTGTTTCTCACATTGCACACTGGTCAAAAATTAAGTAAGTTGGCATAAATTCGAATAATGTACATAGAGACTTGTACTTTTGCATGTTTGTAGGGCATGATTAACACATGAAATTCACAAATTTTTGGGATGATCGAGCCACGCCCACACTCACGCCCACAGAAGTTGCAAGTTAAAGTATGAACACATTAAAACTAATTGTATGACCTTTATTGACTCAAAAATCATTTGTAAAATTTTAAAAGATATTGGTATATGTATTCAATATAATAAGTGCAAGGATCATAGCATATTATAGTTTTATTTTTTTGCAATATATGGCGTTGTTTAAGATTAAAGTGCATGATCTTTGAAATATTTGTTCCGTAATCAAACTTCAACGGTCCATTCTTTTTAATGGCGATTGTCCATACAAATAGATCAGCACATAAAAGGAATTTGGGGCTAATAGGATTTGTAGCTTCAAGCTTTGGAATTCAGAGGACGGAATTTTTTTCCATGCAAAATAAAGAAATTTTTTTTCGTTGCAGCGACTACCAAATTGTCGGATATACGACACTTTTCACTATAACAACATAAAAACATTAACGAAAATGTTTCATCCATGCGACGAAGAGTTTTTATTTTAGTGTATGTTCTAATTATAATTAATAATTAAGTTATAGATATGGGGTCCAATTTATTTTCTCCCAGACTCGGTATGACAGTGAACTCCCCGATACATAATAAGTGAAATAATTGTTCATTAGTTTGCCGTTTCCCTTTTCTCAGTCGGTTCTCTTTTCCGATGGTGAGAATCCCTACATGTTTTCCATTGTGTGCTCGGGGAAATATTTATTATACTCTCGGACTGTTAATTCATTTCTAGCTCAGTGTGGTTTAGTGAGAGTATTACCTTCATTGATCTTGTTGATCTAGTTCTTATCGCCCTGATGATGCCCAGGCGATTAACCCTTTGCATTCTTTCAATGTTTCATTTCTTCTCAATTTGTGCCCACCCCATTGGTCATTAGTGCCCACCCCATCGGTCATTTATACCTATCACTATTAAGAATCGATTTTATTACACTTCTATCGAGCAGTTATGTTATATATGGGTTGAGGTACTGTTGTGAGCCTGTATATGTCCGTGACAGAAATTATCACCTGTTCGTGTTCTGCACCATATGCCCTTTTGAATAATTTTCATTACAAATATCTCTGGTGGCTTCACTCGCAGAACAATTTGCTTAAAATGAGTATAAAGCAAGCGTAAAGTCCGCCTTTGCCAAAATTAATTTAAGTAGTTCGACTGAAATTCGTTCATGCATTTAAAATGCAGTTAAAGCAATAATTGATTATGTAGCAGCCGTCATATTTCCATTGACATTCATTACATCAACGTAATCTTTAAAATGCTGTATATTCTTGTGTTAGAATAAATGAGCTTTTCAGTATAAATTGATACTTAGGGATTTTCGATCGATACTAATTCGGATATGTACAATTCCTCATAAGAGTTTGTATATATTCCATGGATGATCTCCCGGTGGTATCAATTCAAGCACAGTAGTTAAGCATCTGATGATGATCTTGCCACAGAGTTCGAAACTAGTCATGCCAGTGAGTGTGCTTTCCTGAATGGTCTGTTATTTCAACAAATCCAACCATTTTTCACTCAGAAAAACGTTTCTGACCTTATACGTTTGTAGTATGAACTTCTCAAACATTACCACATAATGTTTAATTGTTTAGGCTCCAACAACCGAATTGGGATACAGAGACTTTTTTGGTTAAAATATTGGTTGCTCCAACCGAGATTTTTAACAATTCTGTTAGGCCAAACGAATTTATTACCATTTCGGTTACAACAAGCGAAGTTGTGTCCAACTCTCTTGTCGCAAGCAAATTATATATCCGAATGTCATTCAAATTTTTGCAAAGAATACGTATTCTATAATGAAGGTTACTTTATTAATAATAAACATAATAACAGGTCACTCACTTCGCGGTTTACAAAATCTAAAAAAAGAAATATTCAAAATTGAAATGTTCGAGCGTTTGGTATTTTCTTTTTTCAATTATTTTATTCTCCAATATTTCGCTGCTCTTTCGGTAGCACTGTCCGGAAGGTAGACATAATTACTAATTAAGAATGCAAGGAATTAAAAAACAAAATATTTTTCTGTCATTTGAAAAAATGAAAATAACAAAGTGAAACATTAAACAATTAGACATTTTCTTTGTCATATGAAAAAATTTTAGTTTACTGCCTGAAAAATCATTTTAGTTTTGAATATAATACAAAAGGTCGGATAAATCATCACTTTCTTATATTCTTATGTCCTCGGCACAATCTATATAGGTAAAACAGGATGTGTTTATGTAAACGGCTGGGCCGATTTTGATGAAATTTTCAGGGAATCTTCAGAATATTCAGGCGGGTGACACTGTGGAGTCTGATTTTTTATTTTCGGTCTGTGGGCGGAGGGGCGTGGCAAAATCATATTGTGCCACCAACGACATGTACATACATATGTTTAATTTTTTTGTTTTTTTTATTTTAATTAAAATTTTTTTAAAAGCTACTGTTATGTTTTTCAAAACGAGATATCAAGCTCCTAAATCGGTTATGTAGTTCCGAAAATATTTACAAAAAAACTTTTGTTAATAATGATCCAATATCAAAATTTTAAAACTTTCGAAATGTTGCATTCAAAAATCCGAGTTTCCGTGCATATCCATCAACAACAAATACCTTATTCAACTTGGAATGCCGGCGCCGTTACGGGACAGAAACAGTGTTCAAAACAGAGACGTGGTGCGAGAATAGCACTTCGATGTCAACCAGCAACAACAAAATGTGGAAACTCAAGCAAGACGGTTGGTTGATGATTAAAAAACTGCTTGCGCAAAAATCATTCAACGGGTAACAAACGGAAATGGCGGACTTTTTTTCATCGATGCACCAGGAGGAACAGGCAAAACATTCCTCATCAATTTAATATTGGCATCGGTTCGAATGCAGAATTGGATTGCACTCGCAGTGGCATCATAGGGAATTGCTTCAACGCTATTGGACGGCGGACGCACTGCACACTCAGCACTAAACTTCCATTGATTTTGAACCAGGCAGAAACACCAATTTGCAACATCAGCAAAAACTCCGGCATGGCCACAATCCTTAAAACGTGAAAAATTATCATTTGGGGCGAATGCACAATGGCCCGTAAGAAATTGCTCGAAGCGCTCTTATTCTTCTTGCTGGTGATTTCCGCCAAACTTTGCCCGTTATTTCAAGATCAATGCCCGCAGATGAGCTGAACGCATGCTTGAAAGCTTCATATCTTTGGAACCGAGTCGAGAAAATCACGCTATCGACGAACATGCGTGTGCATTTGTGGCAAGACCCGTCTGCCCAAACATTCTCAAAACAACTTCCAATTGATCGCGCCACGAACAAGATTTCGATCCCGCCTAACTTCTGTCAAATGCAAATGAATATTCAAGCCGTTGTCGACAAGGTAGTCAAGTCTAACAACATCCTACAAAAATCCGAATTGGCTGTGCGAACATGCAATTTTGGCACCAAAAAATGATGATGTCAACAAGCTCAATGAGCAAATTCAATTGAAACTGCCCGGCGAAATAATCAAATACAAATCGATCGACACAGTAATGGATGAAGAACAAGCCGTCAATTATCCCACTGAATTTTTGAATTCATTGGAACCACCCAGAATGTCACCGCATGTACTAACATTAAAGGTTGGATTACCGGTAAATCTTATTCACAACTTAAACGCACCAAAGTTATGCAACGGAACCAGAAACTGTTCACCAAATTTAATCGAGGCAACAATCATCGGTGGCAGATTCAAAGGCGACGTCGTGCTTATTCCACGAATTCCGATGATTTCCAACGATTTACCATTCCAATTCAAGCGGCTCCAATTCGCTTTGCGTCTTGTCTCTGCTATTACCATCAACAAAGCACAAGGCCAAACATTGACTATTACTGGCTTAATTTTGGAAAATTCATGTTTTTCACACGGCCAGTTGTATGTGGCTTGCTCCCGAGTTGGCACGCGAAAAAATTTATACGTTTTTACACCAAATAAAAAAACAAAAAACATTGTCTATCCGCTGGCCTTAAGATGAACTATTAAATAAATATATTTCCAGTTTGCCTTAAATACATGTTTTTCTTTTTTTACTGAGCCCATATCTGCACCATATGTAAGTTATTCTGTGAAAAAACTTTATGATAGGTATTCCATGGATTTTTATTTAAAGGCCGTAAATTTCGTTATAAGCTCTATTTAAATCGTGTGGTAATACAACACTAATGTTTGCTTAGGGCCCGCAACGCGGACCGGGTCAGCTAGTATGGTAAAAAAAGCAAAACTCAGTCCTTTTCAGAACGATTTGCAAAAAAATTTCTAGAAAATTGGCTGTTAGGTGCTAAAACTTGAAAAAAAATTAGAACCAGCGGTAGGTGATAACTGCGGATACAAAAATTAACGGATATATTCTAGGGAATCATAAGTTGGATTTTCTCCACGGCAAGTTATCTCAAATAGACCCAGTTGTGTAGGTATTTTCAGGCCCATGTAAGCACTAAGAAATAATCAGCTCGTTTTGCTGAAACATTTGATCGACTTTTTAGCTGGAAATTTTATACAGTTGGAAATTCCACACCAAATTATCGCCCAAAGTGTAGCTTACTTGTCATACAATAGCTCTTATTTTACCACGTGAACCGTGAGCATTTTCGTTTGTCGTAAGCGAGTTTTTGAATGTTATTTGAGATTTTAACAATGTGCTTTATGGGTTGAACTAAGAACCTACCTTTTCCGGATTCGGAAGAAATACACCCCGCCTTCGGAAAGGGCATTTTCTTAAGATTACAAAACTAATAACAATAACATTATAGTTTAATGCAACAGTGTTATAAAAGTCCTTTCCAAAAAATACAGAAAAATAAAATTTGTTCAGTTCGTATGATTAGAACCACTTTGCATGTTTACATTTTTGGCACGATTTATACTTCAAATAATTAGTAAAAGCAAAACATTGCTTTCTAATAAACATTACTGAAAAAATCGCAAGCAATCTATTTTGAACATAATCTATTTTGAACATAATGGTGTTGGGATACTTAAAAGATGCTGAAAACTATGGAAAGAATTACAAATTGTAAAGGATTCCAACCGCTTTAACTCCACCCGAGTAGAGAAAAATCTTGAGAATTGCGTCTAACATTTCTCTTCCAGCACAAACAAATCAGTTCTCAAGCTGTTATCCAGGCAAGTATCTCGTCAGAAAAAAGAGCCTTTGCAAGTACCTCAAGTTGAAAAAACTGAAGAAAATCGCTTACAATTCGCTGACGTGGAACTTTCCAGCAAGAGGTCAAGTTAATGATTAGCGTACTGTGGTTTTTAGTGCCGAACAGAAATTTAATTTAGATGACCCAGATAGCTACAATTATTATTTCCACGATACGAGAAAAGAGGAGCAATTTTTCAATCGTCATCACAGCAGACAGGGCGGAGGTATGTACTGGGTGCAATAAGGTATTACATCACAATCGATTTAGATTTTCAAAGTGAAAAAGTGACTGAAGGAACTTTCAAAACTCTGTTACAGTCAACTTTCCCTAAAGTAAGTGATGACTTGGACCGAATCCATGGAGTCTACAAGATACTACTCCTATTTATAATGCCAGAGTTGTTAAAAAATTAATTTCAAACCAAAATGTTGTTTGGCCATCATATTCTCCCGACCTACACATAATTGGAAATGTTTGGGGTTGGCTTTCGCGCAAGAATTCTGAAGGAGGAAGACAATTCGCTACTAAGGAAACACTAATTCAAGCTATTAGGCAATCCTGGAATGAGATTCCTTTGAATAACACTGTGATACAAATGAAAGGAATTTGTTTCGGGCCTCAACCAAATAAAATAATTGTGAAAGTTCTTGGACGTCGTATCACAATCCCCGCTCGATTTTGCCGCTATACGTAACAATTTGTTTCACAGCCCGAAGAAAATTTTGGAGGTGACTCAGAGCCCTATTTCAGATTTTACTTCAATAAATCATAAACAGCTTGAAATATTGCATTATAGCCTTTGACAATATTGTAGCTATTTTCCCATTTCGCAATTCCCTCTAATGTATTTCTAAGGAAAAGTACACTGTTAATCGATTATTTCACGAAACGTCACGAAAAATTGCACAATTGCCCAAAATTACATTTTTGTTCATTAGTGTATTTGACAATATTGTTAAGTATATTAAGCACTACAACTTTCTAGAAGACATCAATTTGTCGTTTGTTTAATATTGAATACATATACATAAGTGAATATTTAAAGAATATGGTTAGACGCAGCATTTCAACACCAATTATGGAGCTCTAAATATAATTTTGTTGATTAGTGTATTCAGAAAAGTTATCAAGAAATTTATAAGCTACAATTCTTTTGAAGATAGCTACCGCAATTTATTTACCGTTAGGCAAGAAATGTCAAAACATATGAAATATGTGAAAGTTTTCGTGACGTTTCGTGAAATAATCGATTAACTATGTACTTTTCCTTAGAAATATATTAGAGCGAATTGTGAAATCGGAAAATAGCTTCAATATTGTCGAAGGTTGTAATGCAATATTTCAAGGTGTTTAGGATTTATTGAAGTAAAAATTTTAAATCTGGCCTGTAAAAAAAATTGTTACGTATAGGGGCAAAACCGAGCGGGGTTTTGTGATACCACGTACAAGTACTTTCGCAATTTTTTGGTTTGGCTGAGGACCGAAACCCACTGTTACACTGTGTTATTTAACATCAATTTATGAATTAATCAAAAGCAGCATATTTGAAGTTATTTTAAGTAATATAGGTAGCACCCACTATTACAAAGTTTACAATCTTCTGAATTAACCAAATATTAATGGTTCTTATTTTTAAATTGTAAAATAATGTATTTTTATTTAAAATTAGTTAAGTGTTTCTCGAAAAAGTGTTTCTCGAAAAACAAAAAATGACATGTCCTACTAAAACCAGAAATTTAAGTGGTTCTAATAATCTGGTCGATAGTATATCTTTGACGTTTGGGAATAAGGTCTTAAGTCAGAAAATGTAGTTTTTCGTAATGTTAAATAGAAAATTATTTAATTGTTTGCAAATCAGGATAAAATTTGTTTGAAAAGGAAATGATGGGAAACAAGCATGGATATGATAACCTATAGTAATATTAACACATTTTTTAAAATTTATTAGTATTTACCGTTTTTGAGATGAGTTAAGTCCTTAGGATCCTCAAATTTTGTATCATTTCTAAAAGTTTTGCTTTTTCATAAGAATGAAGTCAGGAAATAAAACGTTGTTATTTAGTTAAAAATAGGAATTGATTAATTCATTTATTCAAAAGCTTTAAAAATTATTATAATAAACAATAAAAGTAATTAAATAATTAATAATTATAAAGTTAATAATAAAAACCAAGAAAAAAATTTTAGTTGTCTCTGTTTCCTCTTCTTCATCTACCAAATTAGGATCATCGTTTACAGCGGTGTAGGAAGTTGGTAAATTTTTATAAAAACTGTGGAACACAGGTGGTATCAATCTTAAAAGAGAACACAAATCCCTTTTTTTCTTCTCAGATATCGTGACCAAAGTTTTATATTTTGTTTGGAGTGCATAATTTTTTAGATTTTTATTTTTTCCTCTCCTAAGGAAGCTTAAAATCTTGAAATCTTCGGAATCGTTCAAAGTGTTTTTGTAACTCACTAAGCCCTTCTGCTTGTATTGGAGCCATTGTGCACTATGCCAAGCGAACTGTTCATTTAAAGTATTTGTTTTCCTGCATACACAAACTGTCTTCAACAAAGCTGCAAAATTTAAAAATTCTTCTTGCTGCATTTCGTGTACGCGGAACTTCTTTTTAAGGCCCGTTGTTCTTACCAACTGGTACCAATCATGGGGGTGATAAACTGGTGTTTTTGTTTTCTTTTTTTGTTTTTCAATCATGGAATGATCCATGTCGCATTCCATATGCGTATGTCCCGGATTGCGATTCATATGAAGAATAAACGCTAGGTAACTAGATAAGACAGGCGATGAAATAACTGGTTTCTTTTCTTTGTTGTTTCGTTTGTTGAGTGGTTTTTGATGTAGCGGCGCTAATGACGTGGTAAGTGAGATAGCAGGAATTGATTATTCCGTTCCGAATAAAAGACTTAAGTTGACTTATGCCCTTAGAAGAATATTAAATGTTTCAAAGGCTTCGGTCACAAAGACGTAAGTCAACTTAAGACCTTAATACCAAACAAAATATGTATTTTTCTGACTTATTGCCTAAAGAGCAAATGATTACGATTGAATGCAGTTGTGCTAGAATTAAGTTATTGATACCAAACGAAAGAAAAAAAAATTTTAGTTAAACCCAATCAAAAACTCAAAATGCTTTTTTTTGACTTAAGACCTTATTCCCTAACGTCAAAGATATATTGACGTGGTATTTTTGGAACGAAGTTCCTTATCGCACGTTGCGGGATGGGGGCTAAATGAAAAAATTGTAAACAACATTTTTTTAACTACTTTATTACAACCCATTATTGTCAGCTTCTTTGGGTACTTTTGGTTTGGTTTGGTTTAATGGGAAGTTTTCTAGGTGGAGCCTGTTTGTTACACACTGTAGTTTTGAACCCAATAAAAAGTAAATTTAGAAAATCCAAAGTGCAAGACTGGCATATCCATGAAACACAACCCTGAGCATGGGATTACATTTGGCAGCATACTTACTCTTCCACTCGTACTTTTGGTTTGGTTTGTGTCTAGACTAACATATGGGGAGAAATTTCTTGTTACTGGGAAATTTTCTAGGTGGAGCCTGCTTATTACATATTGTAGTTTTGCACCGAATAAAATGTAAATTTAGAAAAGCCAAAGTGAAAGATGTTTAAAAAAATAACACTTTCTTAAATAAGTGCGTTTACTTAAAAAAAGTAAATTTCCCCAAATCCATACTTATTCATATACTGAAACAGAGTACCTTTTCTTAAAAAATTCCTTATCTAAAAGAAGCACCTTTGCTTAGATAAGTAGATTTTCTTACAAAAAGTACCTTCATTTTATTTTACAAAAAGTATCTTTTCTTAAAGATCCATCTAAATTATAGTATTTTTCAACAGGCGACTTAGGCGTGTTGGAACTAACTAGTACATACTATGTAGCGAAAGGAACTTCGTTCCAACCGGATGTTCCCTGACACCTCATTTAATTTTATTTAATATTTGCCTATCGCACACGAGCCTGTGGGTTACGTGTGTTTTGCCAGTCACCCAGCCATTTGAAATATTTCTCACCTAACTCTAACTAGGATTTTTCGAACGCAGCTGTATTGTTGGCAGTTGGCTCACCATTTGTCGTTAATCGGTTAAAGGGAAATCGATTTTAATGATAAAATTACAAATAGGGAAAGCTCTTCTCGTTCCCTTCAAGCGATGTAAGGAAAACTTGATTATTTACAATGTCTTTGTTAATTTTTAAATACTGAGTTGGCAGGAGAGTAATTTTGGGTTTTTTGTTGAAAGTAATTTTCAATAATTTTATTGAATTTATTAATTGTAATCTAGAATGTAGGTCCCATTTTGTTCAATGATTTTTGGTATCGTTCAGATAACTTTTTAGCCCCAGACTCATAGCATGACTGGTCCGTCCCACAAATGTAGTTCCCTTTCATCATTGAAGGATTTTCCATTTCAAAAAGACTTCAGACTCCAGAATACAGGAAAATCCGAATGTGCAAGATAAGATGGATTTTATAGATAAGGTTTGGATGATAAGGTGCCAGACAAGGTGTGGATGATAAGGTGGATGTTCCATCTCTTCCAACCCAAGCTCCAATATTTTTTGACGAATCTGCAAAAGTGGGTGAGGCCTAGCGTTGTCGTGATGTAAAACCATGGCTTTGCGACTTAGCAATTCAGGTCGTGTTTTTCTCACTGTCCGATTAAGATTCGTCAATTGATGGCAATGAAATAAACTACTGCCTAAAACTTCCACCAAATGGACAACATAGTATTTTTTTGGTGCAGTTCAGTGTTTGATGAAGTTTGAGCCTCTTCATCGTGCATGCACCAGGATCAATTTCGGTTGGCATTGTTGTAGACGATCCATTTCTCATCTGCAGTGACAATTTGTTTCAAAATCAGCTCATTTCTGAGCAATAAACCGCAAGTGCTTTTCGGTTTGTTAGTTGGATTTCATTAAGCTCATGCCGAACCCAAATATCAAGCTTTTTGACAAGTCCAAGCCGTTTCAAATTGTTTTCAATGGTAGTGAACAATAACTTAAACTTGTTTACAGTTTCTCAAACAGAAACGTGTCAGTCAGATTCAATAACGGCTTTGGTTTCGTCCTCATCACCCTCAATTTGCTTACCGCTCCTATGCCCATTTTTGATTGTGAAACCAGATTTGATTTTTTGAACCAGATTTGGCATGTGCTTTCTGCTGAAGCATCCAAACCATATACGTCACAACTATCCCTGCGGATTTTTTGCTTGTTTGGAAATAAAAGAAAATTCACATTTTCATAAGGTATATTCAAAACACGTTTTAAATGAAAACTGACCACTGCAAATAATGTGACATCAAAAACTTAAGCTTGAAATGTCAGATATGTAACTGCATAAGAACATATTTAGTCAGCTAATCAAAAGCATTTCAAAAATAACAAAAGCAGCATCTTTATGAAAAAATCTAAGTTAATTTCTTGCCAACCCAATATATAAATCAATTCCACAGTCATAATGCAGCCTTCGATTGGAAATCAGTCACCTGAGCAAAGCCTTTACTCTCATTTTAGCATTGTCGCACAATGTGACAAGAGTGCGGAAAAAATGTTTCTTGCTTCTAATTTTTCCCATTTTCTCAGGAAGAAAATCTTCAAAAGAATAAAGTGGAAGAATCAAAAACGATAAAGTCTCACAGTCTGTGTGAATAAAGTACCAACTCAAGTATCGTGCTGAGTGTTAAATAAAGTTTCTTTCCCACAGATTTTGATTTATGCTGAATATCTAATTTTATACTGTGGGCGGAAAAAGAAAATATATAATAATCGAACCCATTCTCAGTAGGAATAGATTCTGTTCAGAGCTTTAACTCTGCTGTGTTAGTTCATGCTTTTATTCAGTATTTGCAAACACATAATGGGTTTATATCCAGCAGGGCAATCATTTACTTATATTTGGATACACAGAAATCAAAGGTGAAGTGTCGTGATAACAAACTCAATCCAATGGCCATGGCCCATGTTGACTTATGGGGTTTTTAAAAACAGATTCAATTGAAATCCCTTAAAGTTGTATAAATTATTTTAAACATTTGATTTAATTATTTAATTACAGTTTTTCCTTGAAACAGATGTGCGAATATCTTCATGTGCTGTGATGTAGTCATCCAATTATTGTGTCTTCCTTGTTTTTATAATTCGAAATATAAGCTTATTATCGTTCTATGTTTGTTAATATTTAATTTTTCTTCTTTAGTTGTATTAGTATTTTGTATATGTTTATTCTAAAGGTAACCTACGGGTACTCACATATGGGACATTCTATGGTAATAGACCATGACTAAAACGATATATATTTAAAGAGGATTTTGTTGAAAGTAAATTGCTGTATTTGAAAAAGGATGTAAACGTCGACATATGTTCATGCATATGGAATTTATAATGAATATATAGTTAAGTTCAACACTTCCTTAGTGAAACAGGTAACACCATTTGCTCGGCCTGACAATACTGTTAAGGATTTTTGAGAAAATCCTTTAAAAACTCCTTACTTTTCAATCATTTACGCCACCAGGTTAAATGATTTTATTGAGATAGTACTTTTATTGCAGACATACTTATTCGATTTATTCAAGCCTGATTGTTAGCCCATCAGGTTCTTAAATCATAACTGGTCGCTGTAGGTCCCTCTGGAATACAATTATTTACATTTGATTTGAGTGCTTAAGTGTTTTCAAATTTTAATGCACTGAAAATGATTTGCCTTATACACGGAATAATTCTGAGAACAACAGTACTTATATAAACACAATCTACTTGAACGCAAATATCATCTTAATCCAATACTAGAAATCGGATATTTGAACTGCGTATTAGCCAAGAATGTTTTCACTATTAATTTAGAATTAACAGGCTAACTTTTTACAAAAAGCCCATTACGAAGACCTTCGTTTAAAGGGAAATTTTGCATTAAATAATGCAAATTTTGCATCAGAATAAATGCAGACCAACGACTTCTCTATGCACGTTTATTTAACAAAGACTATGCCTGCACAAGAGAAAGTACCGCAAAAGCAGTTTTATTGTGTCAAATTCGCATCGCAGTCAAATAAGACCGCAAAGAAGACCGTTGTAACCATGAGACAATTTTCTTTATTTGCAGTATCCACACGTGTGTGTTATAATGAATTTGAGATAGTCAAATATTTCCAAGAAATATATGTTTCCGAAAGGTGTGTTATGAAAGCACCCCTGAAATAGTGAGCGGATCAATAAGTCCGTGAGTTTGTGAATGAAACACAGTTTTTTTGCAAATTTACTTTTCAGCATAATCTCCTTTTTGCTCAATACACTTAGACCAACGTGTCTCCAATTTGTGAATCCATAAAATAGGCAATTGATTGATAAATAACACTGTACGTAAAATTTTAAGTTTTGAAATAACACAAAAACACCGAGACACCCCAACTAATTTTTGGGTCATGGAATCCAGTGGTGTACTCCGTTTTTCAAAGTTAGCTCAAAATAACGAGATATTTCGATTTTAAATTTGTAGTAGATTTAAGGTGAGTTTTGATTTTATTTGGGGGAAAAACCTGCAAAAGCTCTTGTTGAATCAATTTATATATTTTTTTTCAACAACATGTAACCATTGAAATAATATACATCTATTTGGAAGCACAATTAGTTTACCTCTTACAATCTGGGGCCATAATAATTATTGGCATCCCTATTACAAACAGCTGCTACAACATATACATATATCAAAGTATTCACTTTGACAGATTAGTCCCTACCCGCCGCTATAGATGTTAACACATCAAAAATATAAGCAATTTCCCAATAAGCACAGAGTCGGACTCGGATCCGATTGGGATCGGATTTGAGTCCGATGCGTCGGATTCCGCTTACGCTGGTACGATTCGGATCCGGTTTGAGTCCGGAATATCAAATTTCGTTTTCTCTGATCCGGTTAGATTCCGGAACATCGGATTTCGTTTTCTGTGATGCGATTCGGATCCGGGTTGAGTCGGGAACATCGGTTTTCGCTTTCTCTGATACGATTAAATTAAATATAATATAATGAACAAAACTGAGTCTCCGAAACGCATATAAAAATAAATGCTTAAAATGTAATTTGATTATTTTATTCTGAAATGAGAGCGGATTCAATTGCGAAATGATTTCGGAACCCATCGTAATGATTTAAAATCCGGTCACATTTCACTATCGGGGCCGAATTCATTACGCTATCGGATCCGAATTCATTTCGCTATCGGGTCCGAATTAATTTCGCTATCGGGTCCGAATCCATTTCAATATCTGGTCCGAATTCATTTCATCTCGTTTCGAGATCGGACGCAATTCTCGTTTCGGGAACGAAAGAGGAATTTCTCCCACTCGCTGATCCCATCACGAACCGAGAACGGATCAGTTCTCGAAATCATCTCCGAGAATTCGGCTCCGATTCGGATCCGTTGTGCTTATTGGGTTATTGACCATTTTGAAAAAATAGAAAAATGAGTGACCAAAAATGCAGATCACATTACGAAAAATTAGATATGTTTTGTTTTGTGCGTGGAAAATTTACACCGAAAAATCATCGACGACATTTGGTTGAAGATGCCCTCAAAGCTTACAATCAGTAATTTTGGTTACCCCCGCTGAAGAAATGCGAAATGTTGATCATGCACCTGCATTTTCGTGCATCACATGTTTTAGTGCATTACACAAATGGTGAAAATTACAGCGATATTCGATGCCATTTGGACTTCCAATGATATGGACCGATCCAGGGGAACATGATACAGAAAATTGCTACGCTTGCAAGAACGATGTAAATGGTCTCAATCAAAACAGTAAGTTCACTTAGATAGACTAGCTATATATGGAATACACAATAATTTATTCTTAAAGAATGCTCCAGTTTTATATACAAAGGTGTGCCAAGTGCTCACGTACCAGTTCCACACAGTGATGAATTGCCTGTCCCAGTACATCCATCGACATACCAATATGATACTGCGTCCTATGAAGTACAATCACAAACTTCAGCAACATCATGCTGATTCTGATTACCTTCAGCCATTTATACAATATCCATCATTAATTTCGCAGGAACATTTATTTTTGAAATCTGAAGCTATCTCAAAATAATGAAATGACTTTGGCTTAGGAACTAAGAAGCGTCAAAGTGCTGACACCAGGTGTAAAAGTTACATCTTACAAATACCGGCGAGAACCATATATGCCTTATTTCATGTTTTCCGAGGACGCAGCTTATGCACATTATCAAGATATTCCCGGTTTAATGAATGAAATGGGAATCTGCAACTATAATCCATCTTTATGGCGTCTTTTCATTGACTCTTCAACCAGAAGGTAAACAGTAGTCTTGCTATTTGAAAACAGCAGCGTTAAACCAGTGCCATTGATGTGTGCTCTTGGAATGCATGAGTCGTATGATACCATGAAATTAATTCTGGAACGCAAAAGTTTTGACGAACACCATTGGCTTTTAAGGATTTTGGATTTTAAGGTTCTTTCACTATTAGCTGGAATGCAAACTGGCTATACAAAGTACATGTGTATTTTTTGTAAATGAGACAGCCGCGCAAAATGCAACCAGTACGAAAAGCGAGATTGACAAAACGCGATTTGCAAGTTGTTGGCGAATTTAATGTAATTCCCCCTTCAGAAAATAATGCTTCTGGATCTCCTTATCAAGATGGGAGTTGTAAAGAATTTTTTAAAGTATTTGGTTCGCGTTAACGAAAATGCATTACCATACTCGAAAAACAATGCCTTTCCAAAATTATCAATAGAAAAATTAAAAGAGGATAATTTTGTGTAACCAAAAGTGTGTGACTGCAATATATTTTATATCAATTCTTTCTAACAGGAGTAGTTAACGGTCCAGATATACGGAAACTTTAAACGGATACGAGATTTTCTGAAATGTTAGATGAAACTGAACTCAACGCATGGAACTCAATTCGTGCGGTAATTGAAAACGTTCTTTGCAAAAATCGGTCACCAGAGTACCGTGATTATATTGACAACATGATGAAGTCTTTCGACAAACTGGGCGTTAATATGTCGTTGAAAATCCATCAAACTATTTGACATTTTATCAAACTATAATGGTATTCGACGACCGCGTCGCTGGAAAAAGAATAGGCTTGCTGATTTCTGCTGGTCGATTGCAAACAAAGAGTAAAAATTTAATAAATCCAAACAAATTTATAAAATCATCAAAATAACAGCAAATATAGTTCCATGTCCAATTGAAAATGGACGTCCATTATTAAATTTTGAAAAATAGTTAATAAACAAATTGATTTTAAACAAGTTTTTAAAGTTTTTCATTCAAATAAAATCAAAAATCGCCTTAAATCTACTACAAATTTAAAATCGAAATCTCTCGTGATTTCGAGCAAACTTTTCAGAACGGGGTACACCACTGAATTCTACGACCCAAAATTAGGTTGACGTGTCTGCTGGGTGTAACTTCCATACAAATCGAACATTTATTACAAAATTATATTTTTCTTCTAAAAATTTTTACTGGTAGATATGTTTAGCTTCAACTCACACACTGGCTAATAATCTGAAAATGTCGACTTAACCGAAGAAAATCAGCGAGATTACCACGCCTATTCTGGTACCTCCCATACAAAAGTTTGGTGGTCATCCGGGTTGTTCATCCCATAAATCCCGTGAAACACTTCCGACCTTAATGAAATTATGTATAAGGCTTCACGTCATCAACTTCAAATCGCCGATGATTTTACCACGCCCATGTTGGTACCCCTATGCAAAAGTTAGTTGGCCGTGGTTGGTTGTTCGGTACGAGAAGTCCCGTAAAACCGAAGCAATCCTTATGAAATTCTGTACTAGACAATATTGGCTAAAATGCCACACTCCAAAGGAAAATGACGGGGTTTGCCATACCTATTCTGGTACCTCCCATACAAAAGTTGGGCCGACGGCCGGTTGATCGACAAGACAATGCTCGTAAACCTCAACCGATCTTAATGAAATTTTTAACAAAGAACTATTTGCTTAAAAGCTACTGTGTAATTAACATGGACAATTGTACTTTCAATAAAAAAGTTGGGCGTGTCTCCGGTTGGCCGAGTCGGCACCTTAATAAAATTTGGTAATGCTCAATTTTTTGGCAAAATCTACAAATTAAGCAACTTCGACATGCAAATATTTCTACCTCCTATATATATATTGGCCGGAAAATTGCCTGGTAGTCACGATAAAGCCCCAAACCCACTTAGAATCCTAATTAGGTTGGGTATAAGCGGACGTATTGGATGACAAAGGGTGAGGGTATGTTTAAATCGATTCACCCGACTGAGATTTGTGTACTGGTTTTTTATGTCGGTATTTCGATCATCATTGATGATCATCAGCAGAAATCAACTCAAACAAAACTTCTAACCACTGTCTCAGTCGCGTCCCAATAACATTTTTTTCTTACTTACAATTTTCGTCGTTCTCGATGCCGGTTATATTTAGTAAGTTGTAATTACTGTTAACCGAACTGATCACTTTTTCAGAATGAAATCAACTCACATTTGCTTGATGATCGTTAATGTTTTCTCTATGTCTAACATGTGGTTTTTCAATTTCCGTTGTCTTCGATCCCAGTTAGTTTGACCATGTTGATACCACTCGTTGTCGTATTCCACCCCAGCGTTGAACCTTGTAATTTGGCATGGCTAACGGATGTTTAAGTCATAAGATACCACATACAAATTTCATAATGTGACTGAAGAAGAATCGTACGTTAGTTCCGGGCGAACCAATTAAAATTGTGGAAAAAATTTACCAGTTCGTTCAGCTTAACTTTATAAAAGTCTGTTAAATCGAACATGAAGTTATATCCAAGATATTGTCTCCTACTCACACAAAAAAAAATAAGATATGAGATGTTCAACACTCTCACACCCAGTGAACTATTTTTTTAAAGGAGTTTGTAGCCACCCTAAACTCTGGAGTTATCAATGAATTACGATTGCCACAACCGACTTGAGGTTGTCACGACCGAATTTAGTCTCCACATCTGAAATTCGGTTAAGCAACCTCGTTTCATAATTAATTCAATTGTGACAACTGAATCTCCAATTATATTCCTTCTGTCAACTAAGTCGACACGTTCCCGGCAGAATGTATTAAGCGACATATTTGGCGACAATGACTTTTTGCCATATTCTCAAAATTTATGCCAAGCTCCATATTTCAATATTCAGAGAATGTCCATTGCATAACCACGTCATGAGTTATTAAGCAAATGAAATGGTAATAACCAAAAAAATAATTCAAATCAGCCACTTGACAGAAAGTATTTGTCGTTTCTGAACCATTTCCATTTTGTCGCTTAATACATTCTGCCGGGAACGTGTCGAAGTGTTCTAAAATTTCGATTTAAACAACCGAATTTGGGATTAATTCGGATATTTCCAAATTCGGTTGGAGTAACCAAATGTGACATCAATTCTGGTGCTACAACCAAATTTAGCATCAATTCGGCTGCATCTACGGAATTTGGTATCAATTCGGTCACAATAACCGAACTTAGCCTTAAGTCGGAAGCATCGACCGATTTTGGCGTCAATCTGGTTGCTGAATTCGAATTTCTCTAGGTACAATCGATTTAGTTTTAAATTCGGTTCTCAAAACATAGTTCTATTTATTTCAAACCTGACGTTTAAAATTCGGAAAACAAATATAATACTAAAAAAATCAAAGAATGTATAACACTGTGTGTAATTTTTTAAGTCTTGGCAAAATAACCATATACGGACACCACTACGTGATAAAAGACTAAAAAAAAAGACCCGTGTTTCCCAATTTTTCCCAAAGTCATGCAGTTTTTTTTTTATGGGCCGCCAAAGATTTGGGGCCTCGGTATCATTTTCGTAAAAATGTGATCATTTTCTCAGGCTCATATCTTGCAAACCGTTCAGAATTTTACTCTCTGAGGCAAAGTTGTAGCTCTTGTCAAAAAGAACAAAAATTGCGAACATATAAAATTAAAAAAACTTCACCTTCCAGATCAAAATCGCAAAAAACTTAAAAAAATTCGATTTATTTTTACCTTTTTTCCCGTGTTCAGGTCCATAGGTAGCAAACCGTTCAAAATTCAAAGAAACAATCAACTACAAAAATTTACCTAAGATCTCAATAAACAAATTTCTAGAACATATAAACTTCCTAGAGCTGATTCTTAACACTGTTTAGGTAGCACGCAAAAGTGAAAAATTTGCCGAAAATTTTTTAATTTAATTTTTTTTACCTTTTTCTCCTGTTCAGATCCATAGGTAGCAAAAAATCAAATATGCCTGGCCAGAACCATATTTTTGACAGCTTTTTTAAAGCAAAGAAAACTCACACATGCTAATGTTATCTCTACGGCGTACCGCAAACGACAAGCTGAATTTCAGATGCTCTACACTCTAAATGATGACAATTCGTTCGCTTACTGCAACGATATAAAAGCTTTGGTGGTAAAAATGGGAATGAACTACATCGCTAGTGAGTGGAGATTATTTATGGATGGTTCAAGTCCACTTCGTCGAAAAACAATGTATATGCTCTTTTGAATTCACTAGTTAAAAGATTCTTTTCCTTCTGAAATCTTGTAGATGTTTTTTTTCTGGTTTGATGACCGCAAACGTAGCAAAATAAATCAATATTTTCACACTGCATATTGAAATTGTCAGTTGCCAATGTTGTGTGCGAATTATACTGTAGCACTTTCACTTTTTTTACTTTCACTTTCACTTTATAACTTTCACCGCTGAGCTCTCGTTGACGTCGCGCTGTGTAATGCCTCGATGTGAGCGTCGTGTCGCTTTTATATTTTGTGCTGCGTCCCTTGTTGCGTGTGCTGAGCTTACTGCATTGCCTGTGCTGCTTCTGTCGGTGCATGATCGCGTGATACCTAAGCGCTACCTAAACGGTGTTAACCCTTGGACAAACACATGGTTCTGGCCAGGCATATTTCATTTTTTGCTACCTATGGACCTATGGAGAAAAAGGTAAAAAAAATTAAATTAAAAAATTTTCGGCAAATTTTTCACTTTTGCGTGCTACCTAAACAGTGTTAAGGATCATCTCTAGGAAGTTTATATGTTCTAGAAATTTGTTTATTGAGATCTGAGGTAAATTTTTGTAGTTGATTGTTTCCTTGAATTTTGAACGGTTTGCTACCTATGGACCTGAACACGGGAAAAAAGGTAAAAAATCGAATTTTTTTAAGTTTTTTGCGATTTTGATCTGGAAGGTGAAGTTTTTTTGATTTTATATGTAAATCGAAATTCTGAACGGTTTGCAAGATATGAGCCTGAGAAAATGATCACATTTTTACGAAAATGATACCGAGGCCCCAAATCTTTGGGGGCCCATAAAAAAAAAGTGCATGACTTTGGGAAAAATTGGGAGACACGGGTCTTTTTTTTTAGTCTTTTATCACGTAGTGGTGTCCGTATATGGTTATTTTTTTTCGTGTTGCACTGTGTAATTGTTGCTGTCCCGGCAATATAAATATTTATTTTGTGGTTATTAAAAAAGATAAGTACATGTATTGTAATTACACGGTGTTACAAAAAATAGATTTTTTTCTGTCCTATGAACCAAATGCACATATTCGGAAAGAGGGGAAAAAATAAAAATACACGTGTATCGTTGATTTTCATGTACACGTCAGTTTGAAGTTTGAAGTATAAAGCTCGTAGTGGCCTGTGTGAAAGCCTTTGGACCGATTTTTAACCCTATTTCAGTGATCCAATCGAGCTGATTTTTTGCAGGCAGACTCGTGGAAATGGCTGTATCACATCAAATTTTTTAAAAACAATTTTTATCAATTCTCAGATTTTCCCCAATTTTTATTATTTTTGAAAAAAAAATATTTTTTTCACTTTTCTTAGCATAACTTGAAGGGACTCCAAATTTTTAAACTACTTAAGCGTTACGAAAAAAAATGTTTTTTGACCCATTCTACTCGATATAGTTGTAGTTAATCAATAGTAACCTTCTAACACTAAACAGTTTTTGACTTTTACAACACTTACAACTGGTCTGACAGATGAAATAAGGAATTGCAAAATTGTTTTAAGTTCTGTTGTGCGAAAACGTATTTGTATATATTTCATCTGAAAAAAATGCAGTGTCCGACGCGAAATAACTTTTGTTACGTTTGTGGCTTATTCGCACCAAGTAAAAATTTCAAAAATATTTCTAAAACAGTGGTGAATTCGTTTCAGAAAATATTTAAGACTGCTTATGTTCCTTACTTGTGGTATACTCCGGAAGTCGTGTGCGACTATTGCTATAGAAATTTGTGCAAGTTTACTGATGGAAGGTCAACAATAAAGTACGCTGTACCAACAATTTGGCTACCACGCACGGAGCACTGCAATAAATTGTGCTACTTTTGTGTAACTTTTGCTCAAACAAAAGGGTATCAATACATTCATCGCAACAAAATTCGCTACGCTAATGTAGAATCGGTAATTCCAGCAGTTCTATACTCACCAGAAGAGCGTGTAGCGGCTTCAGTGGAGATTTTTGATAATGTTCCCGAAATAAGCGATGCAGAATCAACAATTGTACCAACACTGCTATCAACTTTTCTTGCATCGAATGCGAGATGCGAGAGTCCACAAGTATCGGGATTTGTGGCAACACCCAGTGAAATTGGGACTGCAATGCCGCATTTAATAACGCAAACCGGCTTCAATGACCTCGTACGAGACGGAAATATGTCGAGGAGAACAGCATAACTCTTTGCATCACGCTTTAAGCAGTGGAATATAGTGGCGGCTGATTTTAAAATAACAGCCGCTCGTGGTCGAGGTACCACTATTCCATATGACGAATTTTTTAAATTGCACGAAGATCGGGAAAAAAACCTAGCTTATTGTTATGATATTGATTTTATGTTTGCAAAAATTGGTTACCCTCATATTTCAGAGGAGTGGCGACTTTTCATCGATGCATCGGTCAACAGCCTTAAAGTCGTGCTGCTTCATATCGGTAACAGACATCCATCTGTCCCGATCGCATATGCCACAAACCTCAAGGAAACATAGGAAGGCATGGAATTAATATTACAGCTGATAAAGTACAAAGAGCATAATTGGAAAATATGCTGCGATCTGAAAGTGGTCGGTTTACTCATGGGTGTTAAGCGTGGATTTCCAACCCACCAGTGCTTTTTGTGTACATGGGAAGGTCGAAAAAGAGATGAGCATTACACTGAATTTAAGTGGAAGCCGCGAACATGCTACAAAGTAGGCGTAGAAAGTATAGAGAATCTACCATTGGTGCAGCCGTCTCAAATCATTTTGCCTCCACTACACATTAAGCTCGGTCTCGTATCAAATTTTGTTAAAAAACTGGACCGTGATGGCGAGGCCATTGCAACTTTGCGCGAAATTTTTCCGAAATTGAGCGGCGCAAAGATTCATGCAGGTATTTTTTTAAGAAGTCATTCAGTAACTTTATGTTTTTTAATGATTTTTTTGATTTAAGGTGTTTTCAATGGTCCGCAGATAAAAAAAATAATTGCAAGTGCTGAATTTTCATCAAAATTAAATGCTATCGAACAACGTGCATGGAAAGGTACAGTTGCCGTTATTGAGCAGTTTCTTCGCAACAAACGAGCTGCCAATTATAGAAATATTGTAGCAGAAATGGTTTCGGCATATGGCGAAATGGGCATATTAATGTCGCTAAAGATCCATTTTCTTCACAATCATTTAGATTTTTTCCCTGATGATTTAGGAGCTTGTAGCGATGAGCATGGCGAAAGGTTCCATCAGGATATTGCGGCTATTGAAAAGCGCTTAAAGGAAAATACATTTCGTATATGCTTGGCGAATACTGTTGGTCTATTTGTCGGGATACTGAAGCAAATGCTTACAACCGCAACAATAAAAGGCCTAAATTTCTTTAAAAACATTAAAATTTTTAATGTAACAATTCTTTATTTTTATAAAACAAAAGTAATAAAAAAAAATTGTTTTTTAACGAATTGAAACCTTAGTATTTTTAATGTAACAATTCTTTATTTTTATAAAACAAAAGTAATAAAAAAAAATTGTTTTTTAACAAATTGAAACCTTAAAAAAAACGATAACCATTTAGAAAAAAAAATTTAGGAAAATCTAAGAATTGATAAAAATCTATTTTTTTAAAAAATTTAACGTGATACAGACATTTCCACGATTCTGCCTGCAAAAAATCAGCTCGATTGGATCACTGAAAAAGGGTTAAAAATCGGTCCAAAGGCTTTCACACAGGCCACTACGAGCTTTATACTTCAAACTTAAAAAAAAAATTCTGACGTGTACATGAAAATCGCCGATACACGTGTATTTTTATTTTTTATCCCCTTTCCGAAAAAGTAAATTTGGTTCATAGGACAGAATGTGTGTAACACGGTGTTATCGTTTTTGTATTGAAACGTCTTATTTTGAAGAAAACATCCAAGCACATGTCAATAGTTTTGAAATTTTTCAAGGTCGGTGGTTTGAGGTTTGAATCGTCCGTATATCAAACGGCTTTGGACATACATCAACAGATAAAACACCTCAGAATTGCTGCAGTGCCCCATGATGGCCGGGACATAAACCAAGGTCGGAAGTGGCATGTAAAACAAGTTTTTTACCCCAAAAGATTCCCTATATAAACGATTTTAATTTGTTGCTTTTTAATTTTATTATAGGAATGCAGGATAATAAATCATAACTTAATAATAATAAAAAAAAAAAACTTCAAAATTAATTCGTGGCATTATCTAAATTCAGTTGTTGCAACCTCTAATGAGGTTGTTTACACATCTAATGAGGCTGTTTCAATCTCTAATGAGGTTTATAAATAAATAAATGGTTTCCCGTTACATCCCATGAAGGGATTACGGACAGCTTATCACAGCCAGTCAGCTGTACGCTTTCTAGTTTTATGCTCACTTATTGGGGCCCACAGTTTTTACACTGATTCCGAACTGTATTTTGAGAAGTTTTTTCATGGCTAAATACTCGATAGTGTAGCCGTCACTATGCGAGGTAGCCGCCCCCGAAAGAAAATTTAAGGTGGTCAGAGTAGGAATTGAACCCCTGATCTCATGTGCAAGAGGCGCGCACACTAAGCATTGCACCACCGACGGCGACTAGGTTTATACAACCTCTAATTTGGTTGAAATAATCTGTGATTCGGCTGTGATGACATTTAGTGTTGTTGTGACAACCTCTAAATTCGGTTTCGATTGTCTCAATCGAATTTTTGTGTCAGTGAAAGCTCGGCTTCATCTCCTTAGTTTCTGAAGCAATCATAAGCGGAAATTGCAAATCTAGACGTCTGTGTGCCTACGTATTAAACAATGTCCAATGATAACAGCCACTAACATACATTAATATTTGCAAGGACTGGATATCAAGTTCGGGGTATTTGCTAATTTGCTTATAAGCTAATATATCAGTTTTTTGTTTGTGAGCAACAGTACAAATAGTCGGGGGTAGGATTCGAACTCGCATTTGCTGGGCGATCGTTTCGTTACCATTGCTTTAGGTTTTCGTGTTGGGTGATATATGCCACTCCTGACAGGTTGTTTTTCTACTTACGCTATCTCATATTCCATCGAATGTTTGGTACGCATCGAAATTAGGAACACGGGTTTGTTTGTATTCCCTACTTTCTTCCAAAATAAGAACTTGCGTTTGGAATTAGACTTAGCTTCAAATGATGCCTAAAATATATTTCAAATGCCAACAGTACCATATAATTTAGTTATGCCAACCGATTTTCTAATGAGTTCAGTTGCAGAAAGACGATCAAAAAAATTTTCATTCAATTTCACAAAAATGTCGGTACCTCTGGGTTGTTTGATGCCACCTAAGTAAGTAACCACAATTTGCCGGCAACTGCAGAATGTACGAAGGCTTTCAAGCAAATAGGTATGTGTGTGTGGAAACTAGGTTTATATTACCGCTTATTTTCAATCTAGTTATCGTGATTGCTATTGCAGTAGTCTATACAAAAATTGGGTCTCATTACATCCTATGAAGGAATTGGGGAGAGCTTCTCACAGCCAGTGAGCTGTGAGGTTTCTATTTTTATACTCACTGATTGTGACCTACAATTTTTACACCGATTCCGATCGAAATTTTTGATGGCTAAATACTCGATTATGTCGCCGTCACTATGCCAGGTGACCGCCGCCGAAAGAAATGTAAGGTGGTCAGAGCAGAGATCGAACCCAGGATCTCATGTACAAGAGGCGCGCACACTAGCCATTGCACCACCGACGGCCACAATCTAGTCCAGTCTATACAGTGGTTTATACAATTTTGATATATCTATGTCTACCAAATAACGTGTAAATTGGGTAATATGTATTTGTAAGATCGAGAGCCGATAGCACCAATTGTTACTGACACAATTTTTATGAGGCTATATCACAATGTTTTCCAATATTGCCCATTTTTAAACGCTATAGGCCTTGGCGTAAGAAAATCTTAAATAAATCGGAAAGTATTTGTAGCCTTTGGAGCCGCTACACACAGAGAAGAGATTCGTTGTCACGACTATATTTACAGTCAACTAAACTTTGGCGGTTCCTTAGACCATCACATTATTCAGTTGTGATTACCAATAATTGTGTTTGGAATCACCAAATATTGTGCATATCAATTGTTTTGTAATTGCAATTTGTAATTCCAATTGTACTAAATAATATATTGGTATGCTCAACTAATTATGTACTTGGATTTGATGGCTGTCACAACCATTGGATGATGCTTAAACCCCTTATGAATTTTATAGAAAAAAAAGTAAAAAAATAATTTTTTATTCAAATTGCGTATTATACATTTAAATATAAACAAAATTATTATTATTTATAACCAGGGTTCGTATTTCATGCCCTTTTTTTTCGAAAATATGAAAAAATTTCTATATCTCGAAAACGGAGCGTCCGATCGAAAACAAATATAGAGAGTCTTTCTAAATTTTTCATATTTTCGGTCAAAAATGTGGATGCGTTACCCTGGGCATCATATGTATGTTTAAGTTAATTTGTGTCATCCACAACAATAGTTCCTCCAGCGAAGTGTCCACAATTGTTTATGTGGCGTCAGATTCAACGATTGTGTTTAAAAGTCTCATTTTACTTCAATTTATTATAACTTTGTTTATCACTTTCTGTTTAAAATAATAGTTGTTCTGTAAAGTCTTCGTGTAACATTCAACTATATCTAGTTTCTCTTCAATAGCAAAGCCTCTTGTGAAAAATCGAATACATAACTTTGTAACAAGTGTTTTACAGTGACTAATATTTGAAGTCTAATATTGTACTCTTTATTAGTTGTAGCTTCCATTTCAGATAACTGAGGTTTTTGAAATACTCAAATTGTTTAATAGAACTAAAGTTCGGTAGTAGCAATTTGTATTTAGTAAGACCTATTTTTAATCTATCAATAACATCGACAAATAATTCTGATGTTCTGTCAAAATATAGACTTTATCGTGGAATTTCCAATGCCGGAATTGATTTCCAACTAATCTTTTCCCTGTGTGTAGTTCATTCCGGTTTTGGTACAATTAGTATATGAGATATTTGCAAGCATAGACACACACTCGGGTTCACTTGTTCAGCAGCCTGTATCTTTTGCAATTTGTAACCAATTGCAGAATTTTAAAATGGAAATGGAAGCCCGACATCTTGAGATATGAAACAAATATGACAATAGTGGTTTCTTAACTAAAGAACTTGTTTTGAGCAATTTATAAAAAAAAAGCAAAAAAAATGTGCTATTTTTTTTAATTCACTTGAATAGAGGCACTTTAACTAATTCTAATGAAAAACAGTTTTTCTTGTTTTTTTAAATTTATTTTACTTTATTTGGTAAAAAAAAAAATATATATAACATTTTTATTCTGTTGTTCGACCTTTCCTTTAACAATAATCGAAATATCGAGGTAAATAAAAACAAAAACAGCAAATCTGACCTCAATCTCGAAGAATATTGATTATTTAAAAATATATAACAAATTTTGTCTAATCAGAAGATATTTCTATCTGCTAGAGTCAATATTTGGTTGGTAGAATTTGTGTAGGAGGTACAACAAATCGATGACCCAGATGGGTTGTTATCTGTACACGTATACTGCGTGATATTTAGTATATGGGCAAATCTACGGTATAGTACGACTCCATGTCACGCAGGCTTTTAACCACTTTAAGAGCAATATATAATATTTCTGAAAGTGTCATAATTTTCCAAACGATGAGTTTAACCTCGCCAACATCCTAAAGTTTTATAATTATGCTGTTAATGTGGTCTACTGAGCTAAGGTGTACCCTAATTTACCCTAATTTTGCTTGTAACTTTCGAAAGTTGTTCAACTCTTTTGGCTATAACTTTTTTAGCATAAAAGGAAATCGTTCTAATCCTTTTGTGGATGATAGTAATGATGTTACAAAATCTTCTATATGTTGAAAAAGGCATGTGCCATCAGTGAGGAGTAAATGGTAGCTCTTCAAAATTTGTCACTCTGTTTTGGCATAAAACGAAAATTAAGAGTGGCAACCCTATGTGATCGGTAAATATGAGTACTACTAATATTGTGCGTAAGTGCTAAAAAGATCGAATTATTATTTTGGTGCCGAGAGCCAGTTTAGGTTAAATTTTGTTGATTTTCATAGGTTTTTCAAGCTTAACTTGCAATAGAACCAAAAGGGATAATCCGATCGTTTTAGCACTTTCACAAAACAATAGTGCCTATTAACTCTATGATATAAGCCAAATTTCAATCTTTAATTCTTCAAACTGCGGATGTGCCAATCAATTAAAAAAATCCAATGAGTACCTGTTCGATTTCTATGAACACATTCGTAAATGTTACATTGGAAAATAAAAAACAGCGTTCAATCATATGATGATGTTACAGTTAAATAATATTAATACTTAAAATTATTTAAAGACCCAGTGCAAGCACATGTGTCATTATTTCCTTGCTCAATACTTTTTGTTTTATTCCCACAAAAGTCAAAGACATACATTGTTATATTCATACGATATAACCGAAGATCAACATAAAATACTTTTTTAATATTAGTCCAAATTAATACTCCAAATTAAAACACTTCAATCTCGGCTCGCCGATATCGGATCGCCTTAATTTTTAGCCTAAACTCTTCGTCGAAACCCGCACTAGCTTTTTAATCCAAAAATTAATAAAATCGGCTATGAATTTCCGGAGAAAATCGCGTGGGAAAATTATATGAAAATCGCCCAATAATCACTTTCAATACCGACTGCCAAGCAACGAACAAACAAACGATGATTTACTCTTACAAACCTAACACTTGCGTATGTATTAAATTTATAGTTTACTGCCCTAGAGGCGCGCGTATAGATGTTAACACATCAAAAATTAATTTTTAGCGTTCTGTTGAGTAAAAAGTACCGTAAAGCTAAAAACGTCATCGTCAACGTCGTCATAATAATTGCATTAGTCATATATTGGATGCCATAATTCTCAAAACTGCGGGTGTGCCTTCCATTTTAAATTTGCCTTTCGGCGAATTTTGGAGAAATAACTTTTGTAGATAATTCAATGTTTTACCGATGCATTTAGCACTTTCACATAATAATTGTCATAGTAGTGTCTACCATTTAAGATATATTTGACCCAATAATTCTTTAAACCGCTGATGTGCCACTCAATTTTGTTCTGAATATTTTGAAAAAAAATTTTTTTTTTATAGAACAAACTTTAACATTTTCTAATATTTTTTTTCGGAATATGTACAGAATTATCATTCAAAAAGGCATAATCACATCACTTGTGCAGAGAAATATAAATTTGAAAATTTTGTATCCTAAATATGTACAAACATTCTTTGCTTCGTCTCTCTGCTTTACCTTTAAAATAGCGACATCCTACATCAACAATCAACACAACAAACTCTCAACATTCTCAACATAGTACGACTATCCGTTTTCTATTACACTGTCAGTGATCATTTTAAATCTTAAAATATCTTTTTATCTTAAATCAGGGTCAAAGTCTGTAAAAATAACTTAAAAATTACAAATTAAGATAATTCTTATCTTTAGCCTAAATTTCCTCCAAAAACCAGATGTGTTGGACAAACTTGGAACCTAAATTCGGACTTAGAATGGAAAGGTTTTTCAAAAACGTATGTTTGCATCCCCCAAAAGTTAAAAATTTTGAAAATTTTACATTCTAAAAATTCTGGGGTTTTTGCTTATAACTTTTTCAGCACTTGAAAAAAATGATGCACGCGAGCACATTATTTATTTTTAATGTATTTTTAACAAGTTGACGCTAAAATAAAACGTGTGCCACTAATTTGAAATTTTTCATTTTTCAAAATTGAAATCGTACTATTTCGTAGATTTTCCCATATAAACATTTATTCAAGTCGACTAAATAATAAATGTGGAAGTTCGGAGGGTATATTATGAGGAACTTTTCTTGCCAATTTTAGTGAGTTTCGACATTGGTACAAATCGACGAAGTTACCAAATTTTAGCAAAATTGGATCGTATTCATGAGTTGTTATTCTGATTACAAAATTTCAATAGACTGACGATGAACAGATAGACAATTGATATGTTTCTTCAGAAAGTGACTCGAAGGGCTAATGTTTAAGTGCATAGTAAACTATCGTATTGTTCAGTCCTTATTGAAAGTTACATAAAGCTTTATTTTGCATTTTGTTATCCAGTGGTGAGTAAATATAAGCCGTCATATTTTATCTTGCAATATTATTAGAATAAATTATGTGTTGACCTAAATACCGAAACAACAAAGAATAACAACCAAAGTGTAATTATATAAAATAATAGGTAAATGCGTAAAAATGACGTAATTGCACAAGTTCATAAAAACTACCTTGTAGGTGCAAAAAAAAAATAATAATAATAGGAATAGAATATATATTAAAACATGCAAAACACAAACATGAATTTTGTCATTTTAACAATGAGAAAGAAATCTGTTGTTAAAGTCATACATTTGCGACTACAGGTTAAGGTTTTTAATGGTTAAAGCATTGTTAGGCATATACTGGAAATGTAAATCAAGTGTTAACCACAATTCAATTAAGAACGAAGATGCATATTGTGATAAATATTAACTCTTAGCCATTCGGTTCGCAGAAAAGTAAAGCTTCGTCGCCTCGACGAACTGTTTGAACATTGAAACGTGACCTAAGGAATCATGGGTTGTACGAAATTTGTCATTGAGATAATGTAAGATGTTTAACTCCTGAAAGTGTCTAACGAAGCCTTTTCCTTCTGTATACAAATTCTGGTGGACCATCTCCAATATATGTGGGGTATGCAAACATAAGTATTCAAATACTTTGTACCACAGTGGTGGCATCGGAAGTAATGATTTGTTATATGGACAAGTAGTAGCGATAAAAGCTTTCAAATAAATGTGTCCTTATTTATATTAACCTATAAGACTTAAATATATCAAAAAGAAATTAATATTACTTCTTAACCTCGATTTAGCTATACAGCGAAATACCTTTTCCTACGATTGGCTCATATGCGCGCACTCGCATCTACGTGTTTTGAAAGACATGTAGAACAACATATGTAAATTTCTTACCTTTCAATTAGCTTGACAGTTAGCATACAGTCAGCACAGCTCATATATAATATATCCTTTCATTTTCTGCATCCTATGTCTGTTTTCCGTTCATTGTGTGACTATACATGGATGCATATGCATAAAATGCGAAATGTAACTGCATGGGTGTATTTAAATTCATTCCTGTGTGTAACTTGATTGAATTATCCCACTTCATGAACATATTATTGCGACAATATAGCAGCGAAAGTGACAGTGGTTGCAGCATTAAATGTAGCACAGTTAGTGTTGGCTGGATGTAAGTAACTAAATACTCGACTATTAACTATTATTTTTATTAAGTATTATTTACATAAATGTTATTATTTATAATTATTTTTAGTGCAACTGCGAAATTGTGAACCGTATTTTTGGTCATTTTAAGATTTAAGTTATTCTGGTGATATAAAAATCTGTCAAAACTTATAACATGAATTAGATCAAACCTTCATCGAAAAAAATAGGTTCAGATAGACCTATATAAAAGAGACACTTCGGACTATTGATGATATTTAATAATTTTCGAGGCGAATTTTTTTTATTCTTCCGATATTACTTTTTTCGGTGTAAGGGTACAATTTATAAAATAATTAATTAAATCTCTATTTACACCAAAAGATTAACGGCCTGTTTGTAGAACATAAAAAATTTACTTAATCTGCCTACGGCTTGTTTATCTTTCGGTGTAAATGCAATGAAAGCTTTAGTTAGCTTCAGGCACACCTATATTTCAGTCTTGTTACACAAAATATTACAACAGAAATAAGTCTTGGCAATTTCGATCAGCTGAATTCAGTGAAGCTAATTTAGCCCTTTTGTGGGTAGATTTAGCACTTTTTGACAGTGCAAAACGCGAAAAAATTTCAATAGCGCTTTTTTGAAAACACCCGTAATGTGCACGCGTTTCGAGTTTTTATTTAGCCCATTTTGTATACAACACCGATTTTTTTAAAGAATGTTAATTTTTTCTTTTGTAATTTGCGCATTCCCATTGTAATATGACATTTTTGTTGCTAATTGTCTTGAACAACTGTTAATTTATACTAATGCACTACTGTGACTGACGGGCGCAGTATTTTCAAAAATATCTTCATATTCACTGACCACACATGCCAAGTTTGCTTCTATTTTTGAATTGGTCATCGCCGAAAATATCACAAGGTGGGAAACAGAATCCACCTTTAATCCGGTAGATGCAAGAGACACCCAAAAATGTCAGCCCATGCTGTTGCCGTCAAATCTGCACTCCAAACATCGTTTACTTCGGTTGACCATCGGAAAGGATTTTTCCGAAAGGGAAAGTTGCAATTTAATAAAAACAAGTTACATGTAAGATATCAACGAATATGCCCTCGTTCAAATGACCAGCGGTGCTTTGGTGGTTGGCGCGAATTTGAAAGTTAAAATTTTTGATAACTGGCGCGTACATCAAGCTGAATTCTGGCTTATTACCATAGATCTGCGACTTATGGAAACCCCACAAGAAAAAGTCTAACTTAGTAAAATGCACGGAGTCTGTGGCCATTTCACGACCCGTTTACGTGATATAACCCTAAACTCGGTCTCGAATAATGCCCGTTATAGCATCTGCTGTGTATCACGTAGCGACATCCTGTTGGAACTACATGTAGTGATCGGTAGCGCTCTCAGTTCAGGGTGATAGTAATGATATCATCGTCTTCGAAAAAGTATTGAGCGGTGATGCCTCCGGACCACAATCCAGACCAAACAATGACATTCTGTGTGCATTGCCACTAGGTAATGATTGGTATCGTCCTAAATCCGGCAATGCTTGTTTATATATCATTTAATACGGGAAAAAATGTAACGCGTAGAAGGAGACATATTAGACCGTTAGTATTTTTGAATAAAATTCATTTTAGGATTTCCTTAGGCGATTGAGCCATATCCGTGTCTGTCAACACGATAACTGCCGTACATTTTTACCGACCATAATGAAATTTTGTGAGTCACCATTACTTGTCCATACTTATTTTACGATTGCAAATGGACATTCTGACTATGCCCATTGTGGTACCTCACATACAAACCGACACATTTAGTACAAAATCAAATATCGGCGAGATTACCACGCCTATTCTGGTATCTCCCATATAAAAGCTTGGTGGTCATCCGGGTTGTCCATCCGATAAATCGCAGGAAACACTTCCGACCTTAATGAAATTAGGTATATGTGTGCACATCATTAACTGCAAATCGCTAAGGATTTTGCCACGCCCATTTTGGTATCCCCATATAAAAGTTGGTTAGCCGTGGATGGTTGTTCGGCTCGACAAGCCCCGCGAAACCGAAGCAATATTTATGAAATTTTGTACTAGACAGTATTTAGTAAAATGCCGCACTCCAATGGAAATTGAGGGGGTTTGCCACACCTAGTCTGGTACCTTCCATACAAAAGTTTGGCCGATGGCCGGTTGATCGACACAACAACTCTCGTAAACCACAATCAGTCTTAATGAAATTCGGTACAAGGTAATATTTTCTTAACAGCTACTGTGTAATACAAAAGTTGGGCGTGTCTCCAGTTGGCCGACTCGGCATCTTAATAAAATTTTGTACTGATCAATATTTAGGCAAAATCTACAAATTTAGCAACTTCGCCATGCAAATCTTTCTACCTCCCATATAAATATTGGGCGGAAAATTGACTGGTAGTCACGATAAAGCCCCAAACCCACATAGGATTCTAATTAGGTTCGATATACTCGGTCGTAATGGATGACAAAAGGTGAGGGTATGTTTAAATCGGTTCACCCAACTGAGATTTATGAACTGGTTTTTTATGTCGGTATGTCGATCAAGCAGAAATCAACTCAAACAAAACGTCTAACCACTGTCTCAGACGCGTCCCAATAAAATTTTTTTCTTACTTGCAATTTTCGTTGTATTCGATGCCAGTTATTTTTATTAAATTGTAACTCCTGTTAACCGAATTGATCACTTTTTCAGATTGAAACCAACTCACATTTATTTACTTGACAATCGTTTACGTTTTCTCTATGCTGTTGGTCTGGGACTAACATGTGGTTTATCAATTTCGATATCGATGCATCTTCGATCCCAGTTAGTTCGTCCAAGTTGATACCACGCGTTGTCATATTCCATCCCCAGCGTTGAACCTTGTATTTTGGCTTGGCTGACGAGTGTTTAAGTTATAAGATACCACGTCCAAATTTCATAATGTGACTGAAGAAGAATCGTAGGAACCAATTTCAATTGTGAGAAAATTTCCAAAGATCGTTCAGCTTAACTCCATAAAAGACTGTTAAATCGAACATGAAGTTAGATCCACTATATTGTCTCCTACTCACACAAAAGGCTGGGCAGTAAGATTTGAGATGTTCTACACTCTCACACGCAGAGAACTTTTTTTTTTAAAGGAGTTTTTAGCAACCGGAAATTCTGCAGTTATCACCGAATTGCGATTGCCACAACCGCATTGAGGTTGCCACGACCGAATTTAGTCCCCACATCTGAAATTCAGTCGAAGCAACCTCGTTTCATAATTAATTCGATTGTGACAACTGAATCTCCAATAATATTCGTTCTGCGCGAAATTGCGAGTTAAAATTTTCTATAACTGGTGCATAGGACAAGCTGAATTCTGACTTATTGTCATAGACCTGTGACTTATGGAAACCCCACAAGAATAAGTCTAATCTGGTAAAATTTACGGAGTCTGTGGCCATTTCGCGACGCGTCTATGTGATATAACCCTAAATTCGGTCTCGAAGAATGCCGATTATAGTATCTGCTGTGAATCACGTAGCGACATCCTGTTGGAACTACATGTAGTGATCGGTAGCGCTCTCAGTTCAGGGTGATAGTAATGCTATCATCATCTTCGAAGAAGTATTGAGCAATGATGCCTCCGGACCACAATCCAGACCAAACAATGACATTCTGTGTGCATTGCCACTAGGTAATGATTGGTATCGTGCTAAATCCGGCAGTGCTTGTTTATATACCCGTTGATACAAAAATGGGTGCCGTCGTCACCAGGGAACACTCATTTTGATAATAAAGTTTTATCATTCGCACGTGATGCTCGGCGCTGTAACTTGCCATGTTGATTTGTCTGTATTGTCTGAAAAATAATTTACAGGGAATCTAACAATAGATAAAACAATGTAACCGCCATGGACTGTCAAAATCTACGGGTCCCTAACGAAAACCACCTTATTTATTAATCGGGTTTTAGCATTTTCGGGATTTTTTTAGTTGTTTTCGTTACTCGGCGCGTCTTTGCACTTTTTGAGTAGTGCGACGTCGTGTTTCGTTCGTGCAGAGTTGGCATCACTGCCTGAGTTGGACAAGGTCGGCCCTTGATATAAACACAAAATTCATGCAATTCCTACTGCTTCTACCTTACTTATTTTGCCATGTGTTGTTTGTACAAACCTCTCAGAGAAACTTTGGTGAGTCAAATCCGAAAGTGCTTTTATTGGACCAAAAGAAGTTAGGGACTTTTTAAAATCAAAAAGAGTTAAAAAGTGCCTATACACTACAAATATCATCCCTGCTTTGAACCCATTTATGCTCAATATTAGATAGAATCTTCACTCCGCCTATATTATTTCCCTAAGGGTGAAACAAGGTTTAGAAGAAATTTTTACAAAACCTATCTCACTAACTTGTACTACAATAAAGAAAATATATATATATATATAGATTTATATATGTATAGTCGGTGGCGGAATGGTCAGCGTAAGAAAATTTATGTACAGACAGTAGGACTTAATAAAAAACGGGCTGGTTACGGGAAGGTCAAACATTTGATTATACTTACTTATAGTCCCCTACAGGCTTATAGTCCTAACGAATTTGGGTAAAAAAATATTTGGCTCAATATGGAGCTCAAACGACGTGTCATGACTAGCACACACTAGAAAATTTATTTTCAAAATTTTGATAGGTTATTTGTCATGGGATCCTTTCGAAATTTCGATCATGAATACATATTCTTACAAAATTTTCCGATTAATATTTTAATTTAGGTTCTATTAACAATAAAATACGGGAAAACTATGCTTGATCAAGTCCCCAAAATATCGGCCGTGAAGAAATTGGTATGTCAAAATTTTCAGCCCCATATTGATCCGAAAGTTAAAAAATATTTTACCCAAATACAAAACGAATCGAAATTTCAACTTGCGTCACAGGGGTCTATATGTCCCGTCGTATAAAAATAAAACTTAACGTTCCCATAATCATCTCTCCAATGCGCTTCAGAAAATAAGCTTTTCAGTACATCACAATGCTTAGCATTTGAAAGTCCAAAAATATCTCTTTATTGTATTTTATATGCCATATTTGTTTGCCATATTTGTTTGCCCCAAAAAATTTGAGACCCTTTTATTTAACTCTTCATAACTTGTGTTCTAATTGATAAATGTACATCAAACAATAAATTATTGATTTTTGGCCGCCTCGCTAGCCGTTGCACCACCCATGGTCACTACTGCCAATAAAAGCTGCTACAATGACAAATGGGATTCGGCATATCATATTCATATTAAAAATTTATATATAATATTGAGATAATTTAAAAAGAAATTGAGAATTTCTATTACAAATTGAGGGTATGAAATCAAGAATTTTTACCCATAAGACTCAGAGTTTCCAATCTCAATATGTTAAAAATCCATAAAATATTGATGATATCTTATCATATTCAGTAAATTTTAAAACAAATCCAAACACTCTAACAAAACTGAAATTTTTATTGCGTATTTTTCAAATATTTATTGGACTTTCCGATTCAACAATAAAAAGATTATCGTAAAATATCTCACACTAAATTCAAGTTAAACTGCTGAATGCAAACAACAAAGCAGAATAAAACTTAAGATTCCTTAAATTATCAAGTTTTATTTTTCATTCCTTCTTTCTTTAATTAAATCAAATACTATTCATTTGATGACTTTTAAAACAATTACAAAAAGGTTGGTGAATGTATTGAAGTTTTGACATTTTTGAAGCTTAAAGAAAGTTGATATGACTTTTTTTTTGGCAAAATCAGTTTAATTTGTATCTATCCAAGATCGAAATAAAAAGCTTGGAACATATTTTTAAGAGTTTATAGCACAGGACAACGTCGACTTTGTAGACGTAGATTTGGCAAGAAGCTCGGCAAATCTTAAAACTGATTGTTGTACTTTGAATTTTGAGTTATTAAACAAAATTTTAAAGAAAAATATAAATGGAGCATCTTTCCGAATCCTCTTTTATTTGCAAGGTTTCGATATTATTAGGTAGGTATACTATGTGCACTATATTTTTGTCTGAAATGTTAGGTTAAAATCAGCAATTGTAGTCAATAGTTCAGGTAACTCACACGTCGGTGGTGAAGTGGTTTGCGAGCATAATTCGCGTGTGTCAAAACGCAGGTTCCTGCCCAGCACTTTAGCAAATTAGACATGCAAAAGTTCTCAAAGAACAGTCGATAGAAATGTATGCAAACATTTAGATCCCGATCAGCGTATCTACTCGATGTAAACATATCCTTCTTATCCCTATATGTGATGTAATAATAAACTAATTAAATAATATCTGGATATAAACTGAAACAGATATTACCATTTTAAAGTTCCTAGTTCATGTTTCGTACGATGTCGAGACTTACCGTTGCCAGTTATACGCACAGAGAATTTTTCTCCCAAAGAATCCCAGTACTGTTTCTTCTGCGTGCGACATGACCCAGGATACTACGCCATAAATCAATGCAGGGTCCATGAGGGTCCGATCTTGATAAATCTATGTTTCACTATGTTTCATGGAGCTTACATTGGAAGCGTTGGATTCTCCCGAGTTACCATATACTAACCAGTGTTTGCGATGTTTGATTTGAATTGGACTTTAATTTTGGCGTAGAATACGTCTTACCTTACGGTATAGGGAGTCATGTCAGATTGTTATTGTTGTAATCTTTATTTCATTGATTATGAGGAAACGGCGAGATAACTTTTTTTAAAAATTTTTTTATAGGTAAATGACGATGTTATCTTTCGTTTGATATACATTTCATATTGGTTGATATCTTCCTAATATTTAAATTTCTCAAATGAAATTTGTTTAAACACATACACTCAAACATATGTGTGGTGTTTGGTTGAGTGTTTGAGTTTGTAGCGTGAACACAAACTATGCTGCTGTTTCAGTGTGGACACAAACCTTCGGCTGTTGTTTTTTATTGCCAAGTAAGCAAAATAACAATGCTGCTTGATGCTGTTTGACAGCAGCTAACAGTTGACGTTTAGTAAATTAAAATATCAAATAAATAAATTCATTTGTTTATGTTATTTCTCATTTATTGTTATATATGTTTTCTGTCTTATCGGATGGCGTATGCTACGTTAAACTTAATTGCCGTGTCTCTGACACAGCCTGCAGGGACAGTCCGTGGCCGAAGGCCTCGGACAACTGACTGCTTTTTTGTTTTTTTTTCTTTTATTATTCGACATAATCTTTATATACATTATTAATTAATTGTTCGCAATGGCAATTAAACAATATTTAATTTCTCTTTAGGCAGCAGGTTGTGGAATCGCATGCCAATTGTAATGCATTATGGGTATTATTTTAATTATTTTGAATTTTCTTAACTTGTGGTAATTCTGGTTTTACAGGATTTTATCTGTATAGGTTAATGGCTTCGATTGGTTTTACGTCGTAGTACTCTCAAGTTCATAAACCTGTGCATGTAAAATATTTGAGAACCAAAACAGCCAGATATGAAGGAAATGCTTTGAAAAATGCCAATGGTATTTTAATTTTTTGAATTTGCATTTCTAGAAGTAACTGAAATTATACTACAAATTATAATCCGCATATAATTAATTTGCCACATGTATGCTACTAACAAGGAGATTTTTTAGTTTGCTCTGAAAGCTGAAGTTTTTGTTCTTATTTTCGGCGGCCCAAGGTAAATGAACTCTTTTTATATATCTAGAATTTACAACGGTTATTAACCATCATGTTCTGCTCCAAATAGTGGAGAGGCTCTGCTTGCTGAATCCCATGCATTATCCTCATTTCCTGTCAAACCCACTCTTGCTCATTCGTTATCAATTCTTACAAATTTCTCGCACAGTCCGTCCAATTATAATTATATCATCGGCATACGCAAGCGTTATTTGGCTTTTGGTACTAATGGGTTTGTTCGTATTAACTGTGTTTATACTCAATATGATTTCCATTAAAATGTTGAAGAGATCGCATGATATAGTTTCGCCTTACGTGATGTCTCGGCTAGTATCAAATGGTTCGGTTAGATGTTCACAACGATCACTCAAGATTTGGTGTCACTAAGTGTCATACTATAGAGACGTATCAGCTGTAAGGAGAGAAAAGTCGGCACCATCGTCTCCGATTTTATTGACATGTTCGTCGTACTCCGAGGACAAATAATCCAGCGAATTGGTGCTTCCATATCCATAAACATGTCCATATGTTTCCATATGCGTACTTCGCACGTCTTGTATTAAATTTCCTTTCTAATCTTTAATGATCGCAAGTTACGATTGCTGAAGCATTACCATACGTATAACGTTTTTATTTCCATTGCCATGCGACACTCCTCAACATACCATGGATTAGCCTCGGAGGGATTTCATTACCAACACCGGTTGTTGCAGCAATTTTTATAGAAATGGAAACGTAGTTCAACTGGGTACCAGAATCACTCGGAGGGGGTGTGTTCTGTAACAGTAATTAATAGAGTTTTTTTTTCAATTCAATTTATTCATTTATTAATATAAACATTTAATTTCTTATTAGTATAATATAACAAACAGTTTAGGCTTGTGTCAACCTTTGCTACTTAAAAATTAATTTTATAATTTATATAAGGTATGGTTTTGGATGGTGTGCAGTTTGAAGGAAAATTCACAAAAAACCTTTCTGAATGTTATGACTAGAATATCACATTAAAAGTTAACCTATACTAAAAACAATTGTTATGTAATGAGGCTATTTCTCTGATATGGTCGAAATCAGATGATTGACATCTTGATATAAAGTTTTCAGTTAGACGTGCTAGTCTGTCATTTACTAATTCCACTTTTGCGGAATCATGAAGACACAGTGTCGAATAACGCCTTGGCAGGTTAAAAATCATTTTTAAAACTATATTCTGAGCTATTTGAAGTTTTTTAATATGCTATTGTGCGACACAGGTCCATGATGGTGATCCGTAAAAGAGGACAGCTTGAAATAACGCCTTGAATATAAACATTTTATTTGCAATATTCAAATGAGAGTTTCTATTAATTAAAGGGTACATGATACGAATCAAATGATTAAACTTATCTACTATATAGGCAATGTGATCTTTTAACGTCATTCTCGAATCCAAAATTACTCCAAGATATTTTACTTTTTTTCTCCCAGTTTATTTCAGCATTGTTGCAGCATTGTCGATTTTCGCCTTCTTGTGAAGTATATAGTTTGAGTTTTCTCAGCATTAACGTGAATTTTCCATTTTTTGAAGTACGCGTAAACGAAAGCGGAAGCTTCTTCCAATCTTGTTATTATATCCGTCGCAAGAACAGCAGAACTAAGAATGGCGGTATCATCTGCAAAAATGTATGCTTGGCATCCATCTAATTGGGGAAAGTCTGAAGTAAAGATGTTGTACAGAATTGGTGAAAGACAAGATCCTTGGGGGCACCCAGCTACAATAAATCTAGTTGTTGACAGGTTGCGATCGGTGAGAAACGATTTAATAATGTTAATGATATATATGGGGAGATTATAGGTAAACATTTTAGAAATTAGGGTATCGTGCTAAACGGAGTCGAAAGCTGATTTTACGTCTAATAGCATCAATCCGGTAGATTCTCCTTTATTGAATTTATTTTGTACCAGCTTTCTAATTCGCAAAATAGGATGGATGGTATTATGTTGTCGACGAAATCCGTATTGTTCTGCAGGAAGAACGTTATTATCTTCAGCGAATTTGTTTAATTTCAGGTTAATGGCTTTTTCCAGGATTTTGCTCAATGATGATAATAAACTAATAGGTCTGTAAGAACCTGGTTTTTGGGGGGGGGGTTTGTTGGGTTTCTTTATTGGGATAACTTATGATTCTTTCCACACTTGAGGAAAATATGACAGTTGGAGGCATGCATTTATAATCACAGTCAGAAATTGTACACCTTTTTTAGGCAGGGCTTTTATACATCTATTGTCAATACCGTCGATTCCAGGCTTCAGTTGCTTAATAAAGCTCGCAGCGGTATCAATGTCGACTAAGCTATCATGCAAACTATTCTCTTGTGACTCTAGTGATTGTAGTGTTTCGTTGACCTGATGTACGATCTCAGGATCACTTAAGGAATTTGAGACTGTATGGTTAAATTAATCGATTCGGCTAGAATTTCGCATTTGTTCGCATTAGTGTAACGTGTATTGATGTGTATTAGCGTTCGTATATTCTTCGACTTCTTCCGTAATATTTTTGTTGCGTTCCAAAAAGGGCAAGAGCCTACTTCTAAAGATAATAAAAAAGAATTCCAGGAAATTTTTCTGAATTTCATAATTTCCTCTTGAATACGAAAGTTCAGCATTTTCATTACAGCAAGATCAGCGGTGGATCGATAGCGAATCCAATTGCGTCGTGATCTATTTCTTACCACTATCAAGTATTTAATATTAGTAGGTAGAGGCCGTCTCATTATTTGTGGGGATTTTAATGGAATACTTTGTTCTTTAGCTAGTTTTATAACATTGGTAAGATATTCTACTATTTCATCTATATGTTGTCTTCTGTTTACTGATTCGGTATGGACAGAATTTATATGAGAATTGACAATACGAGAAAATTTGCTCCAGTTTGCTCTTTTGTAATCAAATATTCGGGTAGAGGTACTATCGGCATGCCATTTAAAAGTTAGTTTAACTGGTAGGTGTTCAGAACTTACGTCATTGATTACAGTCGCTTCAGAAAAATGTTGTATTGAATTTGTCAAGAAGATGTCTAGAATGGAGTTTGGCCTTCCAGTACTCGAAGAGATGTAAGTGTGCTCATTTGGGACAACTAATTGTATGTTATAACTCGGAAGTTTATCATGTAGCAGATTTCCCCAGCAGTTTGCTCTTGAACATCCCCACATACTGTGTCTTGAGTTAAAGTCGCCCCCTAATAGATAATTGCTGCTGCCACAGCTTAATTTACGCACATCAGAGCTGAGTTTTTGTTTTTTATTATCAATGGATCTGTTATTTCCACCTGGAAAGTAGCATGAGTAAATGTCAATACTGTCTCCATTAGATCTAAAAATTTTGACACCGATGTTTTCTATTAGGTTTGTGTTTATGATTGGCTACAATTCATGCTTGATATTTTTCTTGAGAATTATAGCAACACCACCGCCTCTGCCGATAACCCGATCATTCCTATAGCAGTAATATTCATTATGACGAATGGATATATTTTGATTTAACCAAGTTTCGCTTAGGAGGCAAATATCAATATTATTACTCAAGAAGAACTCATAGAGTTCTTCCTTTATATTTCGAATGCCTCTGCCATTCCAAGTAACAAAACTTGGGAACACGCGGGTATTTCTTATTGACTTTATCGCCAATATATAAATGAAAAATTGGCGTTAATAAATTAATTTTTGACCATGCTTCAAAGACGCCAATGTTCACATTTGCCTTCAAAATGAATTCATCACCGATGGTTGTTTATCGGTTACACGTAAGGAATTAATTTTTAAGACATTAGATAGCTGAGGTATTGCACTAAATATTAGTTTAGTGGTGTTTTTAATGTATCCTACAAGTTTTGAAGTAATTGGTTCGAAAGTAGAGGTAACAAAAATTCAAATTTAGGTGCAACTAGGGCAGCGGCAAAAGAATTTGATACTTTTCAAATGTTTCAGACTCTAACAGTTATATAGATATCGGTCCTTGAAAAATGGTTTCCCACTACGTGCCTTTACATCCCATTGCATCTCATGAAGTTAGATATTCTCAAAACCAGTCACTGATGGGACTTACAATTTTCCACCAGTTCCGAACGGTATTCTAAGAAGCGTTTTCATAGCTAACTACTCGATAGTGTCGCCCTAAATGTAAGTTGGTATGAGCAGGGATCAAATACACGTTCTCATTTACAAGGGCCGGGCACACTAAGCATTGCACCATCGAGTCTTAACCAAATTAAATTTGTACCTGCAATATCCCGATGAATATTGATTCCATAATTGGTTAACTTCGTACTATTGAATAACATTGAGTCATATTGAAAATGATACCAAGGTCGCATGAACGCAATGATGCATTCAGTAGATATTCAGTTTATTACAGAAATATGTATCCAAACGTGACTATTACTTATCCTTCGATACTCTCAAACTCGAGTCTGAACAGTAGTTTCTGTGCTCGCAATGAAAGACAAAAAACGTTATATCCACGATAATGATATTATTTCATGCGTCGAAATTTGTCAGTCTCATTTTGTTGTGGTTAATGCTGGCACACTGACTGAATTTACAGACGGTTGTGTGAAAAACATTTTCTCATTATAATCACCTGTGGCCGTCGGTGGTGCAATGGTAGTGTGCGCGGCTTTTATGCATGAGAACGTGGGTTCGATCCCTGCTCTGACAACCTCAAATTTCTTTCGACGGCGGTCACCTCGCTGAGTGCCGGCAACACTCTCGAATACCTTAGCAATGAAAAAGCTGCACAAAAATACCGTTCGGAACCGGTGTAAAAATGTAGGTCCCAATCAGTGAGTGCAAAACTAGAACGCACACAGCTCAGTGGTTTGTGAAAAGCTCTCCCTAATCCCTTCGGATGTAATGGGAAACCATTTATTTATATTTATTCATTATAATCACCTAGTAGAAACTTAATGTCAGTGCATTGGTCGCTTGTACCTACCAGTCCCTTATAGGACATGTCCTTGGTCTAATCGTCTATATCACCTGTCAGGGCATGGCCACAAATTACAAATAGGTGTAGTATTTTTTGGTGTACCACCCGTATTTGACGTATCCTACATATTTGACGGGCGGCCCCCCAAGGATTGCAAGGATTTTCAGCAGGTTTTATGGCGCCAAAAACTATTTTCGATTACGATTTCCGCTTTTTTTATTATTGGGCTGGTTCTGAGAAGCTCTCTCCAATCCCGTCATTGGATGAAAAGGGAAGAATTTATTTTTAATTTTGGATGATCCTGTGATACGAGCAGGTGATAATCCGAATCGGTATATGCAATAGGCATATACTCTTATTTAAGAGCCTAAAATGATGAATCCTGTTCTTTGATTTCTGCTAAGGAGGTGCACAAGCAGTTATTCGAATATATATGTATATATATTTATACCACGACACACACAGGCATGGCAGTACATATCATTTAATATGGAAAAAATGTAATGCATCGAAGGAGCCATATTAGACACTCAGTATTTTTGGACGGTATTAGTTTGGGGACTTTTTAAGACGATTGAGCCGTGTCCGTCTGTCAGTCTCTCTCTGTTACGATAACTGCCGTAAATCTTTCTCGATCAAAGCAAAATGTTGTCAGTGACTGTTATTTGTCCAGGGTTAGTTTGGGATTGAAAATGGGCGTTTTCTGAAAGATGTGATTAGTTTCAAGACCAACATTGATTCATAATATGTGAATATCTATTTAACTGAAGAAATTGGGCGAGGTCGCCTCGTCCATTCTGGTACTTCCCATACAAAAGCTTGGTGATCGTCCGTGTTCTCAATGCAGTAAGTCGCGTGAAACACTTCCGATCTCAATAAAATTGGGTATTAGGCTTCATGTCTTCAAACTCCAGTCACCGATTAAGAAAAGGGTGATTTTGCTATACCCATTTTGATACCTCCCATACAAAAGTTGTTCGGCCGGGTGGCTGTTCGACCAGATAACTCCCGTAAATATTTGCCGATCACAATGATATTTTGTTAGTGACCATTATTTGTCCACACATAGGTTTGGGTTGAAAATGGGCATTTTGGTACCTCCCATACAAATCCACACATTTAGTGTAAAATCATATTTCTCCTAAAACTTTTATTTGGTAGATGTGATTAGTTTCAATTGAAACGTTGGTTAACAATCTGTAAATGTCTGGAGAAAATTGGCGAGGTTGGTACGTCCATTCTATTACTTCCCATACAAAAGCTTGGTGGTCTTATGAGTTGTCAATGCGATAAGTCACGTGAATCTCTCCGATCTTCGCGTCATTAAAACCGAGGCACCAATTAAGAAAAGGGTGATTTTGCCACCCCCATGTTAGTGCCTGCCATACTTAAGCTGTTCTGCCGGCTCGCTGATCGGTAAGATAATTCCCCCAAAATCTAATCAATCTTGATGACATTTGGCACTACACAAAATTTAGTTAAATGCGCACAAAAGTTGGACCGATGACCGGTTGGTCGAAACGATATCTCTCGAAAACCACAAGCGATCTTAATGACATTTAATTAACTACTGTACCACGCTCATTTTCGTACGTGTCATACAAAAGTAGGGTTGCTTTCCGCTTGGCTGAGCGATTTAAACAGATTTTTCTACTGATCAATATTTTGTGTAATACTGTGTAATAACAAATGAACAACTTCACCATGCCCATATTTGTACCTCCCATATAAATATTCGGCGAACAATTGGCCGGTAGTGACGATAACTCCCCATAATCACTTCGAATGATAATTAAGTTGGGTATTGAATAATATTTAGAGCAGTGACACTCACCTACTGAATATTGGCACATTTGCCACATCCATTCGTCCAACGTAAGGGTGAATATATGTGTTTGTTTAATAGAAATCGGTCGCAATGGTGGACTTAGGATACGGGTATGTTTAAGTCGGTTCACACGACTGAAATTTCTATATTGGTTTAATATCACATCGCTTACAAATATATTTTTTACCGAGTAAAAATCTATAAGTATCATTCTGTTATTGGAAGTTCAGGAACGATATCTGAATTTACCGAAAACAATTTCACTGCCACTTTTGGCGTTCAAGTCACCTCACAGAGCACGTACTGGGTTTCATCGTCAAGAGACTAGATGTAGTAGCGTTGTTCCTACAACAAATCCACAACCAAATACATAATTTTTTTATTGCTGCTATTGTAGCTGACACATTTCTTTCTCCTTCCACAGTCATGTCCTGTCCGTCGCATTTCCTGCATATCAGTATTGTCAGCCTAATAATTGTGGATGACATTATCAGTTTGAGACTGGCAGCGGGTTTATATAAGTTTCTTACATTCGAAGTTCAATGTCACTATGACCGGTTCTAGTTAGAAAACCCAGCACACTAGGGTTTTACAATTGACCACCCGCTGGGAGTTATACAGCAGCTGGTTAATATGAGTTAGACGTTAACCAAATTAAAGTTATCTGTGAGGCTACCGAACCTGCATTTTGTTTATATTGTCATTTCTTAACTTTCACAGATCAAACATGTTGTTTCATCCGCCTTCTAAGGATAAAAGAAATGCAATAATAGTTTAATTACTTTGAGTAACAGTTGTCACTTAATTGCATGACCCCGGTACCGATATTAGAAAGCCTTTCTGTGCATATTTTTAGTTTCGACCAGTATAAATTATTTTTGTAGTACCCTATTATCTAGCTAACCAACACTCGGGGAGGTGCTTAGCAAAATAAATGTCATAAACTTCCCTGGGAATAACTTCCGTAATGCTTACTTACTTACTTACTTATCCGGTCAGGAAATACCCCGAGGGGTCAGGCACCTTACAAAACAAAGAAAACATATTTCGCCAAACAGTTCGATCTTTTGCCTTATCTCTCCAGTTGGCAATACCAAGTGTACGCAGGGACTCGTGAACCTCATCCTTCCAGCGGAGTCTTGGTCTTCCTATTTTTCGTCTTCCTTCGAGTTCGGTTTCGAAAACCCTTCGCGGTGGTTCGTCTTCATCCATTCTACTGACATGGCCTAGCCAGCGCAACCGCGTTAATTTGATCGGGATATAGCTCATACAGCTCATGGTTCATGCGTCGCCGATACTCGCCGTTGTGCACTATAGGACCAAAAATTTTTCTCTCGAAGACTCCTACAGATGTTTCGTCTGCTTGCGATAAGACCCAGGATTCTGCGCCATAAATCAAGACAGGTTGTATGAGAGTCTGGTATAGTTGGACTTTTGTTACTCGAGAGAGGGCTTTATCTCTAAAGTACTTGCCTAGCCCAAACTAACATCTATTCGCAAGCACAATTCTCCGCTTGATTTCAAGGGTGACGTTGTTGTTTTCGTTTACGGCAGATCCGAGATACATAAATTCGTCTACCACGTCGAAATTATAACGGTTATCAACGTTCACACTTTGGTGGCCCTGCTCGCTGAAACCATTAATTTTGCCCTGTCCTTATTTACCGTCAGACCCACTTTTCCTGACTCCTTCTCAATTCCTGAAAACACCGAAGTAATTTCTTCAAATGTGCGTCCAATGATATCTATATCATCAGCATGCGCGAGCAGCATGTGACTTTTGCTGCTGATGGTCTTATTCATGTTGACAGCAGCTTTTCTCAGAATAATCTCTTTAAAATGTTAAAGAGATCGCACGATAGGGTGTCACCTTGTCCATTTCGAAAGGTTCGGTAAGATCCTTACCCACTTTCACTGTGAATTTGGTGTTCGTCAGGGTCATCCTGCAAATGCGTATGAGTTTTGCAGGAATACCGAGCTCAGACATTGCTTCGTAGAGTTTCCCCCGTATCGGGCTATCGGAGGCCGCCTTATAATCGACAAATAGCTGATAGGTGTCGATTTGTTTTTCGTGGGTCTTCTCCAGGATTTGGCGTAGCGTGAAAATCTGGTCGGTTGTCGATTTTCCAGGCCTGTATGGCCCAATCAGGTCAGCGATAATCGGTTTTAGTCTTTCGCACATTATGCTTGATAGAACCTTATATGCTATGGATAAAAGGCTTATTCCACGGTAGTTGGCACAGATTCTCGGGTCACCTTTTTTAAATATGGGACACAGAACCCTGAGACTCCAATCGCCGGGTATGCATTCATCACCTTATCAGCTCATTGCCGCCAGCCCTAACAGCTCCGCCGGTAATCCATCGGCTCCTGCGGCTTTATTGTTATCAAGCCGGGCAATAGCTGTTCTGACCTCGTCTTGGTTAGGAGGGGGCAATCGACGTCGTCGTCCAAATTCAGATCGATTGTCTCGTCATTGGATATCTCGGGTACCAATAGCGCAGCGAAATTATCTCTCCATATTTCCAACATACTCTGCACATCTCCACTGCCGTTTCTTACGCCTAAAGAGACGGTTTACCTCCGTTCCTTTCCCCCCATACCGCTCTGTCAAAGCTCGCGTTGCAATTGACTGAAGCATTGCCATGCGTGGAGCGTTCTTTTCATCATTTGCAATGCGACACTCTTCATCGTACCATGGTTTGTTGCGAAGCGGTTTTTCAAAACCAAGTACGGTTGTCGCGGCAGTTCCCATAGAGTCGGAGGTGGGTTTCCACTGCGCTTCAGGATCGTTATGGGGAGGGGGTGGGTTCTGTGCCAAAAGTTGTGAGAGCTCCCTTGAGTAGGCTGTGGCTACATCTGGTAATTGTAGCTTTCCGATGTCCAGTTTCCTCTGCGTCTGGTTTTGTACGATTTTCGCTCTACTTAATCTTGTGCGAACCTTTGCTACCAGGTAGTGATCAGAATCAGTGTCAGCTCCTCTGATCACTCGTACGTCCATTACACTGGATTATCAATCAATTACCACGTGGTCAATTTGGTTCTTCGTTCTTTGGTCAGGGGATACCCAAGTAGCCTTGTGGATGTCTTTATGCTGAAATCTCGTACCACTAATCACCATGTTTCCCGCCGCGGCAAAGTAAATCAGTCTCATACCGCTTCCGGAACTGACAGCATGTAGACTGAAATTGCCAATAGTCGGATTAAACACATTGTCCCTGCCTACTTTAGCATTAAAATCTCCTAGTACTATCTTAATGTCATGGCCAGGGCAGCGGTCATACGTTGCCTTTAGGAGCTCATATAATATGTCTTTGGCATCATCATATTTCCCCTCTGTCGGGGCATGCACACAAATTAGGGAAATATAAAAATATTTCGCTTTTATGTGGATTGTGGCTATACGTTCACTCACAGGATTGAACCTAGAGACTAGATGTCGCAGTCCTTCGCCAACTACAAATCCGCAACCAAATTCAAGTTTTTCCCCATGGCAACTGTAGTATATGTCGCAGTTTCTTTTCCGTGTGCAGCCATGTCCTGTCCATCGCATTTCCGGGATTGCGGTAATGTCATCCCTATAACCTTCGAAGACATCTGCCAATTGGATACTTGCACCGGATCTATATAGAGTTCCCACATTCCAGGTGCATATCCGTAAATCGTGGTCCCTATAACGTTTGCGGGGGTCGTCAACAAATAGGGTCGTTTACGTTTTCCCTTTCGTTCCTGTATTTTCACTGCCATTATTAACGGTGGCGGGGGGCAAACCCAGTCCACCGGGTTTTCGCATCCCACCCACTGCCAGGATATCCGATTGCAGCCGCCCATTATGGATTATGGATGCAATATGTCGGACCTGGATTTTTTTCTTCTGGTTTTCCCATCCGCCGTTGGCCCATATGTCTGGCTCATCAGCCGTCTAAAGGACAAAAGAATATGCCCGATAGCCTGATGAGCTTCAGTGACATCAGTCAACTACTAAGCCTGAGCCACATCAGTGATCTCATAACCAAATCAGGCTGCTCATTCATTTTCGCCTTCTCACTCTAGCTAGCTAACGGAGGTTTCCGATAAAGCCATTGCCCAGGACATACTGCGTGGAAGTAGTGAGCTGCTTGGACTGTCCAACGAAGGAATCATTTCTGGCCACTCCCAAGTGAATGGCTATCAGAATGTTTCCACCTCCACGGACAGTCCCATGTCCGTATGCCGTAATGATATCGACTTCTATTATTAACAGTTTACGGAAAAGCAACTTTGGTTGATTACAATATCCGCTTTGTCAATTTGTTTTTCGAAATAAGATAGTGCGCAAATTATCCAAAACAAAACAAAAGGATTGCCGAGCACCCTACACAGAGTCAATGGCTACTTTCGGGAATAACTTTTATTGAACCGCCAGATAAACTATTGCACGATGAAGAATACCGCACAGATTTTTTCGATCTGATGACTGATTGTCTTAAATCGTCCGATATGCCGATTTATCTAAGTTTTGATTTCTATTGTTTTATTCTACCGAAAAAATCTAAAACAGTTTTAAGTTGATTATCCTTTTTACGAAGATTATTATATATATTTTAATGTACGATAATTCAAGAAGCTTCATCCTTGATGCTTCTTTAAACCCTTTTCAAATTTGCAAAACATTGAAAGCCTACATTGCGATATCTACAAAGAGTTACAGAAAATGTAATCACTCAATACAAATTTCTGTTTCAATTCTCAACTTTTGACAACCTTGTAACAAAGACATAACAACAAATATGTACACGAACCGTCAACATTGGTAAAGAAAATTTTAGATCAAGCTGAACATTTTGATGTATTTGTTTATCCTTACACTTTTTTTACTTTTTGTAAATGTTGTCGCCACTTGCTGGAAACGACTTTTATATTTTGATTTATATTCCTTGTGCTATGTATGTATGTATGTTCTTATATATTTAGATTTAATACTCTATGCGTAGATAGGAAGCCCACAGAAATTGTTTTTAAGAAACAGGTTTTCGATTATAACGTTGGCTGTGTGGTACATAGCGCTGTCCTGTTTAAAAAAAGACTTCTGGGAACAACAAATCGCTCAGCATGGCACGCTATCGGCAGCTTCTTGGTCATTTTCGAAGAAAAGTGGACCTATGATGCCGCTATACCAATAACCGCGCCAAACCATCACTCGTTGTGGGGGCATCGGTTTCTGATCGACGACGTGTGTATTTTCCAAATTTAAATTGAAATTAAGCTTCATCGGAAAAGGTGATTTTCGACAAAACTTCACATCTTCTGCCAAGTGATCTTCAGCACATTCAGCGAAGCGAAAACGCATGGGATGGTCACGAGGTTCGTGGACTAATTGGAGTTTACAAGCCTTAATGCCGAGGTCTTTTTGAAAATTCTGTGCAAAGAAGTGCGATAAAAGCTCAATTACTCGAACCATAGAGTAATATATGGATAGGACGGTGGCGAGTTGATGATGATGACTGTTCGAGCACACTTTCAGCAACAGCAAGAACATTTTCCAGTGATCACACTTTTTTTTTTCAATAAGGACCCGGATTGACATACTTGCTTCACAAATTGATCCACAATCTGGATTGAGGGCACACTATTTCTATCCAATTTATTTCGTGGATTGCTTAGATTCAGTTGCAGACTCAGAACTTCTGAAGAAAGTTTTCAGCATTTCCCATTTTTCTTCAAGCGTAAACCGACCCACTAAGTAAATTCCTAACCTTTATCTAATAATCTGTTACTTCATAAATGTCAAACTGACCTTCTGCTTCGAAATAACGGGGGTTTCAAATTCAAAATTGTACATGGCCCCCCACTATTTGTGTATTTATTGGAACGAAGTTCCTTATCGCACGTTGCGGGATGTGGGCTAAATGAAAAAAAATTAAACAACTTTTGTTTTAACACTATTATGCTCCCACTATTATCAACTATATTGTTAACTTTTGCTTTGGTTTGTGTCTAGACTAACGGTTTGATCATAGAGAAACAAACTAACTAGACGTGTCATATATGTATATATCATTCGTTCCAGGAAAGAAAGTTGAAAATAAGTGATTTTTTGAATTCACATAATCCGATTTTGTTTATATTGACAACAGAGAGACTCTATGGAGCCATTAAGAGAATCCCATTATCAGATATTTGAAATTTAAAAAACTCGCGATTTTATTCGCGTTTTTCATTTTTGAAAAACCTGAAAAAATTAAAAAAGTTGTGAAGTTTGGAGAGCTATATTTTTTTAAGTAGATGGACTATTTTAAAAATTTAAAAAGTTTCTGAATGATGCGGTTGTCTATTTGTAGAATCCGTACTCTAAAAATGAGGGCTTGATTTCAGAAATGCATTTTTCTTGAGGGCTTGATTTCAGAAATGCATTTTTCTTTTTCCCCCTATGATTTTAAAAAATTTAACATCATTGCAAAATTCAGAATTTTTTATAAAAAAGACAAGTAATATTTTTTTGGGACAAGGCAGCTTACTATTTGTAATGATTTTTTAAAAAAAGACTTACTTGATTTTTCATATAAAAAAAATAAAATTTAATTTTTTTTAGGATTTTGAAAATGTTTGTACAAAATATGAAAGAAATTTATTTGGTATGTAACTTTGAATTGCTATATTTTAAACAGTTTTTGTCGCATTACTATTATTTAAAAAGTTACTGTAAGGTATTGTTGTCATTTAAAGTGTGTTTTTCTAAAATAAGGCTGATTGAGAATAATGCGAATGCAATTACTTGTAATATAAATGCTATTTTTGGATGCACTTTGCAAAAAATTCTAATGTACAGCAAAAGAATTGTTTTTCTTTTGATGTTTTTGTAAGTAGGCTTACTTTTTGATGCCAAATACTTATTCCTAGGAAACTACATGCTACTAGAATTGGATGATGAAATACTTCTTCCCTATTTCATCATGTATTGTGTTCAGCGTGTATACACACCTATGTATACACACCTGTGACAAGCAAAAGTAGCAAAGATCGAATCAAACTATTAGTTGGAGCGACATGACTCGATATGTACAAAAATGTTTGGTACATGTGTAACCTGCCAAATTCAGTAAGTTTGTATTTTACTTCTTCGTGATTTTCATCAAGATAAGACCGGTAGTTCTCTTATTATTAACTTTTTTTTTTTTATTTAAAAACTAAAAAAAAAAACTTTTTATATGAAATATTTCACATGTTTTTTTTTAAAAATCATTAAAAATAGAAAAATTATTTGTCCCAGAAAAAGAGAACATTTATTTAATAAATACTATTCTAAATTTTACAAAAATGTTTTTTTTGAAAATCGAAGGGGGAATACGCACTGCAAAATGCACTTTAAAACTGCATTTGCATACAATTTTTTTTTTATAGTGGTAACTTTTAAACTGCAAATCATAAAATAGACAAATACAGCTTTCAGAAACTTTTTAAATCTTTGAAAAATTCGGTTCACTTATGGAAATGTGGCTCTTCAAAGTTCACTACTGTTTCCATTTTTTTAACTTTTTGAAAAATGAAAAACGCTAATAAAATCGCTATCTTTAACAATTTTAAAAATCTAAAAACGCAAATGTATATTTGGCTCCATAGAGTCTCTCCGTGCAAAATTTGAAGAAAATCGGAAGACCTTCGGTCAGATTTGTGGCGTTTTCTCATGGAATGAATGATATATATTGGGAAATTTGTGATGTGTTAACATCTACAGTCGCGGGTAGGCTCTAAATTCACAAAGTGAACATATCCAAAAACAATTTGTCCGGCTGCGATCATACAGATTGTCCGACTGCGATCACAGATTGTGTGGTGTTAAACTCCTCCGAAAAGGCTGGACCGATTTGTATGAAATTTTGTGTGCATATCATACCCCTAAATAATAACAGATTTGTCCCCTATATAGAACACAGATTTATCCGACTGCGAAATACAGATTGTCAGACTGCGAAAAAAAACACACACACTGATGTAGCGGCAGCTATTTTGCGAATAGTCATACAACTCTCAGAGCAAAGAGAATAATGACGTGGTTATACGTAATAAAAATGAGATAACCGGAGAGCAACGAAAATTGTGTGAACTTATGTAGCGTGTGTACGAACATAACAATGTATGTTGCTTTGCATTGTCTTCGATTTTTGTGGTATAAAATAAAAAGTATTAAGCAAGAAAATAATGACACTTGTCTTTAAATATTTTTAACAGCCCTATTCTGTGTATTTGGTAACAATCAAATTGTAACCACAAAATTGTTACAAAGTTGTCACCATTGTTTGTATCTGGTATTCTGGCTAAACAGTGACTACAAAAAATTCACCTCGTAACAAATAATTCACCTCACAATAACAGGTTGTCAAAAGCAGTGACAAAAAAACAAAAATATATGGTTTTCTGCACAAAATGAACGCGGTAAAAAAAGGAAGAGTATGTATTTAATATATTTATGTTTTATTGAATTAAAATTAATACAATATTATTTAGGGAATTTGAGCGCACTGCAAAGGCACAGGTGGAATGCTATATTGCCTTCCTTAAGGAACATCCAGAGATGCTAAGCGGAAAGAATACTCCTGCACAACCACACCATATATGTAGAAGAAGAACTTTACTTTAGCGTCAACTCTCTGATCTACATCAAAATTTCACCACCGGCAAAAGCTTCTGCGCTGAGTTCAAAAGCTATTTTTCCCTCCGCGGTCGGTCCAACTTCTTGAGATATAGGCATTTAAAGCTTGAGTATATAATCGTTCATATCTCCGGGATTTCTAATCCGATCTGGTTGAAATGGGAATCATTAGAAAGGTCTTTCTAAGCTCTATAAATCAGTGTATAAACATATTTACTTTTATTAGCCCATAGGGGAGCTGATTAAAAAAACGTTTTTTAACTCCACATTTCTGCTAAAAATTTATATTTTGTTTGAAAAATATACACTATTATAGTAATTTTTGGGCAGGTTTCCATAATGCACAAGACGTTAGCCTTTTTTAAAGTTATATTACTCAATATCCCTTGACAGACCGGAGATATTTACGTTAAAAGTTTTGTAATATTTTTCTCGTTTTTTCAATATTTCTAACACAAAATCAAGTTCTTTCTTCTTTCTGCTCCATTTCCATAGGACAAAGTAACAAAAGTCCTTTCTTCATTTAATTATGCCCTCTTGTCGTTTTGGTACAATTATTATTTTTTCCCGTATACAGTTTTATTGTTTACTTGCAGAACTTATAAAATGATTGTGCATCAACTTTCCGGCAAATAAAACAGCTGTCACGCGCTGTTACCTCCTCTTTGGCAGGTAACAATTTTTGTTACTTTTGACACCAAAAAAATGTGTCAGAATACCGATATGTGACAATTGTCACATTGCTGTCAAATAGTAACCGTGGTGACTTTTGTAACCCCGCCAGAATACGGCTGTAAATGTTATTAAGTATTAATATTATTTAAATGTAACGTCACCATATGATTGAACGCTGTTTTTTATTTTCCAATATAACATTTACTAATGTGTTCATAGAGATCGAACAGATACCGTGTACCAAAAAGGTGTTAACGCATCGCCCGTGAGTTCGAACACTCATTGAATTTTTTTTTGTTTAATGGGAATTTTTCTAGGTGGAGCCTGCAACCAATATTTAGTATATATTGTAGTTTTGAACGCAATTAAAAGTAAATTTGGAAATGTCAAAGTGCTAGACTGACAAAAAAAGTTTTATATTTTGTACAATATAAAGAATGAAAAGTTTATTTTCTTACAAACTATTGCATTTTATTGCAATTCCTTTTATTACCTTCTATTTGAAAAATATGAATTCTTTGAAAAAACTACTTTAATTTAAAAAAAAGAACATTTTATTAAATAAGTGCCTTTTTTAGAAAAAGTAAATTTTCTCAAAAAAGAAAACGATTCATGTTCTTAAACAAAGTACCTTTTACTAAAAAAAAAATACATTATCTTAAATACCTTTGCTTAAATTAATGTAAATTTTTTATAAAAAGTACTTTTTCTTAAAAAATAATCTTTCCTTAAAAAAGTACCTTTCCTTACACCAAATTGCTTGTTCTGAAAAAACTACCTTTGCTTTAAAGATAACCTTTTTTGTGAAACAACATAACTTCTCGACATAAGTACCTACTCTTAAAAATGTAACTATTCTTGAAAAACGACCAATTCTTTTGCGTAAAGATCTTGGTTTACACCTATACAAGATCAAGTTGACTCAAGAATTGCAGCCGATGGACGTACGTTCTCCGATTGGGCTCTGGCGAAAATGCGTCAAGAAGATGAATTTCATCGCAAAATCTTCTTCAGTGACGAAGCTTTTATTATTACGTTATTGGTTTGAGGAAAATCCACATGTGCTTCATGAATCACCACTTCATCCACAAAAAATAACTGTTTAGTGCGGTTTGCATGCCGGCGGCGTCATTGGGCCATGTTCTTTCGTCGACACGTTACTGTGAATGGCGATCGTAATCGCGTCATGATTACCAATTATTTTTGGACCGCATTGGAAAACATGGACTTGGACGACATTTGGTTTCAACAGGAAGGAGCCACAAGGCACACAGCACACGTTACAATCGATTTATTGAAGAGTAAGTTTGATGATCGTGTTATTTCAAGAAACGGACTAGTCACGCCACGTTCGTGCGATTTAACGCCTCTAGACTTTTTTCTTTGGGTGTACGTCAAAACATTCATCTATGCCAACAAGCCGGCGACGTTGGAAGAACTCAAAGCCATCGAATATTGGGTCCAACGACCGCTGCCGACGTGCGCGCGGTGGCCATATGAACGAAGTCGAGTTCCATTCATAAATATTTTGATTGTGTTTCAAGCCGATCATAAAGTTTTGGAAATATCTCAAATGGTTTGCGTTTTATCTAAAAAAGTTGTCAAGTCCTTATTAAGAAACCTTTTATATACTTCGGTGATGCAATGGTAGTGTGCGCGGCTTTTGTCCATGAGAACGCGGGTTCAGGCCCTGCTCTGACCACCTAACATTTCTTTTCACGGCGTTCATCTCGCGTAGTGGCGGCGCCACTATCGAGTGTTTAATCATTAAAAAGATTCTCAAAATACCGTTCCAAACCGGTGTAGAACTGTAGGTGTTCATGAAACTTAATGGTTAACAATCTTCTGTGTTTGCATATACACGAACTAGGTTAAACAACTGCCGAAAGAAGCAGACTTCCAAATTGATGCAATTTTGTTCATAGTGTAAATTTATTGTAAAAAATTACCAAATTTTAAATGCTCGCAAAAAACTGCGTGGAATATGAACCAGTACGGCTTCCGTAAAAGTAACTCACATATGGTTGCATTTAAAAAACATATGAATACCTTGAATATTTTCCAACAAATTTCATTTTTATACGAAAAAATAAAATGAAATTCGATATTGCTAAAAAATTCAAATATCTGTCATGACTTTAACAATTAATATACTTCAGATACTGATCTTTCATTAACTTTTTAAGCATGATATTTTTAAAAACATGAATGTTCCAAAATTTAAATTAATTTTCTCTATTCTCAAAACAGGCACAATTCGACGAAAACTTATTCCCTCAAATAATTTAGGAACCATAAGCTTAAACAGTCTGAATGTTTTTTGTAAATTTTTACTAGCGCAGCAAAAATACAAAAAGAACAACTCAGCTAAAGACAGTTTTTGATGTTTGGAATGGTTCAAATTTTTGTTGTTGTCCGATAGTCAACTTTTGGGCTCCTATTGTGTGATGGCCTCATAATGTTGGAATCCAATAATACAACAACTATGTACAAGCGATTCTTGTGAAAATTCTACACTGTGCTTTATTGGATCAAATGTGAAGCACATAAACATATTACAAAGTTGTAACTATGTATATGTTCACGTTGACCCTTTATCCTTTTTTGTTGAGTAAATTACAATATGAGAGTTTTTCCTTTATCAGCTCATGTTTGTTGTGTATATAAACTTTATAATAGCCCGGAACAAACTAAAAACAAGGAATCGGAAACAGAAACAAGACATAGACATGGAAAAATTATTGGATGTATAAGAACATAAACATAAAAAATAATTTGATATTCCTTTTTTTAAGTTTTTTTGTGTTTTCCCTTGTAGCTTTGAGCAATAAAATAATAACAATATTTGAGGGCCTTTAACAAAATCATACGAAGACAAAATAGTTGTCGTCGCCGTTGCTCATAGTGATATAAATGAAGATGAACCATGAAAACAGCTCAATTTTTTTTTTACTTTTATTTCATGTGTATGACATTCTGGCACGTATAGATAAACTGAAGTTGTAAAAGGTGCCGTTATATATAAAATAATTTATTGGGTTCATAACGGTTCTCCTATCGGTAAATAAATCCATACGCAACCGCACATAATTTTCCTCCAAATGCAAGCGTAACTACTGGTCTTACGGTGCGTTTACACGGGAAAGTTCAAGACCGGACAGTTGATAATATATATTAGTTGTCAAAAAGAAAAAAAGTAGTTGTGTGACGTATGTGTCCAGCCCGTTATAAAGACAGAACAGTTTTAAGCAACCGCCGATAGTGTCGATTCTTGTAAATTTCGTGCTCTGATTTTGATTTGCTTTTGTTCACATTTGCTGGAAATCTTAATTTACCAACAGAAGATTGCTACATATGTATAAATATTTTTTATACATGTTTATATCTAGTATGTGTTGCCAAATAAAATTTCAATAAAACTCCAAATTACCAAATAAAACTAAATTTTCCCAATTTCTACGATCGTTTGCTATTGTGTTTTGCCCTACTTCTCCAGATTACAATGAAGCTGATGTACTCGATGTACTGCAAATTTCAAATGTATACATGTTTATATGTATGTATGCGATATTTTGCTTTGTTCTTCTCAAATTACCATGAAATGTCACCGATCTGACCAATTACGTCAAATCGCTTGCCGAAGTTACTGTCGTCGAAAAATCAGAGACAGTGGCGAGGCAAGTGGAAGAAGTGTAAGTGTTGTACTAAAATAGTGTGAATGTATTGCTACTGTCGGAGCAAAACTGTCCCGTGTAAACGCCAGGTTACCATAGTTCGATTTTGATTAGTTTAGCATTGTCCTTATTCCATGTTCTATCACTGTATTCCATGTTCTATCACTACTTTCAATTAAATGGCGCTTCAAATTTAGTCAGATAAAAATTATTAACTTTCAAATTAACTTCGCCGCGTTCTACCATAGAGAAATACTTAAGAGTTTCCATTACTCTCTTCGATGCCTCTTCATGGCCATTTCATAGAGTTTTATTTGCTGCTGTATTTCCTAATTTTACACTTTCGCTGGACATGAAACGGACAGAAATCAAAGGGAATACATATTTTCGTTCAATGCAAACAACATAAAACATAATTAAGCTGTCATTAGTATCGATAAACAATATTTAAAATTAGTTCCTGTCTTCTTTGCTCTCTCATTCTCCATCATCGGCCTAGTACCTTTTCAATCAGCTGTGCCATAGAATCCCCCTGGTTCTACTTATACATATATATTTATACACACGCAAAGAAAAAAAGGTTTATTGCTCGGTTGCCACAACAATACTTTGATTGATTTCTATTAATTTATTAATCGCAACCGTTCATGTAGTTCTCCCAAATAAACTCATATATGGCAAATATGTATCATGTTGTTGCAAACCAATTCTCGTTTGCATTAAACGCATACAAAGTTACATTTGCCGCAAGTTAAAAACCATTTGCGATAACTGAAATTAGCAATTTTTGTAATGAGAGCACAGATTACGGAGAAAATAAATTTCTCTCATTCTGTCGACTGTGTACCAGTCGTCTTCGTTCATATTACCCAGCTAACGAAGTTGTTCTGGTATTTATTTATTCTCTTCGTGAATATTACAACCAGGGTTGCGGAAAGAAAAAAAAAATCATACCAAACAGCTTCTTTAAATGTACCAAAACAATCTGTATCGCTAATCTTTATTACATTAGTTGTGTTTTGGTTACAAGCAAGCGATTATCGCTTGCTAACTTGCAAAGAAAATGGATTTTTAGCGAGAAGTTATTTTATTCAAAAATATGAAAAATGGTTAAAAACGGTAAAATATGTCAAAATTTTTTGGTTTTAAACTTGGCGAAAATGAATATCGTCGCTAAGTCTTCGCTAAGTGCTTCATACAAAACAAGCGAATATATAAGCAAGCGGTGTAGCCAAAACACGCTTATTATATTTTAATGTAAATATGGGACTGTATTTACTGATATTACTTTTATAATTCCTGTCAAGCTACTTCTATTTTATTATCCTTTCAAAAACGTTAGAAATTGTAATAAATTAACAACGCTAAAAAATCTTTCACAAAAAAAATACATTCGTTTTGTTTTCATCGTGCCAAACGGCAACCATAATTACACCAAACAAGATGTGTGTGAAACAAGAATTTCATTCAGTAGCTTGTTAGCTTTCAACAGACTAGGAGTATAGTGGACGTTTTTATGATTTAAAGATTTTAAAGAGAGCTAAAAAAATGTTTTGCTACACTGAGAAATCATAATAACACGCTACCTAAATTTATGCATGTTTATATTTCGTATAAATATCTATTTCTTTTCAGTATTTTAAAACAAAATAGTTAATGTATGTATATGTGGGGTGTTGAGTGGGAACCACTTTTTTTATTTTCTATGAACACATTTAAGGAAGCTGAGTACCTTGTTTGTAATCAGGTACGTCAGATTGACATATTTTAATCTTTACTCAATTTAAGTTTTTTGAAATTAGTTTTTAAAGTTTTTTTGTAATTCGCACTAGATCAATAATACTCAATATTCAATAATTTCATTATTGTTATTGTTACAACTCATAATTTCTTTCAGTGTAATACTCTCATTTTAAGTATGTTTCTCTTTGTGAAGACCACTGCTGTATACATAGTCTTATCCATAGTAAAATAACCAAGTAGTAGCAGTAGACGTTGTTATTGTTGTAGGCAGCAACAACAGGCATTTTGTTTTTGTTTCCATCGCTTAATTATAATAATCTAACACGTAATAAGTATACCAAAAACAAAGGAAACAAAATGGTACAAAAACAAATTAACGGGTTTCTCAACAGAGACACTACAAAAGTAAATCGATATGGACAGCAAACGACGCCATATTTTTTCCCGCTCTTTTGACATTTCTCTTCAGTAAGGTTTGCCATTTCACCATGGAAAGATACACGTGCCAACAACGAGTCGAAATTATTAAAATTTACTACCGAAATTTCGAGTCACTGGTCTCGACTTTACGAGGCCAACTTTAAGAGGCCTCAACAATCAGCGATGTGGCTCATTTCTGGCTGAATGGCTTCGTCAATAAGCAAAATATGCGTTATTGGTCAGGCAGCAATCCACACGTAATCCATGGGTCATCATTGCATCCCGAAAACAATACGGTTTGGTGCGGTTTATGGGCCGGCGGCGTCATTGGGCCGTACTTATTCCGTGATGATCAAGACCGGCACATTACTGTGAATGCGAATCGCTACCGTTCAATGATAACCGAATATTTTTGGTCCCAATTGGATCAAATGGACTTGGAAGACATGTGGCTCCAATAGGACGGCGCCACAAGCCACACAGCGAATGCCATAATCAATTTATTGGAAACCAAGTTTGGTGAACGTGTTATCTCACGAAATGGCCCAGTCGATTGGCCGCCTCGGTCGTGCGATTTGACGCTGTTAGATTATTTCCTGTGGGTCTACGTCAAGTCTGTGGTCTATGCCAAAGCCAGCGACTTTTGATGAACTTGGTACGAATATCGAACGTGAAATTGCAGCAGAATCGGCCGATTTATGCTTGAAAACCGTCGAAAATTGGGTTCAGCGTCTGGACTTCTGCAGGCGTGCCCGTGGTGGCTATGCGAAAGAAATCGAGTTCCATACATAATGGCATCGAACGTACTTTCACAGGAATAAAGAAATTCATTGGTATCCAAAACCGGTTTTGTTTTATTTAAAAAAAACTTTTGTAGCGCTCTTATTGAAAAACCCTTTACATATGAGTTTGATAGATGAAACGATCAACTACAATGAAAAAACTGAAATCATCTGTTCTAACGAGTTTACCTTCCTTATTTTACCATGGTCTTATCCATGGTACAATAATATGTAGGTACATGGTAAAGTCGTTAGAGCAGATGTTTTATTTTTTTTCATGTGATATTTCGCTTCAGTTGTCAAACTCACATGTATTTTATTTATGTACTCTTTTGCATTCTTGTTTTGTTGGTATGTATTTGCGTAGGGTTTGACAACTGAAGCGAACATAACAAAAACAAAGTACCTGTTGTTGCTGCCTACAACAGCAACAACGCGTCCTGCTATTACCAAGTAGATATTAGTCGTGTTTTGGTTACAAGCAAGCGATTGTCGCTTGCTAAGCTGCAAAGAAAACGACAATTTAGCCATAAGTAATTTTATTCAAAAATATGAATAAGGGTTGAAAATGGTAAAAGATTTCAAAAAAAAATTTGTTAAAACTTAGCGAAAATGATACTCGTCGCTAAGTTCTCGCTAAGTGCTTTACACAAAACAAGCGAATATATAAGCAAGCGGTGTAACCAAAACACGCTTATTATTGTACCATGGTCTTATCCACTCGTTTGGCATACACACTCACGCATACACATAAAAGTGATGACACACTCTAAGGCTTCTACCTTGTCGATATATCTTGGATGGGCAATTGAGGCGTTGTAATTTACTGCGCTTTTAGTTATTTGAATGCAAAGCGAGACAGATGTGTAGGTATGGTTGGTTGGTTGTTTGAAAAGGCTGCAAGATAGCACGCTGTCTAGCACACAGGCTAAATAAGCCCATTGTGATACCTGCTGTTTCCTCTATAGCACCTATTGACTAGTCGTCTAGCCAATTCTCCCTTTCAATGAATTTGCCTATAAGACTTACAGGAATATCCTGTAGGGCTACGGTGCTAACTAAATGTGTTCGGAATATCCTACTTCGCAGTCCTGCTAGAGCAGGGCAATCCAAGAGAAGGTGTTTCGTAGTTTCGTCTTCCATGCAACATCTACAGAGAGTGGACTTTCTATGTCCCAATATTAGGGCGTGTTTTCCTACAAGACAATGTCTCGTAAGTGTTCATATCACTGTGGATAAACTGCCTCTCGGCAAGTTAAGTAGTTGCCTAATCATCTCCCTGTCCACCTGTGACCAGATTACCCCGGTTTGTTTGCAAGTTGAAGTAAGTCTCCACTTGTCCTTGAGTATATTATCGGCCCACTGCCTGACCTGCAAACGGCAGGTAGATATTAGCATACTAACACCTTATTTTGCCGGAAGAACCTGTGCCGTAGTACCCCGTCTAGCTAACGCATCCGCTGCGCAATTGTCTGGAATGTCGCTGTGTCCCGGTACCCAAATGAGCCTGATGTCAAAATACTCTGCCATCACCCTACGTGATGAGTGGCATTCTTTCACCGTCAGGGACTTAGCAAACATGGCTTCCAGAGATTTTATGGCAGCCTGGCTGTCTGTGTAGACACATATTCTGTGGAGGGTTGTGACACTACTTTTCAGTAGTTCAGCAGCCTCCAGTATGGCGGCAATTTCCGCCTGAAATACACTACAGTGATCAGGCAGCTTGAAGAAGCTATTTACATTTAGGTCCGGTGAATGGACACACACAGCCTACTTGCTCGTCCAACTTTGATCCATCCGTGAAAAACCTGATACTACTGGTGTCCCCTTCCAATGGCTTTTCCCAGGTATTCCTAATCGGAATAGAAGTCCTTAGGTTTGTCGGTGATAGAAGGTAACGGATACAGTAATCCGTTTTTACGGGAATAGAGTTGATCCGTTGTAGTAATTCAGCGTGTCCCCGATATCAAAACGCCACAATCTCTGATTCTCACCAGGGATGTAGCGGCTGCCGATCCGGCCATGATATAAAAAGTACAGATGTTCAGGATAGCACTAAGGGCAGTGCCTGACGACGTGCCCATTGCCCACTAACGCTAATAAGTGTTGATCTTTGAATTTTCATCAAGGATTCAGAATATATTTCTTTTGGAGGGACCTCCACCAAACTACGATGACATAGAGAAGTATTGGCCTGACTATTGCCGTATAAATCCAAATGCTAGGAATGACTCCCAGCATAATTTAGCCCCTGAAGATTGCCTCCAACCAAGTACAAGATATGAATAGGAATTATCCCGTCAGGTCCGGCTGATTTATAGGGCTTAAAGCATCTAATGGCCCATATCAGATACTTTCTGCTCACTATTGAGCGAACGTTTTGTATGCTAGGGGAGTTTCCGCCTAACTCTTCTGGCTGATGACCAGCATTCCTGTCATCGTTGAGAAAGTGGGTATCCAGGCGAATCCCAAGATACTCTTCAGACGAATACGTCCACGTTCCATCGTTTTGCATTAATAACCCCGCACACGGTGGATTTTTAGCGAGCACGCATCTTAAGCGTGCAGTCTGGTTGCATTCACAGAACTTTCGCCAGGATATCCATTTGGTATTCTTGATTCACCATTATATAGACTAAGACTAATCTTGTGAACGTCCCAATCCCTTGGCCGCCGCCCTTTTTGGCCTTGTTGAAAAGCCTCCTAATGGACGATCTTAGATCCTGAAGCTCAGCGTTCCACCAATGAGGTTTTTTGATACCCTTGGCAGCATTATAACCACTGTTCTTACAGGATTCATTGAGCGTGTTCCTGCACACATTAATAAATTTGGCAACCAGTTGTTCCAGCTCTGGCACATTAGTCGGAAAATTCGGATCGTTACCTAAGAGTTTCCTTAGGCGCCCACGATAGGCGTTCCAGTCCTTTTTCCGAGGTTCGATATTTATGTGGAACTGTAGATGTCTATGATCATAAAATGAGTGATCAGAAAGTACGCTCCAATCGGATGCAGTTACATAGTCGTAGTAAACTAGTAAAGTTAAGTCTAGTACTTCCCTCCTAACCGAAGTTATGAAGGTCGGTTCCTCGCCTCTATTACACATAGTCAAGGCTTCGCTTATAATGGAATTAAAAAGAGACTCACCCCGATCATTGGTGCCGGTACTCGCCCATATAGTATGGTGCGCGTTGACATCGGCACCTATATCGTCGCTACAGTTCCGTCTTTTTGCCTCCAATACCATATCACTGACGCACTTCGGAGTAAGTTATTCAGTATGGTCGTGCGCCATGCCATGTGCGATGAAACTTGCCAGATGTCCCGCTGACACTTTTCCAGCAAGGGCCTGATTGCGGTTGTATCGCTATCACTAAAATTCTGTAATAAAAGAGCATTAAATTTGTTTTTAATGAGTATCCAAGATCTTGGCCTACCTGGGGTTGATTGGACGAAGGTCCTATATCCATTGCACCTGATACCACATATACGATCATTGACCGTCCATGGTTCTTGTATCGGGCACACATCGGCTCCACCCTTCGCAAGATGGAGAATGAGGTTGGCAGATGCTGCCTTACTGCGATGAAGATTTATCTGCAGAACTTTCATCGTCTACAGGATGTCCAACTCCGGGTACCTCGATCACAGTTGTCTCGTGATCACCCCCGCTAGTGGTGGATCCATCTCGGAGCCAGGAAGAGCGGCCCCACAGGTCGATGATGCTGTCACTGTCGTCATCCATCAGTGCTTGTTCAGCATCTACCGCCGTTTCAGAATGCTTTCCAGCACTTACAGCTGTGACATCCGACTTCGACTCGGCCAGTTTGCCACTCACCGTATCCACTTTGTATACCCTGAGGGGTACACTCACGAACCGAAACCGAATTTGGCGTTTGGACTCCTCTAGGGGTTTTAAGGAATCCTGTTTCATGACCAAAACTACTTGCCGGGAGTTCCTCAACCTTGACCACCTTCCAATTCTTTGCAGGAATGGAGGGATTGCAGTGGTTGATTGTCTTTAGGATCTCCAGTGGGTCAGTAGGTGGGTTTGACGGGACCCAAATCCTAGCCCTTCGTTTGGAAGGTATATCCTTCCTATCCAATGCTTTGAGTTTGGCCCCCGGTCAAACCTCACATACCCGAATCATGGCGGACTGATGCAATCGCGCTGCTCATTCATCAGAGCAGCCGATAAGTTTAATACTTCTCTGAAACCATCCCGCGTCTTCGCAGATTGGCACAGGACCAGGGTTGTCGTTTACGAATCCCATGAACACCGTAAGAGGGGTCCTTCTACGAGGCGCCATTTATCCTTAGGTATACGTCCATCCTGGGAACCTTCATCCAAGACGCCAATGATTAGGCTGTTCTTCGCGACATCACTAAAGGACCTGCAGAGCACTGGGTGGCTTTAATGCCTCTTAGATGAGGGACCAGGTTTTGTATACTCCTCCTCTGAACGCTGTCTTTTAGTAACAGACAGTGGAAGCTTTGTCCCTACAGACTTGGACCCCTCACAGACGCCGTTAGCCCACTCCAAGTTGTTTACCTGTGTAGGAGTGAGTGCGGCAACTGGCCGTGCTGAGAGTTGACTAATCAATCTAGTGGCCAGTCGAAGATCAGTTCTCCGCTTTCGGGAGGGGCAGACACTTTTAGTTTTCCCCGTATTTCGCAGTTTCAGACGCCCCCTTGCGTGTGACCGCAGAAGACTCGGGAAAAGCCACAGGTTTTCCTGTGGCCGAAGGCTTTTTAATATTATGTATTCATTTTGTTGGGGACTCAACTTGTAGCCGCTATCGCTTGTCTATGAAGCAGGGAGTTCCACGCGAGGGTTGACACTCCGCCTGATGGGACATAGTGTTCAGAGCTTGGCCGAACCAAAGAGGGAGTCATCTCAACCTCACCATAACCACCAACTTAACGCTGACGGATTTCGAACGTACGTGCCAGGTTTTAAGAAGGAGGAAACGAACGGTACCTTAGCCACGAGCCATTTCGACGGAGTGTCACCTCTGCCTACTCAGGTCGCAGAGCACAGGACGTCAGCTCGAGAGCAGAAAATCAAATACTTACAAAAATCGTGAACCAGGGTCGAAGCAGAGTCCGTGTCAAAGAGGAAGAAGATCATTTAGAGGCGATCTTCACTACAACGTGTATGTATACAGTGAAAAAATAGACAAAAATTTCAACTTTTTTTAAAACAAACTTTATGGGTAAAACCAAAATCATAAAAGTTGGAAACTTGAACAAAAAAGAGCTTATGGAAACCATAAATAAAAGTTTTAATTACAACTGGGATGCTATAACCGAAAGAACTGTTGGTGGAACCGTTTTTCGTTTCTCGCAAATGTTTTTTCAGCTTTAATTTTTCATAACTCGATTACTGGAAACGTTTTTTTGTTCTCGCAAACGTTTTTTAGTTAGGATCAACTACAACTCGGTTGCTGTCACCGAGGGAACAGTTGGCGGAACCGTTTTTCGTTTCTCGCAAACGTTTTTTTTCTGGTTATGTTTTTCCTAACTCGTTTGCTGCAAACATTTTTCGGTTCCCCCAAACAAAATGACTTGTATGGCTTAACAGAAGTTTGTTTCACCCAAGTACAGTCCCCAAACGAACTTCAGTTATCTGAGATTTCGTTTGGGAGGAACGAGTTTTTTTCTTTGCGTGAATAAGTGCAACATTAAACTACATATTTATAGTAAATTTTGTATACCAATTAAATTTTGTTATGAATTGTGGCATTTTCCTTTTTGTTGTATTTTTAATGTGCTTACATCTATAGGCACGGGTAGGGTATAATCTAAGAAAGTCAACACAAAGTCAACATAGCACACAGCGTTATCTATCTATTGAATCTATGCAGCGTTAGCATTGAAAATAATATGAGGTTGTTGTACTACAATAGTTTCTGCCTGAAAAAAAGTATAATGGCATTGATGTAGCGGCAGCATTTGGTTTTTGCCAAAAACCAAGTAGAAAATATCGTAATGGTGAATTTTTGGTACACCCGGAATCGTCTATCATTAATTTTGAAACAACCTGTTACAATGAATATAGAAGACAAGAAAATGTTAAAAACAGTGCAAAGTGTATTTGTCATTGTTCCAAGCGCATACATTTCCAAGCGCATAAAAACTTACATTAAGCCTGTTTTTTTTATTCCCTGCTAAACAAATTTTTCGACGACTTCGTATGGGGAACTAAGCGATATTAGGCGATTTTAAGCGGCACACCATACAAAGTAGTCGAAAAATTAGTTTAGCAGGGAATAAAAATATTTCTTACATTTCTTTTTGAACTATTCGACAAAACATAGTGACGCAATAAAGAAAGTATAAAATTGATATGAGTACAAATTTTACAAAAAATCTCGATTAATTTTATTACGTTTGTGGTAAAAAAGCTCTTTCCACAAATACTGGATCACTCATTGATGAAATGGACCGAGATTTTAAACATTTTTTTGATTCCGAAATCATTCACAGCATTTTGTGGTGCTACAATGCTGTTACTATGTGGATACAAGGGAAATGCATTTCACTTTCTTTTGGTGTACAAATGATTTTTACTGATACAGGGGAGCACAACTTCGATAATTGTTATGCTTGTGCAAACAAAATATGTGGACTAAAACATAGAAATGTAAATCAAAGAGTTTACATCTCTGTCTAAAGTGCACAAATGCCTCTTCCGCATTCGGATCAAATACCAATTCCACCGCCTCCAAACAGTGACAGAAAAATATATTATTCTCTTGTAAAACTGAACACATGTGCCGAAACAGTTGTGTTCTGAAAGTCGTGGCGATGCTAAGAGGTCTACCAGGAAGCTATACGAAACACATGTGTTTCCTGTGTCTTTAGAATACCAGATTTAAAGGAAACCAGTGCGAGACTCATGACTGGCTTGCACAAGATCCAACGAAGAAGGGACACAACTATACAGCAGCTTAAGAACTTAAAGTAATTTTAACATGATTAGGGCAATGAAGAGAGTCATACTATATTTTTTAGAATGTAAGTGAGCACACAATTACCCCGTTCTTGTGACCAAGATGTTGCAATACTTCCAGAAAATTGGAGTGATCATGTCTCACAAAATCCACTTCATTCATCACTAGCGCTTCCATCAAGTGGCGATGTCCATGGAAACGCGATATTAAGGCAAAAGGCTGGTGGCTGAAATTTGTTGGCGGTCGCAAAAGACATACGATCCAGATAATGCAGATGATGAAGAAAAAGATACAATGGGAGTTTCCTCCGATGATAGGTCAAAAAATTTAAGTTTACTGACTAATTACAAACAATTGACTTTTTCCAGATAAAGACAGATCTTCATCCGGTACAGACTTCGAATAAGAAAGCGCACCATCCCGCAAGAATGTAAAGCAAAAAAACGAATGGGGTCAGGTACTTTTAATTGAATATACGTAACACGTGCAAGACAACAGAAGCCGGCGGTAAACCGCCTAGTAAACGGACAGAACAGAACAGCACTAAACAATACTGAAACACAAACGTAGTTCGAGCTGAACGCTGAAGACGGCCTCGTGACTATAAACTTGCCATGAGGGCAAACCGTGCGGACGAGAGGAGATTTTTGTGAGTGAAAGTCCTACAACGACATTAGACTTAAAATGTTTTTCTCCTATTTCCCCAAATTATGGAAAACATATGGTTCGCCGCTTTACTTCAGGTCTATTTTGAATATACCTGTTTAAACAAAGACTGTATGTCCAGGCTGTTTTCTTAATGTTGCGTGCAGTGACAGGACTATGGGACATTCCAATTCCGCAAAAACTAATATATCGGTGGTCAGAAAAGCGATGAATGCCTAAAAGTTTCTAATCAGATGTTTTATGTTTTATGCTCTCAGAGACAAGTGCGACATCAAACACCTCTTTTTATTTCTAGGAATGATGGTAGGTTCTTACACTCTATTACAAATCACAAGATTACTACATTTGGGTTATGTGGTGGTGTATCTGTCGTGTTGTCTCCGTTATCGCTCTTGTTCGCCCCAAGTTGGATTTTACTGAATCCGCTTAAGACTCGCCCACCCGACTTGACGAGGTTAGGCAGAGACTCAGCATTCAGTATAAAAACTGAATATCTTCGATCCCCATCTACATCATCCAATCGACTTCCAGTTTTGGTTGAAAGTTTGGAATTGCAGTCACTGTATGATTGAATCCGCATTGGGGATGATGTGGCCGAAATCCATGCGCGGGCCATGGATCGAGACGGGATGTCGTGTTTTTTGGCAACACCCACTGCCGTGTTCGGCCAGATTTCACCTCTTTTCTTCAGAGCGAAGTAGCGAAGCACCAAACAAAGCGCTCAGTACTGAAGCGGATTAATTTTATGCGGACCTGATAACGACCTGCGTTGTCACAGTCGGAAGATGTACCCGAATACACCCTGGGAACATCGGAGTATACCGAGGACAGTCCGTTTTCCACACCACTCCATTTGCCCTTATTAGCCAGTTCTTTTGGATGCCAGCGGTTCAACAAGCCAGCGCAGCTTATTACCACACTTCTGTACCTAGGAAGTGGAAGTGTACAGAGTATCCTCCTGATCATTAAATCTCGGTCCCATTTTAATGATTGACTTTGCTTACATATAGTTAAGGGTCGCGTGGTCAACCTTGCCAAAACTCTCGAGGATCTTGAGGGATCAGTAACTCTCTCTTCTATTGATCAGTCATTCTCGGGGCCCATTTTAATGATTGACTTTGCTTATAGTTAAGAGTCGCGTGGTCAGACTTGCCAAAACTCTCAAGGATAGTGAGAGAAATGTGCCGATCGTTGTTATACTTCTTCTTTGATGCGCAGGTGTGCTTACAGGCAGAAATCGAAGCACTAGGTAGTCCAGCTGCCGTGAAAGAATGTGGATGGCCTGGCCTGTTGCTAGGAACAGGTGTCGATTCCTGTGTGTTTGTAGCCGTTGTAGTTTTCAGTTTGTGTGTTGCAATTTTTAGTTTTCATGTCGGCCGGCGGTGGTGCAATGGTTAGTGTGCGCTCTTGTACATGAGAACGTGGGTTCGATCCCTTCTCAGACCACCTTACATTTCTCTCGACGACGGTCACCTCGCTTAGTGATGGCGACATTATCTAGTACCTAGCCATGAAAAGCTTCTCAAAATGCCGTTCGTTACCGGTGCAAACCTGTAGATCCCAATCAGTGAGTGTAAAAACTAGAAAGTGCACCTCTCATTGATTGTGAGAAGCTCTCCTCAATCCCTTCTTGGGATATTTTGGGACACCATTTTTTTAGTTAGTTTTCGTTATTGCTTCTGTTCTTGTTGTTATTCGTTTTAGTTTTTTTGCCTAGACGAGTGCGGTGGTTAGGAAGGTCAATCACGTCATACCCTCAAAGCGTGAGTCGTCCAGGCATCAGCAAAGGCCGCCATTAAAACATAGGCTGCGTTAACCCTCGACTGCGAACCGGCAATTTAGATGAGCACGGTCGCACCAAACTCTGCAATTAGGGAGTATATTTTGATGATTAGTTTCTCAGTTTATCTAACGGAGCTTCCGGCATTTTAGGTTAAACCATCTATTCTCGGTCGACAGAGCCCCGTTAGAGAAAACAGGGAGCCCCAAGTTCAGTGAGAATAGTGGACGAGGTTGTCATTTGAGTAGAATAAACTATATATTCGCATCACTACTCCTAAATCACCACATCGTCCTTTTGAATTTTTCGACAACACGTGGCAAAAAAGTTGACTAAGCATATGACTAGAGCGCATCAAACATAAATAAATTTCTGGTTCCGAAATTTTATTTGCCCAACCTTAAAATACTAGGGGGCGAACGTCTCAATTATACTTTGTAACCCAAATCTGCAAAATTACAACCATCTAGGTCAATTCGTTTTGACACTAGATTGTTTAAAACAGACTTGTCCGAAAACTTTCTGAAAGTACCTGGTAATTATTTAAGGGTGATACCAACGGAATGGGGAAGTAAAACTATTTGGTGGGTTTTCCGAAACTTAAGTCATATATTACACAATTTAATCAGATTTTATAAAAATTGTAAACCGGTTTATATGGAAATTGGTGGGTACCGTTTTTCAGGAATATACTAGGATTACCAAATTAAAAGTTGTATATGTCTTTTTATATGTATTTGTCCGTAATCAAGTGCTTCGTTTGAGTTCACTTACTTCAACCAACACTAACTTGCATTGAGCTGTTAGCTGAGTCAAGTGTAAGTTATACAAATCGAAACACTGTTAAACTTTCTATACACAAATCAACATATCCAATATCAGTTACCTACATTATGCAGTTTACCGAAAACTGAGACAGTATCCCGAAATTGGTTATTAAATTTTGTCAAACTAAATCTCGTTAAAATCGGCAATACATTTTTTATTTTCCATATTTAGTTAATGACCATATTTTCAAGATGTACCTATCATTTTATTGCCATTTCGACAATATACAGTTTTTCCATATTGTTTTATTCTCTCTCCCTTTATTTACCTTTTCGTCCCTACTTTGGACTCTGATTTTTAGAAGATATTAAAATCTACTTATGTGGCCGAGTCTACATGACATGCATAGATACTAAAACTTTTTTAAACATTTCCTCCTTTGAGTGAAGGAATGCTCATGACAATCTTTCCTCGGTCTTCGATGATCCCTTTTACTTTCCAGCAACATATAGGTACATAATCAAACCTACGTGCACAAAAAGATATCAGAATCGGTTTTTAATGGCAATGACAGCCAGGAGGCTTTCACACATGACCTACTCATATTGAATGTGACATTTACGTGTATTGAGTAGAAGTGGTGGCTGTGCCAATTCAAATACGAGTAGACATGGAAATTGGTAGATTTTTGGAAACCCTAAATGAAATGCATATGAAATATTGAAAGTTAAAGACAGGGCTCACAAAAAGGTTTTATAATGTGTAAGTGTTAATGAATTCGATCTTTATAACAATTCAAAATATATAATTACAGTGACTTCAAAACTCAGTATCAGTTCATCCGCATTCTGCATTAATTGTCATACACTGAACGGAAAAGCTTCGTCACAGGGATGAAAATGTTCGTCGCCCCAACAACTTTTGTCATCGAAAGTGAGGTAAAATACAGTTTCATTTCCGCTACAAAAATGTGTTTATCATGTGTGGTTGTTACGGAAACGAAATGTTTATTGCAGTAACGAATTTATTTCATTGCTGCCATGAATTTGTTTCACTGTTGCAACGAATTTGCTTCGCGGTTACAATGATTTTCTTTCATTGCTGCAATGATTTTGTTTCTCTGCAGTAATGAATATTTTGTACTGTGTTTGAAATTATTTATTTATTAATATTTAAATATTAGATTGAATATGTACTTAATTTTATAAATCCGTAATATGCAACCCAGTATTTCAGAGTTTGTGCGGTAATGTGGCCACCGTATTCTGCTCCTACAAATACAATGAAATAGGTGGTGGTATTATTTGTACTTACCATGAACATACATAAGCTCCACTATCATTACAATTTTTGTTACATTGAACGTAACAGAACATAAGATTTCGGTTCAGAACTAATTTCCTTTAACATGAAATATCACCATATGTATTCTTCACATCATAATCTGTGCAAGCATTTTCTTCAACTGATCAACTTGTTTTATGTTTTATGTACACTTTGTTTCATCCAGATTAAAATAACCAAGTAGTAGCGGTAGACGTTATTGTTGTTGTAAGCAGCAACAACAGGCATTTTGTTTTTGTATCAATCGCTTAAGTTGTCAAGTTATACACGTAAGTACACCAACAAAACAGGAATACAAAATAGTACAAAAACAAAGTACATTCAGTTTGACAGCTGAAACGATCAACCACAATGAAAATATTGAAAACATCTGTTCTCTGGCTTCTGTCGGTGGAAAAGACAGTGACCATGTTGCTGAAGGGTAGTTTCAAGTCCCATTTTCCAATCGTGCGTTTGAATGGTGGTGGCACAATCCGTTACTCCACGGAGGTGAAGTACCTCGGAGTCACCATGGGAGAAAGGATGACCTTTTTGCCTCATATAGGGAGACTTCGCGAGAAACTGACGAGCGTTGTAGGAAAGGTTAGGCGTGTTATGAGGAGTGAGTGGGGTCTGAGTCGTCAAGCAGTCAGGACCGTGTACAGGGGCCTTTTTGTTGCCATGGCAACATTTTCGTCTTCTGTTTGGTGCGAAACTGCGAGAAGCGTCTTCGGGCAACGTCGATTATTCTCTGTTCAGAGTGTAATGTTATTGGCATGTATGCCAGTATGTCGTACGGTGTCTACAGAGGCCCTACAAGTTTTGATGGGTGCCACTCCTCTTGATCTAGAGGTGATGCGTCGTAGCATGGACTTCAAAATTAAGAGGGGTACGCACTTGGTGAGTCAGATTGGCTCATTGTTGGAGCAGAGAGCATGAGTAGAAGTGAGCGGCGGGCTCGGTTAGATGCGTTAGTCACATCTGAGTGGCAGGGCCGTTGGAATTCCAGTACCAACGGTCGAGTAACGTATATATTTTTCTTACATAAAAACATTAGCTTTTAATAAAAGAAGTACCTCCCATCAAAGAAAGGGCCTTTTCGGGGAAATATAATACATATTCTTAAAATTGTGACCTACAAATTAAATTTTTTTTAAAAACACATTCAATAAATACAAAATTTCTTTAAAAAAGTTTATCATTTTACAAGAGTCTCTTTTCTTAAAGATCCATTTAATTTACAGTATTTATCAACAGGCGCTTTAGGCGTGGTGGAACTAACTAACGGGTCCGCCAAATAACTTTTTTTTTGAAAATGCTACAAAAAAAACTACTGAATATTTTCTCAAATTTCTTTTTTTATTTGAAAGTACAATCCTTCCGGTTAATAATGGAAAATAATTTCATTCAAATGGCTGCCTCGGCTGGCCATGCAGTAGCCTACACGATCGGTCCAAGTTTTAAGCACATTATCGATTGTGTGCAGGTGTATTTCACCAATGGCTTCACGAATATTGTCCTTTAAAGCGTCAATTGTCTCTGGCTTGTCGGCGTAATACTTATCTTTGAGGGCACCCCACAAATAATAGTCCAACGGTGTCAAATCGCGGCTCCGAGGTGGCCAAACGACATCAGCTCTGCGACTGATAATGCGATCTTCAAAAACAGGGCGCAAAACATCGAGTGTAGCACACATTCTGCAACATTACCATGATTTTCAAAGTAATGTCGCAATATTTCCCAACGTTGTTCAAGCGTGTACACAACCATATTCGTTCAGCGAAAGAATAAAACTAATTATCTGTCAAATCAGACATGAGCTAAGTGTTACCATTCACGAAATAAGCAGTAGTTGAAAAAAAACGTTAGATGGCGGACCCTTTAGTATATAATATAGCGAAAGGAACTTCGTTCCAACCGGGTGTCCCCTGACACTTCATGTACATTTTTATATTAATTCAATACAAATTAAACTGACAATTTTTGACAAATTGTGAAAAGTAATACTATTTGTACAATTTATAATACCGTAATGATTACAGAAAGTAGAAATATTAAATCGACCAAAATTTTAAAATATTTTATGACATTTCTGTTAATTTATCTTATTATTACCCTATTTTTTTTTATTAATTAAGCATCTACCATTTTTAATGAAGTTATACGTATCCATTTATATTTCTATACAACAGTTGCTTTATAAGAGAAGAAAATTTATTCATGGAGTGGAATGCCAACAAAGAAAACGAGTGAAGCGCCTCGTTTCTCTGCTTTCTCTCTTCATTGAATATTATAATACACGAGCAGTTTTTTGATGATGCTATAGTATATAGCTATAGAAATTCCACCCATGATTAAATAAAATTAAGTAAAGTGTGTAAAAAGTATGAAATATGTTTTTATAATATTTATAAAATATGTATTCAATAAATAAATAAATAAAGTATGAAATAATCAAGTTCTGACGCGAAAGAGAAATGCGTTTGAGTGAATCACGTCGACTTTTTTGGTTCTCTTTTACTAGGGTTGCCTAATTGCGCCGGTTTTTTCTATAATTGGTCTTTAATTGACACATAGATGGCGGTTTACTTTGACATAATTTTAAAACTAAAAAATATCAATCGAAGTATAAACCACTTGTTTCAAAAACTATATTGCACGTCTCAATTGTATCTGTAGATTGTATTAATTGTAAGTATTTCATATATATTTTATTAATATTCAAAATACAACGCTGTATGTCGTATTCAAAAATGGCATTCGAAGTAAATTGTTGTTCAAGCGACAGTTTTCTATCAAAAATTTCAAAATCAAATTTGGAGCCGAAGTTGGTCTATTTGGACTACAGCAACATATTTGTTCGAATAAATAATATATTATTAAGCGGTAGATGGCGCTGTACTTCGAATTTAATTTTCAAACTTAAAAACATGGATGAATATGGAAACCATTTTTGTTAAACTATGCATTATAAAACGTAATTTTAGCCGTAGAATCTTTTAATAGCAAATTTGTTGAAATACATAAACATTTTTTAATATTCAAAATACAAACCTGAATGTGACATTCAAAACTGTTACAGCTAATAGAGGTTGTGTTATAAGAACAACTTAAATCATTTGATTTTTCTTCTGTTCCTTACATGAACAATCAAATTCAAATGTATCTGTTTTTAGTAATTTCTGGCTTACTTTTATTCTTGACATACTTTTGTGTTAACCTGGACACGAAAGCAAAATATATTTTATTGTTGCCTTGATATTGTGGCTGTAATACTGGGATCACCTGTTAGAAGAAACATGTCGATTCGAAGTAAACTGTTGCTTATGTTGCGAAAGCCTATTGCAAATGTTGCTTGCATTGTGAATGCGGCATTAAGACGGAATAAATGCAGTGTGGCCGTCGGTGGTGCAATGGTTAGTGTGCGCGGCTCTTGTACATGAGATCCTGGGTTCGAACCCTGCTCTGACCACCTTAAAATTTCTTTCGGCGGCGGTCACCTCGCATAGTGACGGCGACACTATCGAGTATATAGCCATGAAAAAGCTTCTCAAAATACCGTTCGGAATCGGTGTAAAACTGTAGGTCCCAATCAGTGAGTGCAAACTGGAAAGCGCACAGCTCAGTGATTATGAGAAGTTCTCCCCTGTCCCTTCATGGGATGTAATGGGAAACCATTTATTTATTTATTTTAAATGCGGCTTTAGGCCGGAATCACAATGCTCAATTTAACTCAAATTTTTCGCCGAAGTTGGTCTTTCTCACGATAAAAATACTCATAGTAGACGCAGGTGTTGTTGTAGTTGATGGCAACGACAACATATATTTTGTTTTTGCTTCACACTTACGTTGTGTCAAATCCAACACATACGTATACCAACAATAAATGTAAACAAACACATCCAAACACGAAATACATGTGAACTTGACAGTGCGGAAGTGGTTTGCAATGTAAACAAAGCAAATCAGCTGGGCTTATGCGTTCACCATATACATATGAATCCATCTTGGTCTTTGTCTACTACAGCAACATATTTGTTCGAATAAATAATATACTACTAAGCGGTAGATGGCGCTGTACTTAGAATTTAATTTTCAGCCTCAAAAACACAATGAAAATTTAAACCACTTGTGTTGATGGCCACAAGTGGCCAGCCGAGGCAACCATTTGAATGAAATTATTTTCCATTATTAACCGGAAGTATTGTACTTTCAAATAAAAAAAGAAATTTGAGAAAATATTCAGTAGTTTTTTTTATAGCATTTTCATTTTTTTCATATTATTTATTCGAACAAAATTGTTGTTGAAGTATAAATAGTATAAACGAAAGGTCATTATGTTAAATGCCGTGAGTTGAAGTATAAATAGTATAAACGAAGTATAAATAGTATAAACGAAAGGTCATTATGTGAAATGCCGTGAGTGCGAACGGAATGACACGAATTAAAAACTATTTCTGGCATTGTGAATGCAGTTTTAGCGCTCTTTCACAATGATAGCAACAATTTCAATAGGAGTTCACAATGCAAGCAACAAATTTGTTATATCTGAAATTATTGATATTGGCAGATTCTACAGATAATATTATTTATTTAAATGTTTGTTTTGCGACAAAATGTTTACAGTTTCATTCATACTTTCAAGTTTTAAAACAAAATTCTAAGTAAAACGCCCCTAGCAGTCAGTAGCACTAAACTCATTCGAGCCAATTCCAATTTGATGTAGAACCTACTTCTATGATAAATTTGAATTACAATTTCACAAAAAACATGAGAGGACATTATATGAAATACTGTGAGTGAGAACGGGAGGAGTTGAATTACAACATCTTGCTGCCATTGTGAACGCTAATTTAAGCAGGAATCACAATGCACACAACATGTTCAATAGGTGTTCGCAATGTAAGCAACAATTTACTTCGAATGCCACATACAGTGTTGTATTTTGAATATTAATAAAATGTTTAAATACATGAAATATTTACAATAAACACATACTACAGATAATTTTATGTTGAATATAGTTTTTGAAACAAATGGTTTACATTTTCAATAACATTTCATAGTTTTGAAATAAAATTCTAGATGAAGAGCCATCTAGGTGTCAATTATTTAGCTTGATTCGCACAAGATTGTTGCAGTAGGAGACTTAGATCAATTTCTGATGCAAAGTACTCCGTTTTTGGAATGTAAACGAAAGGTCATTATGTGAAATGCTTTGAGTGCGAACGAGAGGGCATGCATTACAAAATCGTTCCTGGCATTGTGAATACGGCTTTAAAGCCGCATTCACAATGCAAGCGACAATTTGGTTTTTCATGCTATCTCGTTCTCACACACAGAATTTCACATAATGGACTTTCGTTTTTTTTACAAAAATTTAACTCCAATTTGTCGCTGCAGTTGATCTATTCCTACTCCAGCAACATATTTGTTCGAATAAATAATGTACTATTAAGCGGTAGATGGCGTTGTACTTCGAATTTCATTTTCAAACTTAAAAACATCAATGAAAATTGAACCCATTTGTGTTAAAAGACTCATTATAAAACGTTATTTTATCTGTAGAATCTTTTAATACCAAATATGTTTAAATACATTAACATTTTTTAATATTCGAAATACAACCCTGGATGTGACATTTGTGACATTTGAATCTTGATGCAGCTAATAGAGGTTGTGTTATAAGAACAACTTAAATGATTTGCTTTTCCTTCTGTTCATTATATGAAGAATCAAATTCAAATGTATTTGGTTTTATAATTTCTGGCTTACTTTTATTCTTGACAAACATTTGTGTTAACTTTGACATGAAAACAAAATATATTGTATTGTTGCCTTGATACATTGGCCGTAATACTGGTATCACCTGTTAGAACAAACATCACGATTCGAAGTAAACTGTTACTTGCATTGTGAACGCCTCTTGAAAATGTTGCTTGCATTGTGATTCCGGCTTAAAGCAAAAGTCACAATGGGAGCGACCATTTCTGTTTTCATTACATCTCGCTCTTTCTCACAACATTTCACATAAGTATCTTTCAGGTTGGTCACCAAAAATGTTGCTTCCATTTGACGTTGAAGTTGGTCTACTTCAACTACAGCAACCATTTTGATCGAAAAAAAAGTACAACATTGACATACAGATGTCGCTTTCTTCGAATTTTCTTACATATCGATGCCTTACTTTCTCAACCTCGTATCTTAAAAACAAATATTAAAAAATTCAACTTTTCAGGAGAGAGAAAAAACTGTTTATCTTTTTATACTTCGGTGTTTGGGTAAAAGTTCAAATGCAATTATTAAGGGATTGATTACATCTATGTATATTAGTAGTAATAATATACTAATCTTTTTTAGTTTAAGCATGAAACGCATATATTGAGATACGAGTTTACTGCATTCACAGTAATTTTAATTCTTGATAATTGATGAATAAGTTACTCGTTTGTTGCACTCATAGCAATATAAACAAATAACGCCGTTGCACCAAATTATGCAATGAAAACAACATTTAGTATAGCATGAGTGATTTATTTGCAAGAAAGGAAAAAAGAGAATTCATATTAAATTAATAATATCAATAAACTAACTTTTCAAAAAACTCCCGCGAGGGAAATGATGGTAATAATATCATTGGTGCGGCAAATTATCATAAACTGAATGATAGTCGGCTGGAATCGTACGTTTTATATCTTACAAATCGTCATTTTTTTTTTGAAATAGGCAGTTGTTAATTGTAGAGGCCCGGTAATAAAATGTTATCATTGTGCTGCACTTGTAGTCGCAATTTACGATGACGTAATAGTTGCCACTCTTCATCAAAATATAATTTGTATTGAACTCCGTCATTAAAGATATATTTGAGAGCTCGTAAATTTATAACGCATGGGTCGCCTTTTTTTGTGCCTGGTCGAATTGGTTTTAAGTAATCGAGTGAAGACAAATCTCGGAAAAATATATGATTTAAATAATGTACTTGATACGTTTGCTACAATCTGGATTGTTGTATAACCATATTGAAATCAGCTGGCACATATAGTTCTCTTCCTTTCTTCTTTCGCTCTATGGAGGCATGAACAAAAACGCACACCATTTGAGTGTGACCAACTACCAGGTATTTTTGCAGAATTTCTGCTTGGTGGGTATTTGCATAATGTTGCACGCCATTCGCAAGTGTCGTATTACGATTTTGGGCACAGCACCAGTCGCTGCAAATTATTATAAGCTTTGATTTGTCTTTCAAATTCTGTAAATAGTCCAGCAAGCAAGAGGTAAATACATTCGAGTCCATGCCGCCTTCAGCTTTATGCCATGCGTAACAAGCAACATTTCTGTCAAATTCGTTATAAATTGTGAATTGGTGCATACACAGTTTTATTTTAAAGTAGTTTGCTCCAGTTGAAAGTAGAGGAATTGTTTGCACTGCTTGCAAGTCCATCGTTAACTTTTTCTTTCCTGGCGCGCTCCTTACTTGTTATGTGAAGTTGTGGGATGTTTTTATTTTTATAAGCAAAGTAGATATCACATTGATCTTTCTTGCGTCTGTACGTTGCTTTTTCAACCATATCAATGTTGCGATCCATCAAATATTTTTCAAAATCTGTGTACACTTCTGCCCACGTCTTGTACTGAACGTCTATATATTCTTTAGTTGTACTCTGTCGGCAATAATGTGATAGAATCTTAGGCAAATCTTGTAGAAAAAACTTTACATGATTTACTTTGGCGATGTTTGTTTTGCTTTGACGATTGACTGGTCCTCTTTTCTTTACCATGCCAACGTCGCTTGTACGTAGATTGCCAGTAACCCAGTTGGACATGCTCCATTCAGCCAGCGGGAGTGTACACAAAAACCATTTTTTTACAAACAACCTCGATCTCCCCAGAAATTTTCAAAGTGTAGACTAATGTGTTTACTCGCCGAGAAGAAGTACCAGTTGTTCTCAAAGCGACCGGTTTATGAGACACAATTGCAACGACATACGCTTTTTTTCTCTTCCCAAGACAGTGACCAAAATATTTGAAAAATATTCTTTCTACTTCTTCTGTAATTTCGTTGCACTGCTTACCAAATTTTTTTGCACATATTTGCGAACGGCAACGAACTTTCAAAGTTCTTTCTCTTCTAATTTCCATTACTCCATTCCGCTTTATCGATGAATACTCCTGGACACGCATTCGTTTGAGTTTTTGCCGTTTCTACTCCAGTTTTGTTTATTTCCTCGGCCTTTACGTGCTCTTTTAATTGTAATTACGCCAGAGGATTCATCCAACAATACAGAAGAATATACATTGTCAGACAAATCGGAATCAGTGCTGGGATGATACTCGCTTCCACTTGCTGAAAATCGGACTTGGAGGAAAAGCTAGATTGATCAGAATCCACTGAGACAAAATGTCCTGTTCCTTCATCGAAAATTCCGTTTCCTGTTTGTTGTGTTTTAGGTTCTTGACAACGATTCTTGAAAACAAAACATCCTGTTTCAGCATCAAGAACAGCGATTGTATCGCTCATTTTACAATAAAAACTAAAATTCTTCAGAATTAGATTTTCACCAAGCAGAACAAAGATCGCAACTAAAATGCAATTATGTAAATAGGCACCAAGAATTTATACTACAAGTACTACAAAAAAAACTAGCAAAATACTTCAAAAAAAATTTAATAACGGGACTCTCTCGACTTACTTACTTGCTAATATACATTTTCACATCAATGCTATTGTGAAGAAGGAAATAATAAAGAGACACATTTTGGTGGTAAATTCACTAGTCGGTTCACGCAAAGACGAAATTTTTAAAATTCTGAACTGTTTAACAACTGCACATATTAAGATAAGAGTTTGACGCAGTTATGAAAATAGGAGTGAATGAGATACGTAAATATGTTTTATTAATATTTACAGAATTGGAACAACCTATTGAGATAAAAAGTTGTTGCAGTAATAGAACACAAAAATAGCAATCGTTTGATATGAAAAAGTCAAAACCGTATTTTTTTAAGTTACGAGGTTGAGGAAGTAAGGCATCGATATGTTATTAAATGTAAACAATGAAATGACAAGTCTGTGTGTCTCTATGTTGTGTTTATTGTTGTGTATTTTACGGTATTATATTCATTCAATATGAACGAAGCGGAAACATTTTCATTTATTGAATATTGTAATATTATTTATTGAATATTATTATTGAATATTATTATAATATTCCTTCAAAAATATTTTCAAATTTTGCCCAAAATACAGAAATAATTATCTCTTCTGACAATCAGCTGTTTATGTTCGAAAGCGCAATTTCTGTTTTGTCGCTTCCATTGTGAACACCATCAAAATTGGTCGCTCCCATTGTGACTGCTGCTTAAGCTGGAATCACAATGCAAGCAACATTTTCAATAGGCGTTCGCAATGTGAGCAACAGTTTACTTCAAGTCTAGATGTGTCTTCTAACAGGTGATACCAGTATTACGGCCAATATATCAAGGCAACAATAAAATATATTTTGTTTTCGTATCAAAGTTAACACAAATGTATGTCCAGAATAAAAGTAAGACAGAAATTAGAAAAACCAAATACATTTCAATTTGATTATTTTCGTAATGAGCAGAAGGAAAAGCAAATCATTTTAGTTGTTCCTATAACACAACCTCTATTAGTTGCATCATGATTCAAATGTCACATCCAGGTTTGTATTTTGAATATTAAAAAATGTTAATGTATTTGAACATATTTGCTATTAAAAGATTCTACGGATAAAAATACATTCTATAATGCATCTTTTAACACAAATGAGTTCAATTTGCATTGAAGTAGCGTTCACAATGGCGGCAACGAATTTGTAATTCAAGCCTTCTCGTTCCCACTCACAGTATTGCATATAATGCCCTCTCATGTTTTTCGTGAAATTGGAATTTAAATTTGTCATAGAAGTAGGTTCTACTTCTACTACAAATTGGAATTTGTTCGAATCAGTTTATTCTACTGACCGCTGGGGGCGCTCTACTTCGAATTTTGTTTTAAAACTTGAAAGTATGAATTAAAATGTAAACAGTTGGTATCAAAACAAACATTTTAATAAATAATATTATCTGTAGAATCTGTCAATAACAATAATTTCACATATAATTATAATTTTTTATTACCAAGAATACAACACTGTCGCTGGCTTTCGAACAAATCAGCTGATGCCAATGTGAAATGAAACAAAACATTTCTATAGAAAAATTTGAAAACATTTCTAAAGAAAAATTTGAAAATATTTCTATAGAAAAATTTTAAAATATGTCTATAGAAAAATTTTAAAACTTTTCTATAGAAAAATTTTTAAACTTTTCTATAGAAAAATTTTAAAAACTTTTCTAAAGAAAAATTTTAAAACATTTCTATAGAAAAGTTGTCAAAAAATTTTAAAACTCTTCTATAGAAAAATTTGAAAAGTTTTCTAAAGAAAAACACTTAATACTTTTTGCTCCGGGTAGTGGTACAAATCTGAGGTCCGTGTCTCACATTTAATTTTTCTATTTTTTACTGTTTGCGTTTTCGTTTGTTTTCCAATTCTCCATGGTTTTCAGTCCCCAAATATGTATTCTGCTGTATAATGTAAACAATGTTGCCAGTCAGCTGCTTTTTCAAACTTATTCGATCAAATTTGTTGCTTGCATTGTGAACGCCTGTTCAATTTGTTGCTACCATTGTGAACGAGCCTTGATGTTTTTAAGTTTGAAAATAAATTTGAAGAACAGCGCCATCTACCGCTTAGCAGTATATTATATATTCGAATAGACATATGCTGTTATGCCTTGTGACCACAGATATGTTGCTGGAGTAGAAATAGACCAACTTCGGCGACAAATATGAGTTAAAAAAAAACGAAAAGACATTATGTGAAATTCTATTTGCGAGAACGAGTTGGCATGAGCAACGAAACTGTCGCTTAAAGCCGCATTCACAATGCAAGCGACAATTTCGTTTTTCATGCTCTCTCTCTCTCACACACTGAATTTCACATAATGGCCTTTCGTTTTTTTAAAAAAATTTAACTCCAATTTGTCGCTGAAGTTGATCTATTCTTACTCCAGGAACATATTTGTTCGAAAAAATAAAGTACTATTGAGCGGTAGATGGCGCTGTACTTCGAATTTCATTTTCAAACTTAAAAACATCAATGAAAATTGAACCCATTTGTGTTAAAAGACACATTATAAAACGTTATTTTATCTGTAGAATCTTTTAATACCAAATATGTTTAAATACATTAACATTTTTTAATATTCGACACACAACCCTGGATGTGACATTTGAATCATGATGCAAGTAATAGAGGTTGTGTTATAAGAACAACTTAAATGATTTGCTTTTCCTTCTGTTCGTTATATGAAGAATCAAATTCAAATGTATTTGGTTTTATAATTTCTGGCTTACTTTTATTCTTGACAAACATTTGTGTTACCTTTGACATGAAAACAAAATATATTGTATTGTTGCCTTGATATATTGGCCGTAATACTGGAATCGCCTGTTAGAACAAACATCTCGATTCGAAGTAAACTGTTGCTTGCATTGTGAACGCCTTTTGAAAATGTTGCTTGCATTGTGATTCCGGCTTTAAACAACATTTTTGTATAAAAAACGAAAAGTCAGTATATGAATTGTTGCGAGTGGGTGGGAAGGAGAAGAGATGATTTAAAAAATTGTTGCTGGCGTTTTGAATGTGGCTTTCATCGAATTAATTTAAACAATGCCAACAACAATTTGAAATGTATTCCCTCGCGTTCGTACTCACGCCATTTCACATAACGACTTCTCGTTTTTTTTCCCAAAAATTTAGTTGAACTTTGAAATTGGTCTAGTTCTAATTCAACTACAATTTTGTTCGAATCAAGCTGCATAATTGACACCAAGATGGCGCTTTGTCTGAAATTTAATTTCAAATCTAAGAAATATCAATGAAAATATAAATCATATGTCCAACATAATTGTATCTGTAGAATGTGTTTATTGTATATATTTCATGTATTTTAATATTGAATTAATATTCAAAATACAACACTGTATGTTGAAACCATAAAGCAACTATGGTGTAGAGAAGAAAATTTACTCATGGAGTGGAATGCCAACAAAGACACCGAGTGAAGCGCGTCTTTCTCTGGTCTCTTCGTTGAATATTTTAATATATTCCCGAATATTCACGAGCAGTTTTCTGATGATGTTATTGTATCTACCTATAGAAATTCTAACCATATATAAATAAAATTACATAAAGTATGAAATAATCAAATTATGACGCGGGAAAGAAATGAGGTTGAGTTAATCGGGTCGACTTTTTTGGTTCTATTCTACTAGGGTTGCCAAATTGCTCCAGTTTTTCTTCTATAGTTGTACATCCTTTCTCTTGAAACCAAAGACGATCTAGAATTACACGACCAGAAGAAGTGCGCAATTTGGCAACCCTGGTAAAAGAACAAAAAAGTGCTGGAAACGCACTCAAAGGCATTTCTCTCACGCGTCACATCTTGATTCTTTCATACTTTTTTCATAGTTTATGTCTCACGCGTCACATCTTGATTCTTTCATACTTTTTTCATAGTTTATGTAATTTTACTTCAACATCATTGGAATTTGTATAATTATATACAATAACACTATCAAAAGCTGCTCGTGTATTGAAATATTCAATTAAGAGAGTAAGAAAGAGCACAGAGAATGGCCAGGGTTTCACTCGTTTTTATTGTTGGCATTTGAGTGAAGAGAAATTTTGACGTCTACTTGTACATCCTTTTTGTTGAAACCAAACGCATTTCTATCTCGCGACATAACTTGATTATTTCATACTTTTTGCTTACTTTATTGAATTTAATTTAAATATGGTTAGAATTTCTATAGTTAGATACACTGCTCGTGTATTGAAATATTCAACGAAAGAGAGTGAACAGAGAAACGAGGCGCTTCACTCGATTTCTTTGTTGGCATTCACCACCATCAGCAAGTTTTCTTCTCTATTTAAAATTCCATACTCTTTGTTGGAACAAATGCTTTACATTTTCACTAACATTTCTTAGTTTTGAAATGAAATTCCAGATGAAGCGCCATCTAGGTGTCAATTATGTAGCATAATTGGAACAAAATTGTTGCTGAAGTATGTAGATCAATTTCTGCGCCAAAGTTAAACTATATACATATTTTGAAAGATAACGAAAGTTGTTTATGCGAAATGCCATTAGTGCGTACGAGAAAGCATGATTTACAAAATGGTTGCTGGCATTGTGATTCCAGCTTAAAGCCGCAATCACAATGAAAGCGGCAATTGTGTGTTTCATGCTATCTCGTTCTCACACAGAGAATTTCACATAATGGCCTTTCGTTTTTTTACAAAAATGTTACTCCAATTTCTCGCTGAAGTTGATCTATGCCTACTACAGCAATATATTTGTTCGAATAAATAATATGCTATTAAGCGGTAGATGGCGCTCTACTTCGAATTTCCTTTTCAAAATTAAAAACATCAATGAAAATTTAACCCATTTGTGTTAAGAGATGCATTATAAAACGTTATCTTATCTGTAGAATATTTTAATACCAAATGTGTTTAAATACATTAACATTTTTTAATATTCGAAATACAACCCTGAATGTGACATTTGAATCATGATGCAACTAATAGAGGTTGTGTTATAAGAGCAACTTAAATAATTTGCTTTTCCTCCTGTTCATTATATGAAGAATCAAATTCAAATGTATTTGGTTTTTATAATTTCTGGTTTACTTTTAATCTTGACAAACATTTGTATTAACCATAGAATAACACATACTATAGAAGAACTTATTCTCTCATCTGACGTTTCATTTCACACTCTCTCGGTAGGTCTGTGGAAATGTTTACATACACCAGGTGGAGTTACAAAATATGTTCACTTAACTATTTCCTGTCGTTTTGGTGTAGAACTGAAAAATTTAAATGTATTTTGCACTTTTTTGTTGACTTTTAACGTTGGTATTCATTTGTATTGTATTTAACACAACTAGTTTGCCACAAAAACACGAAATTCGGGTGTAGTTCCTTTGTGGATCGCTGTATACTATTGCCACCATCTGGTATTATTGAACCCATATTTTCCACCCTCCACTGTGTAATTTCCATCGTACCTATGACGTTTAATTTATTGAGCGAATAAAACCTTCTACGTATGTGTTATTCTATGGTATTAACATTGACATGAAAGCAAAATATATTTTATTGTTGCCTTGAAATATTGGCCGTAATACTGGTATCACCTGTTAGAACAAACATCTCGATTCGAAGTAAACTGTTGTTGGATTGTGAACGCCTTTTGAAAATGTTGCTTGCATTGTGATTCCGGGTTAATACTCCAGGTACAATTTTGTTCGATTAAATATCATAGTGTTAAGTGGTAGATGACGCTGTACCTCGAATTTCATTATTAGTATAAAACATAATTTTAGCTGTAGAATCTTTTAACTTTTTCATTTATTAAACTTTCTCATTATGGAAAATACCAACTTGGAAGTAGCATTCAATCCTGATTCAGCTACTTTGAGGTTGTGTTATAACAATCGAATTTATTTATTTTTCTTGTTCACTACATAAACAATCTGTTGTAATGTAATGACTGTTGGGGACAGGTGTGCTTTATGGCTTAAATTCCAAAAATTATATTTTTGGGGAGGTAAGTAAGTAAAAAAAGTAAAGTAAAATGACAAAATCGCCGCAAATGCATAGATTAGGAGTCATGGGCCCTCAAAATTCGGTTATGAGAGGGTATATGAATGTTATAAAGCTTTCTGCATGGACAGACTTCGACCTAGTGTAGGGATTTTGCCCTCTGGAGAAGGTCTTGACTTCTGCAGTATTTTTTTGGTATAAAGCTTTCTGCGTTTGATTGATTTTGTTGCGAAAAATTAGAATTATAATTTTTTTCTTTTATTTGAGAAAAATTACAAAAAAATTTTCAAAATTTCAAAGTCGATATCCCGTTAATTAACTTGTTTTATAAAAAAAATTATGATATCAATAGCTTTACACGTTTCCTTAACACCAATAATATCACATATCCGAATTTTCGGGGCCCATAACTCCGAAACTATGTATTTGCGGCAATGTAGTTATTATAATTTGTTTGCTTAAAATAACGTGTTATACCCGGCCCATTAATATTTTTGGTTTTTGAAGAGTAATCCGTAAAATAGATATAAGCCAAATATTTTTTATTGTTGCCTTGATATATTAGCCATAATACTGGTATCACCAGTTATAAAAACATCTCGATTCACACTGAAAGCTACATTTTCAATAGGCGTTCGCAATGTTTGCAACAATTTACTTCGAACGCCCAAAGAGTATGAACTTGTAAATAGAGCAACAAATTTACTAATGGAGTGGAATGCCAACAAAGAAAACGAGTGAAGCGCCTCGTTTCTCTGTTCTCTTTTCGTTGAATATTTCAATACAAGATAAGTTTTTTGATGATGTTATAGTATCTAACTCACCAAACATTTTCTATCGTCGAAGTCACTAAACAGTTACTACAAGTAGATGAAAATAATCGCGGGCGATATAGCTTTCTTACCGAGAAGTGTCTCCCGTCGGGAAGAAGTGTGCCACATTTGGGAAACATCCAACGAGTAACTATTAGTGGCTCAGTAAAAGTATCCATGGTGATACATCCAAGGTGTAACTATTTAGTGGCACCGTGGAACTATCTATGGCGATACATCCAAAGAGAAATTATTTAGAGGTATTAATGGCGATAGCCTTGGAATTTTGAATGATTTACATATGTACATGTATCCTCTATAAGGGAGAAATATAAATACAAGGTGTTATAAATAATTGATCGTCCTTGGAATGACGTTTCGTGTTTTTGTTCAAAAATGTTGCTTCATTTTGCAAAGACAATCAAGAATTAGACGACCAGAAGATGTGCACAATTTGGCAACCCTGGTAAAAGAGAACCAAAAAGTGCCAGCAATTCACTCAAACGCATTTCTCTCTGGCGTCATATATTGATTATTTCATACTTTTTGAATGGTTTATGTAATTTTACTTCAATACATATTAAATTTTTTTAATATTCAAAATACAACCCTGGATGTAACATTCGAATCATGATGCAGCTCATAGAGGTTGTGTTATAAGAACAACCTAAATTATTTCCCGTTGCTTTTGTTCATTACATGAACAATCAAATTCAAATATAATTGGTTGTTGTAATTCTGGGCTTACTTTTATTCTTGACATACATTTGTGTTGAATTGGTCATAAAAACAAAATAAATTTTATTATTGCCTTGATATATTGGCCGTAGTACTGGTATCACATGTTATAAAAAGTATTATGTTATAAAAGCCCACTGTTGATTTGATTAAACTAAATATTAATTACGTATTTATTTGTTTCATTTAACGTGTTTCATGTAACGAAAAATCGTCGTTAGAAAGGGTTACTTTGGGCCAGTAACTTGGTTCGAAAATGTTAAATTTGGACAAAACAACTTATAATGTCTTGAACGATAAATATGGCCTTGTGAGTACCTAAATTACTATTTAAAATTTGGATTCTGACATTTATAGGTGTAGGGGATGGTGGGGCCCACGAGCAAAAAATAAAGTGAAACATTTTCGATCTTATTACCATGCAGCTAAAAGTGGCTGAAGTAATAATGATTCCGAAGATAGGAAAACCGCTAGAAGATGTGCAATCGTTCAGACCAATAAGTCTACTACCAGTGATGGGCAAACTAACTGAAAAAATTTTACTTCTTCGCCTAAAACCAATACTGCATTCAAAACATCTTATTCCAGACCATCAATTTGGCTTCAGAGACAGTCATGCAACGATAGAACAGGTGAACAGGACTGTCAAGACAATAAGAACTGCACTCGAAGAAAAAAAATATTGCTCAGCGGTATTCTTGGATATTAGCCAAGCTTTTGACAAAGTATGGCATACTGGCTTACTATACAAGATTAAAAAGAACCTTCCACATCCATTCTTCAAAATAATTAAATCTTACTTAGAATGCAGATACTTCTTTGTGAAAGTTAACGGAACCCAGACGGACCTACATGAAATTAAATCTGGCATACCTCAGGGTAGTGTTCTCGGCCCATTGCTGTACCCTCTGTTTACTGCAGACCTACCAACATGCGAAAATACTGTAACAGCTACATTCGCAGACGACACAGCACTGTTATCATCGCACCAGGACCCAATAATAGCATCGATAAATATGCAAAGACATATACACAAAATCCAGGAGTGGTGCCAGTCATGGAGACTCAAAGTCAATGCCAATAAGTCAGCGCATGTAACTTTTACGTTGAGAGCCGAAACATGTCCACGTGTAAAAATTAACAGCGCAGAAATACCACAAGCCGATAGTACAAAAAATCTTGGCATACACCTGGACAGACGTCTAACTTGGCAGAAACACATTATAACGAAAAGCAAACAACTTGGTCTTAAACTAACATCTATGTACTGGCTTATGGGCCGAAACTCTAAGTTATTGTTAGATAACAAGTTACTGCTGTACACAGCAATCATCAAACCAATCTGGACATACGGAGCAGAACTCTGGGGTTCAGCAGCAAAATCAAACATTCAACTTATACAGAGGTTCCAATCCAAATGCCTACGTCTTATCGCAGATGCACCCAACTACGTAAGAAACGAAACCCTACACAGAGACTTCCGACTAAATACAGTTCAACAGGAGATCAACAGAATCAACGAACGTTATGCTCTGAGGCTGTCTTCACATACTAACATCTTTTCACGCAGACTTCTAGAAGTAGCTAGAATATTTTATACAAGTTGCCTATTGTCAAATAAAGAAGGAGGACAAAAAAAAAATACCATTAAAATTAAAGCTTGAGTGTTATAACTCCTTAAACTTATACTCCTATGAGGTTATAATTTTTTCTGCTTTTTGAACCTCCATTGAATTGTATTGAAAAAAGTTTATTTGGTCTTATAGATAATTGACTTTAAATGCCCGCCCTGCTAGTTGATTCAGATGCAGCATCTTAGAAAAAAGTTGTTCACTACTGCCCGCAAAGTTGAGGCTGGAATTGCAGCTATCGTCGCTCGAATGGATTATCTTTGAGGGCACCCCACAAATAATAGTCCAACGGTGTCAAATCGCGGCTCCGAGGTGGCCAAACGACATCAGCTCTGCGACTGATAATGCGATCTTCAAAAACAGGGCGCAAAACATCGAGTGTAGTACACATTCTGCAACATTACCATGACTTTCAAAGTAATGTATACACAACCATATTCGTTCAACGGAAGAATAAAACTAATTATCTGTCAAATCAGACATGAGCTAAGTGTTACCATTCACGAAATAAGCAGTAGTTGAAAAAAAAACGTTAGGTGGCGGACCCTTTAGTATATAATATAGCGAAAGGAACTTCGTTCCAACCGGGTGTCCCCTGACACTTCATGTACATTTTTATATTAATTATAACAAGTAAAATTCAATACAAATTAAAATGACAATTTTTGACAAATTGTGAAAAGTAATACTATTTGTACAATTTATAATACAGTAATGATTACAGAAAGTAGAAATATTAAATCGACCAAAATTTTAAAATATTTTATGACATTTCTGTTAATTTATTTTATTATTACCCTATTTTTTTTTATTAATTAAGCATCTACCATTTTTAATGAAGTTATACGTATCCATTTATATTTCTATACAACAGTTGTTTTATAAGAGAAGAAAATTTACTCATGGAGTGGAATGCCAACAAAGAAAACGAGTGAAGCGCCTCGTTTCTCTGCTTTCTCTCTTCATTGAATATTATATTACACGAGCAGTTTTTTGATGATGTTATAGTATATAGCTATAGAAATTCCACCCATGATTAAATAAAATTAAGTAAAGTGTGTAAAAAGTATGAAATATGTTTTGTATTTTCTAAATTTATTTATAAAATATGTATTCAATAAATAAATAAATAAAGTATGAAATAATCAAGTTATGACGCGAAAGAGAAATGCGTTTGGGTGAATCACGTCGACTTTTTTGGTTCTCTTTTACTAGGGTTGCCTAATTGCGCCAAGTTTTTCTATAATTTGTCTTTAATTGACACATAGATGGGGGTTTATTTTGATATAATTTTAAAACAAAAAAATATCAATCGAAGTATAAACCACTTGTTTCAAAAACTATATTGCACATCACAATTGTATCTGTAGATTGTATTAATTGTAAATATTTCATATATATTTTATTAATATTCAAAATACAACGCTGTATGTCGTATTCAAAAATGGCATTCGAAGAAAATTGTTGTTCAAGCGACAGTTTCATATCAAAAATTTCAATATCAAATTTGCCGCCATAGTTGGTCTATTTCGACTACAGCAACATATTTGTTCGAATAAATAATATATTATTAAGCGATAGATGGCGCTGTACTTCGAATTTAATTTTAAAACTTAAAAACATGGATGAAAATGGAAACCATTTTTGTTAAACTATGCATTATAAAACGTAATTTTAGCCGTAGAATCTTTTAATAGCAAATATGTTGAAATACATAAAAAAAATTTTAATATTCAAAATACAAACCTGAATGTGACATTCAAAACTGTTACAGCTAATAGAGGTTGTGTTATAAGAACAACTTAAATCATTTGATTTTTCTTCTGTTCATTACATGAACAATCAAATTCAAATGTAACTGTTTTTAGTAATTTCGGGCTTACTTTTATTCTTGACATACTTTTTACTTTTGGCTTTACGACGGAATGAATGCGGCTTTAGGCCGGAATCACAATGCTCAATTTAACTCAAATTTTTCGCCGAAGTTGGTCTTTCTCACGATAAAAATACTCATGGTAGACGCAGGTGTTGTTGTAGTTGATAGCAACTTGGTGGCAACGACAACATATATTTTGTTTTTGCTTCACACTTACGTTGTGTCAAATCCAACACATACGTATACCAACAATAAATGTAAACAAACACATCCAAACACGAAATACATGTGAACTTGACAGTGCGGAAGTGGTTTGCAATGTAAACAAAGCAAATCAGCTGGGCTTATGTGTTCACCATATATGAATCCATCTTGGGCTTTGTCTACTACAGCGACATATTTGTTCGAATAAATAATATACTACTAAGCGGTAGATGGCGCTGTACTTAGAATTTAATTTTCAGCCTCAAAAACACAATGAAAATTTGAACCACTTGTGTTGATGGCCACAAGTGGCCAGCCGAGGCAGCCATTTGAATGAAATTATTTTCCATTATTAACCGGAAGGATTGTACTTTCAAATGAAAAAGAAATTTGAGAAAATATTCAGTAGTTTTTTTTAAAAGCATTTTCAATTTTTTCATATTATTTATTCGAACAAAATTGTTGTTGAAGTAGAAATAGATCGCCTAAGTCCAACTTCATTTTTGAGAAATGCAACGAAAGGTCATTATGTGAAATGCCGTGAGTGCGAACGGGATGATACCAATTAAAAACTATTTCTGGCATTGTGAATGCAGTTTTAGCGCTCGTTCACAATGATAGCAACAATTTCAATAGGAGTTCACAATGCAAGCAACAAATTTGTTCGAATAATTTCGAAAAAACTGCTGACTGGTAACTTTGTTTACATTATACAGCAGTAAACATATTTGTAGAGTGAAAACAATGGAGAAGGCCAGCGACGGTGTTGTATTTTTGTAATAAATAAATATAAACATATGGGAAATTATTGTTATTGGCGGATCAAAAACGATGTACAAGTAGACAGTCAAAATTTCTCTTCACTCAAATGCCAACAAATAAAACGAGTGAAACCCTAGTACTTCTCTACACTCTCTCTTGCTCTCTTCATTAAATATTTCAATACACGAGCAGCTTTTTGATAGTGTTATTGTATATAACTATACAAATTCCAACCATGTTGAAGTAAAATTACATAAACTATGGTAAAAGTATGAAATAAGCAAGATATGATGCGAGAGAGAAATGCGTTTGAGTGAACTCCTAGCACTTTTTGGTTCTCATGTACCAGGGTTGCCAAGTTTCGCACATCTTCTGGTCGTCTAATTGTAAATCGTCTTTGGGCGGATTCTACAGATAATATTATTTATTAAAATGTTTGTTTTGCGACAAAATGTTTACATTTTCATTCATACTTTCATGTTTTAAAACAAAATTCTAAGTAAAACGCCCCTAGCAGTAGAACATACATGAAATATTTACAATAAACACATACTACATATAATTTTATGTTGAAAATATAGTTTTTGAAACAAGTGGTTTACATTTTCAATAACATTTCATTGTTTGAAATAAAATTCTAGATGAAGAGCCATCTAGGTGTCAATTATTTAGCTTGATTCGCACAAAATTGTTGCAGTAGGAGACGTAGATCAACTTCCGATGCAAAGTACTCCGTTTTTGGAATGTAAACGAAAGGTAATTATGTGAAATGCCTTGAGTGCGAACGAGAGGGCATGCATTAGAAAATCGTTGCTGGCATTGTGAATACGGCTTTAAAGCAGAAGTCACAATGGGAGCGAGCATTTCTGTTTTGATGCCATCTCGCTCTTTCTAACAACATTTCACATAAGTGCCTTTCAGGTTGGTCACCAAAAATGTTGCTGCCATTTAACGCTGAATTTGGTCTACTTCAGCTACAGCAACCATTTTGATCGAAAAAAAATTACAACATTGACATACAGATGTCGCTTTTTTCGAATTTTTTTACATGTGTTATTAAATGTAAACAATGAAATGACAAGTCTCTGTGTCTGTCTCTATGTTGTGTTTATTGTTGTGTATTTTACGGTATTATATTCATTCAATATGAACGAAACGGAATCTTTTTCATTTATTGAATATTATAATATTATTTATTGAATATTATTATTGAATATTATTTTAATATTACTTCAAAAATATTTTCAAACTTTGCCCAAAAAACAGAAATAATTATCTCTTTTGACAATCAGCTGTTTATGTTCGAAAGCGCAATTTCTGTTTTGTCGCTTCCATTGTGAACACCATCAAAAATGGTCGCTCCCATTGTGACTGCTGCTTAAGCCGGAATCACAATGCAAGCAACATTTTCTATAGGCGTTCGCAAAATAAGCAGCGGTTTACTTCGAATCTAGATGTGTCTTCTAACAGGTGATACCAGTATTGCGGCCAATATATCAAGGCAACAATAAAATATATTTTGTTTTCGTATCAAAGTTAACACAAATGTATGTCAAGAATAAAAGTAAGACAGAAATTACAAAAACGAAATACATTTAAATTTGATTCTTTTGTAATGAACAGAAGGAAAAGCAAATCATTTAAGTTGTTCTTATAACACATCCTCTATTAGTTGCATCATGATTCAAATGGCACATCCAGGTTTGTATTTTGAATATTAAAAAATTTCAGTGTATTTGAACATATTTGCTATTAACCCATTCCTTCCCACTGTACTCGCTTGAGTACAGAAAAATTACCGATTTGGTTACACTGTTTATCCCATATGTTTCGTCTTTTTTCTACATTTATCATATTGTTTGTTTACATTGAAGTCTTTAGAAGTGTTGTATACCAACAACAATGCAAATACTGTGTAACGGTAAATTTTTGGCTTCCCTCTTGTGCACTATGTTTTGCAGTGTACATTTTTTTCGCTATTCTTTTTTTGATCGTCATTTGATCGGTATCATTGTTTCTTGAAAGAAGCTAAAGTTATAGAAAGTGAGCAGCAAACACATTGAATTTAACATTAAAAATAAAAAGTTTCACAAAAGAAGTTAGTAAAGTGTATTTCGGTAAGCATAAAATTAAGTGTACTAGCTTGAGTACAATGGGAAAATTCATGTACTTTTCTTACTAGATTTATAAATATGGATGTCAATATGTTTTACGGTAAAAAGTTTGAAAACCTTGCTGATGCTGCCGATTTTGTTGGCGCCGAACATATGTCCGATTTTGAGTTCGCTATTATTCCTCCAAGTCCATACCCAGACACAGACGAAGAAGAAATAGATGAAGGCAATTTATTGCGCGATGAGGCTGTAAATGATATACCAGGCCAATTGGAACTTTTTGTGTATAGTGACAGCGAAGATGATATTCCCCTTGCTATTATGAGAAAAAATATGTTAGCACCCCCATCCATCAAGGCCTCTAAACATGCAAATGACGTCGACTAACTATTATGAAACTGCTCAAATTCAAATGAAGTTTGCTTTAGAGTCCAAAACCGCTGTCGAAGTTTTTGAGACATTGTTTGATCAAGAGGTAGTAGAGTTGATTGTCGAACAGTCAAAGAAGTATGCGATGCAGAAAAACCAGCACGATTTCCATTTCAATGGCGAAGATTTAAAAATATTTGTTGGAATTTTGCTCTTCAGTGGATACCTTTCAATGCCTAGGTAAAAAATGTATTGGTGCCTGGATGAAGACGTAAGTAATTCGTACATTTCCAACAACATGCCACGCAATCGATTTCATGAAATAAAACGATACTTGCATCTTGCTGATAACGCAAACTTGGATGATGATAAAATGGCTAAAGTAAGACCACTTTCAAATATCTTATGCAAAAAGTTTTGTCAGTTTGGTTACATGCACGAGAAGCTGTCTATAGATGAGTCTATGGTAAAATACTTTGGAGGCCACTCAGCCAAACAGTTTATAAGAGGAAAACCCGTTCGCTTCGGTTTTAAACATTGGATGCTTACAAGCAGTTGTGGATATTTGTATAACTTCGACACTTACTGCGGCGCTAAAAGAGACACCAAAAAAAAACAGAAACTACCATTAGGATCAAAAGTAGTTCTAGATCTAATAAGAAATATACCTCACCCTTCCGATCATATTTTGTTTTTCGACAACTTTTTCACGTCGTACGATCTTTTGCTAATTTTGAAAGAAAAAGGATTTCGAGCCATAGGAACCGTTAGAGACAACAGAACAAAACGTTGTCCTTTAAAATCGAGCAAAATGTTAGAGAAGCAAGAGCGTGGCAGTCTTGACGTTATGTATGTATCTAAATATTTTAATCATATGTTTATGTCTGTCAAAAACGTTTATTGTAATTATAGGTACGCAGATACCGGAGTTCTTTTCGTGAAATGGAACGACAACAGCGTAGTAACTGTTGGTACAAATTTCGATGGAGTGAATCCCTTACAGACAGTAAAGCGATGGTCTAGATCTCAAAAATGCAAAGTGAACGTAGCGCAACCTCATCTCATAGCTGAATATAATGCAGGAATGGGAGGTGTTGATCTACACGACCAAGCAATCAGTACGTACAATATTAAATTCCGAGGAAAGAAATGGTGGTGGCCTTTGTTTGCATCAATAATCAATTCGTGTGTTGTCAATGCTTGGAAGCTGTATAAAAGCGCAAACAATAGCAAAATCGATTTGTTAAATTTTCAACGTGATATTGTAAGATACTATCTTCGAAATTATAATGTTCGATCATTGCAAACAAAGAGATCAACAACTTTATCTATAGCAGCATCTGCAGGAAATCACTTTCCAAAACGTCTAGAAAAGCAGAGAAGATGTGTAATTTGCCACAATGGAATTCGATGTATTTGTGAACTGTGTAATGTAACACTTTGCGTGGAAAAAGAGTGCTTCAAAAAGTTTCATACCTAATTACGATGATTTGCTGATGAGGAGCACTCTTTTTCCACCCAAAGTCATTAATTTCACAGTTCTCAAATCCAACGAATATGTTTCTATATCCATATAATCATCCTAAATAAAAAAAAAATTATATAAAACTTTACTGTCTTTTACTTATTGTGCACAATAAACTGCAAAATTTTAATACTGGATGTTCCCATTGTACTCAAGCGAGTACACCCCCAAAAACCACTTTTCAAATTATTTTTTGTAATTTTTGATTAAATTTTTTTTTAATAGCATATACATATAAGAGCCTAAATCAATAAAAACATTTACATATTTTCTAAAACAAAGAGGCTTGGGAAGGAATGGGTTAAATGATTCTACGGATAAAAATACGTTCTATAATGCATCTTTTAAAACAAATGAGTTCAATTTGCATTGATGTTTTAAGTAGCGTTCACAATGGCAGCAACGGATTTGTAATTCAAACCTTCTCGTTCCCACTCACAGTATTGCAGATAATGCCCTCTCATGTTTTTCGTGAAATTGGAATTCAAATTTGTCTTAGAAGTAGGTTCTACTTCTACTTCAAATTGGAATTTGTTCGAATCAGTTTATTCTACTGACCGCAATGGGGAGCTTTACTTCGAATTTTGTTTTAAAACTTGAAAGTATGAATGAAAATGTAAACATTTTGTATCAAAACAAACATTTTAATAAATAATATTATCTGTAGAATCTGTCTATAACAATAATTTCACATGTAATTATAATTTTTTATTACCAAGAATACAACACTGTCGCTGGATTTCGAACAAATCAGCTGATGCAAATGTGAAATGTGTAGTTGTTTGTAGTAAGTGTAGTTCGCGCTAATTTTATTAATAATCAAAAGAAAAAAGTTTAAAAAATGCTGACATTTGCAGGTTTATCGAAACCGTCCAAGGCCATGACGTATTATGGAACATAAGTTTCTAAACATAAGTTTCTAAACATAAGTTTCTAAACAAAATATTTCTATAGAAAAATTTTAAAACATTTCTAAAGAAAAATTTGAAAATATTTCTATAGAAAAGTTTTAAAATATTTCTATTGAAAAATTTTAAAACTTTTCTATAGAAAAATTTTAAAAACTTTTCTAAAGAAAAGTTTTAAAACATTTCTATAGAAAAGTTGTCAAAAAATTTTAAAACTCTTCTACAGAAAAATAGGAAAAGTTTTCTAAAGAAAAACACTTAATACTTTTTGCTCCGGGTTGTGGTACAAATCTGAGGTCCGTGTCTCCCATTTAATTTTTCTATTTTTTACTGTTTGCTTTGTCGTTTGTATTGCAATTCTCCATGGTTTTCAATCCCCAAATATGTATTCTGCTGTATAATGTAAACAATGTTGCCACTCAGCTGCTTTTTCGAACTTATTCGAACAAATTTGTTGCTTGCATTGTGAACGCCTGTTCAATTTGTTGCTATCATTGTGAACGAGCCTTGATGTTTTTAAGTATGAAAATAAATTTGAAGAACAGCCCCATCTACAGCTTAACAATATATTATATATTCCAATAGACATATGCTGTTATGCCTTGTGACCACAGATATGTTGCTGGAGTAGAAATAGACCAACTTCGGCGACAAATTTGAGTTAAAAAAAAACGAAAAGAAATTAGCTTTGTCTGTTTACTTTTCCAGCAAGATTTATCCAGTAACTTTTTGCAGAGAGTAAAAAAAATTGTACGCTCTTTTTTTTCTCTATTCCAAGAAGTAAACAGACAACATTTTGTGAAATATTGCAAGAAAACAGCAACAAGTGTAAACAATTGAAATAACAAAGGAAATAAGAATTTACGTCTGCCAGTGAATTTGCGCTGTCGCACTGTATGTATGGACATTTCTAGCATAAAAACAAAGGTTTTTATATTCTAATTTACAATAGATGTTAAAAAACAATACAATTTTAAACACTTACCTCTGCCATTGTTAAATTTCAACTTTATTCTTCTTTTTCAAACAAAAATATTGCAATCAAAATGTAAACAAAAAACAGCTGATCGAACTTGCAAAATCTTGATAGAAGAAATTCCTCCAGTAACATTTTGCAAGTTCTCTATCATCCAACTGTCAAAAAATTCTCTCTTTGGCTCTCTCGTTGCAAAAGTTTTGCAGTAAACAGACAACATTTTGTACAATATTGCAGTAAACAGACAGACCTATTATGTGAAATTCTATTTGCGAGAACGAGTTGGCATGAGCAACGAAACTGTCGCTTAAAGCCGCATTCACAATGCAAGCGGCAATTTCGTTTTTCATGCTATCTCTTTCTCACACACAGAATTTCACATAATGGCCTTTCGTTTTTTTTTAAAAAATGTTACTCCAATTTGTCGCTGAAGTTGATCTATTCTTACTTCAGCAACATATTTGTTCGAACAAATAATGTACTATTGAGCGGTAGATGGCGCTGTACTTCGAATTTCATTTTCAAACTTTAAAACATCTATGAAAATTGAACCCATTTGTGTTAAAAGACGCATTATAAAACGTTATTTTATCTGTAGAATCTTTTAATACCAAATATGTTTAAATACATTAACATTTTTTAATATTCAACACATAACCCTGGATGTGACATTTGAATCATGATGCAAGTAATAGAGGTTGTGTTATAAGAACAACTTAAATGATTTGCTTTTCCTTCTGTTCGTTATATGAAGAATCAAATTCAAATGTATTTGGTTTTATAATTTCTGGCTTACTTTTATTCTTGAGAAACATTTGTGTTAACTTTGACATGAAAACAAAATATATTGTATTGTTGCCTTGAGATATTGGCCGTAATACTGGAATCACCTGTTAGAACAAACATCTCGATTCGAAGTAAACTGTTGCTTGCATTGTGAACGCCTTTTGAAAATGTTGCTTGCATTGTGATTCCGGCTTTAAACAACATTTTTGTATAAAAAACGAAAAGTCAGTATATGAATTGTTGCGAGTGGGTGGGAAGGAGAAGAGATGATTTAGAAAATTGTTGCTGGCGTTTTGAATGTGGCTTTCATCGAATTAATTTAAACAATGCCAACAACAATTTGAAATGTATTCCCCCGCGTTCGCACTCACGCCATGTCACATAACGACTTTTCGTTTTTTTCCCAAAAATTTAGTTGAACTTTTGCGCAGAAATTGGTCTAGTTCTAATTCAACTACAATTTTGCTCGAATCAAGCTGCATAATTGACACCAAGATGGCGCTCTGTCTGAAATTTAATTTCAAATCTAAGAAATATCAATGAAAATATAAATCATTTGTCCAACATAATTGTATCTGTAGAATCTGTTTATTGTAAATATTTCATGTATTTTAATATTGCATTAATATTCAAAATACAACACTGTATGTTGAAACCATAAAGTAACTATTTTGTAGAGAAGAAAATTTACTCATGGAGTGGAATGCCAACAAAGACAACGAGTGAAGCGCGTTATTCTCTTCGTTGAATATTTTCATATATTCCCGAATATTCACGACCAGTTTTCTGATGATGTTATTGTATCTAACTATAGAAATTCTAACCATATATAAATAAAATTACATAAAGTATGAAATAATCAAGTTATGACGCGGGAAAGAAATGAGGTTGAGTTAATCGGGTCGACTTTTTTGGTTCTATTCTACTAGGGTTGCCAAATTGCTCCGGTTTTTCTTTTATAGTTGTACATCCGTTCTCTTGAAACCAAAGACGATCTAGAATTAGACGACCAGAAGAAGTGCGCAATTTGGCAACCCTGGTAAAAGAACAAAAAGCAAAAACGATGTACAAGTAGACAGTCAAAATTTCTCTTCACTCAAATGCCAACAAAACAAATGAGTGAAACTCTAGTACTTCTCTACTCTCTCTCTCTCTCTTACCCTCTTCATTGAATATTTCAGTACACGAGCAGCTTTTTGATAGTGTTATTGTATATAAATAAAATAAATGGTTTCCCATTACATCCCATGAAGGGACTGGGGAGAACTTCTCACAATCACTGAGCTGTTCGCTTTCCAGTTTTCACTCACTGATTGGGACCTACAGTTTTACGCCGATTCCGAACGGTAATGTGAGAAGCTTTTTCATGGCTAGATACTCGATAGTGTCGCCGTCTCTATGCGAGGTGACCGCCGCCGAAAGAAAAATTTTTTTTGAAGGTGGTCAGAGCCGGGTTCGAACCCAGGATCTCATGTACAAGAGCCGCGCACACTAACCATTGCACCACCGATTAACTATACAAATTCTAACCATGTTGAATCAAAATTACATAAACTATGCAAAAAGTATGAAATAAGAAAGATATGACGCGAGAGGGAAATGCGTTTGAGTGAACTCCTAGTACTTTTTGGTTCTCTTTTACCAGGGTTGCCAAGTTGCGCACATCTTCTGGTCGTCTAATTGTAAATCGTCTTTGAAAAAAGTGTTGGAAACTCACTCAAAGGCATTTCTCTCCCGCGTCATATCTTGATTCTTTCATACTTTTTTCATAGTTTATGTAATTTTACTTCAACATCGTTGAAATTTGTATAATTATATACAATAATACTATCAAAAGCTGCTCGTGTATTGAAATATTCAATTAAGAGAGTAAAAAAGAGGACAGAGAATGACCAGGGTTTCACTCGTTGTTATTGTTGGCATTTGAGTGAAGAGAAATTTTGACGTCTACTTGTGCATCGTTTTTGTTAAAACCAAAAAGGATGTACAAGTCGAGAAGAAAAAACCAGCGCTATTTGTCAACCCTCGTAGTAGAGAACCAAAGAAGTAGACGCGATTAACTCAAATGCATTTGTATCTCGGGAAGGGTTGCCAAATTGCTTAGATTTTTGCTTCTCCACTTGTACATCCTTTATGTTGAAACCAAACGCATTTCTATCTCGCGACATAACTTGATTATTTCATACTTTTTGCTTACTTTATTGAATTGAATTTAAATATGGTTAGAATTTCTATAGTTAGATACACTGCTCGTGTTTTGAAATATTCAACGAAAGAGAGTGAACAGAGAAACGAGGCGCTTCACTCGATTTCTTTGTTGGCATTCACCATCATCAGCAAACTTTTTTCTCTATTTAAAATTCCATACTCTTTGTTGAAACAAATGCTTTATAGTTTCACTAAAGCCGCAATCACAATGCAAGCAACATTTTCAAAAGGCGTTCACAATGCAAGCAACAGTTTACTTCGAATCGTGATGTTTGTTCTAACAGGTGATACCAGTATTACGGCCAATGTATCAAGGCAACAATACAATATAGATATTTTGTTTTCATGTCAAAGTTAACACAAATGTTTGTCAAGAATAAAAGTAAGCCAGAAATTATAAAACCGAATACATTTGAATTTGATTCTTCATATAATGAACAGAAGGAAAAGCAAATCATCGATAACACAACCTCTATTAGTTGCATCATGAGTCGAATGTCACAAATGTCACACCCAGGGTTGTATTTCGAATATTAAAAAATGTTAATGTATTTAAACATATTTGGTAATAAAAGATTCTACAGATAAAATAACGTTTTATAATGCGTCTTTTAACACAAGTGGGTTAAATGTTCATTGATGTTTTTAAGTTTGAAAATGAAATTCGAAGTACAGCGCCATCTACCGCTTAATAGTACATTATTTATTCGAAAAAATATGTTGCTGGAGTAGGAATAGATCAACTTCAGCGACAAATTGGAGTTAAATTTTTGAAAAAAAAAAACGAAAGGCCATTATGTGAAATTCTGTGTGTGAGAACGATATAGCATGAAAAACGAAATTGTCGCTTGCATTGTGAATGCGGCTTAACATTTCTTAGTTTTGAAATGAAATTCCAGGTGAAGCGCCATCTAGGTGTCAATTATGTAGCATAATTCGAACAAAATTGTTGCTGAAGTATGTAGATAAATTTCTGCGCCAAAGTTCAACTATGTACATATTTTGAAAGATAACGAAAGTTGTTTATGCGTAATGCCGTTAGTGCGAACGAGAGAGCATGATTTACAAAATTGTTGCTGGCATTGTAATTCCAGCTTAAAGCCGCAATCACAATGCAAGCGGCAATTGTGTTTTTCAGGCTCTCTCGTTCTCACACACAGAATTTCACATAATGGCCTTTCGTTTTTTTTTTACAAAAATGTAACTCCAATTTGTCGCTGAAGTTGATCTATTCCTACTCCAGCAACATATTTGTTCGAAGAAATAATATGCTACTAAGCGGTAGATAGCGCTGTACTTCGAATTTCCTTTTCAAACTTAAAAACATCAATGAAAATTGAACCCATTTGTGTTAAAAGATGCATTATGAAACGTTATTTTATCTGTAGAATCTTTTAATACCAAATGTGTTTAAATACATTAACATTTTTTAATATTCGAAATACAACCCTGAATGTGACATTTGTGACATTTGAATCATGATGCAACTAATAGAGGTTGTGTTATAAGAGCAACTTAAATGATTTGCTTTTCCTTCTGTTCAGTATATGAAGACTCAAATTCAAATGTATTTGGTTTTTATAATTTCTGGTTTACTTTTAATCTTGACAAACATTTGTATTAACATTGACATGAAAGCAAAATATATTTTATTGTTGCCTTGAAATATTGGCCGTAATACTGGTATCACCTGTTAGAACAAACATCTCGATTCGAAGTAAACTGTTGTTGGATTGTGAACGCCTTTTGCAAATGTTGCTTGCATTGTGATTCCGGCTTAATACTCCAGGTACAATTTTGTTCGATTAAATATCATAGTGTTAAGTGGTAGACGACGCTGTACCTCGAACTTCATTATCAGTATAAAACATAATTTTAGCTGTAGAATCTTTTAACTTTTTCATTTATTAAACTTTCTCATTATGGAAAATACCAACTTGGAAGTAGCATTCAATCCTGATTCAGCTACTTTGAGGTTGTGTTATAACAATCGAATTTATTTATTTTTCTTGTTCATTACATAAACAATCTGTTGTAATGTAATGACTGTTGGGGACAGGTGTACTTTATGGCTTAAATTCCAAAAATTATATTTTTGGGGAGGTAAGTAAGAAAAAAAGTAAAGTAAAATAACAAAATCGCCGCAAATGCATAGATTAGGAGTCATGGGCCCTCAAAATTCAGTTATGAGAGGGTATATGAATGGTTTAAAGCTTTCTGCATGGACAGACTTCGACCTAGTGTATGGATTTTGCCCTCTGGAGAAGGTCTCGACTTCTGCAGTGATTTTGTGGTATAAAGCTTTCTGCGTTTGATTGATTTTGTTGCGAAAAATTAGAAATATAATTTGTTTCTTTTATTTGAGAAAAATTACAAAAAAATTTTCAAAATTTCACAGTCGATATCCCGTTAATACAAAAAATGTTTTATACAAAAAATTCTGATATCAATAGCTTTACACGTTTCCTTAACCCCATTACTATCACAAATCCGAATTATCGGGACCCATAACTCCGAAACTATGTATTTGCGGCGATGTAGTTATTATAATTTGTTTGCTTAAAACAACGTGTTATACCCGGCCCAGTAATATTTTTTGGTTTTTGAAGAGTAATCCGTAAAATAGATATAAGCCAAATATTTGTTATTGTTGCCTTGATATATTAGCCATAATACTGGTATCACCTGTTATAAAAACATCTCGATTCACACTGAAAGCTACATTTTCAATAGGCGTTCGCAATGTTTGCAACAATTTACTTCGAACAACCAAAGAGTATAGACTTTTAAATAGAGCAACAAATTTACTAATGGAGTGGAATACCAACAAAAAAAAAAGATTGAAGAGCCTCGTTTCTCTGTTCTCTTTTCGTTGAATATTTCAATAGAAGATAAGGTTTTTGATAGTATCTAACTCATCAAACATTTTCTATCGTCGAAGTCACTAAAAAGTTACTACAAGTAGATGAAAATAATAGCGGGCGATATAGCTTTCTTACCGAGAAGTGTCTCCCATCGGGAAGAAGTGTGCCACATTTGGGAAACATCCAACGAGTAACTATTAGTGCCTCAGTAAAACTATCCATGGTGTACATCCAAAGAGTAACTATTAGTGGCACCGTGGATCTATCTATGGCGATACATCCAAAGAGAAATTATTTAGAGGTATTAATGGCGATAGCCTTGGAATTTTGAATGATTTACATATGTACATGTATCCTCTATAAGGGAGAAATATAAATACAAGGTATTATAAATAACTAGCTGACCCGGCAGACGTTGTCCTGCCTAAAATTTTATTTAAGGCTAATAACTTTTCTAAAAATAGCAGAGTTTAATTAACCACAGATATTTTCAAATAAATTTAACATTCATTACTATGGTCATCACTAAACTTTGGTTACATTGAGATAAGTTAGGTGGCTTTAGTTTGTTTATGATCATTTTTAAAATTTAAAAAATGATAATTGAAATGTGTAAAATGATAATTGAAATGTGTAATAAGAACAAAATTAAGTACAAATTTCGTGTCAATGATATATATTTTTTTATAATAAAAGGCTGAACCGGGTGTACTACCCCCATCATTATGAAATTAAATAAAAAGTGTTTATATAGTGAGAAATAAAAAATGTTATTATAAATAGCGGTTCCCGGCGTACTTTGCTACGCATGAATATTAACATTGAATTAAATTCATTGGTTTTTTTTTTTTTTTTGGTTTTTTGAAAAAAAAAGCAATGCCAATACAATCAATAGTGTATACAATATTTTTTGTTTGATTGTGTGGTGCCTGAATAAATAAATTTGTTGATGCTCCCACTCTGGAACATGCGACGTATAATTGTCCGTGAGAAAAGCACTGTTCCTCCAAATTCACACCACACACTTGAAGCGTTTGTCCTTGAGCTTTATTAACGGTTATAGCAAAGGATAAACGCACGGGAAATTGAAGACGTTTGAATTCAAATGGCATGTCTGTTGGTATTAATGGAATCCGTGGTATCAGTACAACTTCTCCTTTTGCTTTGCCAGTGAAAATTGTTGCTTCGATCAAATTGGGCATTAATTTTTTCACGGAAAGTCTCGTTCCATTGCAGAGTTTTGGTGAATTGAGATTTCGAAGAAGTATGATCGATGAACCAATTTTCAAATTTAAAAGATGCGGTGGCATACCGGGTGGTTCCAAAGAATTCAAAAATTCAACCGGATAATTTACTGCATCTTCTTCATTCGTAGCAGTATCAATGGATTTGTATGATACCAAGTCACGTGGCAATTTCTGTTGAATTTGAAAATTTATTTCATTAACATTTACATTTTTTGGTGCTAAAATTGCGCGTTCTCTTAACCAATCATGATTTTTATAGTGTTGAACAATGTTTGGAAAAACGCGATCAATTTTTTCTTCTTTTGATGGCATAATTTTGCAAAAGTTGTTTGGTAACGTGATTAAGCCATTTAAATCACTTGCAATTTTGCCATCGCAAATCTGTAGCAGTTGCTTCGAAAACTCACGTGCTGATGGATCGTTTTGAAGACGCACACGCATATTTATGTTGAGCGATAACTTCTGTACATTTCCCCAAAGAAACGAACTTTTTAAACATGCATTAACTTCATCAGCTGGAGTCGATCTGGGAATGACGGGCAACGTTTGTCGAAAATCACCAGATAGCAATATTAATGTACCTCCGAACAACTGTTGATTTCCACGTAGATCCTGTAATGTTCGATTCAATGCTTCCAAAGATTTTTTATGGGCCATCGGACATTCATCCCATAAAATAATTGCTGCTTGTTGCAAAACTTTGGCCATTCCAGAATTTCTTGAAATATTACACGTTGGAATCTCAACCGTTTGCATGTTTAATGGCAATTTTGTGCAGTTCGGCCACCATCAAATAATGTAGCTGCAATACCAGAAGAAGCAAGTGCCAATGCAATTTTTCGTTCGGATCTAATTGTTGCTAAGATTAATGAAATGAGAAATGTTTTTCCAGTGCCACCAGGAGCGTCCAAAAAATATAATCCACCAGTGTTGTTAATGACAGCTTGCATAATTCTATCGTATGCATTCTTTTGCTGAACATTCAATTGTGGAATGTTTGTTTGCACAAACGCACGCAATTCATCACATTCAAACAGCTGTTCGCGTTGCAATTCTCGCTGAAATAAATCATGCATTGGACGATTAGGTGCGATCATGCCTAATTGTCCTAATGCTTTATTTGCAATCATAAGGCAAATATCTTCAATCAATATCAAAGCCTCATTATACATTTCTAATGTATGTCCCAATTCGGGATCCATCGAACGATGTTGAAGTCGAATCAAAATGTCTTCAGCCATGAAATCTTTATATTTATTCCACAATTCAAGTGGGTTTGATGGAAAGCATGTTGATATTATTATTGCGAATAACATACGTATTTGATTTGGGTGAGCTGAAACTGATACATCATGAAGCGTAGCATCCCAATGCGTATCATCTTCAAGCAAACGCAACCGTTGGCATGCATCACGATATGTTACACACAATTCACCATCAACAGTTCTTAAATTCTGAAATGACTGTGGCCCACGTACGTTCACCAACAACAACCGCAAATAAAAACATTCAACATTATTTGGACTAACTGTATAAATGCGGCCTAAAGCATCCGTTGAAAAAACACCTCGGTAGCCATCAATAGGAGTACCTTGTTTGCGGCGTTGAAATTTTTTTGTTGATGCGTTCCAAGTGAAATATTGTGGCGCTTCCGTATATAATAGTGTTCTTGCAAATTCATCCGTTTCACATAACTTGAAAAAAGCTGTCAGTGTAGTTGCTGGAGGCTGTACTGCTCTTTGTGCGGCATTTGCATCAGTAAAATAAACACGTTGGCCATTTTCAAGATGGACTGCTAAATGTATAACAACAGGGTGTCTGTCATGTATTGGGAACGATAAAATTCGCGAAATAGCTTCGTTAGTACTAATATATCTTCCCATTTGGTACTGCAAAATTTCATCATTTCTATTTTCAGCAGCCACTCCGAAAACAGCCATATCGCTACCTTTATTAACATACTTGCAAATGTATTTTATTGATTTGGCTGAATTGCAGTATTCGACATTTCTATGAACATTAAAAATTTTTGATAACAACGGTGAATACGGCACTATCCAGTGATTATCAACTTCAAAGTCTTGGTTCCGGATTTTAACGGCAGTAGTTTTACCATTATTTTGAGCTGATCGTCGACGATACTGTGGATATCCATCATCACCGTGTATTGTTTCAACAATCAATTGTCTTGGAAAACGCTTTGAACATTTGCCATCGATCATACATGGTGAAATTGGATTGATTTCACCGCAGGGACCGTGTATCATATTTTTCGTGACAACTGCGAATAATTGTGGATCGATGGTTTGATCTGGAATTTCGGCCGATATAACACTATCAATCATATCTGGTGTTATTTTCCGTACCAACCATATCAAAATGTGAGCGTGCGGCAAGCCTCTCTTTTGCCATTCAATTGTATACATATAGCAGCGCACTTCTCCAAATACACGGAGCTTGACAATCAGATCCATCAACTTTTTCAATTTTTGGTGGAATATGCGAGCGGTTATATCGTGTCGATCTGTTGGCACCTGACCATCAAATAAGTAATCATACACATCAGGCCATTTTGGGTTGCAAGTAAATGTGATGAACAAATCTGGACGGCCGTAATGACGAACATATGACATGGCATCTTGTGTATACTCGTGCTTATGACGTGGGCTACCGGTATATGACGATGGTAATATCGTCATACGTCCAATGTCATTCACATCCACATCATTCAATAGTGCATCACGTAAATGTATGTACTCTTCAGATCTCAATCGGGCTTGATTATGACGGATGAAATTCATTCGTTCGCTCTCGATTTTAGCATACATGTCCACAATGTATTGATGGAAAAGTTTATTGCATCGCAAAATGTAATTGTCCTCTTGATCACGAATCATCAATCGATACGAATAAAAATTCATCGCACTAACTTTTTTCGTTGTTTCTGGACCTGAAAATAATAAAAATTATTCTTTCATTTTTATTTTCTTTTCTAATCAAAAATCATATTTTTTTTACCAGTCTGTGGATTTATCATCGGTATATTTATATGATAACCATCATCTCCTCTCCAGAATAAAATCGGGTATTGCAATGCGTCATAACAACGATGGAGTTCAGAAATACGATTTAGTTGCTCACTCCTACGGTACAAAACAATATCTCTTGGCCGAAATTGTTCACCAACTATTACGATTGCCACTTCATCGATTGTTGGTGCATTACATCGCCTGGCATGTTGTCCGAGTGGTGTTCTGTCGGCACGTATTATTATTTTATGGTCATCCGTGGGCATCTGATCCAGTGCAATCTTGAATAATTTGACCAATTCATTGTGCTGATGTAAAATCTTTGCAGCTCACTCAAGATTTGTCTACTTGTATTTGAAGCAATTGCACAGCGCTGATTTAATTCGCTGTTCTCATTACCAATGAAATATATTTGCAAAAACTGATGGTCAGCATCTGCGAATGGCAACAATGACCCAGCTCTATGGTATATCTGTCCTTGAATCTGTAATGTTTTTGAAATAGATTTAGATGACGAATCTGAATTTTGAATCTGAATCTGACCCATATATTCCATGCGAAGTAATTACCTTAAAAGTCGGCATAAATCCATCTCTTATAATATTTGTAGCTCCAAAAGATGTCATTTGGAATCATGAATTGTACTTTTGAATATTTGTTAAAAAATGCTTTGACGCTGGTGAATTGCCATAAATTAATGAGTGCAAAGGGTCTGGTGGAGGTTCTAATACAGGCAATTTAACTTTCCCACCAGCACAGCACATGCCAGGCGTTTCGTTAATAAATTTGACTGCTTTACAATGCACACATTGTTTATTCATTTGTCCAATATAAGAATGCATACTGTAATCAATTGTGCTATCATAATTATAAGCCGCCAATTCCATTTGTCGTATGATTTGAATTGAGGGACGCGTACGTCGATTTATTGACCTTGCACCTTCAACCGTGTTTGCACTATCAACCGATTGGTTGATGTTCCCTCTGTGATGCATTTTGTTGATTACGATCTTGTTCACTTTGTGATCTTCGATTGGTTGAAACAACTGTTGAATGACGTGTACGTCTGCCAATATTTGAACGTCTTGCACGTGGCATTTCAAATCCGATAGCAATTCAACCAGCAAATGCAAATGGAAAGTGTATATATACTGCTGTCTGTTTGTATTAAAACGCTTAAACAAAACCAAATGAATTGTTTGATGATGTATAGCTGAATATATGAAAAAACAAAAAAATCAAATGCGACTCTTACCGATTACGTCTGTCCACAATTCGAGTTCGATGAAAAAGAACCTTAAAATGATCAATCACTTACACTGACTGTATGCGCTACAAAGTGTATTTACCGTGTGTATGAAGCAGTGTTGAGCGTTATTCAATAAATTTTTATTCAAATAGCAAATAATTTTTTATTCGATATTTTTTATTTGGAATTTTTTGATTTGAAATTTCAACTGTTATCTTTTTAATTGTGTCACAACTAATTATTTGTCATTCGTAAGTTGTTATTTGTCATACAAATAAAAATACAAATAAAAATTTTTTTGTGCTGAAAAGAAATAAGACTTTTTAAATACTTTTTGGACAAAAATTAAAATAAAAGAAAATTTTACATACATGCATATGTAGTAGGAACGAAAGAGTGGCACTTATTTTTAAAAATTTTGATTTTCAACTGAAGTCGGCTAATCACAAAAAAATGGACTTAAACTCCCAAACCTAAAACTTTGAGCTAGACGGCTTAAACTGACGTAAAATAACTATACAAAGTGACACTCACACGTATACATACCGCACACGCTCATAGGCACCTACGTATTTGTTGTTGTTTTTTTTATATGGACAAAATCACATGATGACATGAAAAATCATAAATCACGAACGCGTCGTCCGATTTCGTGCAAACTTTTGATAAACCATCTACACGACCATACGAACAAACCATAAAATTTTGATCGAATTCGGTTTGACCGTTCGTGAGTTATAAAGTCACAACACACTTGCAACAATTTTTTATATATATAGATTGATCGTCTTTGGAATGACGTTTTGTGTTTTTGTTCAAAACTATTGCTTCATTTTGCCGTAGAAGCAAAGACGATCAAGAATTAGACGCCCAGAAGATGTGCGCAATTTGGCAACCCTGGTAAAAGAGAACCAAAAAGTGCCAGCAATTCACTCAAACGCATTTCCCTCTCGCGTCATATATTGATTATATCATATTTTTTGAATGGTTTATGTAATTTTACTTCAATATATATTAAATTTTTTTAATATTCAAAATACAAACCTGGATGTAACATTCGAATCATGATGCAGCTAATAGAGGTTGTGTTATAAGAACAACCTAAATTATTTCCCGTTGCTTTTGTTCATTACATTAACAATCAAATTCAAATATATTTGGTTGTTGTAATTCTGGGCTTACTTTTATTCTTGACATACATACATTTGTGTTGAATTGGTCATAAAAACAAAATAAATTTTATTATTGCCTTGATATATTGGCCGTAGTACTGGTATCACATGTTATAAAAACTATTATGTTATAAAAGCCTACTGTTGATTTGATTAAACTAAATATTAATTACGTATTTATTTGTTTCATTTAACGTGTTCCATGTAACTCGTCGTTAAAAAGGGTTAATTTGGGCCAGTAACTTCGCTCGAAAATGTTAAATTTGGACAAAACAACTTATAACACCTTGAATGATAAATATGGCCTTGTAAGTACCTAAATTACTATTTAAAATTTGGATTCTGACATTTATAGGTGTAGAGAATGGTGGGGCCCACGAGCAAAAAATAAAGTGAAACATTTTCGATCTTATTACCATTCAAATTAAAGCTTGAGGGTTATAACTCCATAAACTTATACTCCTATGAGGTCATAATTTTTTCTGCTTTTTGAACCTCCATTGAATTGTATTGAAAAAAGTTTATTTGGTCTTAAAGATAATTGAGTTTAAATGCCCGTTCTGCTAGTTGATTCAGGTGCAGCATCTTAGAAAAAAGTTGTTCATTACTGCCCGCAAAGTTGAGGCTGGAATTGCAGCTATCGTCGCTCGAATGGACTGCTTTAGTTCATCCACATTTGTCGGTTGCGATTTGTACACTTCGTGTTTGCAATAGCCGCACAAGAGAAAGTCCGGTGAAGTTAAGTCGGGTGACCTGGGGGCCCAACGGTAGGTTAAGTTTCTTGATATGAGCCTGTTCGGAGATTTTCTGCGTAATACCGGCCGAAGTATGTGTGCAGTTGCACCATGTTGTTGAAACCACACAGAGTTGAACGGAATTCTTTTTCGGTGCAGCTGGGGATAGAAAAATTCTTTTAGCATGCTCAATAGGGTGTTTCATTTTTTCCAAAGATGTATTTTTCATATGACTTTGCTTACGCCCCGAGTCACGGTAATATAAAAGTTATACATACCAAATTTTAAGAAGATTGGATGACATTTACGGGTTGCACACTTTGACCATATTTGTAGAAATAAACCAAAAATACGATTTTTCAATATCAATTACTTTTATTAAACAAAGCAATATAAATATCAATTTTAAAATAATATCTTCTTTTGTTCACTTGGTGATGACTTTTCTGTGGTGTTCGACTACCCTCAATAAGAATTGTTTTTGTTTCTCGTCCCTTACCGATTGGTTAAACTTTTTTATCGAAGCAATTCCTCTTTCTGCTGTATCATTTACAACGTTAAGAGTATTCACATGGGTCCTAAGAGTATCACTGAAGTATTCTTTGGCGTCGTGGATCCCAAAAATGTTGAAGAAGGTCTTTGTTTTATTGGGTATGAAATAGCTCAAGCTTTTTCCTTCAAATTCTACGTTTTTACCCACTAAACGTTTCGTTTCATTTTTATTTCCATGTTCTGTTTCCAAATTTCTTATCATATTTACTTTCTCAGATTGAGGAATACGTTCGTCAAAAAAAGATAGACCGACGTTTGTTTCCGACAGATACCAGAGATGCCTTTTAGCAACTGTGAGGGCTATTTTTTTTACTTGGGAATCCGGATAAGTGCTTAGAAGCTGTAGCATATCTAAATCATTCTTTGGAGCCCATCTACTTACAGTTGCCTCATGCCAAAAACGAACATATATAAGGCTTACAAAATATGTAACACGTTTCATTCCCTGTAATTCTTGTTGGGGAATATTAAACTGTTTACTGAAGAGTACAATCTTAAGTGCATATATTGCTTTTGCCATCCATCTTGCGTGATGCAGAGCTCCTGGGATCCTGAAACTAAAGGCGTTTGTGAACCAACCTCCTAGGTATAGGAGAGATAGTTGAAATAACTCCTTGTAGTCTTCTCTTGGATGATTCCGCTCTCTTAGGACATCCTGAATGTAGTTTACCATACGCAGACGTTGTTCTTCGATACAGCTTTCAACGATATTTTCTTCATCTAGCAGTGTCGTATAAACGTTCTTATCTAATAAAGTCCACATGCTTTGGAACTTTTGAAAAATAGAAATGTTTGGACCTTGTGATGGCATGTTGCACTCATCAAGCACTCCTTTCAATATGAGTTCACGGGTGTGATGACGACAAGCCAGCCACAGCAATTTTCGACCAAACTCAGTTTCAATTCTGGCACATGCTCCTCGTGTCAACCCTGTATTAGATGCTGTAGTATCAAAAGATATGCCGATAATATTATCACGTAACCCAAATCGGTCCACTTCCCGAAGAATTACTTCAGCCATCTGTTCACCTGTGGCTTTTAGGGCAACAGGTACGCCAAGCATATGCTCAAAATCTTTTCCAGTCACCAAAACTGCAACTCTATCTTCCAAAGTTTTGACATTACCTTGGACAACTGAAGGCAACAGCTTACTATCCCAATGCAAGACCAAATGGGGAGGATTTTTAAAAATGGAATCTTCGATTTTTTTGGACATTTTACTCCTATTCTTTACCCGAGCTCGGTAAACAGTAGCTGAAGATACTCATATCTTTGAAACATCGTGGCAAAGGCGCTTTGCAGTTGCTATAAACGAAGTACTTGCTTGTCGATTAGAAAGCTGGAAAGAAGGACACAGGTCCCAAGTAGAAGTGACTGTTTGATCAAGAGGTTTTGAGTCTATGACTTGAAAGAGACTTTTTTGTTTTTGGAAGTAGAAACTCCACTTCTTAGTCACTAGGCCCTGATGATGATTCAGACGAGTCTTCAAGAATAACTGCCTTATTGCTTTTGGCAATAGATGCGTAGTGTTTATTCTTATATGAGTTACGTTTGTCCTCTTTTGTACATTTGTTTCTTATTTTCGAAGCGAAAACTTTGTCTACCCCATTCATTGATGAACTCATACGATCTTCTCTTTGTGATCTAAGAAAGTCTTTGTCTTCTTGTAAAACGCTACTCATTTCCATTACATTCTGCCGGGAAATATCAAATAGTTCGACCAGATCATTTTTCCATATTTGGCGTTTCATTACTGCTTTATCTGTGTTTCTCGATTTCTCTTTCCCCAGATTTTGGTATTCTTTATATAACTTTTGTACACCAGCACGTATATTCTCTTCTGTTTTAACAGGAATATTTGCCTTCCTCCACACATCTTGGACTTTAGCACTGGTGGCCTTAGCACCAAGCGAAAGTGTTTCTTTCAATTCCTTGTGGTGGTAAATAAAAACCAAAAGTACTTGTTCTTTTGAGGGCAGACGAGCTCCTAAAATCTCACCAGTGGGAACCTTTTCTAACAGCCAAATTCCTCTCTTTGTTCCCATTTTAGAGTTCAGTTAAGAAAAAACGTGTTAACTTGTCGCTGTCAATTTGAAACTAAACATTGTATAAGTCTTGCATATGTGTCTTTTGTTGTTTCTACTTGGTACAATAAAGAAAAGGGGAAATCACCAAATTATATTATATTACATGCATTAGTATGACACACTCAACTTTCGTTCTTCATACTTATGGTATGTGTGTTGGCAAGCAAAAACAAAAAAAATCTAACGGCCGCCTTTTTAAAATCGAACAAAGTACTTTAATATTAGAAATTTCTTTATTTTGAGATAAAAGTGATCATTATGTGCAACCTCTAAATGTCGTCCAATCTTCTTCAAATTTGGTATGTATAAATTTTATATTACCGAGACTCGGGGCGTAAGCAAAGTCATATGAAAAATACATCTTTGGAAAAAATGAAACACCCTAATGCTCAAGTAACGGTCTCCATTAACGGTAACGCTTTGATCCTTTTGTTCAAAGAAGTATGGCCCGACAATACAGTGTGAAGAAACTGCACACCACACTGTGACGCGAATTGAATGCAATTCGCTCTCATGCAGTATTTGTGGGTTGGAACTTGAGGTGGGCACGGGCCGTGCTTTTTGATGTGCCACGCGTGTGCACGGTGTGTTCGTGCAGGAAATTTGAATTTGGTGCGTGTGCCGTTCATGTGTGTGCAGACTAAAAAAATAACGTGCTTATATAGTGCGTGCAAATCGGCAGTTCTGTGACACAAAAAAATAACTTCAAAATTAAACGCAGCTAAATATTGGGAAATTATTCGTTATCGCTTTATCACACACAGCTGAACCAAACAAATTCTGTCAGAGTCAATGATTTTTTCTTTACGTCCGTGATAGTCAATGTTATCAATGGAATGCACCACTGTAGGCTGCATCTCTTCATGTGTTTGCATTTTACAACCATATTAAAATTCAGAGAACAATTGGATTGACTTCTTCCGTCACACATTTCAAAGAAAATACACAAAAAAAAATCAAGCATCATCGCGTCGTCCAAAATAACAAACAAAATACAAAAAGAAGACGGACATACATAGAGGAGTTCTAAGAAAGTGCCCCCAATTCAAGTAAATTAAAATGCAAAGAGGCAAGTTTGGCAAACATTTTTGCAAATTGAGTGCGATAAGGCGATAGTGGGTTATATATGCTGCGAAAAATGCCCCTGTTACGCATCCTTCTGTTGGTACACACATTTCTCTGAACATAGTATAGCCTTTTACCTAATGTTTTCAATGTTTACACCCTTTTTTATTGTCGTGTTAGACCGTGCTTCTTCTGTGTGTGCGTGCCTGTTTGAAATTACTAAGTTCGTGCCCGTGCGGGTTGTGCCTCTGCCAAAATTTAGTCGTGCGTGCCTGTGCGTGTTTGTTAGTATCATATTCGTGCTTGTGTCGGGACGTGCCTAGAAAATTAGGCACGAGCCCATCTCTAGTTGGAACCACTCCATATGCGAGAATTTTGTTTTTTTTTTACGTTGCCGTTGAAAATACAATTCAGCAAGTTCTCGTCCTTTTCCACCTTTCCAAGCATCTTCCTGCAAAATTCCAAGCGAATCGGCAAGACTGTTGCTTTAAGTTTATTAGCCAGTTGAATTTTGTAGGGGAATAAGTTCAAATCCTTATGCATTATTGTCTGCAAAGTATTGCTTTGTTGCTTTGTATGACAACAATAGTTTCCTCTGTTCGAACGGAAGGGTTTCGATTATGAGCCCTTCTAGCGACTGCCCCACACTCTGCAAAATTATGCACTAGTCTATTAATGGCCCATCTATTCGGAGGATCGCCGCTAAACGTGCGCATATATTCTCGTTGAACCAAAACTGCAGACTCCAACGCGTGATAGCGGGGGACAATCCAGATTCTTTTTTTGGGTGTCCCAGTTTTCCATTTCAATCGATCAACTTATCAATCTACAAAACATAGAAAAAAATACAGATTTCTTGGTGGAAAAAAAAGAGTTCTTGAGTTTTCTTTTGGTAGTGGCTTTAATCAGCCACCCTGTATAACTGAAATTGCGACGACATGTGCAGAGAGAGGAACTAAGATACACACTTCTTTGCGGAACCGTTATTCTCTTAACCTTATTCCCTCAATCTCTTTGTGATGCTTCAAGAAAAAGTTAGTGGTTAGGTGTTGAGGAATATCTTCCATTTGGCCAAGAAGTTTGGTCAGCCCGGGTAATTTTGTATCGGCGGCAGCGGCGATAGACAATTTGAGTTGACGGCGGCTTGAAATTTTTCTGATTTTTTTTTATTGTTGATTTTTATATCGATTTGTTTTCAATAAAAATTGTTGAGAACTTTTTCAAATAAAAGTCAGAAATAAAAATCGTTCAAAGGCTTTTTTAAATTAAATTCGGAAATAAAAATAAAACAAAAACTTTTATTTTTACCGGTACAATATATAAATATCCTAAAGAATTTTATTTTTGTGAGTTTCAATAAAAGTGAATTACCCCTCAATTTCAGATGATCAAAATCGAGTACCACCGGTGGTAAATTATTTGCGACAACCGGTTATGAAAAATTTAATTTGGCGTCTGGTTACAATAATCGGATTTGGATAATAGTTTTAATAACAGAAATTATACAGCAATTACAGCACAGTAGTTGAGAATCGGCTCTGCTTAATAAGTCCCGGAATAAAGTCTGGTAAAAAATTACGTTTCCAACTCATAATTGTTTAATTCGCACAGAAGCGGACAGATAGATGGAGTTCATAATTAACGCGTAACGTTCAGCTGATCAAAAATATATATACACTTGTTGTATTTGTAACAACGGTAATATCGATAAATGCAAAAGACTTTTATTTTAGAGCCTGTGCCAATCGGTATCAAAGTGCACAGGTTAGTAAATATATGACATTTGCGTGGTGAATAAAATTGCATTAGCCCATGGGGCTAGGTAAATTTTTGACAACTGGATGGAAATTTTTGATATTTAACGAAAACACATCAGCGGACATAGAAGTTGCGTGAAGCGTAACCGCACCGCCGTCGTCGCCGAATGTTATACATACTAACTTGGATTACGATGTCTCAATCGATTTGAATAAAAATATTTGTCCGATTTTTTCGCATTTACGTGCATACTCATATTTTGTAATAACATAATTTTGTTTTCAAAATTGTTTTTAATCATCGGCCTGATCCAACGTCGTTCGAAATTGTTGTCCTTCGCCGCCACCAAGTTTTTATGTCGACTTGTAGTTCTATTAATTATTTATTTGTAAACAAAACAAAGAATGACGAAAAAGTTTGTAGCATTTTGTACGAAAATTTCTAGGAATTTGGTTTTTAAGACATTATGCAGAATGAAAATATTCGTGGATTGTAAAGATTTTATTCGCAAAAGAATTGGTAAAAATAATGGCACAGAATTATTAAAAATTGCGCAGAATTATATTTCAATTGCTTATTAAGTCTTCCTATGATGAAGCTGTCAAAATTTACTATTGTCAAAATAAAAATTTTGATTGGCACAGCCAAAATGGAAATTTTTCTCACCATAACAAATTTTTTTTCACCATAGTACTTTGATACCGAGAGCCTGCGCCATTCGGGATTAAAGTATTTGTTATGGTGAGAAAAATTTAAATTTTTGCTGTGCCAATCGACATATTTTTTAACAGCTTCATCATAAGAAGAAGACTTAATACGCAATTGAAATATAATTGTGCGGAATGAATATTTTTAGAAAATATTTGCCACCGTTTTTACCAATTCTTTTGCGAATACGATTTTTACAATCCGTGTATATTTTCAGTCCACAAAATTTCTTCCAAATTGCTAGAAAATCTCATCCAAATTATTACCAAATTTGTTCGTCTTTCTTTGGTTTGTTCACAAATTAATTGTGAACAGAGCTCCAGTCGACATAAAAACTTGCCGTCGGCGCCGGACAAATTTTTTTTGATCGGCGTTGTATCAAACCGATGACTTAAAACCATTTTAAAAACAAAATTATTTTATTACAAAATATAAATATGCATGTAAATACAAAAAAACTGACAAATATATTTATTAAAATTTATTGACTCATTGTAATCCAAGTTAGTATGTAAAACCTTCGGCGACGACGGCGCACAGAGGGATTTTGCCGGCAAAAATACCCTTTTTCGAGTGTCAAATATCAAAAATGTAATGATGCAGTTTTGTAGAGAATTGTTTAATTAAGAGAAATGAATCATTAGTTTTTTTTCAACAAATTTTGTTTTTGTACAAAAAAACGCGGCAAAGTCAACAAAATGAAACTCTGCAGTAACCTGCCTCAGATTTTCATGCATTTCAATGGGCTGGAAACATAACTTCTTTTTGCCGTATCGATTTTGAATATGTATATTTGAAAAATATGGTATTTCTACATTAAGTTTTAAGAAAAAATAATTGAATAACAATAACAGATTAAAATATATTCATACTTTTATGATGACACTCAAAAAACTAAGAGTTTTTAGTTTTTCTTGGACTAAAAAAGGTGGTCGTTATCGATCGTTGTGATCTGGTTGCTAAAATATGAAAGGTGGGAGTGTATTCTTTTGATTTCATAAATAAAATTCCCATAATATTTTATACTGTTGAACAAAGTTACAAATTTTATAAAAAAAAGTGCCACGAAATTTCATTAAAAAAATGGATGAAAACACCATATAAAATGGTGTTTACTTTTAGGCATATGTGTTTTAATGCTGAAGATAATTGAAACGTTAGTTAAAGTTTTTTTACAGCGGTTGTGTTTTATATATCATATCCCTAAAAGTATGCACTGATAAACGCTGAAAAATTAATGAATTTCTATAATTTTATAGTACACATTTGACTTTTATTTGGAATGATTGGTTAATTTAAAAAAAACCGAAAACTATGGCCCCCTAATTTTTTGACAAATATTTAGCTAACAAATTAGGCTTTAGTTATTTATATAGATGTAAGTGCTGATTTACATCTATCACAAACTACAAAGAATTATATCTGTGTTTTCGAAAATTTTGAAAAATGAAAATTTGTATATGGGCGTTGGGTGTGGCACTTAAATTTTTAATATAATTGAGGACTCAAATGCAAGCACTGGCAGTAATTTTTCTAATAATTTCTAGCCCCAAGGGCTAGTGAACTTTTATTTACCACGCAAATGTCATATATTTACTAACCTGTGCACTTTGATACCGATTTGCACAGGCTCCTAGTCTAGAACATAATAGAAATGCTCATGGTGGATGCAGGAGGTGTTGTTGTAGCTGATGGCAACTTGATGCCAACAACAACATACATCCCAGCTAGCATTTTCAATTGTGCACGACTCTTTCACGATCGGAGCCGACGATTAAAGTAATCGTGCGCGATGTCGTAATCCAATCGCGCACGTTCAGAGCAACTGAAGTAACTGTATCAAGACGGCGACGATTACTTTCCAATCGTCAACGATGAGCAAAATCCAATCGTCGACGATAAGCAAAATCCAATCGCAGGCGATTGCCAAGACGATGGTAAATTTATACAAAAATGCTTATTATTATTTGTTTCTTTCATAGAACAAAACACTTGTGCTGCACTACACTTCTGACGCTTCTTTGCTTCTTAAATACTCAAATGAAAAGAAGCAAAAAAGTTTTTTCATTTTCTTTTTTTGCTGAGCAGATATTGGAAAATCCGTTAGAATTTCAGAGAGACATAATTAAATTCTCCTTGCAAAACACGAGTTCGGTGGAGTATGCGGGAAGAAGTAAGACAACAATAAGAAAACTACATGTAAGACTGTGACACAAAGTAAACACAAAAACAAATCGTGAGCACAAAGTCTTAAAAGCAGAGAAAAATATAATTCTGCTCCGAAAATCGTGGTGACGATTGGAAATCCAGTCGCGAAACAATCGTGATCGTGAAACAAACATTCAAATGCTAGCTGGGCCCAGCTAGCATTTTCAATCGTGCACGAGTCTTTCACGATCGGAGCCGACGATTAAAGTAATCGTGCGCGATGTCGTATTCCAATCGCGCACGTTCAGAACAACTGAAATAACTGTGTCAAGACGGCGACTCTTACTTTCCAATCGTCAATGATGAGCAAAATCCAATCGTCGACGATGAGCAAAATCCAATCGCAGGCGATTGCCAAGACGATGGTAAATTTATACAAAAATGCTTATTATTATTTGTTTCTTTCATAGAACAAAACACTTGTGCTCCACTACACTTCTGACGCTTCTTTGCTTCTTAAATACTCAAATGAAAAGAAGCAAAAAAGTTTTTTCTTTTTCTTTTTTTGCTGAGCAGATATTGGAAAACCCGTTAGAATTTCAGAGAGACATAATTAAATTCTCCTTGCAAAACACGAGTTCGGCGGAGTATGCGGGAAGAAGTAAGACAACATTAAGAAAACTACATGTAAGACTGTGACACAAAGTAAACACAAAAACAAATCGTGAGCACAAAGTCTTAAAAGCAGAGAAAAATATAATTCTGCTCCGAAAATCGTGGTGATGATTGGAAATCCAGTCGCGAAACAATCGTGATCGTGAAACAAACATTCAAATGCTAGCTGGGACCATCTATGAATAAAACTCTTTATGTGATTTTTAAATTTTATCAGGAATAATACAAAATATTTTCCTGACCTTTACTTATTGTACGACGAAATATACATCATTCAATAATTGTTACGAGTATTTGAAAAAGTCCCCATTAATTGTCATTGAAAACAAAACAATAAAAATCTGTAATAAATTTTATTTTTGATCGATGTAATCCAAATCAGAAATAATTATTATTTGTGGAGAAATATTATAAAGATCAAACATAATTATTAGTGGTCTTCATGAAAGCTCGAAAGAACCTCGTAAACTCGAAAACATCCTAAACTTGCACAGCAAACGTCAAAACAAACAAATTTACCATACAAAGCGACTCGCTCAAAAGTGGAAAGTTTTCGAGGCAAATTTGCTGCGCAAATGTGGGACGGAGAAACGTGTAAACTTTTGACATTTCGTTGTCGTCTGACTACGATGGATAAATAAGGTGATAGCACTAGAACAGTAGAAAAAGTACACATACATAATACATGCAATTGCTACTGCTATCACCTTATGTATACATCTTGGTTAGCTGATATGGTTTTGAGCACAACTACTCTGAGCAACTTTACCTGGTGCCTCATGCAACGGTGCGAGGGAAACTTGCGCTGAGCAAAAGTTCTCGGCTTTCACGTTTGCATGAATGCCGCTATTATTTTTTACTTTTATCATAAAAATCAGAAAATAAATGATTATTGCACAATTCGATAGATAGAGTCATAACAAAGTGTATTCAACCACTTTAAATATTTCTAGAAAATTTTGTTCACATTGATTTGTTTAGTTGAAATTTCAATCAAGAGCAATTATTTTCGATCCCTGATAAATTCATCAGAAAATAAACGAATGTAGCGTACAAACGCATACTTCGAAGAACAGTAGTAAATATTTATTTGGAAAATTTTCGGACCAAGATCTGTTATTTAATTTTAGTTAAATTTGGCGAAGTGAATGTACCTGGCACAAACATAAAAAATAAAATAAAAAAGACTATAGCTGATAGAGAACATCTGAATTCATATTAGCAAAGAGCGCCCTTAGTTTAGGTCATTAATTATCACGCACCAAAATGGATCTTCCCAGGGTAATATTTAAAATCTTAATGTTAATTCTAAAATAAATTTATAAAATTTCCTTAAATGTTACTACTTGTTTTACAAAGAAATTTAAAAAATAAAATTACTATTAATAATATTAATATTAATAATATTGCTATTATGGTATATTTTCGCAACTGTATGACGATCTTTTCACAAGGTAATATATTTATTAGATATAAAAATGTAGAGATTTCCGATTTGGGGATAATATGTAGTAGGCGAACTTATGTTCGGTGTTGACTGATTTGAGACACAATTTTGATTACTCAGGGTTTGGTGTTGACGATATGCTGTAGGTGACTTTAACATTCTGTGACATACTATGGAATTAAATTTTTTTTTTTGAGGTGGCAAGGAATTGGTAGATATTATATGATTGCGACTGACCAACACAAGAGAATTAATAAACGACAAGTATTGTTGACCATACACATGCACATGTGGATACTACCTTCCTTCTATGCACAAATACCTATAGGACACACGTCCGAATCAATCCAGACACACACGGATATTGCCGGTTATATGTATGTTAGGCAATAATATTGCACAGGTATTGTATGCGGATTTTGATTCTTACTGATGCTGATTGAGATATTGATGATAATGATTTTGTTTCATATATTCCAGGCACGTGCGATTCTGTGATGCCTTTTACTTCAGTTTACGTCCATCACATACAGCCAGGACAATAAAATGTCTACATGCGAATATATAACGGGTTCTTATTGTTCAGGTTTATTAAGGTTTTACTTTAGTTGTATTTTTGGTCTGTTGTAACTTTGTGTGTGTTGTATGAAAGCGGACCGAAAGAATAAAACCTTATGTAGAAAGGAAAACATTAATTGGAAATTTAATTCAATTTAAAAGCTAAAGCTGGGAAATCTCAATTGGAATGGATAATAAAATTGTTCTCATTTATTTGTATTGATATCATATAAATTTAAAAAGTTTGTTGCAATCAAAGTTTAATACCATTCAAATGAATGCGAAAGTTATCTAAAAAATATTCATTTAAGAATAATAAAATGTATCGGTGTTTGTTTAAACGAACAATATTTTAAGTATTTATAATGACATTGAGCTAAAAATGACTCAAATATTGTTGTTGTAATGCAGTGTATCTTAAAATTTGTTCATCATTTCATAAATGTTTCCAACTCTGGTGATTCCTACCTTTGTCACCTCAAATGTCATTTGTTTGTCAAAGAAACAAAGTTGTAAGATTAATTTACGTTTATAAACTACTAAAATTAAATGTAAATTTTTTGTAGAAATTCATTTGTCACACTTGTAGTTTTGTAACCAGGTATGCGGAAACTCTAAAAACATATACATCGCCGATTATTTGTACGAAGTAGTCGAAATAGTACACATTTCATATTGCAATCTTGTGTAGCTGTTCTTGATGAATATTCGATAATGCGAGACCATTGGCGTGGAATACGCGTTAACAAGTCGGCAACAATGGAGAATGAGTATTTGGGGTATATAACGAACGGGTCCGCCAAATAACTTTTTTTTTGAAAATGCTATAAAAAAAACTACTGAATATTTTCTCAAATTTCTTTTTTATTTGAAAGTACAATCCTTCCGGTTAATAATGGAAAATAATTTCATTCAAATGGCTGCATCGGCTGGCCATGCAGTAGCCCACACGATCGGTCCAAGTTTTAAGCACATTATCGATTGTGTGCAGCTGTATTTCACCAATGGCTTCACGAATATTGTCCACGTAACACTTATCTTTGAGTGCACCCCACAAGTAATAGTCCTACGATGTCAAATCGCAGCTCCGAGGTGGCCAAACGACATCAGCTCTGCGGCTGATAATGCGATCTTCAAAAACAGGGCGCAAAACATCGAGTGTTGCTTCGGCTGTGAGGCACGTAGCGCCGTCCTGTTGAAATCAAATGTTGCCAATATCCTCCTCTTAAATTTTTGTGAACAAAGATTCGTTCAACATGGCCCGATAACGATCGCCATTGACTGTAACGGCCACTCCTTGCCCATTTTCGAAGAAAAATGGCCCAATTATGCCTCTGGACCAAAATCCGCACCAAACAGTGACTCGTTTTAGGTGCATCGGCTTTTCAATGTATGCGTGCGGGTTTTCTATGCCCCAAATGCGACAATTTTGCTTGTTTTTCTTGACGCTTTAAAGGACAATATTCGTGAAGCCATTGGTGAAATACAACCTGCACACAATCGGTAATGTACTTAAAAATTGGACCGGTCATGTAGGCTACTGCATGAATCAAATTATTTTCCATTATTAACCGAAAGTATTGTACTTTCAAATAAAAAAAGAAATTTGAGAAAATATTCAGTAGTTTTTTTTTATAGCATTTTCAAAAGAAAGTTATTTGGCGGACCCGTTATAAGGACTTACATATGTACTAACTTAAATTGCTACAGTCAACCCATTCGGCTTAGGGCCGTAAATAAAATATATATGTATGCAACCGTCACTATCGTTTGCTTTCGCAGGAATTCATCCACATGAACTTTCCAGGAGAGGCTCCCTTCGAGTAAGCCTTCGAATACCCTTCGCGTTAGTACATCATTATCAATCCCCTAATTGAATTTGATAAAGCACGTTTATGTCGGGATACAGCACACACTTCTCGTGGTTCATAAGATGTCGATACTTGCTTTTCAGAACATTTCACAACATTTTTCTTACGAACACTCCCAGCGCCATTTAGTCTGATTGCAACATGACCCAGGTTTCTGCGTCATAAAGCCAGACAGATTGCATAAATGGCTGATATAGGCTGATATAGCTGGATCATTTGCTACCGACAGAGAGCTAATCCGGCTGTGCGAATAATCGCCCAAGGGGAAATCACGGCCTTTAAGCGATTAAACATTAACATTTTTTGGGCGAATGTTCAAAATGGACAAACACCCTATGTTGCCCAAATGTGGAATCAGCCAACAAATTATTTGGGCGATTGTTCCTTTTTCTGGAACAAAGTTCCTAATCGAAGTTTTTTTTTTGACGTGACAACGTCTTAAATTAGGTTGCGGCTGGGAGTCACTTATGAAAAAGTGTAACGCCCGGTAACGTTACGATGAGTCACCGAACACAAGTAAACGCAATGTGTTTACTTGTGTGCCAGAAACGATTTGCTTTGCTGGCTTCTAGTGGCTGTTGGTCGGTGGTGTGAGTGTTTTTGTTTTTTGGCACATCATATATATGACGACTGAGCAAGTATGTATGTGCGTATATATGGGCGTGTGTATGAATATTGATTTAGATCAGTCTGCATTGGATAAGGTATTATTTTTTGTTTTTTGATGTGTTAACATCTATACGCGCTCCTCTAGGGCAGTAAACTATCAAACTAATACATACGCAAGTGTTAGGTTTGTAAGAGTAAATCATCGTTTGTTTGTTCGTTGCTTGGCAGTCGGTATCGAAAGTGATTATTGGGCGATTTTCATATAATTTTCCCACGCGATTTTCTCCGGAAATTCATAGCCGATTTTATTAATTTTTGGATTAAAAAGCTAGTGCGGGTTTCGACGAAGAGTTTAGGCCAAAAATTAAGGCGATCCGATATCGGCGAGCCGAGATTTAAGTGTTTTAATTTGGAGTATTAATTTGGAGTAATATTAAAAAAGTGTTTTATGTTGATCTTCGGTTTTGTCTTATCATTGTTTGTTTGTTCGTTGCTTGGCAGTCGGTATTGAAAGTGATTATTGGACGATTTTCATATAACTTTCCCACGCGATTTTCTCCGGAAATTCATAGCCGATTTTATTAATTTTTGGATTAAAAAGCTAGCGCGGATTTCGACGAAGAGTTTAGGCCAAAAATTAAGGCGATCCGATATCGGCGAGCCGAGATTTAAGTGTTTTAATTTGGAGTAATATTAAAAAAGTATTTTATGTTGATCTTCGGTTATATCGTACGAATATAACAATGTATGTATGTATGTATGTACAAGTGTCTGTTGCTTTGCATTCTTTGACTTTTGTGGGAATAAAACAAAAAGTATTGAGCAAGAAAATAATGACACATGTGCTTGCACTGGGTCTTTAAATAATTTTAAGTATTAATATTGTTTAACTGTAACGTCATCATATGATTGAACGCTGTTTTCTATTTTCCAATGTAACATTTACGAATGTGTTCATAGAAATCGAACAGGTACCGTGTAGCAAAAAGGTGTTAACACATCGCCCGTGAGTTCGAACACTCATTGGATTTTTTTTTGTTTTTTGTTTTTTGAAGTAAAACTTCTATACGGAGGGGTAAACATTTTTTAATGCAACGGAACCGGAAGTTTGTAATGTAGCGGAAGCTGTTACGAAGTTCCCCAAAAGTATGCAACGTAAATCATGACAAGGGAGGTGAAGAGTAGAGTTTGACGATTAAAACAAAAAAACAAAAAATTGTAAAATAGCATCAATAGCAACAGATTTATTTTTGGGATGCCAAAATACTGAACAGGAAGCTTTTGTCAAACAGAAATTACACAAAATGGCAGTTATCGATACTGGCGGTTTACCGTACGAAATTGTGTTCGTTCTATACAAATCGTACATTATCACCACAAACATCGATGTATCAGATGGATTGGCAAACGGTGCAGTTGGTAAACTAGTACATATCGAACAAAACCAACAAAATGAAACTACAAGAGTATGGTTAACTTTTGACAATTCAGGAAAAATTGGTAAAAAACTTAGACGAAAAGCTGCCGGATACGTTGCCACACATAGTATTGATAAGCATGCCGTCCCAATAGAACGCAGAACATCTGCCATTGCCATGAATAATAATAAAACAATTATTGCAAAACGAAATCATTTTCCTTTAGTATCAGGATGTGCCATGACAATTCACAAATCTCAAGGTGGAACCTTCAATGAAGTGGTTTATGAATACCAAAGGACTCATTCTCTGCCACTACTATATGTTGCTCTATCAAGAGTAACCAGCATTGAAGGATTGTACATAGTGCCAAAAGATAATGATAATAGATTTTATCATGGTCGAAAAAATGATACATCGGTCATATCTTTACAAGATGAATTTCGCCGATTATCGTTGAATACATTGTCAACATTAGGAAGAACGATTCTTGATTTCATGCATGACAGGAAAAAGTTGTCCATGGTTACTTTCAATTGCCAAAGTCTCAGAAAACACGTGGCGGACTTGAGCGATCCCGTAATTGGTTCAAGCAATATTTTGTTTCTATCAGAAACTTGGTCAAATGACGATGATAATGTTGACATCCCGAATTTTGATTGTATTGCAAAATTTAAACGTAAAAATGTTAGATCAGCAGGAGTGGCAATTTATCAGAAATCAAATGATACTTCAAACATTGTAACTTCGAACATGGACATTTTATTAAGACATATTACTGAACTCGATATTGGCCAGTCATCAATTGGTGATATATCTGCTGCTCACTGTGATTTGGACGATGGAACAAACATCATAATGGTAGTTGTTTACATTTCGCCCAATAACACAGTCAATAACATTATAAAGTTTATATATAAAAGACTTATGATTTACGGTCGAGTAGGCTCTGAAGAATTAGGAGAAAATTATCATACGTTGCCACTCATTTTAGCAGGAGATTTCAATGTTAATTTCGCATCCGAAGATGGACAACTCTTCATAAACTTTCTTCGAGATAAATTAGAACTTGAAATCAATAATAAGCGAAATGAGCCTACCACACGACATGGAACAACAATCGATGCAGTTTTCTCTAGATTTCTTTCTAATTTTCATTCGAAAACATATGTATCATATTTTTCATACCATAAGCCTATTGTCTCAGTCTTACAATCAACCACAGTAACTACTCATGTATCCGATAATGAAAATAATATAAATAATGATTAAAAATAATAAAACAAATAATAAATAAAAATTCAACTCAAATATGTTTATTTATCAATGGAAACGGAATTTAAATTTAAACATTTGTAGAAAATTATTATATGTCTGTATACATTATACATATAGACATATACAAACATATATATAAACATGTAGATGGAGCTAAAGAAGTTTTACTTCAGTTGTGTGGTCTTAAAGCACACTCTCTTTTTTGGCTTTATGATATGTGTAGTGTATGTTTGTGTGTAGAAATTTTCATATGAATTAGGTAGCCAAAACGAAACAGAGAGCTGCGGTCGGCTTTAAAAACGATATGCGAATATGATGAATTGAAATACTTTTTGGTTAGTAAATTATTTTCTTTTGTTTTTAATAAAAGAAATGTTTATTTTTTATAATAAAAGAAATGTTTATATTTTATAATAAAGGATATGTTTATTGTTTATAATGTCACATTTGATAATGTGTTCATAGAAATCGCACAGGTACCTAGATGGTGTTGAAATTACTTCTATTTTCCTAAACCATAAGTTTCAATAAATGTTAAAACATCGCCCGTGAGTTCTAACACTCATTGGGCAAGTGAGTTCATTGCACTCCTATTGTGCAATTTAATTATATTCATATCAATAAATATTCTACCGAGAAAAAGACGTTGTCACGTAAAATCTTCGCCCGTAAAACCGACTTTACAGGCAACAATTTTTTTTTTTTTTATTGATACTATCATTGTACAATGGTTAAATTAAATAAATATTTACAACTTTTGAGATTTTACATTAAGTATTGCAGCAAATAAATCTTTTATAACAAAAATGTCTACATTAGAAGTTAATTCTGGTTAAGGCAAAACGATAAAAAAAACCCTTAAATTGTATAAGAAATTTTAAATTAATTAATTATAATAACTTTGTTGCCAAAGTTGTAAAATGTAATTAGTTATATAAATTTCTTATTATATCGAAGTTTGAAGATCTACAGCTGTGTTCGAATCGTTGTTGTAAGTCAACAAAAATTTAATTAAGTAGTTTGTGGTTGAAATTTTCATGTAACAGATCAGTACTGTATCTGCGATTTAGATTGTGAATAATTTTTAAATTTGTATTCTGTATAACCTGTAATTTTTTAAGGTTCGTATTAGCAGTTCTTGGAAACCAGACCTGACAACCATATGTCATAATTGGACGAATGCACATATTGTTTTTCAAATTAAGCACAGATTTTCTATTCAGTAATGGAAACAGTGATCTTCCACATATTAGCGCTTTGCCTCGTGTGGTCGTGATGTGACTCGAGAAATTAAATTTTTTATCCAAAATAACACCAAGATATTTTTTATATCTTGTACTGGAAGAACTGATCCCTGAATTTCAAGAGTTTTAGTAGGTACCCGCTTTGGTGATTTATTGAACGGGAAAATAATTGCCTGTGTTTTATTTTGGTTGACTTTTATCTTCCATTCTTCAAAATATTTTTGAGATAGTAACAAAGCTTTTTTCATTTTCTTAATAATAGCATTAGAGACCTTTCCAGTACTCCTTTCCAGTTATGGAACGTTGCGGGATGGGGGCTAAATGAAAAAATTTTAAACAACTTTTTTTAAACTACTTTATTACAACCCATTATTATCAACTATATTCGGTATATTCGGTACTTTTGGTTTGGTTTGACCCTAATAAAAAGTAAATTTGAAAAAGCCAAAGTGCAAGACTGGCAAATCCGTGAAATACAACCCTGAGCATGGAATTACATTTGGCAGCACGCTTACTCTTACACTCGTACTTTTGGTTTGGTTTGTGTCTAGACTAACATATCGGAGGATATTTTTTGTTTAATGGGAAATTTTCTGGGTGGAGTCTGTTTATTACATATTGTAGTTTTGAACCGAATAAAAAGTAAATTTATAAAAGCTAAAGTGAAAGAAGTTTAAAAAAATAACATTTTCTTAAATAAGTGCGATTTCTTTAAAAAAGTAAACTTTCTCAAAAAAAATTCCTATTCATATTCTTAAACAGAGCACATTTAAAAATAAAATAATACCTTTTCTTTTCTTTTCTTGAGATAAGTACCACGAGTACCACTTCTTTAAAAAGTACCTTTTCTTAAAGAAAGTACTTCTTTTAAAAAATTACAGCAGACAGTTGTCCGAGGCCTTCGGCCACGGACTGTCCCTGCAGGCTGTGTCAGAGACACGGCCATTAAGTTTAACGTAGAATACGCCATCCGATAAGACAGAAAACATATATAACAATAAATTCATTTGCTTATATTATTTATCATTTATTGTTATATATGTTTTCTGTCTTATCGGTTGGCGTATTCTACGTTAAACTTAATGGCCGTGTCTCTGACACAGCCTGCAGGGACTGTCCGAGGCCTTCGTAATTTTTATATTTACCAACGGCATTTGATTCAAGTCCGTTTAAAAAAAAAAATATTATGTTCAATTTTTTTAAACTTAATTTAGTTTATGTATTTTAATTAATATTTTTATTGAAATGAGTTCACGAATGTTGAGAGGGCCGCCCTAATATTAAAAAAGGTTTACCTTATCGAGTCTTCGCATTAGCATTCGAGCGTTGTGTGAAAGCTTTACGCTTTACAATTCAAAATTAGTGTTACAACAGCTTTATTGAAGCTTTCGCAAAAAAGCTTTATCACGTTAGCTTACTGTTTGTTTCACTTTTTACTAGATACATGTTGCCAAGCAACATTAGCTTGCTGTTCGTTTCACTTTTTACTAGATACATGTTCCTAAGCAATGTTGAGCAACCAAAAACACTCAACCAAACACCACACATATGTTTGAGTGTATGTGTTTAAACAATTTTCATTTGAGTAATTAAAATACTAGAAATATATCAACCAATATGAAATGTATATCAAACGAAAGATAACATCTTCATTTACCTACAAACAAATTTTAAAAAAATTCATCTAGCCGTTTCCTCAAATTCAATGAAATAAAGATTACAACAATAAAAACCTGACATGACTCCTCATACCGTAAGGTAAGACGTATTCTACGTCAAAAAAAAAATACGTTTTGGCTTTTTCTTACAGAAAGCACTTCTAATTAAAAATGGTAGCTTTTCTTAAAAAAACATTAGCTTTTAATAAATGAAGTGCATCTCATTAAAGAAAGGACCTTTTCGGGAAAATATAACACAAAAGGGACCTAAAAATATACTTATTTTTCAACCAATACATTCAATTTATAAAAAATTTCTTCAAAAAAAGCTTGAGGCCATTCTATATCTCTATTAATAGAGATATAGTTTTTTTTAAAAAGGAGTTTTAATAGATATATAATGGCCTCCAGCTTGAACAATAATATTAAAAAGTACCAATAAAAAGGCCGAATAAACAAAAATCATCCCTGATGAATTTACTTAAAAAAAAGTTTATCATTTTATTTTTTCTTAAAGATCCATTTAAATTGTAGTATTTTTCAGCTGTCGGCTTGGGCGTGTTGGAACTAAATAGTACATAATATATAAAGAAAGGAAGAAGAACCGGGTGTCCCCTGACTCTTCATGTATTTTCGTCTGATTACAACATGACGCGGGTTTCTGCATCATAAAGCCAGACAGATTGCATACAAGGCTGGTATAGCTGGATCATTTCTTATCGGCAGCAAGCTTGCTAGTGTCAAATCCGGCTGTGCGAATAATCGCCCAAGAGATAATCCCAAGGGAATCGAATAATAGGGCGATCGGGCACCGCCTTTGGGCGATTGAACATTAAATGTTTTGTTCGATTGTTCAAAATTAACAAACGCCCTCCGCAGCACAAATGTCATTTCGCCCAAACAAAAATTTTGGGCGATTGTTCCTTTTTTCCCTTTATATATTTTGGGTAATTCTTCGCAATGAACAAACACCCAACGTTGCAGAAACACTAAAAAACTACTTTCGACACACTAAAAAAAAATTTTTTTGGGCGTTTTTCACTTTTCTGTTTTTTTTTGATTAAAAAGGTATTTTTGGTTAAAAGTTAACTGTCGATATTCAGACGTTGTAAACTACTACAGTGCAACTATGCTTAACGCAACCTCGAAAAATGCGAGGTTATGTGAAAGGTGCAGTGTTATAAGGTCACAAGCAATAAAGCTATATGGGGTGCAATAAAGAAGACGTGCAATAATACCATATTTGTATAGCAGTCAAAGTGTGAATAACGCCAGAAAAAAATAAAATAAATGGTTTCCCATTACATCCCTTGAAGGGATTAGGGAGAGCTTCTCACAAACCAGTGAGCTGTGCGCATTCTAGTTTTACACTCACTGATTGGACCTACATTTTTTCACCGGTTCCGAACGATCTTTTGGCTAAGTACTCGATAGTGTCGTCGTCACTAAGCGAGGTGATCGCCGTCGAAAGAAATTTAAGGTGGTCAGAGCAGGGATCGAACCCACGTTCTCATGCACAAGAGCCGCGCACACAACCAATGCACCACCGACGGCCATACCAGTGTAAAATTCAACCAATTGTTATAGTTACATACAGTGCAACTTTAGTTAACGCAGCTAATACAAATTCATTTGAAAGATGCGAGGTTGTGTGAAAACCGTGGCAGAAATTTATTCAGATGCGAAATTATTATTACCCAATTTGTTGAAAATTTATTATTTATATCCAAATTTTTGTTAAAATTAATGAGAAAGTCAATTTTTGCTTTCATTGTTGCATTAAGCGAGGCTAAACTGTATCACACAGAACTGGAACAGTTATGGGTTCATTCTAGTTGGTCGTGTAAACCGTAAAGTTGTGAAGAGACAAAGCAATAGTTTAAAAATGGAAAATTTGGGTTTATCAAGGGGCAAAAACATAAAAGTATTCTTCTTTACTTGGTAGAAGCGAAACAGCAGAATGGTATATCCAAAGAACGATATATGTACGGATATGGAACCGTATGAGAATATTTTCGAAGAATTTCCAGATGAAGAAGCTGCAGACTGTTTTGGCTTCAATGCAGACACCTTCAAATTTGAAGTCAATGCAACTTAAAGTTGATGGCCCGAAGTGCTGCTGACGGTAGTAACAACAACACTTCTCCAATTTACCCAACTTTTTGGGCGATTGTATATTTTGCGGTTTTTCCTTAGGCAATTATTCGCCCAGCCGTCAATTCCTCGACTAAGCCCACCAGAGGTGTCAGTTTGGTTTACTTGGGATTTCTCCAGGCCTGTAGATATCTTGTCGATTTATAATATTCCAGGACTGAAGCTGAAGTAATATGGTCCGATCAGGTCAGCAACAATTGAATTTTTCTCACGAATAAATCTGTAACATTTTTTGTTAAAGTGGCGTTTTCGTGGGTTTCCGGTCGAATTACTCTCGCAGATTATTTACTTATAAATTCCGATTAAGGATGTATTTTGGAGTTTTATGATCGCATTGATGTAGTTGCATGCATTTCCCCTGAATAAATGCCAATAATCTTACAATTATATTGGGATAGTCAATTGATATAATATCAAAGCCTATTCTAATTGTACCTGATTGTATTCTAATTGTATCATATTTCAAATTTGTATCATAAGTAAAACCCTTAATACAGTATGGTTTTTTAAATTTAATTCCCATACGCCAATCTTATCTCAAAAGTCAGCTAATTGAAATTCACGTCACCTCCTGGAATGTATCCCATTAATCCATCGGGTTTGCCCAATGGCTTTAGCACAATTGCCGTAAATTTAATTAGCAGCATTTATTTAGCCAAAGTTGTGATACTTTTGTGAGGTGAAGGGAAATTACCTAGGCTCAGTACTCGATTCGATATCAGATTGAAAGAATATTGTCCATAAGTATACCCGTTGTATTAGACAGCATTCCATTTACTAATTTCTATATCTAAGTGACCTACTTTATGTTACTATAACTTGATATTATTTTAGTTGTGGAGCTTTGCCTTTCGATTACTTACAAAGTTCTTTTTGTTATTTAGCACAATGATGATATTTAAATTGAAAACGCTGCACACAAGAGACTCACTACCGTTTGGAGAAGTGCTGTACATTTTCGAAGCAATTTAATTTCCTCGCTACTATAAGTTTAGAATAACCTCACACAAAGGAGGTAAAAATAAAGTTTTAATTGTTAACGGATAGCGTTAACAATTTGCGAACTCAAAGAAAAGTTTTGTATTCCAAAAGAGTTTCCAATAATTGACATAGAGGCAAAAATATAAGAACATTATTATTAGGTGTAAATAAAAGAATTATTAATTTGCATATATATATATTAGGGTGGCCATGAAAAAGCAGCCTGTGATTTTTGGTAAATACCAAACAGATTCTAATGCCATTTGGTCGAAAACTAATGTGGTGAAAATTTGAGACCAATCGGAAAATTATAAGCCGTCCGACTTGTGAGCAAAGTTTTCGGGTTTTGGCATTTTGGGTGTAAATTTTCATTTCTCAGTTCATTTGAATAAAAAATTGCACATTGATTTAGTTTATCTATAAAAATCAGTAAGTGACAAATTAGAAAGCGCAGAGCTCACTGGTTGTGAGAACCTTTCCCCAATCCCTTCATGGAATGTAATGCGAAAACGGTCCTGTAGTCACAAAAATTGGAAAAGATGTGCTAAAAATATAAGTAGTGTGCTCAAGCCGATTCATTAAAATCGGATATGACAATTGGCTACAAAAACCGGTTCTAGAAACTTTAGAGTTTTCCGATTGGGCTCAAATTTTCACCACATTAGTTTTAGACCAAATGGCAAAAGAATCCGCTTGGTATTAGTAAAAATTCGAGAAAATAATTGGTCCATACGTTTCATTGCCACCCTAATATATACTATAAGTATGTACAATCAAATAATTTTCTAACTCGAAATTTTAAACATCTAGTTATATCCTACTGAAACTAATAGTATTATGGATGACTCAGTACAGTTTTTGCCTTTCAATTGTGTAACATTAAACTGGCAATCAATTTTCTTATTTGATATTTGGTCTAAAATTTCCGTGATGAAAATTTGAGCGGAATCAGATACCTCTGAAACGTGCCACCTTGAAGTTAATGTTTGCGGGTTTTCGGATTTGGGTATTATTTTCTACACGATAGGAACTCCTAATTTTTAGACCATTTGCAAGAGTTTTTTAATACTGATTTAGTTTGACCGCCACATAAAATGGTAAGCGTTTGAGAAAAGTTTAACAACTTTACGGGTTATGGCTCTAAATTTGAAAATATGTAGATTTTTATTTATGTATTTATACAGGGTGATTCAGGAAGTTCCGGACAAATTTCTCCAGCGTATTCCTTGGCTCATTTCATGAAGAAAAGTCCACTAGGACCATGTCCGAAAACACAAAGGTGCAAAATGGCAGCGGGTTCAAAATTTTCGGATTGGTGGTCGGAGGGTAGTAGGGTAAAGTTGCTAACATCTGAGCCAGTGGTCTTTGGGCTTGTTGGAAAGACCTTTAAGAGGTCTTTCAGAATTAATTAAAAAAGAAGTAGAAAAAAGTCAAATCGCCGAGATACAGAGCTCTCGGAAAAAAAAATTCACATAACCTCAATTTGCTCAGCCAGATGGCAGGTAACTTATGTTTTGAAAGATAGCCATACCTGTTGGAACTAACTGTTCCCATTTGTTGGACTGCATACAAAATTGGGAAGTTACTGAGTGTCAGTAAATATATGGCTGAAACGGCTGTAAAATTACGTCGAGAATCGGGGTATGCTGCCTGTCCAAATTCAAAAAAAGGTAGACCTGCGTTATCACATGGTACTGTTGATTTGATTGATATTGTAAAGAGTTCTCAAGTTGTGACGATTTTGTTCTCCATAAATTAGTATAACTATAAAATGTATATAATTTCTGCCTATAAATATAACACTAAGTACGAATAAAATATAATAAAACAAAAAGTATAACCGTTTAATAAATTATTATGCATATGGGGGCTCCTTACTAAGTTGTATAAAAACTTAAAAATTAGTCATCCTATATATATTTGTATTTAGTATTAAATATGTATTATCCCTTGTGCGACCCGGTAGGCGAGTTGGCAGCGAGCTCACCTGTCTGTGGGGGGTCGTGGATTCAAATCCCACCAGATGCTATAGTCTGTCCCTTAAAATTAGAATATAAATTTACTTTGTATTGTAATTCAACTAAAATAAAGTAAATCAAAATCTGAAAATGCAGTGGTTTGATTATTTTTTAGATAATAATAATTTCAAAATAGTAGGAAACTTATGACCGTTATGTGTGTGTACGTTATTGATGGATAGCATTATTGAAAATTAGCGTGTAAACAATGCAGTGGATACCGACCTACGACAGTGTTTTGCCCATAACTTTTACAATTATGAGAATCCCAAACATCTGATTACTGTTTTGGAATCGTTGGACTTGCGCGCAAATTTCTATAAAATTTGAATGAAATCGGAGCTTACTATTTTTTTTTAAATTTATTTTTTTTAAATAATTATAAAAAAAAAATTTATAAAAAACAAAAACAAAAAAAATTAATAACAGAATATAGTTTGTTGTGTTCTCTTTAATATGACACAAATTTCGTAAAAATCGGCCAATCCTTGTCAGAACAGCAACCTTTTTCATAAAACCTAAAAAACGATTTTTTGCTCATTTTAAATTTTTGAACTCCCCATAAAAATTACAAAAACAAATTAATCAAAAAAATAAATGAAAGCGATCATTTCTATGATAATTTAAAAACGTTTTTTTAACATTTCGAGCAAAAAAAAAATTCTTAGGTCGATATTAAAAATTCTGACCCATTTGTATTTTCCAAGCTCTGTATCTCGGCGATTCGACTTTTTTCTACTTTTTTTATTGATTCTGAAAGCCCTTTTAAAGACCTTTCCACCAAGCTCAAAAAATCCGACCACTGGCTCAGATGTTAGCAACTTTACCCTACTACCCTCCGACCACCAATCCGAAAATTTTGAACCCGCTGCCATTTCGCACCCTTGCATTTTCGGAGATGGCTCTAGTGGACTTTCTTCATGAAATGAGCCAAGGAATACGCAGGAGAAATTTGTCCGGGACTTCCTGAATCACCCTGTATATATTTGCGTTTATCCAGTACAACAAGAGTATACCTTATAGTTACAGTCCTGGAATTGCATACGACCAATTACTTTTTGTTAAGATAAATAATAATAGTTGTAAGAATTAAAACTAACAATTAATACAAACAACGACAAAAACTATATAATATTATAGTTAGTTAATAGAGAAATAATAAAAAAAATCCAATGAGTGTTCGAACTCACGGGCGATGTGTTAACCCCTTTTTGTTACACGGTACCTATTCGATTTCTATGAACACATTAGTAACTGTTACATTGGAAAATAAAAAACAGCGTTCAATCATATGATGACGTTACATTTAAATTATATGAATACTTAAAATTATTTAAAGAACACTGCAAGCACATGTGTCATTATTTTCTTGCTTTATAATACTTTTTGTTTTATTCAAACAAAAAACAAAGAGAATGCAACGCAGCAGACACATGAACATACATACATTGTCCTCTTCGTACATACGCTACACAAGTTCACACAATTTTCGTTGCTGTCTAGCTATCTCATTTTTATTCTCGATGGGAATGTGATTTTAAAACTGAACTCAAAATCGACCATAATCTAGAGTATACAGTGTGGAATCACTAAACTATTTTAGTTTTATAAGTCGTTATATCCGATAAAGTCGTTACAGTAGAAAAGAATCCTAACTTATTTCTACTACTAATTACTGCCCTCCAAATAATACAGTAACATCACTTACCAGACGGTTTGCGGCAATTTGACGAAAATATTAGAGTTTTAAACCGGAATAAGTCACACGATTTTCCGTAATAGTACTTATACAAACATTGAAAACAACTTATTCTTTTATATATATGTATTTAGTATCCAAAAATATTTAAAATGTATTTAAAAAGGAATGAAATAGAAAGAGAAAACCAAAATTGCTCATAAAAATTACTTCATACATATTTCAAACACTAGTCCAAAGTTCGCTTTCTCCACTCCAATTTTTATAGTTCTATTTACTGTTTCAGAAGCTCAATATTCAAATTTAACTCCTGCTTTGTAACAGATGACGCTCTCCAGGTGTCCTTTATTCATTTTCAAAAAATTTCATTTGTTTCTTTAGCAACTCTTTATTAAGCATTTCATGACCATGATTCCCGCTACCAATATATGTATAATAAATAAATAAAAAAAATTACATGAGGTGTCGGGGACACCCTGTTGGAACAAAGTTCCTTTCGCTATATATTATGTACTAGTTAGTACCAACACACCTAGGGCTCCTTTTGAAAAATACTGTAATTTAAATGGATCTTTAAGAAAAGATACTATTTGTAAAATGATAAACTTTTTTTAAGAAATTTTTTATTTGCTGAATGTATTTTTTTTAAAGTATAGTTTTATGTCCCTTTTGTAAGAATATGTATTATATTTTCCAGAGAAAGTCCTATCTTTAATGAGAGGTGCATCTTTTATTAAAAGCTTGTTTTGTTGTAAGAAAAGCTACCATTTTTAATAAGAAGTGCTTTCTGTAAGAAAAAGCCTAATGGCCAATTTTTCAGTCAGTGGTGATCTTCGTTTCTTAGTTAAATTCTGGTTAAACACCAAATTGTGTTTTTTCGTCATTGTTTAACTATGATTTAACCGCCCAATGTTGGTTGGTTAACTGATAGTCAGAACCTTATTATTTTGACAATCAAATTACTGACTGTCAAAGTGAGAAATGAAAATTGTATAAAATACATGTTTCAGATTTGCGTATTTGTACACATATGTACGTTGAGTCTAGATCGTTAAATTGTTGTTCCTAAGTATATAGTTTTTTACACTTTTTTGTTAAAATGACTTCGATTTTATGCGTCTATAAGCCTGTTTTTTTATCCCCTGCTAAACTAATTTTTCGACGACTTTGTATGGGGAGCTAAGCGATTTAAAGCGGCACTCCATACAAAGCCGTAGAAAAATTAGTTTAGCAGGGAATAAAAAAACAATTGTACATAATTCCATTTTGTTTGTTCCCCTTTGTTGTTTAGGTATTTATCACAAAACACGCGTGTTTTCCAATAAGAATACAAGGGTTGACATATTAGTTGACAATATGGCGACTTACATTAACTTACCACTGAAAAACAAAATGCAAAGTTAACCTCTAATTAACTTAGAATTAAGATTAAGTAATCCCGTAGTTAACTAGCCACTTAAAAACTGTCCATAAGAATATGAATTTTTTTGATGTGTTAACATCTATCTATACGCGCGCCTCTAGGGCAGTAAACTATAAATTTAATACATACGCAAGTGTTAGGTTTGTAAGAGTAAATCATCGTTTGTTTGTTCGTTGCTTGGCAGTCGGTATTGAAAGTGATTATTGGACGATTTTCATATAATTTTCCCACGCGATTTTCTCCGGAAATTCATAGCCGATTTTATTAATTTTTGGATTAAAAAGCTAGTGCGGGTTTCGACGAAGAGTTTAGGCCAAAAATTAAGGCGATCCGATATCGGCGAGCCGAGATTGAAGTGTTTTAATTTGGAGTATTAATTTGGAGTAATATTAAAAAAGTATTTTATGTTGATCTTCGGTTATATCGTACGAATATAACAATGTATGTATGTATGTACAAGTGTCTGTTGCTTTGCATTCTTTGACTTTTGTGGGAATAAAAAAAAGTATTGAGCAAGAAAATAATGATACATGTGCTTGCACTGGGTCTTTAAATAATTTTAAGTATTAATATTATTTAACTGTAACGTCATCATATGATTGAACGCTGTTTTTTATTTTCCAATGTTACATCCAAAATGGTGTTAACACATCGCCCGTGAGTTCAAACACTCATTGGATTTTTTTTACAAAGAAGTACTTTTTGATGTGTTAACATCAATAGTCGCCGGTACGGCCTAAATGCACAACGTGAATGCATCCAAACACAATTTGTCCGACTGCGCTCACACAGATTGTCCGACTGCGATCACACAGGCAGCGATTACACAATGTTTGCCGTTAAACTCCTCCGAAACAGCTGGACCGATTTGTATGAAATTTTGTGTGCATATCGGGTAGGTCTTAGAATCGCCCAACATCTATTTTTCATAATCCTAAGTGATAAGGGTGACCCACCCCTATATATAGAACACAGATCTGTCCGACTGCGAAATACAGATTGTGAGACCGTGATCCAACCAAGCTGAAACTTCGCACGCAAACTAATGACGACGACATAAATTAAATTAATGTCGTGGTACCTACCGTAAAAATCACAAATCCTTTATTTCTGCTCCTGTTAACGGTATTTGAACAAAATTGGGTATTTTGGTTAGGTTTACATATTCTAAGATCTGCTGCAAATATGGACGGGATTGGACAAAGCAGCGTGGTCATATATAAAGAATTTATAATCAAGAACTATGTTTTTTATGGGTTGGTTTTTTATTATTGTGAAAGGTAAGTCAAATAAAATGTGGATGCGGAGCACTCTCAGAGCAAAGAGAATAATGACGTATTATACCAGGGGGATTCTGTGGCACAGCTGATCGAAAAGGTACTAGGCCGATGATGGAGAATGAGAGAGTAAAGAAGACAGTAACTAATTTTAAATAGTGGTTATTGATACTAATGACAGCTAAATTATGTTTTATGTGGTTAGCGTTGAACGAAATTACGCATTCCCTTTGATTTCTGTCCGTTTTATGTCCAAAGAATGTGTAAAATTGGTAAAATACAGCAGCAAATAAAACTCTATGAAATGGCCTACTACGTCGTCGTCATGAAGAGGCATCGAAGAGAGCAATGGAAACTCTTAAGTATTCCTCTATGATTATACGTACGTACTATATAAAAATGAGATAGCAAGAGAGCAACGAAAATTTTGTGAACTTGTGTAGCGTATGTACGAACATAACAATGTATGTATTTTCATGTGTCTTTTGCTTTCCATTCTCTTTGTTTTTGTGGGAATAAAACAGAAAGTATTAAGCAAGAAAATAATGACACATGTGCTTGCACTTGTCTTTAAAGATTTTTAAGTATTAATATTATTTAAATGTAACGTCATCATATGATTGAACGCTGTTTTTGATTTTTCAATGTAACATTTATTAATGTGTTCATAGAAATCGAATAGGTACCGTGTAGCAAATAGGTGTTAACACATCGCCCGTGAGTTCGAACACTCATTTTTGAGAACAGGTACTTTTTAAAGAAGTGGTACTCTTTTTAGGAAAATGCTATTTTTTTAAAGAAAATTTACTTATTTTCAGAAAATTTATTTTTAATTTTTAATTTATTTTTAAGAAAAGGAATTTTTGTAAGAACAGGTATTTTTTTTAAGATAAGGTATTTTTTGTTTGAAGAAAAGCTTTTTTTTTTACCAAAGAACATGTTCAATTTTAAGAGTAGTTTATATTAAGAAAAGTTATTTTGTTTTACAAAAAGGTACTCTTTAAAGAAAATTCAGTTTTTTTAGGAAAGGGCAATTTGTTTCGAGATAATGTACTTTTTTACTTTTTTTAAGAAAAGGTACTTTTGTAAGAAAATTTACTTTTTTAAGCAAAGGGACTTCTTTATGATAAGGTATTTTATTAAGAAAAGGTACTCTGTTGAGGAATAGCAATAGGCCTCTTTTTGAGAAAATTTAATTTTTCTAAGAAAACGCACTTACTTAACAAAATGTTATTTGTTTAAACTTGTTTCACTTTGGCTTTTCTAAATTTACTTTTTATTCGGTTCAAAACTACAATACATAATACCCAGGCCCTACCTAGAAAAATTCCCTTTAAACGAAACCAAACCAAAAGTACCCAATATATATTTGATAAAAATGGGTTGTAATATAGTAGTTAAAAAAAGTTGTTCAAAATTTTTTCATTTAGCCCCTATCCCGCAACGTGCGAGATAGGGGTTAGAATCCAAAAATCCATTCGTATAAAATAAACCTCTATTTGTTTTAACCAATACGTTGAGATTTGCAAATATAATTTATTCCAATGGTTTTGAATAATGCCCTGATATAGTATGTTGCTATAAATGCATAGATTTTACATTTCTATAAGAATGTAAGGAAATAATCCTGATCTACTGTTTTGTAATCTTTTCCTTCCACGTCACTAGCTGATGACCTTCTAGTGAAACATGTTGCTTCTACTGTAAAACAATGAGAAAACCAAACGAACAATGGAAGCTAACTACCAACATAGACTGCAAAAAAACCGGATCGACATCGCTTCTTAATTCTGTGCCTGGTATTCCCATAATTGCTGTCAATCATTCACTGAAGCTGCTCCATTGCAAGCATTTCTACCTCAATCAGTCGGATACGCTTGCTTCGGTTGTGCCGCCATCGCTGTTTAAGCTCCACTTTCAAATTCTTATACTTGTCCTTTAGATACTTTACTGTTCTGTAGCTTCGACATTTACGGTCAAACTCTTGAGCGATGTTCTCCCACATTTCATTATTTTGAGACCAGGTGACAGTTTGCGGCTTTTGAATCAATAACCTTGGAATATTTGTCTGCCAAAGTAATTAATGCGTCCTTCTCTTGAGGAGTGAAATTTACTACCAACATAGACTTCAAAAAATCCGGATCGACATCGCTTCTTAATCCTGTGCCTGGTATTCCCATAATTGCTGTCAATCATTCACTGAAGCTGCTCCATTGCAAGCATTTCTACCTCAATCAGTCAGATGCGCTTGCTTCGGTTGTGCCGCCATCGCTGTCTAAGCTTCACTTTCAAATTCTTATACTTGTCCTTTAGATACTTTACTGTTCTGTAGCTTCGACATTTACGGGCAAACTCTTGAGCGATGTTCTCCCACATTTCATTATTTTGAGACCAGGTGACAGTTTGCGGCTTTTGAATCAATAACCTTGGAATATTTGTCTGCCAAAGTAATTAATACGTCCTTCTCTTGAGGAGTGAAATTTATAGACCTAGAGAATAAATATAAATATCATATAAATGTATAACCATATTTTACTGCCTTTCTTACCGAATTCTTTTCTGGTTAGCTTATTTTCAAATTACATTATATTTTTTTAATTTATTTATTTTGCTCCAGTATTTACCTCTTTTGAAAAAATAAATTCAATTACATTGACGGTATAGGTTTCCTCAATCTGACACTTATTGTTTACGTCAAATGTAAACAAAATCAAAAACATAATAACTTTAAAGTTATCTAACCGTGGGATGGTGAAAGCAACAATTTAAACTGGTAGTTAAAAGTGGCCATTAAACTAACTGTAAGTTAGTTAACTTTCCAGTTAACACTATTTTACTGATTTTGATGAAATCGACCGTTAGGTGTTTTGATCAATACTCATTCGTAAATGTAAATTTCCTCATACGAGTTTGTATATAAACGATGATCTACCGACGCACAGTTGCGCCGGTAGAGTCAACGAGGTTGCAAAAATCAAAATTTTCATGTACGCCTACGAAATTTTAAATAAACCCATCTTATAGGAAAAGTATCAGCGATCTCAAATATGTTACTCCTAATAATATCAGATTTTTAGTTTAGAAGACATAACCGTTCAAAACTGACAGTTTCGGTTTTAAAAAAATACACCATTTTTAGTAAATTTGGTGCGATTTCAGGTGTAGTATCACGAAAACTAGGTAACGACTCATCTTTTTTTCCAATTGATTGATGTATTTATTAAAAGTATAATAATAAAAAAAATTACTGTTTGCTTTGTGTTTCTCTAGGTAAATCACTATTTAAAAGCTATCCCTTTTTTCACTATTTTTCAATTTTGACGGGAAATAAAAAAAATTTATATTTTTTTTACCGCTGCCATATTTTCAAAATATGATCTTTGATTATTCCTTTATATACTTCAAAAGGGTTTATCTAACCGTAAGTGCACGTTTGGCTTCTACAGGTAAAAAAGATTAAAAATACGTGGTTGCAGAAATTGTATGGCGTGCATCCCTTACATGTTTTGACTGACAATATCTGACGGAAATATGTTTATGGCATCTGTTGTTCCTTTGCAGCTAAACTCTGATGTTTCCCTACACTGGAAAAACCCACGACTGTCGTCAGTGCATTATTGCCGACTAATAATGTTTCAGTTTGCAAAGGAATCGACACAACTCATAAGGACCACGGTGGAGGACATTGAAGAACAAATAAGCAATATTAAGCCTACAAAGCTGAAAATTGGAGAAGGAAAATATATTTAATGTAGTTACGAGTTCCACCTGACCATGGTTGACAGTAAAGTCGTAAACGAACTGGCAAGAACAACCTCAACATTATCATGCCCGATTTGGAAAAGGAGTCAGAAGAACTTCGTTAATTTAAACGATTCTACTAACGAGTAGAATTACGAATATGGAATGTCGCCATTGCACGCAAGGATAAGGTGTATGGAGTTCTTGCTAAAACTGGTGTATACCCTACCACAACAAGATGAACACATCAATGAAAATAGATCAGAAAGAAAGAAGCAAATACAGGATGCTTTTTCTAAACAAGCTGGGCTAAAAGTAGACTGTCCCAAGTGAGGATATGGTAACTCAAACGACGGAAATACTTCTAAGAGAGTTTTTGAAAATGATGAGGCAGTATATAGAATCACTGGAATTGACAATCAAATCATGAAAAGATTGGGAACGATCTTGAATGTTTTAAACTGCAAAGAAAGTGTTAATTCTACAAAATATGGAGAATATGCATCCAAAACTGCATCTCTTTTAGCAGAAATGTATCCACAGAAGAAGTTGACCCCGACCGACAATAAAATATTGGCGCATGGCAAATATATAATTGAGTACTAGTCTTTGCCAATTGGAGAGCTTTCTGAAGAAGCACAGGAGTCTCTTAACAAATTTTATAAAAAATATAGATTGCAGAACACATACAAAGCAAGCATCTAGTGTAAGGCAAAATCAGGACTTGTTCATCATGCTGGCAGCATCTTCCGATCCACTTATTTCTTCCCTGCGGCATGTGAAGTCACGAATAGAGTTAGAATATAATTATAATAATTATACTTTAAAATAATTATATTTTAGATATACCTTCTGTTACGAATTGTGATGAATATTTTACAGAAAATTGAAAAAATTAATTTAAAAAAAAATAAATTATTTTTAATTTGATGGGTAATAATTTTAAAACATAAAACCCTAAAAAAAATAATTAAAAACAATCTAAAACTGTAAAAAATAATTTGTTTTACTTACCATAAAATAGATTTTTCTACAAATTTTAACTTTGATAACCCAGAAGTAGTCACCTGTAAAGCCTAGCACCCTTTCCAAACATTTATTTCACAACATTATCTATCTATCATATGCCGTTTAAATTGTTCAATTATCTTATTCGGTTCAAAAGATATGATTTTTGCAACGAAAAAACTCAAATGGCGCCACTGTGCGACGGTATCAATTCAGGAACAGTAGTTAGGCATTTGATGCTGATTGCGGAATGGTCAGTTATCCAAACAAAACCAACCATTTTTCACTTAGAGAAGTGTATCTGACCTTGTTAGCTTGTAGTATAAACTTCTCATACATAAACACCTAAAAATTCTAAACATTAAATAAAAATAAATAATTATAGTTTTGAATGATATAGTATTGAACAACAAAATATTAATTGTTTTTTTGCATCCCATCTTTGTGTCTACACCCCATCTTTGCGTCTACTTATATCACTTATTTAATTCATGTATGCTAACCATTCTTATCTCTAATGCTATACTCGCTTTACTGTGTCTTAAAAAAAAATCATATAACTTTTTCTTTTTGCAACCTTCAAATGTCTTGCATTCATAGGGCTTAGATCTTATCAAAAACAAAGCAACCCCAGTTTATTGTAATATAATGAAATTACTTAATAAAAAGTCCATCACATCCCATCTTCTCGTTTGATACACAACATCTTTTCATGTGCTCAGCAAAAAATTATCAAAAGTCCATTTGCATATTACTTTGATATACAAAACAACAGCTATATTTCATGGTCACTTGACTACAGATACATATTTGTTCATTCGGTCCCTGTGGAACGATAGACGAGCTGGCAAAATCAAACTTGAAAAATCTATCATAATAGATTACAACTTAATTTAATTTATTACATTTGCTACATACAAACAAGCCCAAGGCAGTGATCCGATGGATAGGCTTTCAACGAAACAAGTGTACAACAAGAACCATATTTCTTGAAACTTATGCAGATAAGACCCTATGACGAAAGGCAAAACAAAACAAAATTATTAAAATTAGGGTAAAATATGTAAAAGAAAGTGAATTGACCTTGAACGTTTCTATAATATTTCAAAAATACATTATCGTATTCCCAGAGATTGTTGAGAGTGTGTAAAGTTTCTAAAGCCAATAAAGTGACGAATTGTAGAGACTACGAAAATATAAGCAACATAATGAAAACGATTCCAGCTAAATTCTTTGAAGTTTGGTTTCCTTATTATAGGTTTCTACATTTTTAAGTGGTTTCATGAATTTAATGAATTTCCTCCAAGCCTGTTTCAAAATGTTGGTTTCTAAACCCAATCCAAAAAGGTATAGCGCTGAATAATGCATCGTTTTATAGAAACCTCCAAACAATGTTAACCCTGCGACAATTTTATGTTAACCCTGAAACATCTATGATTGTCCTAAAAATCCACAGTTTATATTTATCGACCTATTATCGCTACAAGTGTATAGTTTGGCACGCAAACTACAGGGTGACTGATGAGTGTTGCTATAAAAAACATAGACTCGTAATTTTGTGGCTGTGCAAATAATCGGTTCATTATCGCACGTTGCAGGATGGAGGCTAAATTAACAAAAATTTATCAACTTTTGTTTGAACACTATTACGAAATAAACCACTATTATCAACTATAATGTTTAATTTTGCTGTGGTTTGTGTCTAGACTAACTAGATGTTTCACATATGTTAGGAAATTTCGTGTTTAATGGGAAGTTTTCTAGGTGGAGCCTGTAACCAATATTTAATATATATTGTATTATTGAACCCAATAAATAGTAATAGTCAAAAACTATGTTTTTTACGGGTTAGTTTTTTTTATTATAAATAATAAATAAAATGTGGGTGCTAAGCACTTTAAGAGCAAAGAGAATAATGACTTATTAGGTACGTAATGGGTTTTTCAATAAGAGCGCTACAAAAGTTTTTTTTAAATAAAACAAAACCGGTTTTAGATACCAATGAAATTCTTTATTCCTGTGAAAGTATTTTCGATGCCATTATATATGGAACTCGATTTCTTTTGCGTGGCCACCACGGGCACGCTTGCAGAAGTCCAGACGCTGAACCCAATTTTCGACGGGTTTCAAGCATAAATCGGCCTAGACTGCTGCAATTTCACGTTCGATATTCGTACGAAGTTCATCAATCGTCGCTGGCTTGTTGGCATAGAACATAGACTTGACGTAGCCGCACAGGAAATAATCTAACGGCGTCAAATCGCACGAACGAGGCGGCCAATCGACTGGGCCATTTCATGAGATAACACGTTCACCAAACTTGGTTTCCAATAAATTGATTGTGGCATTCGCTGTGTGGCTTGTGGCGCCGTCCTGTTGGAACCACATGTCCACCAAGTCCATATTATCCAATCCGGGCCAAAAATACTCGGTTATCATTGAACGGTGGCGATTCGCATTCACACTAATGTGCCGGTCTTGATCATCAGGAAAAAGTACGGCCTAATGACGCCGCCGGCCCATAAACCGCACCAAATCGTAATTTTTTCGGGATGCAATGATGACTAATGGATTACTTGTGGATTGCTGTCTGACCAACAACGCATATTTTGCTTATTGACGAAGCCATTCAGCGAGAAATGAGCCTCATCGCTAACTGTTGAGGCCTCTTAAAGTTAAGGCCACTGACTCAAAATTTCGGTAGTAAATTTTAATAATTTCGACTCGTTGTTGGCTCGCATACCTTTCCATGCTGAAATGGCAAACCTTACTGAAGAGAAATGTCAAAAGAGCGGGAAAAAATATGGCGTCGTTTGCTGTCCCTATCGATTTACTTTTGTAGTGTCTCTGTTGAAAACCCCTTTATATAAAAATGAGATAGCAAGAGAATAACGAAAATTGTGTGAACTTGTGTAGCGTATGTACGAACATAACAATGTATGTATGTGTTTGTGGGAAGAAAAAAAAGTATTAAGCAAGAAAATAATAACACATGTACTTTCACTGGTATTTAAATAATTTTAAGTATTAATATTATTTAAATGTAACGTCATCATATGATTGAACGCTGCTTTTTTTTTTTATTTTCCAATGTAACATTTACTGTGTTCACAGAAATCGAACAGGTACCATGTAACAAAAAGATGTTAACACATCGCCCGTGAGTTCGAACACTCATTGGATTTTTTTCTGTGTCTCTTATGCGCATTATATCTAAGCTTGGAACAACTTCGAATACATATGTGGGCAATTTCATGCAAGTCTGACTCGACTCGCCAGTAAAAAATGTCAGTAATATTTCAATAGATTTCAAATTTTCCGTGGGCCTGAACGAAGCATAAAGTGCCACCGAAAAAATTTTTTGATATTACCACTTTAAACACTTCAAAAGATATAGTTTGAAAAAGAAAATTTGATAGAGAACCCGTCATATCACCTACATCTAATTTGTTTCTTTAATCCAGCTTACTATATATGTTTTAAAGTTTAATAACCAGTACGAAAAATGTTTGCAAATTGTACTAAAAAATTGCAAATTATACTAAAAAAATAAAATACGAGTATACAGACTCCTATGTATGCTTGTATGTCAATCTGTTTTTAGTTAGAAACTTGTGATGCAAACGTCATCCTCACAGTAGGCCCACCTACAGAAGTGTGCTCGCTTAAATTTATGTTAAAAATGCGTTTATTATAAAGAGAAGGAACACATTTTCCATCCTCAACACTTTTTGTTGTCCTGCAGTTTTACATAATTTTTGTATATGAAATTATGCAAATATTTATTATGTTCTGGAACTTTAGCAGCTACAAATAAGTTGGAAAATGCAAACTATGGAATAATCTGTGCATTAAAAACAAGAAAGAGATGTCACCTTTAACAACTTTTCATATTGTCCTTAAATATAGTACATGTAGGAAATAAAAACCAGAATATCTGTAAATTAAAATATTCGAAATAAAGTGAATAATTAAAAATATTTTTGTTTGGATTTCCATACATATGTATAAACCAGTAACTTTGGAATAAATAATGTTAAAATTTTTGATATTATTTATAATATTAGCCGAAATGGGTGACACATGGGACAAATTAATTATATGACAATAATAATCTTTATTTAGTTTAATCTGTAATACAATTGTAATACCATACCATTGGCTTAGTTGTGCTTGATATCTCATAATTTTCGTTTTCAAATATTCTGTAAAGTGTGTACTGAAAACTTGTCGCTTATTTATTATTTATTGACGGTTTTAATTATATTTACTGCATATATTTGGTAGTAAGGGGTGTCTCAGTAAGAATGCTTTTTTTCATTTAAAAAAATAAAAACATATATTTTTTTAGATAATGGGTTTTTCAACAGAGATGCTACAAAAGTAAATCGATAGGGACAGCAAACGACGTCATATTTTTTCCCGCTCTTTTGACATTTCTCTTCAATAAGGTTTGCCATTTCATCATGGGAAGATATACCAGCCAACAACGAGTCGAAATTATTAAAATTTACTACCGAAATTTGGAGTCAGTCGCCTCAACTTTAAGAGGCCAACTTTAAAAGGCCTCAACAATCAGCGATGAGGCTCATTTCTGGCTGAATGGCTTCGTCAATAACAAAATATGCGTTATTGGTCAGACACAAATCCACACGTAATCCATGAGTCATCATTGCATCCCGAAAAAATTACGGTTTGGTGCGGTTTATGGGCCGGGGGCGTCATTGGGCCGCACTTCTTCCATGCTGATCAAGACCGGCACAGTACTGTGAATGCGAATCGCTACCGTTCAATGACAATCGAATATTTTTGGCCCCAATTGGATAATATGGACTTGTAGGACATGTGGTTCCAACAGGACGGCGCCACAAGCCACACAGCGAATGCCACAATCAATTTATTGGAAACCAAGTTTGGTGAACGTGTTATCTCACGAAAAGGCCCAGTCGACTGGCCGCCTCGGTCGTGCGATGTGACGCCGTTAGATTATTTCCTGTGGGGCTACGTCAAGTCTATGGTCTATGCCTACAAACCAGCGACGATTGATGAACTTCGTACGAATATCGAACTTGAAATTGCAGCAGTATCGGCCGATTTATGCTCGAAAACCGTCGAAGATTGGGTTCAGCGTCTGGACTTCTGCAAGCGTGCCCGTGGTAGCTATGCAAAAGAAATCGAGTTCCATACATAATGGCATCGAACGTACTTTCGCAGGAATAAAGAATTGCATTGGTATCTAAAACCGGTTTTGTTTTATTTAAAAAAAACTTTTGTAGCGCTCTTATTGAAAAACCCGATAGTTGTGATTTTTTTTATTAGATTGTAAAGAAGACATATCCCGATTAAATGTCGAATAAAATACTCGTTTAATGGCCCCCACGGCTCTAATGACATGTCATTACTACTGTCATGAAGTTTTACATGACTTTTGCACAAAGATGTGGCAGTATCTCCTCGATGACGCGTTAAATATAGGATTTGAGGTCAGCACTTGATTCTGGTTGATTCGCATATACCCGAGATTTCACAAAATCCCAAAGAAAGAAATCTCACGGCGTTGAATCGCACGATCTGGGAGAACAGTTGAGATAATTTGTTTCTTGAGATAATTTGTTTCGGAAATCGGTGCTGCAAGAAATCGATTGTTTCATGAGTGGTGTGGCAGGTGGCGCTGTCTTGCTGAAACCACATGTCGTCCAGATTCATATTGAAAAAAGTAAGGCCCAATGACGCCGTCTGCCCAACATCTGCACCAGACAATTGCTCGTGGTGGATGCATTTGTATGTCATGAATTGCATAGCGATTTTTCTAAACCCCAAATATTGTGTTCTCACAAAGCCATTCAAACGGTAATGCGGTTCAGCGGGGAGATGACTTTGTTTGAAAAATTGGCATTGACTTCACGTTGCTCCATTCGACATTGAATGAATTGACTGCGCTGTCCATTGTCTGCTAGTTTGAGCTCCTGAGTAAGTTGAATTTTGTACGCATGAAGGTGGACGTCTTTAGTGAAAATTTGCTGCGCAGTTCTTCGTGAAATTCGAAGTTGTTGAGAACAATGCCGAATTGGTATTTGCAGCAGCAATGATTTCAAGAGACTGACCGGTACCTTGGCGTGCAGGAGTCTCACTCTCCATAGCCGACCCAGTTTTTTAAAATTTGTTGGCCACTCTTCGAATGGTTGACACATTAGGTGCACTTTCTTGATTGAAAATTCTTCGAAGTTTGCGAGCGGTCTATGCATGACTTTCCAAATGTTTGTAATAGGATTTCACAATTATAACATGTTGTTCCTTCATAAAGCGCTCCATTTTTAATAATCGGAATAAACATATGTGACAGCTGCCAAAGTTGCAAGTTGCCCAAAAAATTACATTAAATTTAAAAAGTGAAATCTTACTGAGACACCCTTTATTTTCATGTAAAAATACAACATTAAGTTAATTGAAAAATTGGGAAGAAAAAGTACGAATGGTCGAAATTTCAAAATGCTGCCGTGGAAAAAATAACACTGTGCAACATCAATTTTGGGGGTGGACGATTCCTGCGCCAAATGATCACACTAGGTGAGTATAGTCAAACCCCAAACAATGCAGACCGCTGTGTAGCTACACTTTTTTGTATGGGTGTGGCAAGTTTGCATTTTCTTATCCGATACTGTCCGAGATAAATTTAAAAATCGAGTATAAATATTGAATTGATAACATGTCTGCAGTGAAATTGGACAGGGATTATTTTCATAGAATATTCAAATGCTCTATTTCAACGGTTAATGGGACCTATTCGTCCTTTGTTCAAAAAGTACTAAAAATTTACACTAAAATGATCAGCTACGGATTCACAATGTTCATTATGGGTCGTCATAGGCAAAAAGTCTATCTTTATTTTCAAACGTCCTTTTTGAAACAAGGTGACCAAAATAACCGGCAAAATATCCAAATGTTCTGCCAATTTATTGTGAATAGATTTTACTAGAGGCTTTCGCAGACGAGAATCGCTCATCTTGAATTTGCATATGGCCTTTTAGTCCTTTTTTAAAAATTTAAATCTTAAAATTTAAATCTGAAATGGTTTATTTTGAACATACTATGTTGTAGAAATATATTGTCAAACAAATATGTATATATTGCTCAAGAAGTTTGTCTTTATTGTTCACATGTCCTTTAGTCCCTTTTCAAAAATTGTCACAAAATTCCACCAAAAGTAAAAACAAAAACTGCATAAAACCCTTGTTAAAATATGACAGCAATGATGTATTTACGAAAAAATAAAATTTTCGAATTTTGGAAAATAATAAACAAATATTTCGTTCGAAAAGTTTAAAATTTAAGATAAATCTTAAAATTAAAATTTTTAGATTTCAAGATTAAAATTTTTAAAAAATTACTAATGCAAATTCAACATTACATATAAATTCAAGATTAACGATTCTCGTCTGCGAAATCCTCTAGTAAAATCTATTCCACAATAAATTGGTTTTTTTGGTGCAGATTTCCTGACCTTGTTTCAAAATATAACAAAAAGGACGTCTGGAAATAAACATAGAGCATTTTTGTCTATGACAACCTATAACGAAATTTAATGAGGAATAAATCCAGGGAACTTTCTGAATTCGTAGCTGGTAAGTTTAGTATAAATTGTTGGTACTTTTTTAACAAAGGACGAAAGGCACCCGTTAAACTTTAAAATAGAGCATTCGAATATTCTACGAAAATAATCCCTGTCAAATTTCACTGAAGACATGTTATCACAAAATCTCGCTCACTGCAATATTTTTACTCGGTTTATAAATTTATCTCGGATAGTATCGGCTAAAAACATTCAAACTTGTCACTCCCATAAAAAAAAGTGTAATCGGTTAGTTAGTTCTCGAGTTAGACAATGACGAAAATCGGACAACTTAGTTTTATATATACTTATAAGTAGATGTGTTAACATAAAGTAAGATCGGTTATGAATATAATGAACCGTCTCCTACGAATATCGATGGATAGATTTTAATTCGCAATTACTTATATGGAAAGAATTTCGAATTTTTGTTTGTATGTTATTATAACCTGTAAATACTATGAGTTTTACAAAATAATATAAATAATCTAACAATGTGGCAGTCGGTGGTGCAATGGTTAGTGTGCGCGGCTCTTGTACATGAGATCCTGGTTTCGAACCCTGCTCTGACCACCTTCAAATTTCTTTCAGCGGCGGTCACCTCGCATAGTGACGGCGACACTATCGAGTATATAGCCATGAAAAAGCTTCTCAAATTGTAGGTCCCAATCAGTGAGTGAAAACTGGAAAGCGCACAGCTCAGTGATTGTGAGAAGTTCTCCCCGGTCCCTTGTAATGGGAAATTATTTATATTTTTTAATCTAACAATGATTTCGACTTCTTGTTTATCTACTGGTTATTATGCTCGTCGCTAAAATCACCCAGGTTTCTTTAATAGGGAGAACATTGTAAATAAAAGACGCATAGTGGTTAAATTTATACCACACTTTTTGTTTTAATTTTGTTACCTAGTGTTATTATACAATCCACTATAAACCAAAAATGCACCAAAAATTACCTTTCTTCGAAAACCGGCTTTGGAATTAAAATATACAGCGTACAAATAGTTTAGAAATTGATCTGAACCCTGAAACATAAGTAATTGAATTCCATACAATAATACTTAGCAACTTAGTAAAAACGATGCTGCTGAAAAGTCAACCAAACCTAATAGTTTTCAATATTTTATTAAAAAACGACTTTAACTGCAAAAATTTGATAAACCCCTAATCATTTTAAAATATAATGCTTTTGAGTTAAATGTGTACGCCATGATATTAAATATTTAGCCAAACCACAATATATTTTTTCTATAATTCTTTTTTTATACTACAGAGAAATCAATAAAATTTAAATAAATTGGTTCGTTCATATTTAGTTGCTGTCAATGGTTTTTTCTTCCGGGTGACAACTGAATTTATGTCAATGATTTATTAATCACTTTCAGTTGATGATATCCATTCATGTGTATAATAAATATATGGACTAAAAGCTAAATAATTTAAAGTACTTTAAATATGTTTCTGTTGTTTATTTATGTTTTTGTTTTAATATTTAATTAAAACGGTTTATATGATTTAGAACCCGCAGTAATAAAAGTCTTCAAAACATCTTCAACCTGGAGCATACTTTATTTTCCAAATCCTGAAATTCGACAAAAAGGGCAAAGAGCCATTTTACTTGGTAGATATATCTCAATAGGTTTGAAAAGTGTTATTTTCAAAATAATGATGATGAACTTGTCACGGAGTTCGAAACTAGTTATGCCATTTAGTGTGATTAACTGAATTGTATATTATTGATGTGTTAACATCTATAGCGGCGTATAGGGACTAAATCTATCAAAGTCAGATTTTATGCTGCTGCTAAAACCAGATTTTATGCTGCTGCTAAAACCAGATTTTCTGCGACTGCGAAAGAGAATAATGACGTGTTAAACAAAAATGAGCGAGCAAGAGAGCAATGAAAGAGTGGTGTGGCAGGAGTGAGGCAAACGAAATTGTGTCTATAGCGTATGTATTAACATAATAATGTATGTACGGACATGTGTATGTTGCTGTTGTTGAACGGAGATATAAAGCAAAGCCATGCAAAATTTCATTTGCAAGCCCATGGGCTTGCGCAGTCAACGTTATGGTGACACAGGAAGACATCAGCTACTTCGTACAAAGTATGTGTGATGTTGTGTGTTTGGCTGTTTCGGTGCTGTTGATATGGCAAACATGTGGTTATGTGACACACGTATACGTCAGCTACTTCGGACAAAGAATGTGTGATGTTGTGTGTTTGGTTGTTTCCTTGTTGTTGCTATGGCCAAACAAAGCGAGTCATTTGATGTTCAGCATTGCCGGGTGTATACAAAAAAAACTATTACTTTTTATTTTTACTAATGTGTTCAGGTACCGTGTAGCAAAAAGGTGTTAACACATCATCCGTGATTTCGAACACTCATTGATTTTTTTTCCAACAAAAACCAACCATTTTTCTATTAGAAAAATGTTCCTGACTTTGTAAACTTGTAGCATGAATTTCTCATATATTAACCAACAACTAACAAAATCGATCATAAAAATTCAATTTCAAATATTTAAACAAATTATGGCCACTAGTGCCATCCTAACAAAGATGCGATTCGAGTGCCCCAAGACTTAGACAATTGCAGTAAACTTTCGCGATGCAGAATGCGCTTGAGTATTGTTTCCGAATCACACAAACGCTGCGTATTCGTTAACACTTATCCTGTGTTAAAAATACCTAGAGTAATTGACAATTGTTAATTAATTTGAAAATTTACATTTAATGAGCTGTTTTCTAATTGTAACAGGATAGTATTTTAGTTGAATGGGGTTTAAAGCCGCATTCACAATACAAGCGACAGTTTCGTTTCCCATGCCAACTCGTTCTCACACGCAGAATTTCACATAAAGTCTTTTCGTCTTATTTACAAAAAGGTAAGTCAAATTTGTCACCGAAGATGGTCTATTTCTACTCCAGCAACATATTTGTTGGAATAAATAATACACTATTAAGCGGTAGATGGCGCTGTACTTCGAATTTCACCTTCAAACTTAAAAACATCAATGAAAATTTAACCTTTTTGTGTTAAAAGATGCATTATAAAACGTAATTTTATCTGTAGAATATTTTAATAGCAAATATGTTAAGATACATTAACATTTTGTAATATTCAAAATACAATCCTACATATGACATTTGTGACATTTGAATCATGATGCATCTAATTGAGGTAGTGTTATAAGAACAACTTAAAGGATTTGCTTTTCCTTCTGTTCATTACATGAAAAATCAAATTCAAATGTATTTGGTTTTTGTAATTTCTGGCTTACTTTTATTCGTGTCATATATTTGTGTTAGCTTTGACAAGAAAACACAATATATATTTTATTGTTGCCTGGATATATTGGCTGTAATACTGGTACCACCTGTTGGAGCAAACATCTCGATTCGAAGTAAACTGTTGCTTACATTGCGAACGTCTATTGAAAATGTTGCTTGCATTGTGCATAAATAATTTAAGTTGCTCTTATAACACAACCTCTATTAGCTGTATCACGGTTCGAATGTCACATCCAGTAAAAAATTAATATTAAAAAATATGTATTTTTATTCTGCTGTTCGACCTTTTCCTTATCAATAAATAATCAATATTCTTCGAGCTTGAGGTCAGATTTGCTGTTAAATATTGTTTATAGCTCCTGATGATGCTACACAAAGGAGTAGCGAAATAGAGAGGAAAATAAATATAACAACAGCAAATCTGACCTCAAGCTCGAAGAATATTGATTATTTATTAAAAAATATGTTAATGTATTTAAAAAATGTTAATGTATTTAAACATATTTGCTATTAAAAGATTCTACGGATACAATTACGTTTTATAATGCATCGTTTAATACAAATGGTTTCAATTTTCATTGATGTTTTTAAGTTTGAAAATGAAATTCGAAGTACAGCGCCATCTACCGCTTAATAATATATTATTTATTTGAACAAATATGTCGCTGGATTAGAAATAGACCAACTTCAGCGACAAATTTGAGTTACATTTTTGTAATAAAAAACGAAAACGCATTATGTGGAATTCTGTGTGTGAGAACGAGTTGGAATGAGAAACGAAATTGTCGCTTGCATTGTGAATGCGGCTTAAATCGGATAACGAAAAATTTTAAATTCCGCACCTTTCAGCAGAGTTCATTCCAACATCACCCAAGAGACATAGAAACGTTCACAACATATATCAATCAAAATACGAGGATTTTGCATTGAATTATCTAAAATGCAGAGGAAGTTTTAAAATTTTTATTAGCGTATTAGTTATGGGCTTAGAAATCATTTCTTAACCAAAACAGCAGCAGCAAACATCATTTAAAAAGTTTTAATTTTTGTCGATGTAAAAACTAATTGTGACATAATTTACTAAAGTATTTACATTGTAAATACAATGGAGCAGAAATGCTTAATATTGGTAAACAATATTTAAAATAGGGATGCTTTTTATTTATTCGGCCTATTTACTGATAATTTTTGAACGAAGTTCCTTATCTCACGTTGGTGGATGGGGGCTAAATGAAAAAATTTTAAACAAATTTTTTTAACTACTTTATTACAACCCATTATTATCAACTATTGTGGGTACTTTTGGTTTGGTTAAATTTATCGGGAAGATTTTTAGGTGGAGCCTGTTAATTGCATATTGTAGTTTTGAAACCAATAAAATGAAAATTTAGAAAAGCCAAAGTGCAAGACTGGCAAATTCATGAAATACAACCCTGAGCATGGAATTAGATTTGGCAGCACATTTTCTCTTACATTCTTACTTTTAGTTTGGATTGTGTCTAGACTAACATATGTGGTCAAATTTGTTGTTTAATGGGAAATTTTCTAGGTGGAGCCTGTTTATTACATATTGTAGTTTTGAACCGAATAAAAAGTAAATTTAGAAAAACCAAAGTGAAAGAAATTTACAAAATAACATTGTCTTAAAAAAAGTAAATTTTCTCAAAAAAATTCCTACTCATATTCTTAAACAGAGTACCTCTGCAATACCTTATCTTAAAGAAGTACCTTTGCTTTAGAAAAGTAAATTTTCTCGAAAAAAGTAATTTTTTAAATAAGTACCTTTTCTTAAAAAAGTACATTATCTTACAACAAATTGCCTTTACGTAAAAAACTAACTTTTCTTAAAAGAGTACCTTTTATGTAAAACAAAATTACTCTTTTTGAGATAAGTACCTACTCTTAAAATCGTACCTTTTCTTGGAAAAAGGACTACTTTTAACAAAATTCTCATTTCTTAAAAAAACCTTTTCTTCAGAAAATACCTTCCCTAAAAAAATACCGTTTCTCACAAAAGTTCCTTTTCTTCAAAGTACCTTTCTTAAAAATAACATAATACATTTTCTTTTCTTTTCTTGAGATGCGTAGCCTATATGAAAATTAGTAAATTTTCTTAAAAAAATAACCTTTTCCTAAAAAGAGTACCACTTCTTTAAAAAGTACCTGTTCTTACAAAAAGTACTTTATAAAGAAAAATTCATACTCTTAGGCTTTTTCGTACAGAGAGTACTTCATATTAAAAATGGTACCTCTTCTTAAAAAAAATCAACTTCTAATAAAAGAAGTACCTCTCATTAAAGAAAGGACCTTTTCGGGAAAATATAATACATATTCTTACAAAAAGGACCTAAAAATATATATATTTTTTTAAAATACACCTTTTCCTAAAACGAGTACCACTTCTTTAAAAACTACCTGTTCTTACAAAAAGTATTTGTTTGTAAAAAGAAAATCATACTCTTATTTTTTTTCTTACAGATGGTACTTCTTATTAAAAATTACACCTTTCCTTAAAAAAAACATTAGCTTTTAATAAAAGAAGTACCTGTTATTAAAGAAAGGACCTTTTCGGGAAAACATAATACATATTCTTACAAAAAGAACCTAAAAATATACTTTTTTTTTTTTAAAAATTCATTCAATAAAAAAATTTCTTAAAAGAAGTATATCATTTTACAAAAAGTATCTTTTCTTAAAGATCCATTTAAATTATAGTTTTTTTCAACATGCGCTTTAGGCGTGTTGGAACTAACTAGTACATAATATATAGCGAAAGGGACTTCGTTCCAACCGGGTGTCCCATGACACCTCATCTAATTTTTTTATTTTAATATTAAACTCAAGACCATTCAATACTTCTATTAATAGAGATATACTTAGTTCTGTGAAAGAAATTTCGTCAACTGCATCCCCGTGATTCTAGGCAAACCGTATAGCTGTTTCATATGTAGCCACACACTGAAAGAAAAACGTTTCTACGCATGGATGGAACATTTTCGTTAATGTTTTTACATTGTTATAGTGAAAAGTGTCGTATATCCGACAATTTGGTAGTCGCTGCAACAAAAAATTTCATACTTGACTTGTTTGACAATTTTTCATTTCTTTGCTGCAACAACTTACTTGTTGTTCCTGCAACAATTTTAATTAATTTGAATTTTGTTGAAAAATGGGTTGAGAATTAAAAAACGGAAAGGCATGAGTTTTAAAGTACTGATATTTGGTTTGTCTCCTACTTTTTATAGTTTATATGTATTATTTATTTATTTTGGAGGTTTGTCAACATTTTTAGTTGACGAAACAATTTCGTTATTGTAACGAAACTAATTTTTATGATGGTATAGAGAGAGAAGCAGTCGAAAAAATGAACAAGCGTAAACAAGAGGCCAGCAAGAGAAAATGGTGAGCGTGAGTCAATCGAAAGTGGTAGACATATTTCTTCGCCGGGATAATTTAAATTAATTTGTTAAAACAGACTCATTAGTTACATTTAGTAATAATCTGTTATTGTGAAATCTAAATTGTGTGAATTTACAAACAAAAACACATTTTACCTGACAATTTCCCACTATGCAATACTTCTAAAAATATCGCAAGCAAAACATAAGACAACATTTGCAGAAACTTATTTCCATCTCTAAAGAAGTATTGGTTTTTTCGTGGCTAAAACGACAACACAATTCGACAATTTCGTCATCGTGCTCTGCGTTCCTCAGGGATGATTTTTATTTGCTTGGCATATATTATAAGAACTTAATTTTTTTTTTAATATTTAATTTCAAGACCATACTATATTTCTATTAATAGAGATATAGTTTCTGCAAATGTTTTCTTGCGTGTTTTGTTTGCGATATTTTTAGAACAATTGCATAGTGGAAAATTATCAACTAAAATGAGTGTTCGTTTGCGTATAGTTAGATGAATATTTCGGCAGCATCATGCCAACTAACCGCTGATAAAGATCTGAAATACATGGATACATAGGTTTGGATTTTGCAAACCGTCTTTTAAAAAACATTATCTCTATTAATAGAATTATTGAATGGCCCTGATCTGGAATATTAAAATAAAACAGAATATTTAAAATAGTTATTAATATTTATGACATAAAGCATTGGAAATCAGATTAGAATTTTTCTAACGAATTTTTGAATTCAAGCGAACTACAAGCTTCAAAGTCTGATACATTTTTCTATGTTAATAATGGATGGTTTTAATTACACAGTAAGTACAAATACTTACGACTCCTAAATTGTCGCAATTGGCAGCTCTCCTGACAGGATAACAACTGAAATCATGTTACTGACAATCAGACTATATGGAGGGTATGAAGAGAACATTTATCTTAGTTGGTACTGCTAGAATCATCTAATGAAGATATCGATATGTAGCGAATTAAATCTTTGACGTTTGGGAATAAGGTCTTAAGTCAAAAAAATGCATTTTGGGTTTTTGATTGGGTTTAACTCAATTTTTTTTTCTCTTTCGTTTGGTATTAATAACTTAAATCTAGCACAACTCCATCCAATCGTAATCATTTGCTCTTTAGGCAATAAGTCAGAAAATTTCATATATAAATAATTTTCAATTTAAAATTACGAAAAACTACAGTTTCTGACTTAAGACCTTATTCCCAAACGTCGAAGAAATGTAATGGCAATTTTTCAGGTTAAAAACAACAAAGCTACGAGTGCTTTTATTCAATTATTCTAATCATGGAGTTATTTAAGGCCGGCGGCTATGACTTAATGAGGTACTTATGTCCGACTTTGCGCATGATTAGATTAGACAAGCTCTTGCCTGACAATTGGAGCCTCTGTGAGCTGTGCCCATTTTTAAAAATGTTTTGCAAATGTATGTTACAACTACCGTTGAAGAATCATTTTATCCGAGTAATTTACGCCAATTGTTGCAAACATTTTTGGATCTTAAAGATTGAAAGAAAAAGATAAATTACGCTTCTCACCTGTTTGGTAATAATAACATTGCGTTCTACAACCATATGCAAAAGAAAGTAGACGCCCACAATGGTCATTACTTAGAGGTAGTGGACGTTTGTTTACCTCAATGTTTACCTAATAATCTATTACATATAAAAAATACTTTTCGCTTAGTGTATATTTTTGATAAAAACTTGGTAGCACTCTGCTGGCAACTATCAATTAGCTGAGAGCTATTTAACGCAGAGGTGCCCACAAAGAGAAATGAGCATGTTTAGTTATTTTACAAAAAATGAGATTGTATTGGTTCGTTTGCACTGAACAAAATCACTTCGTATTGTTTGTTTTTTTTTTGTTTTGTTTTGTTTGTTAACAATGTTGTACTCGTATTGTTTTAAACATAAAGATAAGAGGAAATTAATAGGTAATAAAAAAATGTTCTTTAATAAAATAGGCACATGAGTTATTTGCCAGTAATGTACTGGGAAAACAAATATATATAATAATTTTATAAATATTGATAAATAAATTAAAAAAACAGAAAGCAAAAAAATTATTTTATATTAAATCTTATAAAATACAACAAAATCCAAAATATCTGCGTTGTAATTGTTTTTAATATAAACAATTATAGTTCAGAGATTTTTAATTTATTAACTTATTGTTGATATTAACAGATCTCTGTCAATTCCAGTAACTGAATGAAGATCTGAATGACTATTGTTGTAGTGCCGCCTTAAAGTGGAAGCATATTTATCTTTCAATTTTTGGTTACAAACAAGGCACTCTGCTTCATTAAAAACATTCAAGCTAAATATGAATGATTTTTCCCAACCAAAATACCACATAATGAATAAAAATAAATACAATTAAAAACAAATTATAATAAGCTTACATTATTAAAATATCATTAGTTGTTGTAAAATGTTGTCAGTGTACATATTTTATCAAACAAAGCGCCATCGACTTACTCCAACTAATCTATTTTTTTGGTTTCTCTTTTTCTTTGTATTTACGTTCAGGTTGTGTGTGTGTGTGAAAAACGATTAGGCTTCGTTGTTTTAACAAGTGTTTGGGCATCACTGATTTAAAGACTCCCCACACCTTATGCTTACTTATCTAAGAATGTGGTGAACATCAAAATAATTGGATATATTATTTTCTTGCTTTCAATATTTACCTCTATTTTATTTTTTTTTTGTAGAAATTTTCCTTTTCAGTAATATTTCTGATCAAAAACCAATGATTTTGCAGAATTAATTTTGTGAAACTGTGCAACAAAAATAATTAAAATTAGAACTTGAAATAGTGGCAACGCTGGAGAAAGAGCAAAATGTAGAGTAAACGGCATTTACAGCAACAAAGCTTGAGCGCATTTCGAAGGTTAACTCCGTTAACCCACGCTAACCCGGAAGATTACTCCTACCATTTTAATCTGTAAAACTGAAGTTTAATTTTTAACTTCATTTTAGCCTGGTATACAATTTTATGCAACACTGCTAAGTACCAAAAACAAATGCAACCATAATAAAAACATACAGTGGCGTCACCGCCCCTAAAATTAGTTCGAAGCTCACGCCGCCGACGTAATAGGAAGTGTGGGCCAATTTCAGCGACCCAAATTTTTAAGAAACTGGTAAAACAAAGGGCCGCCGTTTTAATTTTTTCGGCGTTTGTTAACGGAACTGAGTTCCTCTATATTGATCGAAGTACAAAGTTTCCACTTTATCAATTTTAATCTCAATTTGGGTGTGTATAAGACAGAGATTTGAGAACAAGGCTATCGCTAATCTGGTCGCGATAACATTGCATCTCAAGTAGGTTAGGAATAAATAAAAATAAATGATTGCTCGATACATCCCATGTAGGGATTAGGGAGAGCGTTATAGTTTTACACTCACTGATTGGGACCTACAGTTTTACACACAGTTTACTACAGTTTTCATGGTTAAATATTCAATAGAGTCGCCATCACTAAACGTGGTGACGGCCGTCGAAAGAATTTAAGGTGGTCGGCTGGACCGATTTGTATGAAATTTTATGTGCATATCGGGTAGGTTTCAGAATCGGCCAACATCTATTGTTCCCCTATATAGAACACAGATTTGTCCGACTGCGAAAAAAACACACTGATGTAGCGGCAGCGAATAGTTGTCTTTTGGGTACGGAGCACCCTCAGAGCAAAGAGAATAATGACGTTGTTATACGTATGTATAAATGAGATATTAAGAGAGCAGCGAAAGTTGTGTGAACTTGTGTAGCATATGTACGAACATAACAATGTAAAGGGTTTTTCAATAAGAGCGCTACAAAAGTTTTTTTAAATAAAACAAAACCGGTTTTAGATACCAATGAAATACTTTATTCCTGTGAAAGTACGTTCGATGCCATTATGTATGAAACTCGATTTCTTTTGAATGGCCACCACGGGCACGCTTGCAGAAGTCCAGACGCTGAACCCAATCTTCGACGGTTTTCGAGCATAAATCGGCCAATACTGCTGCAATTTCAAGTTCGATATTCGTACGAAGTTCATCAATCGTCGCTGGCTTGTTGGCATAGACCATAGTTTTCACGTAGCCCCACAGCAAATAATCTAACAGTGTCAAATCGCACGACCGAGGCGACCAATCGACTGGGCCATTTCGTGAGATAACACGTTCACCAAACTTGGTTTCCTATAAATTGATTGTGGCATTCGCTGTGTGGCTTGTGGCGCCGACCTGTTGGAACCACATGTCCTCCAAGCCCATATTATCCAACTGGGGCCAAAAATATTCGGTTATCATTGAACGGTAGCGATTCGCATTCACAGTAATTTGCCGGTCTTGATCAGCACGGAAGAAGTACGGCCCAATGACGCCGCCGGCCCATAAACCGCAAAAACCGTAATTTTTTCGGGATGCAATGATGATTCTTGGATTACGTGTGGATTGTTGAATAACGCATATTTTGCTTTTAGACGAAAGCATTCAGCCACAAATGAGCCTCATCGCTGAAGAAGATTTTCCGATGAAAATCCGAATCATTTTCAAGTTGTTGCTCAGCCCAATTCACGAACAGACGACGCTTATGGTGGTCAAGCGGCTTCAGTTCTTGCGTCACTTTGATCTTGTAAGGATGTAGGCCAAGATCATTTCGCAAAATTCGCTACAACGACGTCACAGAGATGCCCATCGCTTGAGAATGACGTGTGAGATACACATTTGGGCTTTCTTGAACTGAAGCCACAGCGGCAGCAATATTCTCGACACTACGGGCACTTCTTCTCTCACTGGCACGGGAACATTTTGTACTGTGCCCGTGGATTCAAATTGTTCCACTAGACGCTCAATTGTTGATCTGGTGGGACGATTATGACGGCAATAAATTGGACGTAGCGCTCTTAAAGTTGAGGCCACTGACTCCAAATTTCGGTAGTAAATTTTAATAATTTCGACTCGTTGTTGGCTCGCATACCTTTCCATGCTGAAATGGCAAACCTTACTGAAGAGAAATGTTAAAAGAGCGGGAAAAAATATGGCGTCGTTTGCTGTCCCTATCGATTTACTTTTGTAGCGTCTCTGTTGAAAAACCCTTTATGTATAGACATGTGTCTGTTGCTTTGCATTTTCTTGGTTTTTTGTGGGAATAAAACAAAAAGTATTAAGCAAGAAAATAATGACACTTGTCTTTAAATAGTTTTAACAGCCTTTTTCTCTATCTACAACGAAAGTTTTCGTTCGTGTTCCATACGAAAGAAAGTTGGTTTGGGTTTCACAATCTTGTCGTTTCAAGTCCAATAAAAACATAAAACTTTTGAGTATACATTTCGGTTTCTCCATTTTGATTGTGCTGTCACTTAGACACAAACATGAAGTCAGGCGAACGAAAATTTCGACGTAGGGAAACTAAATTTGAGTCGAATGTGAGTGACTAATTTACGTTCGCTTAGCTATTCGTTTGAGATAGAGAAACAGACTGTAAGTGTTATTAAGTATTAGTATTATTTAAATGAAACATCATCATATGATTGACGCTGTTTCTTATTTTCCAATGTAACATTTACTAATGTGTTCATATAACCCGAACAGGAACCGTGTAAAAAAAGGTGTTAACACAGCACCCGTGAGTTCGAACACTCATTAATTTTTTTTTGGTATATTCTCAAAACGGTTGAATTTGTTATAGTTTAGCAGTGTTGCATCAAGTTGTGCACCAGTTGCAAATGAGGTTAACAAATGTCCCTTAGTTTTTACAGATTATAAATGTATGAGGTAGCCATCGGTGGTACAATGGTTAAAGTGCGCGGCTCTTGTAGATGAGAACGTGGGTTCGATCCCTGCTCAGACCACCTTACATTACTTTCGACGATGGTCACCTCACATAGTGATGGCGACACTATCGAGTACTTAGCCATGAAAAAGCTTCTCAAAATACCGTTCGGAACCGGTGTAAAACTGCAGCTCCCAATCAGTGACTGTAAAAACTAGAAAGCGCACATCTCACTGTTTTTATGTTTGTTTATAAATGTATGAGTAACTTGCTGGGTAGGGAAAGGAATTCTCTGCGTTAACGAAAATAATGCTTGAAATTTGCTAATCTCGGTTGTTGTAAATGTGGTATTATATTAAACTAACTAAACTAAATATTAAACGCCTAATGTCAGGTAAGAAATGAAGCGAAGACTTGTGTTTGCTGGTAACTGTTACTATGAGCTCAGCATTCAATTAAACAAAAAACCAGCAATATTTGTAAGACTCTTACGTAGCCTGTCTTCCCAAATAGCTCAGAAACCTAAATTATCTCGTCAGTAGATTACACTACACTGAGAGCCTCTGAGAAACGTTCTCCAAAAAATATATTGATTCGAAAATTTCGAGAGTATTCGTGGTAGGCAGTTAAGTCGGAAAAATAGTAGAAAAAGTACGCGAAGGAAGCCGAAGAATAATACGACCTAGACGGAACTATAAAGCAGTGCTGAGGAGTAGGAGTCTGGTATATTTGTCTGAAGTCGGACTCAGAGTTGGATTCGTACATTTTTACGACTTCGACTCAAAATATAACATTTCCATCACCAGTTCCAAAGTTTTTTTAATTTGCAGCCCGATGTTGTCCGTTAAAATAAAGTACACATTTAGACCGTATTAGACAAAATCGGTTTGCCTTAGATCTTAATCTATTTTGCGTGCTTTTCTTAGTTCTCACGCGAAGAATGCTATGTTCATGGCTGTCATTTCTCGCCACAAAACTGATTCACATTTAAAAAATACACAACCACAAAAAAAAATAAACAAAATTTTATTATTCAAAAAATAAAAATCGAACTTCAAACTTATTTCGATTCTCGAAAATAGGCACCTTATTTTTAAAAGTGAATTCGTTTTATATTATGTTGAATATTAGAATAATGAAATTAAAGAAAACAACTTTTTCTTCTAAAACAACGTAAATATTTGTGTGTTGTGCTGCCATATTATACAGAAGGATTGACATTATTTGATTGTTAATGAAAATGATACCTAAGAAAATGGGGTTTTTAATTAGAGTCGGAGTCATGGATTTTCAAATTGCTGGAATCGGCGTTGGAGTCGGAGTTGTAGTCGTCCAGTTTTGACTATATGCCACAACCCCGCTATAAGGATTGAGTGGATGACTTCCTGTGAAGTCTTACTGTGGCCATCTGGACGGAAAATGCGAAAATCGTAGTAATGGCAAACATATTACATTTGTATAGTGTAAGTCGCCTGATGTAACTAGACTGTGAATAGTCAATAAATCTACGCAATAAGAAATACTTTATTCCTGTGAAAGTACGTTCGATGCCATTATGTATGAAACTCGATTTCTTTTGAATGGCCACCACGGGCACGCTTGCAGAAGTCCAGACGCTGAACCCAATCTTCGACGGTTTTCGAGCATAAATCGGCCAATACTGCTGCAATTTCAAGTTCGATATTCGTACGAAGTTCATCAATCGTCGCTGGCTTGTTGGCATAGACCATAGTTTTCACGTAGCCCCACAGCAAATAATCTAACAGTGTCAAATCGCACGACCGAGGCGACCAATCGACTGGGCCATTTCGTGAGATAACACGTTCACCAAACTTGGTTTCCTATAAATTGATTGTGGCATTCGCTGTGTGGCTTGTGGCGCCGACCTGTTGGAACCACATGTCCTCCAAGCCCATATTATCCAACTGGGGCCAAAAATATTCGGTTATCATTGAACGGTAGCGATTCGCATTCACAGTAATTTGCCGGTCTTGATCAGCACGGAAGAAGTACGGCCCAATGACGCCGCCGGCCCATAAACCGCAAAAACCGTAATTTTTTCGGGATGCAATGATGATTCTTGGATTACGTGTGGATTGTTGAATAACGCATATTTTGCTTTTAGACGAAAGCATTCAGCCACAAATGAGCCTCATCGCTGAAGAAGATTTTCCGATGAAAATCCGAATCATTTTCAAGTTGTTGCTCAGCCCAATTCACGAACAGACGACGCTTATGGTGGTCAAGCGGCTTCAGTTCTTGCGTCACTTTGATCTTGTAAGGATGTAGGCCAAGATCATTTCGCAAAATTCGCTACAACGACGTCACAGAGATGCCCATCGCTTGAGAATGACGTGTGAGATACACATTTGGGCTTTCTTGAACTGAAGCCACAGCGGCAGCAATATTCTCGACACTACGGGCACTTCTTCTCTCACTGGCACGGGAACATTTTGTACTGTGCCCGTGGATTCAAATTGTTCCACTAGACGCTCAATTGTTGATCTGGTGGGACGATTATGACGGCAATAAATTGGACGTAGCGCTCTTAAAGTTGAGGCCACTGACTCCAAATTTCGGTAGTAAATTTTAATAATTTCGACTCGTTGTTGGCT